>OZ010792.1:173389176-174589176 GCA_963932465.1 Maratus speciosus | reverse complement strand
TAAAATCTGTGTAAAATTAAAAGTAAAATATACATTAAGAATATTAAAAAAAAAAAAATAGCAAGTGCGTGCACATCTACAAATGTGCAGCATGGGCAGCTTTCATTTAAAATAATGATTAATTAAATTGGTTCAGTAAAAAGCTTATGGCAGATGACTAAATAGCAGCCTTGTCTTTTAAATATACGAGTTGGAACCCGTCGAAATTCGACGAACTAAAATGTTCGAAAGAACTGTCAGATCGAATTTATAATAAACCTACAAAAATAATTACAATAAAAAATTCATCTAACATTGGTTATCTCACTGTTAAAACAAATTACCAAAATTACCAAAATATTATTTCCACAAACTTCAACTGCTTAAATTATTGAAAAATTAAACTCTATCAGAATAAGTAATCAAGATGAATAATTGTGATGAATTTATCGATTGAGACTTTTATGTTTGTTTTTATGGGATGAAAAATCAGTAAAAAGAATTTCTCTGTGTCACATCATAAAATTTTCCCCCATGAAATCTAAATTGTACGTTATTTTCACATTCCCATAATTTACATACGCACCACTCAAATTCACAATTTGAATGTATTTTAATGCGCAATAGATTATTAATGAATGTATTTCTAAACCTAAAGTCACGTTTGTCCGATACAACTTTTCATGTGAACATTCGCACAAACTTTAAGTTCTAATCTCAATACCTGCGAAAAAAATATCAGAAATGTGCCTTTAGTTGTCATAGTATTGGCCATTTAGTATTGGTCAAATATTTAGTTTTATCAAAATAAATGATCGTTTTGTTTTAAATATGACATAATTTTTACTCACTGAATCATACTGCCTAGCGCCTCAAACTCCGTATCAGCGTAATGTAAAAATATTGAAATGTAACTGATTTATGAAGAAGAATGCGTGTTTTTTTTTTATGTCTGACATCATTTTCTGTTGAAAAATTATAAAAAGGTTACTTTTATTTGTATTGTGAAAATGGCATCAATAAGGATATAATCAATAAAAATAATAAACCATGACTATTTCCCCTTTACTTTCAATATAAATGAAGTACTTCAGTTGCCACAATTACAAAATTTGTATTAAAAACTACAAAAAAATTTATATCTCAAAAATAAATTGAGATACAGCTTTCAAACAAATTGCATTTAAAAGAGCATTTTTTTCCTTATACGATGGTGTTAAAATTTAAAATGTGCGATGCTTAGAAGTTTAAAAATTTGCCGTAGATATAATTGCAAAGCCGAAATTTTAATTCAAATTTCAAAGTGTTGCCATTCGCAAAATGACGTATGCGTTACGCACAGATATGTTTGTCCTTTATAATATAGATAGATAGGTTATATATATGTATTGGGTCTGAAAACAAATCATTACTCTATCAATGTTGTTTATGAAGTAGTTTCCTTTATGGTAACGTAGAAACTCCTATAGTCATTAGTGAGAAAGTTTATAAATCATGTATTAAAAAACGGCGTAGACATTTGGTGAACAAAGCAGGTAAAATACTAATACCGCGCGACATGAAAATTACTATCATGATGCAAAATTTCCAAATGATTACAGAATAAATCCTTTAATTGTCCGCAGGTTCTAGTTCCAAGGTTTTTTTTTTTTTTTCAATATTTTTTCTTATTTTTCTGTTATTCTAAAAATACACTTTAATAAAGGGAAACCGACCGAAAGCATTCTAAAAATACACTTTAATAAAGGGAAACCGACCGAAAGCATACTGATGACCTAATCCATATTGTTATTCAGGATATTAAAGAATGTAGTTTATTATACAAATAAAAATCGCTTAAATACCTTTTATATGCTTGGAAATTTTTGGCCAAATCTGTATATTATTAGAATCACACACACAAACACACACACAAAAAAAGAACAAGAATAAAAATAGTCTAATAATAAGCTAGAAGCAGCTGGGAGTCGTTCGGTAGCTTCATCGCCCCGAGCCCTACCCTTCCCGCTTTTCGGTGTCTTTAATTTGTGTAATATCCCTTTTAAATTTGTCCGGTTTCAATGTGTGATTTTTTTTTTCAATTTGGCTTTCGCTAGAGAGTCTTTCATTCGGGACGTGGCTGGACACCTGTGAATCTTGCTTCCGCAAAAGAGTCGGAGTAGAGTAGAAGAATAAAGGGTTGCGGACGAAGATGGGATCAGTGAATAATGATTAAGAACGGGTTAAAAAACTAATATTTTTAAAAATAAAATGCAAAAGGAAGGTTTTAAACTCTCATAATTTAAAGACAAATCTAACACATTAAACTCTAAAATACACAAACTCTTCATAAATTCGTCAGCGTTCAGAATGTAGTATCGCAAGCAATATTCCAAAATAATACTACCAACAGTCTACAATATTTTTCTCCAAAAATATCACAATGAGGAACATAAATGAAATGTAGTCGTTTAGATTCCAAAATAGAAACGTATACTGCATGCTGCAAATATCCTTAACTTACAAATAATTTTTCAGATGCTTCTAGATTTAGACATATTATGCTGAATTTTAGGTTACCGGAACATTTTGAACTTCAGAATTTTGTATCTAAATGGAAGTCAGTAAAACAGATGAATTTCAAAATTCTCGTGCATTTTACATGAACGAATATAGCATATTCAAAAAGTTATGTATACTAGTTATTTTAAAACAGTCGTAACTGTATTAACGCCTAAGAAAACTTATATCTGTGCACCTGTATGATTTCGAATTTACTATTAAATATATAATTTTTGTATGAAAAAAAAATAGAATGTTATGTACTTCAACATTTTTTTTTCATTAAACCCAGAAAAATATAATTTTCTTACATTTATTCAATAGAATATTATTTACGGCAAATAAGTCTTAATATTAAGATTTTATCAGAAATTTTTTAAAAGAGCTTTATTCCATATAGAAATTTAAAAAACTATAATATTTAGTTACTTATAAAATTTTTGGTTTAATTTATCAAAGAGACGAAATATCAAAACAGCAACAATATATATTTTACAGTGTTTTTTTTTTTTTTTTTTTTTTTTTTTTTTAATACGTATATCATTTTGCCTTTAAACTTTTAAATAATATATGCACATTTAAGTGAATTTTAAACTATTGCAGTAAAAAAAGGTCTATTTAAAAAAAAATAATTTTAGTGAATTTGTAAAGCATTCTCATAAAATTAATAAACAGTCAACAGAGAGTATTACTTGGGCTCTGAGGGTTCCGTACAATAAATATATGAATTATTAAATGTATTATTAAAAAATAATTGCTAAAAAAACAATAAGACTTTGGAAAAAAAAAAACTATACAACGTAGTGTTGGGTATAGCTGTATATACTAGAAAAGTATGAATGGGCATACCACAAAAGTTCAAAAAGTTATGAAGCCTAGAAAATATCAAATATTGTTATTCTGTATAACTATTTTTTTTAATTTTATCCTAATCTGTTTATGATGAACTTAATTTGGTACTGACACTAAAAATAGTGCATATTTATTACACAAAAATATCATTAAAGTTCTTATCTAGGCTTTAAAAGCAGATGGCACATAGAGTACCCCGCCCCTGTCATTATGTATGTCCAAACTGTCCGTGTCTTTAACGGTTAATATCTCGGCAAATTAACGACTATTGTTTTCAAAAATTATTTTCAACAATACTTTTATGTTTCTGCTACGATAGGTACCTCCAGCGCTCCTCAACACCTTTGCCGGAAATCGAAATGTGTGTCTAACGGAAAAATGCGCTTTTCTCAAAAACTATGTGACCTAGGTTAATCGCTATAGTTTTCCTGCAAAGTTTAAATTGAGGTCTAACTCATCTATTTTTGTTTCATAAGTTTTATTTTAGTAGATTCGGAATATTCGAAATATTCAGTTCCGAATGCTTTAAAAATCTAGCACAACAATCCTACTTTTCAATTAAGGGGGTCCGTGGCTAAAAATTCTCAATAACATGCAATTTTTTTATTGGCTTCAAAAGATATACTGAGTTTTTAATGGTAAATAACGCAAACCGCATGCTTTTATCTTCATTAGATCCAGAGATATTGCACCTATTGCCTTGAGAAGCGATGCATCAGCTACCCGCTGATGAGAACTTCAGCTCCATTTATTTCAGAATGAATTTTTTCACGATTTGCCTACTTTAAAAGAATATATCTAAAGTTCCTTGCAAGATATATTTATGAAATTTTTAACAGAAATTGTATGCGATATTTCAAACAAATTGTCTTCAGGATTTTTAATTTTGAGTTATAATTGTGCAAATATGCTAATTAATTCAAAACTCACTCATAAAAAAACTTCATTTGTTTACTTAATTTTTTTTTAATAACATTCCTAATCAATGTTTAAATAAATCCTGAAAATAAATTAAAATGACACATTTTCTGTACACAAAAGCGTAAAAATTATGTAAATCGAGTAAATACTTCCAGAGTTATATAAAAAATTAAACGTGTTTAAAATTTCAAAATTTAAATTAAAAAAAATATTTAAATTTTTCAGAATTTTTTTTTACATGCAATATTCTTGTATTATTACAAGATATTTCAGAAAAAATTTCATTACAAAATCTCTATTAAAAAAAATAGAATTTTGAACCCCGGACCACCTTAAAATTATTAAGCTGCATTACCGGTTATCTGAGTACCAAACATAAGCAATTTATACTATTATTTTTAACACAATTATACTGATTGGTAAAGTTATCGTACGAATTGAATATTTCCAACTGAGCGAAAGAATGCACAAGCCGGTTATCGAACCCAGATCCTTGCCTTGCATTCCCAATGATCTACCGTTTCAGCTACCCGACCTGACAACCATCGACCATATTTCGCTCAGATAACCTTATTGCTACTAACATATGCTCTGCCATGCAGACAGCTCAACAGAATAACCCGCAGGTAAAGGACTTCCAAATAAACGATGGTTATGTATTTCCATACATATAACACACTTTATATTTTTGATATTTTCTACTTTTCTGTGTTTAATATTTTCTGCGTTGTAGCGGTTTCACAGCTAGTGGACATACTAGGGCTACATCATATAATGGTTTTGCTCATCATATAACTCCATGGATTTTGTAACTCGTAAACTGTTGTAACTATTTGGCGTTACTTCAACTGCGTTCGGGTACACTGTTAAAAAAAAGTATGCAAAGTTACTAAAAATTTTCTAGGAAACTGGGATTCCTAGAACTTTTTATGTAACGTCAACAACAAAAATTCATGTAACAGATACAATTTTGTGCCGTAAATCAAACAATCTGTAACGTTACTAAGAATTGTTTAGGAAACTGGGATGCCTAGAACTTTTTATGTAACTGCAAAATCGGTTCCAGATAAAATTTTAGTAAGATTACTTTAATTTTAGTATATTCTTTTTTAAAGCTAAGGATTTCTGCAGCTTTACTAGTTTTGAAGATTTATATCTTTTTTGTTCAGTGTACAGAGAAAAGTTTAGTAAGGATACAGATTTCTGTAACTTTACATTTGTAGAATTACTGGTTTTTTTTTGTTTTTTTTACAGTGCAATTAAAAAACAAACATTAAAATTATTTTATTAAGTTTTATTTCTAAAACTTAATAATCTAAAAATATTGTAAAAACACTGTAATATTCTAAAAATATTACAGTGCTATATTGTCATCGGACACAACCATCAGTACATATTTATTTCTAATTCTAGAGCATAAAGAAGCGAAGTAAAAAATGGATCACAATATTCCATATTCACATACAGACACTAAGTTCTGTTAAATAAATCAGCGTTAAAACGTAATTCATCCTGTAAACTAATCCAACAAAACGAACTTTATTTTAGCGCCCACATTTGTCTGTTTCTTGTGACTTTTCGTAAATAAGGAAATGAAGAAGATGACCCAAAACCCTAACTTATACATATAGAACAGTTTTTATTAGACTCTCTTTATTTTCTCTGAGGTTTGTTGAAGCACATTTCCTTCGTTATTGAAAAGATCGTGTTACGGCTTAGATGATATATTTTCTTGAAATAACTATGTGCAGATAATCAGTAACAAAATATTCAGTAGATAGATGAAAATGTGATGTTTAAAAATGTGTAATGAATCTTTCCACTAAAGCATTACGTTTTAAACATGGAATAAATAGAGTAATGATTAAAATTATAGAATCATGAAAAACATTTAAATTCTTAAATACTAGAATATATTTTTATAAATAAATATGTATATTTTCTTCATTTTCATGCTTAATAAGCGATTAGCAGTTTTTTTTTTCTTTAAATATTTGAAATATGTCTACGTTTTTATTAAAATTTGCATAATAATAATTTAAAAAAACATTTATAGAAAAGTACGTATAACTCGGATTTCTTGGTGAAAGCCATTTTTATATTGAAAACTAAAATAGCTTTTTTGTATTTAATTATTTTTTTGTTCAGATTGTCCACTAGCAATGCAAAAAAAGCATTTTTATATGAAAAATATAAATTATCTTTTTACCTTTTAAGTTTATTAAAAGCGATACTTTTGAATTAGACGTATGCCAGGAATTAATATCAAAGAATTTGTCAAAGATTTCGCTAGTTACAGCAAACGTTTAGGTTCTGATAATGTAAGCCAATAAAGGGCGTAGTTCATACATGTCTGCTAAATTTCTGTTTTATTTATTCAGTTTTATTTATTTTTGTTTTAATTAATTATGGAATATTATTTGAAAACTAATGCGTAATTATTTATATCGAGATAAGTGAAAATGAAATATTTTTTCTCACATTTATGCTGTACGGAATAGAAACAGGTAGAAAAAATACATACATGTAGAAAAAATTAAATAAAAAGCTCACAAAAACAAACAATAACATTAAAAAAGCCACTCGAAAACAATTAATTCATGTACTGCTTTTAAAATGATTGCATTTAAAACAACATTTTTTTCAATATTCATAAAACAAAAAATTAAAATTTGCTTCAAAAAATAAAATATGTCTTTTGATAAACGTAGTTTATCAAAAGGCAAACTAATAAACTTTAACAAGTTTATTAGTTTGCCTTAGTTCTAATGTTATAAAATACCTCATTTAAAAAAAAAAAAAAAAAAAAATATTCCATGCCTTTTTATCATGAAACTTATATTTATGTCATTTTTATATATACAATAAACAGTCAAGTGGGAGTATTACTCGCACTCAGAGGGTTTCGTACAATAAATATATGAATAATTAACTGTATTATTTAAAACAAAAGTTGCTAAAAGAATAATAAGACTTTGTAAAAAACTATACAACGTAGGTTTGGGTATAGCTGTATATACCAGAAAAGTATGAATCGGTATACCATAAAAGGTCAACCAGATATGACGCCTAATTAATATCAAATATTGTTATTCTGTATAACTTTTTTTTTGTCTAATTCTAATCTGTTTATGATGAACTTAATTCGGTACTGACAATAAAAGTAGTGCGTATTTAAAATTTATTTGGCATTTCATAAAACTAAATTCAGCGCCCTTATTCAAAGTTTAAATTTGGCATTGTACTAAGCACGCTTTGAAAGGAGGTCGCAAAGTTTCAACGCCGCCTTAGTCCGTGCCGCGTATTGAGAATTCTACTCACTGCAAACTCTGTTATCCCATAGTATATATGGGATTAATTCTAATTAAATTAGTCTATTTTTAATAATTTGACATTTATTGCTTTTATACTGCTACTGGGCATTGAATTACATAAATATATCATTAAATGTGTTTATCTGGGCTTTAAAATCCGATAGTACATAGAGTACGCCGCCCCTGTTATTATGTATGTCCAAACCGTTCTTGTCTTTAAGGGTTAATATATCTGCTAATTACAGACGATTTTTTTTTAAAACTCATTATCAACAATGCTTTTATACTTCTGCTACGATAGGTACCTTCATTGCTCCTGAACACCTTTGCTGAATGCCTGCAAATCGAAATTCGTGTTTAACAGAAAAATGCGCTTTTCTCAAAAACTATGTAACCTAGGGTAATCGCTATAGTTTGCCTGCAAGTTTTAAATTAACGTCTACTACCTCTAATTTTTTCGTAATTTTAGTTTAAGTAAATTCGGAAATACGTGGGGGGGGGGGGGGGTCATATTTTTGCACTACATTTTCGACGATATCTCTGAAAATATAATACGTAAACTTAAAAGAAATATATTTTTGTGTTCACCGTCACGTACGCTTTTACATCATAACCCACACGATATACAAAGAAAAGATTTTTTTTTTCAAGTAACATAATTAACCCCTCTACATTTTTTTTCTAAATATACTTGTGACTGTTTAATAATCTGTAAATATGTCGGTCAATATTCTTTATTACTTCCCCCAATTTGTACTTTCCACGTTTCATATTTTACGAGTAAAATGGGTGTGACAGACGGTCAGACAGACACGTGAGTGATTTTATAATGGTTCCGTTTTTACTTTTTAAGTACGGAACCCTTAAAATACTATTCTAGGCAAAGTAAGTGTAAAATTAAGTTACACAATGTCTGTCTAACGAACAACCCTTTTCCTGTTAATACGAGAGCGTATTTTGACGCGGAGATTCTATTGAGTAATACAATTAAGTAAAGAAATAAAGCTAGTTTAGATGGCTTTTGGTTTAAGAAACGGCTGCTTTCGAAAACATTTTCTTCGTATTTTATTGCAATCCTCTTCTTATGGAATAAAATTGAAATAAATACATTTCGTAAAATTATGAAATATTTTAATTTGATTAATATAAATAAACGAAAAATATAAAAGTTAAGAAATATATTAAGATTAAAATTTACATCTGTATAAATGTAATGCGTAAAAATCACTTTAAAACACAATATTCTTTTTCAGATTAATTTTATGCCAACAATTTTCATGTATCTTAATAAATGACATTATGTCATGTTTTATAAAAACATTAAATCGCTTACGTAAATTTTCATTCCAATATTCTGTTGGAAATATGGCATTTATGAGTGAAAATTAAGTGATCCAATAATGAACTACCTCCCTTGAAGGGGTTAAACCATTACAGCTCGTTTCATTTTAATGTTTGCCATTTCGCCCATCATCAACATTTCTTAGAAAAGCTCCAAAATTTAATTTTGCTTTAATGAATATATAAAGAGATTTCTCTTAAAATGAAATTTAGAATTCCTTTATGAACCTAAAAAAACCTACTAATTACTTCATTAACTTACATGCCAATGAATTTGAGATGGCAAAACTTTATTACAGATGTCCATCACTCTTTGTGAATGGTGATAGCAAGGAACTTTCCTGCATTCGTTTAAATAAGGCAACATAATTAATTTTCAAAAAATAAAACCTGCGGAAGATTTCATTCACAAAAATAAGCCTATCTTTCTACAATTTGACTGGCTAATGTAGGGTGAGATTAATGTTCTGTATATGGACATTCTCACAATATTTTGACTTTTAAGTCCCAGAATAATAATTTTTATTTTAGTACATATTCTTGTGGATTTTTTTTTTTATTTTACATACTGGGGAACATCCTATTGTATGACTGCATAACAATATGAACGAGATAAATAAGTTTTGGACGATGTTGGGAGTGCAGATATCCAGGAAACTCCTATACCGTCCAGTAACCCTGATACTGATTTTTTAGTTTGGAGCTGTCTATATAAAATTCTTTCAATAAAAGTAATTCGATATAATTTTTTCCGAAACTGGGATATTGTTTTATATAAATATGTGGCAAAATATTAACCTTCACACATTTTTTACGATTGTTATTATTTTTTTTTACAGACAATTTACTGCAGAATTTAAATCAGCATTTAAATATCAATTTCAAACACCGTGGCCTTATTGGTAGTCTTACCGTCCTTAAGGTTTATTCCTGCACATTTCGAGGTAAATTATTTTTTTTTTATTTAATGCAATGTAATTAACTGTTTCTAAAAATCAATGAACATTGTGTCTATCACTTAATCTTAAAATGATTTGCCTAAAAATATGTGGTAATTTTCATTACCGCCCCATCCTTACCATACTTTTTTTCCCTTTACCGTCACTTTTTTCCTATACCTTCCCCCTTTTTTTACCTTAACGTCCCTTCTTTAACACCCCTTTAAGACAATGTTATAACAAAATTTTGTACTAAAAATACTACATTTTTATTATTTCTTATTTGAATGCCCTGTGGGACTATGCAAATTCATTATAAGTAAAAATTTTGAAGAAAACAAAAAGTTATATTGTTAAAATGGTAAGGAATATTGAACTGTTAAGTTTAACTTAAAACTCAGCTAAATAAAAGAAAATTTCGCTGCTGACCATTTTTTCTTTATTTTGAATAATTGAGGCATTCGTCTATCAGATTAAAATGTTATTTTAGCAAGTTTAATTTCACCAGATTTTTATTCCTGAAATTCACAAGATTGTGACAATATCCCATATTCGAATCGTTATGCAGTTATAGTTTGATTTTTTTATTCAGTTTGACATAAATTCTGGACACCTTAGAATGAAGACTAATTTGTTTATTTGTTAAAAATGTCTTTAATGTTATCTACAAAAAGTGATCCAATTTTAGTTTTCGAATTATTTAAAATCTTGTAAAGCATTGCATTATACAACTTTCTTATTTGTGTTTAAAATTAACTATTTACAATAACTTAGAAATGTGAAAAATTAAAAATTAAATAATAGCGTTGAATTAGGTAATACATTTATACTGATCCGTATTGCTTAGTTTTTAAATTGATTTTAATATAAAAAAACTAATTTATTCTATTACAGGGAAAGTTTTTATAGCTTTTTAATTGCATGTAAATGAAAGTTTTTGGAAATTGCAATTCCATTTCACGCTCAGAAAATTAACATCTGCATGGAAAATTTAATTACGTTCGGTAGCCATCACTTTGCAACAAGCAGTGCAATTGCGTCCAAGTGATGAAGAGAGACTCTGATTTTGTTAGATGTTACTGTCAAAGAAAAAATTACATTGAAGTGATTTATATTGAAAAGAGAGTTTCAATAAAGTATACAAATATCTACGCATCCTTTCCTTTCTTCAAAAAATATCACTTTAAATATACTTAAGTGCAACACAGTAAAAATTTTAAAATCTGCTAATTTACAAGTGCAGATATACAAATCGTGTTCTATCTATATTATAAAGGACAAACATATCTGTGCGTAACGCCGACGTCATTCTGCGACTGGCAACACTTTGAAATTTTAAATGAAATTTCGGTTTTGTAATTTTCGTTCCTGCAATTTTTTAAACTTCTAAATATTGCACAACATCAATTTTTACATCGTCGTATCGGGAAAAAATGTTTTTTTTTTTAAATGCGATTTGTTTGAAAGTTGTATCTCAATTTATTTTTGAGATATTATTTTTTTATGGTTTTTAATACTATATATTATAATAGTTTTTAATAGTTTTGTAATAATTGTTAATCGTGGCAACTCGATTTCTATTAAAAGTAAAGAGAAAATAGTCGATTACTGTATCTTTTCGTTGCCATTTTCTCATTAAAACTGAAAAAAAAAATGAAATTATAATACATGCTATGTTAGCAATGTCGCAGTTACAAATCCCGGTGAATTTTGGTTTTATTTCGCTTTTATTTATCAATTAAATTATATTGAGTTTATTGCAAACTTACTTTACGAACGTTACAGGACTTTCTCTTTACAAAAATGTATTTTAAAGAATATTTGTGTCATGTATTTTCTTTGCACTTTCTTAATTTGCATCAGAAAACTGAAAGAATGCAATTTTATTATTCTTGCGTAATAATATTTTTTGAATTTCGAAAAAAACATAAATGAATGATTTCTGATAATACATGAAGCATTATAAACAAACAAATGAATCATATGAATAACTCCATACCCGATTTATTTTGCCGAGCTTTTTGAATGACGAAATTGTTTTTGCTGGGTTTATGTATCATTACGCGATAATGACGGTCATATGCATAGATGTTGTTTAAGACTGGATCGTATAAGTGAAATAACATAGCGGATTCAAATGACGTTATTTTATTAAAAAAATGTGTATTTTTATTCTTAAAACTGAAATATGTTTGGTAGAAGTACTTCATTTTATCCCAGCTGCTTTGAAATTCTTATCAGATCAAAATACTTTGCTACTGAAAATAACGTAATCGATTTCACAGACTCATAAAACTCAATGTTTTACAAAAACCTATAGTATCTTTATAGAAGAGCATTGCTATACAGTGTGCATGTTCAGATTTGAAGCCTTTGTCCAAAAATAGTGATTTATATTACAGAGCTTTGTGATTCTCATCTGGATTAATTCGCTCCTTTGAGTTAGACAAAGAAACAAAGAGATCTTGGTATTAGTTTGAGATTTAAAATAACATGAGGTTCCGCAAGTATTAGTCCGAAATTCTCTCGATTAATAAAATTTTATTGCTATTCTTTAAGACATTGTACTATAATTATATCAAAATAACATAATTTGCTTAATTTATTTTTTCACAATTTTACATAATATATTTATTTAAAACACAAGACTGTTCTTTAGTCATCTGCCCGGAGGTTTTTAACTGAACCAATTTTACTAAAAAAGGTTTTTTTAACTGAAAGCTGTCATTTGCAGATGTGTCCACACTAGCTTTTTTTTAAATATCCCCATTTTTATATTTTAATTTAAAAAATATTTTACGAAATTTTTACAAAATGGGGGTAGTTAGCTAGCTTTCAATATTGCAGAGAAGAGATAAATAATGAAATTTATTTATCTTTATACATGCCATTTTCTGATAAAATTTCAAAAAAAAAACTTTTTTTAATTGTATGTTTTAAATTTTGTTGTATGGGGTTTAGGGGCGCAAAATCCCATTAGGGACATACTGCGCCAAAATATTTTGAACGGAAAATGACAAACTGCTTTTGAAATCACGCATTTGTCATCATAAATTTTCATATTTTTTTCCTTCTGCATGTGTACTGATACTAAGTTTGATACTTAAAATTCATAAACCTGTGGCTGTACGATCCATGTAGTATCAGGGCCTACAGTGCCCAACCCTCTTTACTTGACGCTGGTGCTATGCAGCATATACCCCGGACATGTTGTCAAACCAACGCGAGACCCTCGGTGTTTAGTTCCCAAGCACGCCTGGTACTCATTTTATCGACCTCGAAGGGATGAAAGGTTGAACGTTTGATACTAAGTAAGTGAAAATGGCGTCATATCTAAAAGAAAACGACCATTTTCTTAGATAAAACTAAACATGTTAACACAAATGCGTCTAAAAAAGATAAATTACGGAAAATTTTACTATCCGGTTCTGAGATTAGAATCTGAAATTTAAAGTGCGACTATTTCCATGCAAAGCTGTTGCTGACAATCGTGACTTCAAGTTTTGAGTAAAAATGATTTTAAAATGATCAAATTAAAATACCACTTAAAAAAAGGGTGAAATCTGATATGAGAGGTTGCTATTTTCTTTCCGGAATACCAAGCAAAGATCCTCATTATAATAACTGATTTTTATTATATTTTACTGGTTACATGTAGGTTTAAAGTTTAATTTTAATAATTTGGAAAACTGAATTTTATAGAAATAGTATTTTGTTAACTTTAGGTTAAAATAATATTTGTTTAAGAGTTAGACTAACCAATATAAGATGCATATTTTTATTGTAACTAATTTTGTAGGTTTATTATGAATCAATGAATTAGTTCCTTCTTAAATTGTTTTTTTCGTCGACATTCGATGGGTTCCATCTCGTTATAAAAAGAATGAAATATAGTTACAATATTTAATACAAAATTAAGGAGAATTTAATACAATACAGTATGGATTTTTTTTTTTTTTATGTAAAAAAAAAAAAAAAAAAAAAAAAAAAAAAAAAAAAAAAACATCTTACTGTTATGACTTGTTGTTAAAAATTAAATCAGGGTTTCAGTATTAAAAAAATGACGTTAACGTTGATTTTAACATTTAGTTGAAATAATAAACAATGTATTATTATGATTCTTTATCTACAAAAATATAATATAACCAGGAAAGAAAATATCCTATAAGCTCTTTCGAGTTTCCCACGATTTCAAAAAGCATTCTTTATCTTTAGAAAAATTAAAAATCAATATATTTTTAAGAATCAAGAATCATTTATAAAAACAGAGCTTTTTTTCCTGTCATTGATGTACGAAAACATTTCCAAATAGTTTCTGTAGTGTATTAACCAGTTTTCACAAACCGAAAATTCCATTAAGAAGCATGTGATGTTTAGTAAATTATAAGATATATAGTGAAATAATCGGAGATTGACCATATATTTTATTAAATCCGTCAGCCGCTACTTCGCAGAAAAAGTGGCACGCACTAGGAATCGCAAGGTGTATCAAAAAGTTTCTGCACTCACATAGAAATAATTGAGAGAAATTTATGAAATTGCTACATTTTATATCCTTTTTATACAGGGTGTCCGGTCTCAACGGTGCCCAATGGCTAATTCCTAAACCGTTAGTTCCAGACATATAGTTCCAATTACAAAAATGTTTTAAATCAGGTAAAGAAATATTTTAAAAGCGATTTGGGTCAATAAAAACATTTCTTAAAAAATTACAAAATTTAAATTTTTATACGGTCCCCTGATTCTATAAGTTATATTTAGTAAAATTTTTCTATTACATTGACAAGTAAAACAAAAAAAAAAGTCCCATTCGTATAACCTCTAAAATTGAGCGAGTTATGAAACTTTAAAAATGCATGACTTATGCCCCTTTTCTGCTCTCAAAACAAATGAGTTCGGCTTGGCTTTGAGGGGTGACATTCGAAGTGCTTAAAGTATTCGAAGATCTTATTTCATGTGTATCTGCGCTTTGAAAAAAATCGTTCAAGTATTACGATTAAGTTAAAATTTATTAAGCTTCAGATTGGCTAAAATAACTTTTGTCAGGATTTGAGACTGTTTCTTTTATGATTTCATTTAACAAAAATTATGTTATTTTTGTAAGTTTTTATTTAACTTCAACGATCGTATGTATGTTTTTCAGTTCAAAATTTGCACTCGTATTAACTTTAACTCTCTTTTAAATATCCGATCGAGATTATATTTTACAAACTGGCGCAAATCCGGTAACAATCTAATATTATTATGATTTTCGGTGGTTACCATTTATACTTTTTTTACTGGATAACACAAAATTTGGATAGATTACCGCCAACAAGTTTAAGAAAAAGTTTTAGATTAGATAATACAAGACTGCAATTGTTGGGTTTTTTAACTTTTATGTATTTTTTAGCACTGAATCCGAAAATTACCTTAATTTTTAACCATCATGTCAGGATATTTCGCAAATCATAACATGTCAAATTTAAAGAATAACAAAAATCGGATACTATAAAGTAGAGGAAGATGGTTGTGTTTTTTAACTTTTGATAATTGATTTTTACGTACTTTTTAGCACTGAATCTGAAAATGACCTTCATTTTCAACCATCACGTTATAATTTTTTTGCAAATTGTAAATGTGTAAATTAAAATATAGCGCAAAATCTCATACTATAAAACATATGTAAAACTTTTTTCATTTTATTTTATTTTATTCAATAATTTATTTGATATTTTTGCTTATCCTGGGATTCTTACAGCTAAACAGCTGAGTGGTCCGATGAGATGAGGGGGGAGATTCAATTTTAACTTTGAAATTTGCAATTTGCCAAAAATCCTGATGTGATGGTAAAAAATGAAGGTCATTTCCGGATTCAGCGGTACAGAATACATAAGAATCAATTATCAAAATCTAAAAAACATGACATAACCCAACTTTTGCAGATTAGTGTAATCTAATAATATTTTAAAATACGTATTATTTTGTAAAGTATTGAGGCTGTTAATTTCGCATCCTTTTATTTAACAAAAATTCTGTTTTTTCTTTCTTTTTAAATGTTTATTACAAATTGTATATTTTGCATTAATATGTCAAAATGATTAAAGATTTCAAATTTATATTGCAATTTTAATTTTACCCTCAACTATTTTTTAATATATCTGACGAAATTATATTTCTACTAAATTTGTGAATGGCCCCCAATTTGCAGCAAAAAATATGATCCAACTTTAAACAGCTATTACTCGGTCAATTTTAATCGTAGAATAACGGGAATTTTTTTGCATTACTTGTCAGTGTAAAAGGAAAATTTTACTAAATATAATTTTTAGGACCGGGGAACTGTATAAAAATTTAAATTTCGTAATTTTTTAAGAAATGTTTTTATTGACCCAAATCAATATTAAAATATTTCTTTACCTGATTTAAAACATTTTTGTAATTGGAACTATATGTCTATAACTAACGGTTTAGGAATTAGCCATTGGACACCGTTTAGATCAGACACCCTGTATAGTCAGTGGTCACAGTAAGACATTTGTGCAACCGGTATTTTAAAGAAAGGGGGAGGATGTATTCCATGAGGCGCGGTAGTAGACAGACACAAAGGGGGTCATTTTCTAACTTTTGCTGACCCCCGCTTCTGACATACTGTTGGAAAGGCCATTTATTCATGCGATGCACATCCCGAGCCCCTCCCCTCGAATTTACCCACCAGGGAGCACTTTTTTATTTTTTTGTGGAGATCATTCATGCCCTCCGGAGGGAAAATTTGTGTGTGTGTGTGTGTGGGGGGGGGTCTCGGGAGGTGCATAGCATGAATAAGTGCTCACAGGCCTTTCGAACAATATATCGCATGTGGGTGTCGGCAAAAGTTAGATTTTTTTCCCTTTGGGTCTACTATCGCGCCTCCTGGAATACATATTCCCCCTATCTTTGAAATACCGGTTGCAGAAATGCGTTACTGTGCATGGTAACTATATAGAAAAAGACTAATACAATGTAGCAATTTCATAAATTTCACTCAAGAATTTCTATGTGAGGGCAAAAACTTATTGATACAACCTCGTAGGTTCCTTTCTTTCTGTTGCTCACCAGAACGGTAGCGGACCAGATCACGGAATATCCCAGCGAAAAAAATTAAAAGCCTAATTTCATAAGTTTGAGACTTCGAACAGTGGGGCAGATCATTAAATACGTCGGATGATACAGGCGGCTCCGAAATCATTATAGCTCAATTTTAAAAGCAAAAACTTTTAATCAATATCTTTTATTATGAAATTTCAAAATTTAGCTAAAATGCAAGTCAAATTGACATCTTCTGCATCACCTCGTTCACTTATTCCTAATACTCAGAAACGTTTTCTGCTTGGCAACGTCCCGTAAAGTCTCTTTTCCCACATGCGTAGTGACAACGTATCCATTTTAAAAACGGAAGGTTCAAAGTTCCAAAGCAGGATGCACTTTTCCGTCAGAAATTTGTGAAAATTCTTTTTTTTTTTCTCTCTTTACTTGTTGGACGCATATACTAATGTTCGGATTGTCGAAGAGAGTAACGCCGTTTTTTAGATGCGTTCGTAATTATATAAGTACGTAGCACCTATAGTCGTCGTTCGGTCCGTCTGTCCGTCTGTCCGCATATAACAGGGCAAAAACTACCTAACCGAAAGGTATGAAATTTTAAATATATAATTGGTACAAAATTTTGTCGTGTCATTTCAAATTTTAAGAAAATTGGATGTATACTTTAATGACAGCGACAGTCAAAAGTTTTCCATTACATTACGGCCAATGTGAAAAACATATTTCAGGTGCATTTTAATGATGTTACAGCCTTTCGATCAGAATGAAATTGATATGCGCTAATGAAGTGCACTAAAATATACATCCGGTGCAATATGCGGCGCAAAAAAATATATATATATATATAAAACTAGTTATAGTACGAACGCACCTCATTTGCAACGTTTGACGTGTAATTTCCAACTTGTTACTATTACTTATGTAGACTAAGGATTTCTATTATGTTAAATTAAAACCTTTCATTGCTATTACTTCTTTTTTAAACAAATATTTGTATTTAAAAGATAAACGCCTATTTGTATTTAAAATATAATACAGGCCGTTTTAAGTATTTCCTTTTTAATCATTTCACGCGTTAAAAAAAAGGTGTCATTAAATTAAAATATAATTCATATCTGTATAGAGGAATTTCTATTCAATGTCATTTGTATTATATAATTGATTATTTTTTTCAAAATAAACTTCGGTGGGTTTATTCTATCAAAAAAAAAAAAAAAAAAGGAAAGGAAAGTGAAAAGAAGAAGAATCCGTCCAAATTTAAAATCGACTGTGACAAATAGAATATCAAAAATATACATTAGAAATTCTATCATGATGATAAAAGAAGGATATACATATTTGCTCGACGCATATTTCATGATTTAACTTGTAGAAGTTTGCAGGTTCATTGTAATGACTGAAATTTTCTGTTTATATTTTTTTATAAACTGTATTAAAAAAAAAAGAGAAAGACTATGCATGCTTGTATTTTTAATTGCGTCTGCTCATGAATGTGTGGTTCCGTGTGTACAATACTGACTTCAGATCCAACTTATTGTCATAAGATCACATTATAGAGAGAAATTATCCTTATGATGTTTTACGTGCAACTAAAGCAATGGAAATATGATTATTATTATTATTAAAGTTTTCGCTACAGACACAATTCGGACCATTATGAATTCCTACAAGCTCCACTTAATTACTAAACACAAGGTTAATGGAAACGAAAGAACATCTTTATAAATACGTATTTCGCGACGTTCTAAAATTATTTTTTTAAATAATTATTAGTATTATCAAATATGAAATTTAACTTTTTAACTTTATTTTTAATATTATTTTAACTTCGCTTTAAATGGAGGAGTAAAATTTACACATAAAATTTTAATGACGCAATAATTGCATAAATGCAGAACTAAAATACAAAATTATTTTGTAGGTATTGTTAAACCAACTAAAATGAAGAATTAATGTTTCATGTATTGCTAAAGTAATTAAAGTTAAACGAGAAGGAAACAACTAAAGTCTGAATTGTACGCAGTACATAGCCATATAAATTATTATGATTATTGTGGTTATTTTTAATATATTAATTTTTAGTACATAAAGCGTTTTTTTTTTCGTTCAAGAAGTTTTATTATAAATATTTTATTAAAATAAAAAGAAAAATCTTTAAAAAATTCTGTCACATGTAATTACTCTGATAGATGAATTTAAAGAATGAAAGTAAACTACTTAGAATAGTCATTGTTTCTTTCTTTCAATTATTATTTAATGAGCGTTCCTACCTATTTCAAAAATCAACAAAGAAAATATTTAAAAAAGTCTTTGATTATTTACTGTTTGCTATTTTATTGTATACCACAAAATTAAAATTATTTTTATATTTGAAGATAAAGATCATTAGTGAAAACATTTCCCTTCTATTTAATTAAAACAAAATCAAATTTCCCTGAGCTAAAATTAAAATTTAACATTTAATAATGTGTAACAAAGTAATTTATTTTAGAAAGTACATTAAAGTAATGAAATTTCAGAAGCTATTTCACTTGAGATTTATTTCTTATTTTTGTATTCAAACATTATGTAAATTAAATATTTAAAATTGTGGCGAATATAATTTGTCTCTCTACATTATGAAAATGGACGCTTCAACACAGTACATATAATTATTTTTGGAAAGAGAAAAATATGAAGTTACATTAAATTTTCTTATCCTAATATCCTTTAAAATATAGTTTATTTCTTTAAATTAAAGATAAACACTTTTTTAGTTTATTAAGAAGTTAATAATTTAATAATGTATGCTCAATTATAGGTTTATTAGGGAATATATGATTTGGTTATATATGTATAAGAAAATTAAGCTAAATTAATATGCATCTGTTTAAAATAGAATTTTTTTTTTTAATTTAATAAAATCATTCTTTGTCTAACTATTCGATGCCGATTAAACGTATTGATGATTTTAAGAAGAAAAATAATTTTAGCGTTTATCAAATCGTAAGACTTAAAACGCAATTGAAAAGTAAATAGGTTTAATCTATACTGCTAATAAAAGAAAGCTTCTCTCTATCTGTGTTTCTGTGCTGTTTGCCACGATTCTAGCCAAATTTACCACCCTTACAAGGCTGAAAATTTTGGTGAGGATAGTGCAAAATAGGTCCAAGTAACCCTGATAATCAGAATTTTAATATTTTGTTAATTAGTCGAATGATTAATTAAAAACCTTAAAACCTCAAACTAATTAGCTACAATTTGAAAGCAAAGCATCGCATTTTCTCTAAACTGCAAAGAAACTCACCCCACATTTGTTTCGATCTTGTGAAGAGAAAAAATACTTAAAGAAAACTTCGTGTTTGCAAGAAAGATAAGACAATAGAGGTTTTCGAAATTATCCATATTTAAAAAAAACTATTGAAGGTATTGATTTGAAATTGGACACGCTCGCAAAATTATATTCTATTTCAAACAGTTCAAAAAGGAAAAACCAATAGGTTCAGAACTTGCTGTAACACCAATAAAAAAATTAATTAATCAAAAATATTTTATTTTCATTATATCAGGTAACCACTGATCATCTACCGACTGTTGGGTTCCATCAGATTTGAAGAAAGGATTGCCTCAGATTCCGGATTACCAGATTAACACTATTTCTACCAAAAGGTATCAAAAGACACCTTTCAAATTTTCACATAAAATTATTCTCTAAGTTTAATCATTTCTCCACGATTAATTTTTTTACTTTTCTTACAATAGTTGTTATATTAATTTAGCGATATCATTTTCCTAAAGCTCATCACAGATCTAAGAATGTACATATAGTATACCCATTTCACCATAGGGAGTCTATTGACACCTTAAGGATAGCATAGCACTGTCTAATTTGAAACCATTTTACATATAAATATCAACAGCATTTTACAGCATCAAATCAATTATAATCAGACTAGCAAACCCCGGGGCTTTGCTCGCGTAATAGTTTAAAATTTTTCAAGTGATATTTGCATGGCAATTTTTTATTAGAAGAACACTTTTTGAAATAATTCAAAAATTACAAATTAAGCCACAGTTTGAAAACTTCATTATAAAAGTGCAATAGACAGAAATGAGATTTTAATCAATAAGAAGAGCTAAAACTAATTTCAATTAAATGATGATTTATAAAGTATTTTGAGACTTTTATGCTCATTTCATAAGCTCATTTCAGTATTCATTTGAAGTTTTGATTTTTTTAGGAACCATCTTAACACATTTACATCTTAAATTTAACCATCATGTCAAATTCCAAGCTTCTTGTCTAACAGTCTGCCATCTCTCTGGTGTTAGTGGCACCAACATAAAATGCCAAAACAGAGTTGAAATAGAATGTCTCGTAAAATGTTGAAACAGAGACTGTCACCATTAATTTCCCAACATTAACCTTGAAATCGGTTGATATTTCCTAATATTCTATAGACAACGGAATATAGATGTTTTTAAAGGCATTCTTACTATTCCTACCAACCAGGTGGTAGTGACACCGGTACAAAATATAGCCCGTATAGAATCAGGGACTATCACTCTTGATTCTCAACCACACTGCAAATAGAAGCGTCTTAAATTTAGACACATATGTGACTGAAAAAGAATTTTAGACACTTAAGTGTCTTAATCTGAAAATTAAGACACTATAGATGTCTTAATTTAAGATACATAAGCGTCTTACTATGACCATGGTGTAAACGAACTGAGAATAATGTCTAAAATATCCGCAAACGTCTTATTTTAAGACACTTCATGGCTTTAAACGTGTCTTAATTTAAGACGTTTTGATTCTTCCGACGCAATAACCACCAGGGGGCACTAGCACTCCCAGTTGCGCATGCGTTTTAGATGTCTTCGTTCGAAGTGGTATACGTTGTAATTCAAACAAAGTTTGTTTTTATGTACGCGTGTATTTTAATTCGTTTTTTGCGAAATGTGAAGTACTGTGATTTTAATTCGTATTAACTTGGAGTATTTATTTATTGAATACATACATCTGACGTGTGTGCTCGACATCAAATGTCTCTTAGAAGCTGTCGTCGATACAAGGGCGGGATAGACACAGAACAGAAGTAGACGATGGTTGAAGATTACACCCGGAAATTCTACAAAGCGTGTGCAATGGGCTTAGTGTTAACTCGTATCAATTTATATCAATAATATTGTGTTATTCATCTTCGTCCTGTCGAAGCTGGCAAAAAAAAAGAAACTTTTGTCTGGCGGGTCCTGTTTTTAGGATGAAACATCTCATTCTTTAAATATGGCTAGTCGGATGTATTATGGGATTAACTTTTAAACTGATGAAAGTCTTTCTCCCTCACTGTGGTTGTGGTAGTTTTTAAAATTTCAAATCGAGGAATATTTCTTACCTCTTGCAGCAACTCAAGTAAGTTTCTTTATAGTAGTAAAATTAGTGTATTTTATGATTTTATTTATTGTACTAAACAAAATCCTGCATGAAATTTAATTAGTTTTGAATCTGTTCGCAAAAAACCCCACTAATTCTAGAAGTATATATTTTTAAACTTATGACGTTCTTTTTTATTACGAATTATATATTCAATATCAGTTCTTAGTTTCAATGGATAATTTTTATCTCGCAGTAAATGACGGCCACAAGGAAGTAAAGAAAAAAAAAACTTTGAAAGATGACCTAATGCTTTCTTACTTCCTGGCATAAAACCGCAGATTAAAAAAAAGATAAATAAAGTAAATGAGACTGGTCTATTATATGAAGCTGCCTGTAAAAATATACATATGTATTTCATTTGCAATCAACTCTAATACTGATTTTTTTATTATTTTTAATAAAAAAGTAATTTGAAATTTATAATGGGAAAAAGAAAAACCTCTAACTAGATTTCGTATTTAAAATTGTGGTAACTTTATTTATATGCACTTATACGAAAAATACAAAAATGACAGATGTTACTGTATATATTTAAGACGAAAGAAGTTTGGAAATCATAAGTTATTTTTTCCTCATGTTTTTAATATAGAATATGTACTTATTTGTTTTTATTGATAGTTGAATAGCTTTTGTGAGTACCCTCTGATCTACATAAAAACTTGCCCATGTGGAAATATAAATTTTTTAAAAACATAATTTTTAAATAAGTATTTTCTTTTTTTTTGGGGGGGGGGGGGGATTTTGCATGAATTTTTGTAAAGCTGATATCTTAAATCTTGCACTGATTATAATGAAAGTTTTGAACTTTTAGAGTAGGACAAGTTTAAAAACGCAAATATATTTAACAAAATACCAAAGTCGAATATTTATTTATTTATTTTCATTATTCATAGTTAAATGGCTGTTGTGATTATCAAGTGATGTATATGTAAAATTGCCTATGTGACAATATATTTTTTTATATTTTCATTTTTTTTTTTTGGGTGGGGGGGGGATTTTTGCAATTTTCGTACATCTGATATTTTAAATCTTTTTCCACATTCAACCGAGTATAATAAATATTTTGAACTTTTAGAGTAGGACAAGATTATAAAATATATATATATATATTTATCTATGTACCTTAAAAGCCCTTAATAGCGAACACTTCGGGACCGCGGAATTTGTCCGATAATTGGAGATGTCTACTTTTTTGAGGTAAAAATATACAAATATGTATGTCTGCTGATTAAAAAAGTATTCGTTAAATAGAGGTGTTCGCTATTCGAGAATGTCCATTAACCTCCACAACGGATACTCCCGAATACCGGACATCTCAATTTAGACAACTATAATGCAGGGTTGCGTTTTTTGCAAAAGTACTTCTTGATTAAAGGAAGGGCAAACTGGGAAGTGCCCCGTCCCCCTACGACTGTAGTGCCCCCAAATTTGATGTGCAATATTTGTAAAGCTTATATTTTAAATCTGTTTCGAAATTGAACTGATTATAATCAATATTTTGAACTTTTAAAGTAAAATAAGGTTAAAAACAAAATAAATTTAAAAAAATCTAATATTTAGATAAATATTTTTTGTTTTTTAATCTTGTTCTACTCCTGAAGTTCAAGATATTGATTATAATCAGTACAATGTCGTAAAAGATTTAAATTATCAACGTAACGAAAATTGTATACCAAAACTGAGAGCACCAAAAAAATCAGGCTGTATTGGGGGGGCGGGGGGGGGAGGGGCAGGACCACAGCCAAATATTTTTCCAGGATTCAACGTGGTCAAACATGGCTACGTATGATGCTTACAAAAAAATGGATGCGATTCAGACGTTTGAAGTGTCTGAAATTCAGACGCAAAAAGTGTCTGAAAAAATTCAGACATTTTAAAATGTCTGAAAATTGAACACTCCATTTCAGACACTTAAGTGTCTGAATTTCAGACATTTTAATTTAGAGTGCAATAACTTATGGTAATCGGTTTATTATTTCCTGAGATTCCATAGAAATCGTAATTTAGGACACTTTTAAAATGCTTTTTGATCCGTCTCTTCACTCCACCCCTTTTTAATTTCGAATTTATTTTCGACTGTTCTTAGAGGAAATTTATATTTTATAAGTAACTACCGTGCTATATTTAAAGTTTCAAGCCTTTTCAGTACCGCAGAAATCACAATTTAGAAAGTTTTTTTGCTCCTACAACCTTAGCATAAAATATAGTTTATGTTTGAGCAGATTCTATCACCATCAATTTGCAACCCCTATGCTTGAAATCGGTTTCGTATTTCACACGATTGCAAAGAAATCTTAATTTAGAACGCTTTCTGCGCACTTCATCCTTTTAAATTTGGAATTTTCTTTCGACAATACTTAGAAAACTTTTGCATCTTTGAAGTAATTACCATCCCATGATTTAAATGTTAGACCCCCCAGTAACACAAAAAACGCAATTTAGGACATTTTTTGCTCCTGTAACCCCCAGATGGTAATGGCAAAAAGGTAAAATATAGGCTAAGTTAGAGCGGGAACTCCCCGTAAGGCATGGTGACGTCACGGCGACGTCGTTGTGAAGTCACACTGTGATTTTGTGACCGTCGATGTGACGTCACGTGACGTCGATGTGACGTCACAGTGACTACAATGCGAGGTCGTTATGGCCGTTTTAGAGGTCGTTTGTGACGTCACATTGTGACCACTCTGTGAAGTCACGGTGTGACTAATTTGTGAAAAGTGTGTCATTTGTGACTATTTTGGCATTAGCTTTGTGACGAACCTGTGACGAAAGTGACAATGCTTTGAAGTCACATTGTGACCAATTTGTGAAATATGTGTCATTTGTTACGAACTTGTCATAAAAAATGTGATGATTTTAAATGAAAAACAGATTTCAAATTAATTGCTTAAAAGGCGCTAAGGCCAACATAGTGAAAAAGATTCCGTGCCGGGACTCGAACCCGGGCCATCAATATAGCACACTGACATTCTACCGACTAAGCCACATGGAACGATATCCAGCCGGGAAAATTTCTCACTATTACATGTCGGCAAGGCTACAAAGGCAGCACAAGATGGAATATTTATCGTGAGCCACCGACAATGAGCAAATACGAAACTTAATTAAATCCAGCATCGATTGAAACTATATTAATACTTGGAAATTTTTCCAAAGAGAACCATTCGCCTTGCATACAATATTTCGAATGAAAATCAAATTTCAAATTACATGCTTAAAAGGCAATTTTAATTTTAAATTTGATTTTTATTTGAAATATTGTATGCAAGGCGAATGTTTCTCTCTGGAAAAATTTCTAAGTATTAATATAGTTTCAACCGATGCTGGATTTAATTAAGTTTCGTGTTTGCCCCATGTCGGTGGCTCACGATAAATATCCCATCTTGTGCTGCTTTTGTAGCCTTGCCAACAAGTAATAGCAAGAAAATTTCCAGGCTGGGTATCGTTCCACGTAGTTTAGTCGGTAGAATGTCCGTGCGCTATACTGATGGCAGGGGTTCGAATCCCGGCATTGAATCTTTTTTACTAAGTTAGCTTTTGCGCCTTTTAAGCAAATAATTTGAAATTTGATTTTCATTTGAAATATTGTATGCAAGCCGAATGTTTCTCTCTGGAAAAAATTCGGAGTATTAATACTGTGATGGTTCTTGCCATAACACTGTGATGAATTTTAAAATGAACAATTTTAAAATAAAGTTTTGTTTGAAATATAAATTCTTATCTTTTTACCGTACTTTTTAGCAAAATATCGCTATTTTGGAGTCCTATTCTTCTAAAACATTCAAAAATTTTCCACTTAAAAAACAATGCTTATCAACTGACATCTTTTTTTATTAAGTTTTAAGCTTTATCTTGAGTTCAAGCTTGATATTAAGAATGTGTAAAATTTTAATGTGTTTTGATTAGTCATTGCTTTATTAAACATGACATGATAAGCCATATTTATTTAAATTTTTTATTCCCGTGTATATTGCATTTCGTAAATATGAGCTAAATAGATTTGGTATGTTTTATAGGAAAAGACTGATCTGCGAAATAGAAAAAAACAATTAAGAAAAATCATGCGTTAAGCATAGATTTTAAAACACTTTCCAACGCTTCCTGAATGCTTTAACAAGACATCGTAATTTAGGGAAATAACGTAAATAAGGTAACTAAGTAAATATTTTAGAAAACACATAAAGCATTTGAAAAACTGATTTCAGCATTTACCGTCCATAGCCAAATATGTTTTCTAATTCTTTTGAACAGCCCTGCATTTGATCTGTAAGTTGATATACATATTATATAATGGGAAAATTTATTTTTGCAAGAAAACGCATAACAGGTTGAAATTCTCTTTCAGCAATTTATACTAATATATGGAAACATACTTGAATACTTTTGTATAATTTGTAGTTTACCTAGAACGTTTATTACGCGCTACCGCTTAGTTAAAATTTAATTCAAACACTCTTAAAACTGCTGAAATCACATTTCCAGAAATTATAATTTATAGATGGCCATGTATTCAATTCTTTACGTGACCCTGTATATCATTTTATCTATATTCTACAAACATTTCTTAATAAATTAAATGCAGTTCAACGTAAAAATCCATAACTCATTTAAAAACTACCTTTAATCAATTTGCGCATATACCCAGTAACCCTTACGAATACTTTTATGTAGTCCTGTATATGAATTATAGCATTTATATATACCATACTCTATGCATAAATATAGTGAATCATAAAAGTGCATATCATAATTAAAAATGCATTTCCAGCAATCATCCCTAATGATCTTCGGATACAATATAGTATCGGAAATAATTTGTGTGTCCTGTAAATGCTATATACATTTCGTATTATCATGAAATAATGTATAGTGTGTAAACCTCAGCGACTTATATCAATTTCATTATATATGAAATAGATTAACATAATTAAAGTACGCCGCAAATAATTCCCTCCATCCCTGTATAATAATGTATTGGAATCCCTTTTTTAGCCCTGTAAATGAACAATAACTATTCGTTGCACCACATACACTTCAGAATGCATATTTTAGTGCGTTTCATAAATTCATATCAATTTTATTCTGTTTGAAAGCGTGTAAAATCGTTAAAAATCATTTGGAACGATTTTTTTCCCGTAGGCCGTAGTGTAACGAAATACTCTTGACTGTTCCTGTAGATGAATTAAACACGCTACAAACTTCATTACAAATAGGGGCCGTGCTATGGTAAACGTCAATAACATCCAAAAATTTCAAGGCAATCCGAGTATATTTGCGAGAGTTAGACCGCGGACAGACGGCCAGACAAACCGAAGTCATAAACACTTTTCAACTTTGTTGAAAAGTATTAAAAAGAACATATAAACGTAAAATAAATGATTGCATATTAACTATTTTTATTGTTTAAATGTAGAAAGTAGTTATTAATCGCTTTAAAAAATATTCAGTCCTATATTACGAAAGTACATACCAACTTTTTAAAAAATATACTAAAGCAGTTTAAGCTATAAACTTGTTATCACAGGCATGAAAAACACTTTATTTCAATGCTTAAATATATTTAATTTTTTTATTCCAGTGATTACATATATCGAAAACGTAGAAAATGAATTTACAATCGAAGAAAATTTAATAACTGATTCTGAGTGTCTACAATTAAATGTTTGATTAAAATCACAAACAGAAAAAAAAAAATGCTTACATAATGTTAATTTCTAATCTGAAACAATTTCTAATTTCATATTTAACTCCAAAATAATAATGATGCTATAAGTGTTAGTAACTAGAAAACATTAAAAAGCCGAAAAAAATTCCACACCACTGTTTCAACACATTTTCAATCTCAAGAGACTAAAAATTAATATTTACATTCATTCTACTATGAATGTAAGCACGAATCAGTTTCTGCGCCAGCTTTTTTTTTTTTTTTTTTTTTTTTTTTTTTTTTTTTTTTCGAGCGATGGCAGATTAAGATACAACAGAATCGAATAAAAATATCCTTCTGAAAACAATACAGACCAGTCTCTTTCTATATGTGTAACATAAAACTACTTAACTCATCATTATAATATATACAAAACAGGAACAAAATATTTCAATTAAATAAGACTTACATATATGCTTCATCAATAATATCCGTATATTTGTAATATCCTAAAATGGCAGATGTCTTTCTTTTATATTAAAAGAAGTGCTGAAGGCGTGCTGGTGTTCTAAACAGTGGAGTGAAGTGGCTTCCGCGTATTCTTTTGTTTATTCTATGGTAATATAGCGAAGCAGACGATTTGAGCAGGTGTGTTTTTATTATTTATTTGTTTTTGTAAACAACTGATTTGAATCTGAAATGCGCAATAATTATATGAGAGTGTAACAATCAGTGGAGGATTATTATATTAAATTGCAATGCTAGATAAAATTGAAATCATGAAAAAAGAATACTTTTACTGTCTTAGATATCAAATTGATAAAATATAGCATGAAAATTTAGTTTATTAATGCTTGTATCGTGCAATTTATTTATTATGTCCCCCCCTCCCGCCTTTCGTGATAGAATTTACTATTTGCTATCCACTAATATATTTTCATTCTTTATGCCGCTGTAACTCAGCTGTTTAAAATATTGTTTAACCCTTAACTGATGTGACAAAAATTGCCGCATAACTACTGTGAGCGGTCTGTGAGACCGCTTAATCTATCAGATGGATAAAATATAGCATGAAAATTTAGTTTATTAATGCTTGTATCGTGCACTTTATTTATTATGTCCCCTCCCCCCCCCCCACCTTCCGTGACAAAATTTACTATTTGCTATTCACTAATATATTTTCATTCCTTATGCCTCTGTAACTCGGGACTGTTTAAAATACTGTTTAACCCTTAACTGATATGACAAAAATTGCCGCATAACTATTGTGAGCGGTCTGTGAGACCGCTTAATCCATCAAATTGATAAAATATAACATGAAAATGTAGTTTATTAATGCTTGTATCGTGCATTTTATTTATTATGCCCCTTCCCCCTTTCGTGACAGAATTTACTAGTTGCTATCCACTAATATATTTTCATTCCTTATGTCGCTGTAACTCGGAACTGCTTAAATTATTTCTCTTCATTTTCAAAGATTTTTGAAGTTCATATTTTTGTCACACTGTGACTTACAATATGGTGGTTTTTTTATCATATATGTGACGTGACATACGTTACATGCAATGACATAATAGTGTCGTCACAATTTTCTTTTAATTGCCAGAAAAATATAATTTTACAGTAAATAACATGTTTTGAAGAATTTTTGCAATTTTTTAAAGTTTTCTAAGAAGTTCACATCTCAGTCACAATGTGACATCACTGAGTGGTGGCATTTTGGTCACAGATGTGACGTGACCACAGTGACTTACAGTGACGTCACAACGACGTCACCGTGACCATGCATGCTATGAGGGTCTCACCATTAATTTGAAACCATTACTTCTGAAATTGAAATATATTTCCTGAGATTGCTTAGTAATCGCTATTTAGAACGCTTTTCGTTCATTTTCCCACCTTTTTAATTTCAAATTTTTAAGGAATTCTTCTCAGAGAACATTTAAACGTCATAAGTAATTACCATGCCAAATTTCAAGTTGCCCTTCAGTATCACAAAAATTACAATTTAGAAAGTTGTTTAAAATGCAATCGTAAGGTGGTAGTGACACCGACATGAAATAGATCCTATATTGGAGCAAGGGCTGTCATCATCAATTTCCAACCATTACTTTTGAAATCGGTTGGGAACTTTCTGAGATTGCGTAGAAATCGCAATTTAGAACGTTTTTTAGAACGTTTTTCGTCCATTTTCACCCCTTTTAAATTTCGAATTATTTAGGAAATGTTCTTATAGATCATTTATATCTTATAAATCACTATTATGCCTAGTTTCAAGTTTCTAGCCCCTGCAGCATTAAAAAAACGCAATTTATATCGTTTTTTGCTACTTCACCCCCTTTGGGGTAGTGGCACCGACATCAAATACAGCCTATGTTTGGAGAGAGGGCTCTCAACATCGTTTTCACACCATTATTTTTGAAACCGATTCGGTATTTCCTGAGATTGCGTAGAAATCGCAATTTAAAAATTTTTTTAGAACGCTTTTCGCTCATTTTCATCCCTTTAAAATTTCTAGTTTTTAGAGAATTATCTTAGAGATCATTTGTATTTTATAAATATTTGCACCTGCCTTATTACAGGATTCTAGGTCCTTCAGTAACACAGAAATCGCAATTTAGAACGTTTTTTGCTCCTGAAATCTCTAGGTGGTAATGACACCGACATGAAATAGAGCCTATGCTGGAGCAAGGGCTATCATCATCAATTTACAACCATTACTATTGAAATAGGTTAGGTACTTTCTGAGATTGTGTAGAAATCGCCATTTAGAACGTTTTTCAGAACTCTTTTCGCGCATTTTCACAACTTTAAGTTTCGAATTTTTTAAGAAATGTTATTAGAGATCATTTATATCTTATAAGTAACTACCGTTCCAAATTCCATGTATCTGGACTGGACCCTTCAGTAACACAAAAATCGCAATTTCGAACCGTTTTTTGCTCCTGCACCCCCTTTAGGTTAGTGGCTCTGGCATAAAATGTAGCCTATATTGGAGCAAGGGTTGTCACCATCATTTTGACACCAATATTTTTTAAATCGGTTTTGTAATTCTTGAGATTGTGTAAAAATCGCCATTTAGAACGTTTTTAGAACGATTTTTGTACATTTTCACCCCTTTTAAATTTCGAATTTTTTAAGAAATGTTCTTAGATATAATTTATATCTAATAAGTAACTACCATACCAAATTCGATGTATCTGGACCCTTCAGTAACACAAAAATCGCAATTTCGAACGCTTTTTTTTTTTTTTTTGCTTCTGCAACCCGTCTAGGGGTAGTGGCACCGACATAAAATGTATCCTATGTTGGAGCAAGGGTTGTTACCATCATTTTGACACCATTATTTTTTTTATTCGGTTTGGTACTTCCTAAAATTGCTTTAAATCGCCATTTAGAACGCTTTTCGCGCACTTTCACCCCTTTTTAATTTCAATTTTTTAAAGAAATTTCCTTAGAGATCATTGGTATCTTATAAGTAACTACCATTCCAAATTTCATTTTTCTAGGCCCTCCAGTAACACAAAAATCGCATTTTTAGCATGTTTTTTGCTCATACACCCCCCTTTTGGCCAGTGGCACGGACAAAAGATACAGCCTATGTTCTAAGTTGGGCTAACACCATCATTTTGATACCATTACTTTTGGAATCGGTTTTCTAGTTCCAGAGCTTACATTCTACAAATAAACAATTTTTACCTCTTTATAAGATTAGTATAGATAGATAGATTAGAGAATACCCATATCAGTTCTAATGGAAAATACAGGAGTTTCTACATATCTTAAATATTAATTTTTTCGTCATGTTGTATTTTAGTGTAAATCATTGCAGTGACTAGTTTTACAAAATTGAATAACGTGTTTTGTCAATTCTAGTGGTTAGTTTAATAAACATGAATTTTATTTTCATTCGAAAAAATTTTGAAAACCTCATTATGAAATACGTATTAGAGGTATGTAAGCAGTGATGGAACAGTGGCGCAGCAGTTCAGCGATTATCACCACTAAATTTTTATAGTATTCTTCACCTTCAGAAAATCTCAGAAATTCCGTTTCTGAAGTTTGACGAAGAATACTAATAAAATTTTGCGGTGTCAATTGATTGTTTGCTTCTACACTGTTCCATCACTGTATGTAAGTAATAAAATTGTTTGTAATACTGTTAATTATTGCTATTTTTTATTCATTGATTTTACAAAAAATCTTAAATCACCTAAACACATATTTTTTTTTTTATTCCTAATTGTAAGGATGTCCTTAATTTCAAGAAAGGAGTTATTGCAAAAAATAAATTACAAAATCGAAGAATGCCCTGAAGTTTATGAAAGCCCACAATCTGAAAGTGGAGGTGAGTTGCATGATTCTTTCGGAATTGACTCCGAATTCGATAGCGATTATGAAAATTACTCGTCAATCACTAATGAAGAGAAATATAATTTGCATGCAAGAAGAGGACGAAAAAGAAGAGTTTGTTGACGGATTCTGAAGACGAGAGAGAAGAAAGCAATAAACGGAAAAATTTTGAAAATTGCTTTGGAACAGTTTGGAAAAAGATCTAAAACAAGTTCCTATCATTTTAGACCACCTTTTCATAGCATTCAAAGATGTATCTGGTCCAACTGGACATGCAAAACAAAGCATTAAGATCCAATTTAACAAAGCATTAAGATGGGCAATTTAAGCACAGCATTTTATTTACTGTTTGTGAATAATATTATGGAATACATTATAAAATGTACGGAACTGGAATCATAAACAGTTCTAGGGGGAAAAAATGGAGTTTATAGGTATTTTATATACAGGCGGTGCATATGAACAGAAAAAAAAAAGTTAACGCATATTTTTTATGGAATGCAAAGTTGAGTCCTTCATATTTTTCGAATGTCATGAGCCGTAATTGCTTCATGTACGTCCTACGATTTTTGCGTTTTGATAAAAAAAAAAAAAAAAATGAGCGGGGTCAAAGTTTGGGTAAGGATAAATTTGCTTTTATCAAGAGTATGGAATACATTAATTGAAAACAGATAAAATTGTTATAAACCAGCCTCAAATATCTCCATGGATGGATTCCAAACGAAGGTTAGATGAAGATTCACCCAATACATTCCGAATAAGCCAGATAAATTTAACATAAAATTTCGTTTGCCATTTGATGTGAAAATCAATTATGTTGTGATTGGTTTCCCGCATTCAGGGAAAGATGAAATGAGACCGATACAAATTTCATAGGATGAGTCCGTCGTTTTAATGCTGGTTGCACAATTACTGGCAGCGACAGAACCGTTGCTCTTGACAATATTTTCACAGGATAGTCACTGGGAACAATACTTTTGCAAAAAAAAAAAAAAATCCTCGCTTCGAACTATCCGTCATAACAAAAGAGAACTGCCAAAATTTGCAGAAAGACAAAAGGATAAAATGCAACGCTTTACAATGCAGTTTTGTTTATCGAATAACTGTACTAATCTATAAATAATGTGTAACAATCTATAAAAGGAGCCCGAACAAAAATGTCCTTTTGCTAATTTCTAGACATACATCTGTAACAATATTAAACATCTTCCAGAAAACATTGAATTTTATAATAGTACAAAATTTTGGGTCGATAATGACTAACCAGATGAGGAGAAAGTATTCTGAAAAATGTAAATGCCGTTGATGGCCTATGCATGTGTTTTACAATATCCTCGATTTAGCCGGAATAAGCGCATGCATTATGACTGTGCGAAGAATCGACATGTAAAAATATTAATAGGTGTGGAAAATGCTTAGTAAAGCAACCATTGATTTGTTAAAACTTTGCTATAGAATATTAAAAAAAAATTATTACAATACTGTTTTAATGTAATTTTTGTTGTAGTTATTGTTGTTACAAATATTGACTTTTTTTTTTTTTTACATGAGACTCAAAGCTTGAATTAATAATGTTTGATTTCCAACCTGATTAAATAAGCTTTTATAAATACGCATCTGTATATCAATAAATATATTGCTCAAATTATTTCACTGATAATGTGAAATCTCAACAGTTATGGCAATTATTTGCATTCAAACGCAAAGGTGTCAAAATAAACCTTTTGGACGAAATAGGTATACTCAAAACAGTGGTAGAAATAGTGTTAAAACTACAGCAGGGAATTTTAAGAGACATTTAAATTTTAAAAACTATTCGATTAGAAAATTTGGACACATATTCAAAATAATATTCTGCTTCAGAAATTCAAAGAAAAAATCGGTACAGAACTTCAGGCAATATAACCTAAAAATAGTCAAATAAAACACAATTTCTTTATTTCGACTAGATACCTCCAAGGGGTAGCATAATTTTTTGTTTTCTTCATCTGGGATACGTACGTATATTCAGTTACTTTTACATAGGAAAGATAATTTAAAATAGACAGTCAGAGATTTTTAGGCACATGGAAACTTCTAAAATTGTTTCAGGTAGGGATTTGAAAATTCGCACATATACGCAATGTAATAGTCTGTTTCATAAATTCTAAAAATTAAGAAATTCCACCTGTAACTTTTTATTTAAAAAAAAAGATTTTTAAATGGAATGTGATATTTCATTAAATTTGTAAATATTTTAATCGTAGCGTTTCTTCACTAAAATAAAATATTTTTATGGAAGCCCTTAGATAAATATTGTTCATAACATAAAATATATTAAGCCTTACCACTAATTCAGAATAGTAATTTCAGAAAATATTATTTTGTACCCTAATTATCCGAGCCCCTTATATCGCCTCTTCATGATAACTTGACCGAAAGAGGAACTCTGTACGGTCAAACCATTTCTGCCATAAGTTTACCACCCGGCCATTAGAGGTTTTTATTCCCAGTGAGCAATCCTCCTATTAACTTTTTAATTCGTAGAGTAAGTAACTTGGCCCCTAATTACTTCAGTCCCATATATCGCCCTTTCCTCAAAACTTGACCTAAAGTATAACTTGGTACAGACGACCCGATTCTGCCCTCTGTTCCACCACGACAATTAAGAGATTAGTTGCCTACCCATTGGCACATTGCTAACATTTTCCAAAATCTAATTGTGACATATCATTGGACACCATTTGACCACTCTTTCATATTATCTACCTTTCGTCACTCGTCTTTTTAATTTCGCCCATTTGAATTTTAAATCATCAGTTAAGTAACATGACCACTAATTATCTTATCCCCTTCTTGAAATCTTGACCAAATGGGTAACTCGTTTCGGGCTATCCGTTTATGTCCCCCGTCTCCCCCCCCCCAACCATTAGTGGCTTAGTTGCCATTCGGAGGCACTTTCCTATTTTTTCCAAACTCATCATGTGATATATCATTCGACAGGTCATTGACCACTCTTTCATATTATGGACTCCCCATCTCCCCACTTCCTGCATTCGCCCAGGTTTTTTTCTGTTATTTGAGTCCCATATCGATCGGCTAATATTCTCATGATAGGTTGAATAACGGAGTTTCGTTCAGATAGTGACTTGTTTAGAATATATTGCTCCCCTTGGGGGAGGTAGATGGAGGTAAAATATTTTGCAGCGAGTACGCAGCTAGTTTGCTATATGGTGCTGTAGACAGCGGGAACATGACCGGTGTTCGTTTTTGAGAAATTTTTCATATGCATTCAAAGACCCGTTGTAATCGATTCATTGTTATTATCACGAACCCGGACAACGCCGAGCGGAGCAGCTGGTATTCCATTAAAAAATAAATAACGTTCTTCAATAAGTAATTTATTTTTGTGCTTAATGCGTTTAATGTTTAAAAGATGAACTATTTATTCCGCTAATGAAAAAATAAATATTTATCAATTTATGATACAAAGAATATTTTAATCAGTTAAATTAATATTTAGTAAAATATATAATAACAACCAGAAAATTCTTTCGACTCGAAAAAACTTTTGGTAAAAATAGATTAATCAAAAACGCAAACTCATTACATCACACGAATTTTATTTACCACCAATGTGTTACCATTTATTTCGTGAATGTGTTTTAAATTACCGAATATGGAGTATAGCAGACGATATTGCTAAAAGTCAAGTTCAGCTCTTGTTTTCATGCTCAAATATTTATTTTAAAATTTGCACTTTTCAAAATTATGTAAAAACATAGAAACTATATTGGTAAAATTCTGGTTGTTTTTACATTAAAAATACAAAAGTATCTCCTACAGCCTCAAAAAGGATGACAATTTAATTGGAATTTTAACTAATGTATGTTTACACTCAATGACAAAGGAAAAAAATCCACTTAAAAGTTTTCAGTATCTCTTTGAATTTTCACCGTTTCAATTTTTAAATCTGTTTTTTTATTCGAATTATTGCCACAATCATTTTTATAAGCAATTATAAGTTTACGAAATGTTCAGTTGCTGATAAAAAGATTTTTGAAAAGTTAAAATTCTAAGCCTATTTACAATATAGCTCGGCAAAACATTTTTTCAGTTGGTGAAAAGGTTAAATAAACTTCATGAAAATGATGATGTGCAATCCAGGAAGTCTCTATTTCTAGTCTAAATCAGAAGATTAATTTATAATGAAAATTTGATATAAGTCCTCAACATAATTAGAACTTAAAAAAATTTGGGCATCATGATTTTTTCGAAAAATATCGCAGCGTCTGTTTATTGAAATGGAATTAAAAGCTGAAGAAATTGTACAGACACGTAACAGGAATAAGAGAAGACTGGAATTAATAGGAAATTTTTAATAAGAATTGAAGAAATTTTAAAAATTGCACGGTTAGCGATTGCTGTCAAGTAATATAATTAAATGAATTTTAGTCTTTGATATAACAAATAGTTGACCATTATGTCAAAAGACACTATAAATCAAAGCCAAATTCCCCAAATTTGTGTAATTAAAAAAGAAGAGCGGGAAAGTTAAAATCTCATGAATACAATAAATATGCATTGTGGCAATTTATAATTAATTGTATTTCCATTATTACAATTGTAATCCAACACATGCATCATTAAATAATATTTAATGAAACAATTTCATTTGATTTCATTGAAAATTCTGAAAAAATTAAGTGAATATGCATTTCAAACCTATATCTGTTCATAATTCTCCTTATTAGTATATAAATGAATAATATACAAATGGAGAAAAATTATAGCCTTAGTCATCGTAGAACCCTATATGAATAAAAGGTTTTTGTTACTGGAAGTTTTTGGAAGATATTCAAAACATAAAAGCTCAAAATCCATATTTCTAAGGTAGAATTTTTTTCTTTTATGTCCAATTTTGAATCACAATTATATCCTAAAATACATTGTTTTTAGTTTCTGAATTATCCATCTTAACAGAATTTTAAACGCTTATATAGTTAATACATGGACAGAATATGAAAAAAGAGCCCCATAGATTAAAAAAAAAAAATCAAATATATATATAAGATCACTGTCTTTTAACCCCTTAACCTGCGATTTACTTTTAACAGCTCCACGGTTTGGCAAATCCATAGCTACCACTAAAATTTAATAGAAATTTTCATGTTCTTTAATCATGGGATTTCGACGATTAAATTAAACTATATTTACTATGAAATTTTAGAGGTAAGAAGAATTTACATTTGGCTCGATCATCGTACGCGGGCTATGCCCGTCATTGTAGGTTAAGGGGTTAATGAGACGCGAATCCCGTGAGGTTTGAAATTAGGGTAGAATTGGCATTTTATAATTTATTAAGCAGAAAATTATTGAATACCGTGATTTTAGTTCAAAAGTAACGTCTTTTGCAGAAATGGAATCATTATTTATAGTTTATACCCACAATATACTACTGTCCCATTTAGGTCATTTTTGTCGCATTTTGGTCAGTTAAAACCTAAATGAGACGTCTAATGTCCTAAATGTGACAATGTGTTTTATGCGCGCGAATTCTTCTAAAAATATTCATTTGACCATTAACTGTTGTGAGGGATATTGTCTCATAATAACTGTGAACTATCTGCAAGACCGCTCGATCAAAATATGATTAAAAAGCGCGATTAACGCATAGAATAATGTTTCCGCACTAAAATTTTTGTACAGGAATAATTCTAATTAAATTTATATATTGAAATGTTTATAATGATAGTACTACGACTACAAACGAAAGAAAATTTTACTAATGACAGTAGTTAAACTACAAATTACAAGTTAATCTGTGAAAATTGAAAACAAGCAGCAGTAAGTTAGACTGATAACATCAGTTAAGGTTTAATTTTGTTGGCAATATGGTGATAATGAAATATAATCACACGATTCATGTACGAAATTTAATAAGGAATATAAAAGGGATATTGATTTTTATCAAAAATATTATTTTGTTCATGACAAATACAAATTAATTAAAGCATGTTCTAAACAACGCTGAAATTTTAAATTTTGATTGGTGCAAATTTGCATTGATGAGAAGTTCACTAGTTAAAAGAGTATTTACAAATTATTTATAACGTTGCTAAAAAGAATATTTTTCACATATAAGTCTAGTTATCATAAAATATCACATGATAAAAATGTTAGACATAAAAACAGATAAAATCGTGCTAAATAATTATATTTAAGCTGGCCCTAAATGACCCCTATTAAACCAGGGTGTGATATTCTGTTGGCACCCCTCCCCCCCCCCCCGGCATTCTTTTTATTAGACTTTCATAACAAAATCATGATTTTCTATGCCTTAGAAAGCACATATGGGAATATAAATAATCATAGTTTTCGTTTTTGATCTTATTCTAATCTAACGTACAAACAAAAACTGGAGATCCCAGCTGCATCGTGATTTTATCGGATTCGACATTTAATCTACCGAAGGTTAGAATATTTCTAAAATCAGCTTACTTAATCTCATTAAAATAAACATAATTTAAGGGTTTTCAATCTATACAATATTTTTCAGAATTTTCACCATATAAAAGTATTGCGAATCCTGTAATCAAGCGCCTATATTCTCTGTCTGGAATATACACCACTATTCTTAAGCCATTTTTTTTAATTAAAAATTTTAAAGACACTTGTTTTTCTGTTTTTGGTAATTTTAAACATATATTTAACGTGTTAAAGAAAAGCACTATTGGAGGATAGGGGAGACCGGGGCTAGTAGGCGCAGTTTATAGTTATTGATTTTTATTATTTTTTTGTTTCAGTTTTTCAACAAACTTTAACGGCACTTTAAAAGAACAGGTATTTGGCTATAAATAACCGGAGTTTTGAGTTTGTAGCTTTTGCAGTTTATGTTTAGCGGAAGCCTAAATTAAAAGAAAAATTGTGCGCCAACCTACCCCGTCACGAGGCAAGTTGCCTATATCTATGGGGTAGTTGGCACACGCTTCATAAAAGTTTAAATGAAACTCAAATAAGACACGCTGTTACGATAAATCAGTTTCATTATTACCAGTAAGTTTAAACAAAGGCTTTATCGCCGGACAATGTAAATTCTAAATTATGCAGACATAAAAATAATGAATAAAACATTAACACTGAGCAACTTCTATCCTACTCGATATCATCATCAGAGATACAGTTGTCACAAATAAAAAATCGAGTAGCTTTGTTTGGGCAAGCCTCGTGTGCCCAAAATCTTGCATTGCACCCACTTTTCTCGGTGTTTTCTGTTTTTCAACCTACCAGCACACACCAGACACCGAGCCAACTTGAACCCGTGTTCGAAGCGTCTAGTAGCCCCATAATAAATTTCTTCACAAAAGGGACACATAACCATCTAAGCATAAATAATCCACGTAAATCACATATGGGGTAGATACAGTTAATCATACACTAAGAAAAACTGCACAAGTTAAATTGCAATTATTAAGATAAGTATTAGACATTAAAAAAAGAATGAAGGAACAAACAATTACTTATGAGTGCAAAAAACAGAAAACTCGTAATAAATATCCACTGCACGTAGGTAACGGTGCAAAACTACAATGAAGATTGTAAAAAGCAATAAGAAATGTACTATGTGACTGGTTGCGCAATCTATCCAAAAACAGGCCATTTATGAGGACTGCGCCTACTTACCCCTGTAGTCAACAATCCCCGGTCTCCCCTAAAGCTGGAGTTCTTAATTTATAACCCAACATTGCTTAATTATACATAATATCTGATTTAAACATCCTTTTAATAAAATAAATAAAAATACCATATAAAATTACGTTATTTAATCTCCCAAAATGTTTCCTCATTAATGCATTCAGTTCATCACTAATAGATCTCTGAAGAAAACAATTAATCCAAATACGTAGAATATTTTCCAATTCTAATTAGAAAACATGTCACCTTTTCCCGAGCTTACATTTCATGGAAATGAAATACACGTCGTAGCCCTTGATGTCCATTATTTTATCTTGTCTTCAAAGTTATAATAGAAAAATAATGATCAATTTTCGGCATTTTTCGCCAGATTTAGGGAACCTGATGGTGCTTGGAAATGAACTGCGTGCATTATAATAACAGTTATTGTTAAAGAAAACGTTCTAAATGTAGAGAAACATTTCGCGATTTGTTCCTAAACATCTGACAGTCTAGCGAAAGGGCAAAATTGTAATAGTGTTGTCACTGTTTTTCGTTTTAAATGCTATAAAAAAAGATGATTCTTTCAACATTATATAAACAAAAAAACTTAACTGCAATATCACAGTAATATTTGCGATTATTAATCATTGTTCAATGTATTAAAAAGGCATTGAATCAATAGAATTATTTTACTTTAAATAATATTTATATCAGTGAAATCTGGACATAGTAAACGTATTAAGACTGGCATGTCAGTGAGAGGATTAAGTTCGACTCTATCATTATATAGCATTTATATATTTTCTTGCGTTAAGATAAAATGCATATAGATGTCAAAATAAAAGGTAACATGTTATAAATCAAAATATTCGGAAAGCAAATTGAATACGTTTCGAATTATAACAAAATGAGCACAGCAAAAACTTTATTTCAATGCGCAGTCTAATTAAAATGTAACTTTAATTGTGACTGTATATACGACCGAAATTTGTGAATATATATTAAACAGAGCAGCTGCGCTCAAAAAAATAGGAATCATAAAAAAACAAAAAAATAAAAACATACGTCGAAGTATGAATGCATTTCAATGGTAGAACATTTCAACGGTGTCTAAATGCATTAGAAATGATAATTTTAAAATCCAGCTTTTTACGCTCTTAGACGAAACGTTTGTTGAGTAATAGAATTCAAATAATTCATGAGTATTCTCTGGAAAATGTATTATTCCTGGAATTAAGAAAAAGTACTTTAAAAGTTACCTATTTATTTCTAAATAGATTTGAGTCGGTCTTAAATTATTCAACACTTGCATTTTACCAAATCTGCAACTATATAAACAGTTATATTTATTAAACAAGAATTAAACACCATGCGTCAAGCATAGATTATGAAACACTTTCCAACAGATTTAAAATAATGCAACAAAACTGCACCATTTAATAAGTTGAAATATTATGTCTGATTCAACCACATGGAAACGCATAACACATTTAAAAAGCAAATTTCAGCTGTTACCATCTACAATCCGAATTTTTTAAGTAGTCCTGCATATGATACATAAATTTCACTACTATATTCACTAATTTCACAATCTATTAACTACATACATGTCAAAATTTAGTTCATCTAAGAAATACATACACCTCAGTTGAAAATTCCCCTTCAGCAGTTTCTACTAATATGAGGAATGATACGTGAATTCTTTTATGCAGACCTGCTTATGAGGTGTAGAATTTATATACAACTAGTAACGCGCAAAAAATAGTTAAATTTAAAAACGCATACCAAATTTCAAAACGCACTTCCAGCAGTTATTACTCAAATACCGATCTTCAACCGATTTATTTTGTGTATCCCTATAAATGAACGATAAATGCAATAAATGCCCTAATCTATAGTAATCGTAGTGAAATTTAGCGATTTATATCAGTTTCAGTACATTTCAAGTAGCGTAATCTCATTAAAATACTCTGCAAATGGTTTTCCCCATATACCAAAATGAAATAGAATTCCTTTGAATGTCCCTGTAAATGAACTATTAATATTAATTCATATACAATACCAAACATGCAATGGTGACCCTAAATAAACTTTATCAATTGCTTGAAATCTGAATATTTTTACGGGAGTTAGAGCGTTGCCAGACGACTAGATGGAAAGACAAACCGAATGCACACTTTCCACTTTGTTGGAAGGTGTTAAAAACAAATAAGAAAAATATTGTTAATTTGAAATAATCTAGACTTTTCTAAACATGCATATTAAAAAATGCATATTTTAAAGATTGAAAATTCACCAAGAAAAAAAATTTTTAATTTTTTTTACGCTTTTCTATTTTGCATTACATTACATATAATGGAATTTCTTCCCTCAAAGTCGCTATTGTTAAAGACGGAAATATTCACTTAGAAGTTCCTCTAGCAGGTAATCTTTTGTTCGTCGACAAAGAAGAGCACATAAGTTTGTTCATCAATCAAGAGATAAGAAGATTGATAACAAGCTGCAAAAGCGATGAACAGAACCCGAGATTTTTGTGATGCGTTTTGAGCAAGTAATAAGAGTTTATAATGAAAATACATAAACAATATATCATGTTTCTCTTTATAAAACACTATTTAATAAAATATTATAAATAAAATATGATAAAGATATTTATAACACATTGTCCTACATTTAATTAATATGCTTAGGCACTTCAATGAATTTATTTATCATGAGAAAATTTAAAGGATAAAACTTATAATAATTTATACTATATTTTAATATAAATATTTCTTGTATTGAGGGTTATAATTGTTTACGTAGAAAGGATATATCCACATGGCAGTGATTAGAAGGGTCTATTATTCCAGGAAATCTATCTCAGCTGTTTTACTATAATTAAGTAGTTCTCAAAGCCTTAATATTTATAGAGTTTAGGTGTATATGTCTCGGGAAATATTTCTCGAAATGATATGTCTAGATATATCGAGGTACTGGAAAGTTAAAATTATATATAATTTTTTTTTTAATTTTAATGCAAAAGAATTATTTTTATATATTTTTCAAAAAATACTCGTTTATATCGCATATTTCATTCTTTATATTATTATCTAGAATTTTTTTAATCCGTTAATTTCGTATAACTAAATAATTGAACAAGTTTACCAATTTAGACAGAATTGATAACTTAAATATAATGCATAGTTATACATATATTTTTTCTTCACAGAGGATTAAGTTAAATTAAAAATATGTCATGAACCGATTTACATCATCAACGTACATATGTGTCAATTTTTGAATTTATTTTCGTTTCAGGAATTTCCAATTCATACCAGAAATTGTGAAAAATATTTTTGCTCTATTCAATGACAGATGTTTTGGGATTACCTAAGCTAAAAACTCTGTTTTAAGAATTGACGATATTTCGCATTTTCTGAAAAAAAAAAAATCCTGAAATGCACTTTAATAATGCAAACGGGTTAATTCTTTCAAATATGCTATTAAAATATACGATTTTAAGGTGTACGACTAATTCGTGTGAAATACATAAAAATTTGAAAAATGTTCTTCATGTTATTGTTTATTATCATATTCATCTTCTGATTTATTAATTATTTACTGACATATTAAAAATGTATTATTTTTTAAACGCATCTTTAAATTTATATTTCATCGTAAATGTTAAACATCTAAATGAATTATAAATAATTTATGCATAGTTTCTTGGTATCCTAATCGGAATTCGAATCAGCACAAAAACGCATAACGATTTTATATAAAATTCGTAAAACATAAAGATAATCAAATTAAATAAATATAATTCGTATAAGATGTCAATAACAAACCTTCGTTTATTAACAAATTCATAATACTGATCCGAAAAGAAGATATAATTCACTTTACATGCATAAAAACATATCGAAATGAAACGAGAAAATTGGTATATTTAAGTAATTCTATCGAAATTGAATATTTTTTTAAGTATTATGTCTCTTGAAAAATTATATTTTTGGAAATCTTCTTCAAATAAGTAAAACATAAATTTAAGAAAATACAATAGGATTTCGAAGATTTCATGAATTTAATTATAGGAAATTTTATCAGAATCTACTCAGAATTAAAAAAAAAAATTCCTTTATTAAAATGAAATGAGACATTTATATATCTTTCATTGCGATAATTAGCTACCCAAAGACTCGTAAAGATGTATAATACTTGTATATAAGTGTGTATAAATGGTGCTTGAAATAATATCGCTTATAAAATAAGAGGAAAAGGCTAAAGTACATTACAATATCTATATTTAATTTTTTATACCTATATATAACCAGAAAAGGCGCACTCTCCTACGACTTCAACCATAAATCGCAAAAATATAAATTTACATATGAGGGGCTCACAACCCTATTAGACCAAGTCCACCTTTTAAAAAAAAATGAGATATTTCAGGTAGAGGGTGCAGTAAACTGTGTTTTATCTACTGTCATAGTGCACCAAGTCTGTAGTTCACATACTTTCTCATAGATTGCATCTGTGTCCAGAGTTGGTGAAGTAATAAAAAAAAAGCCTTCACAACCATACTGAATCAAGTCCATTCATCAGTGTACTACTCTTACATCTGTGGTCCATTCTTGTCTAAATCTTGCCTCATTGCTATCAGAAACGTTGTAGTTTAAAAAACTAGCAATTTCAAAACTTCTGATGCAAAATAAGCGTTCTTGAATCATCAGATGGATAAACTATGAATAGAAATTAATATTGTTTAGAACGACTTCCTCTCGGTAAACAAAAGGTAAATATACCGACAGCGTTTTTCTTTAAAGTCATTACAAGAATAAAAATATCTAATCACATAGTTCAATCTTTGGCCTAGAGAGGAATGTACGACAAATAATAAGACCCCCCTGAAAGAGGAATTTTATTACAAAGTCTTCAGCATAAAGATTAATTTACATTTCAAGCCGCCAAGTACAGATACATGTAAATTATGTGATGCCATATCGATCATGATTGAATATAGGAGCCCGGAGTGGTGCGGCCTCCCACTTAAAATATAGGAGACCGGAGTGGTGCCGCCTCCCACTTAAAATATACGAGACTCGAGTAGTGCCGCCTCCCACTTAAAATATAGGATCCTGGAGTGGTCCCGCCTCGCACTTAAAATATAGGAGACCGGAGTGGTCCCGCCTCCCACTTAAAATATAAGAGACTGGAGTGGTGCCGCCTCCCACTTAAAATGTAGAGCCTGGAGCGATATTGCACAGTGGAAACAGTTTTTTGTAGTTATATACGTAAAGACAAAAGAACTAAACAAAAGAAATAAATAATTAAACAGATTTAACAATGGGGGAACGGCAAAAATGTTGTTTAACATGGTGAAATTTCGTCTCATTTTCCAGAAGAAAAGCTATCAAAGTTTGATGGTAGAAATGCAAGTTCTAAATTGTCGGTGAATCATTAGCGATATTGCACAATGGAAACTGTATAGTGTAGTTATATACGTAAAAGTGAACTTTTATTTTATTTTTAAAGAGAATAGATTTCGATCCCATATATTTAAATCTAATAAATTTATGTTACTTCAAGAATTGTGAAGAAATAGTTTTGTAAATTCAGCGGTGATCTATCTGTAACAGGGTAATGGCACATTCGTACTTAATAAAATTCATCATTTTTTATGCGAATTCGAGTAAATGAAGAATATTAAAAATCGTATGTCTTGAAACACTCGGGTGAAGATTCCAGTCGTTTAGTCATCGTCGAGTAGTCTAAGAAATATAAGATTTTAAGGATCATTATTTACCGAACAGGATGATACGTAGACTATTTACCATGTAGTCTCACATTAACTACGAAACGTCTCTCCATCTTCGGTAATGATCTTTAGATCTATGAGTGACATGCGACATTTTACCAGATTTAGGAACACATACTATTAATTAACAAAAGTAAAGTGTCCCGTTACGGATTTTTAATTATCTGACTTTTAAGAGGAAAACATTTCACTTGTGAAACTATGTTCCCTAAATTTGTATAAAGATAAGTAGTTTAAATTACATCTTACCTCTTATGCGAATTTCAAATGAAGCAATAGCATCTTTACTTAAGAATATTCTGCTTAGAACAGAAACACACAAATATTTATAAAATGATGTCCAGCGAGAATACTTGAAATAATTTTTTGTACAATTATTCCGATAATAGAAGTCTCGATATAACAATATAGACAGTATATATAGACAGTCATATAGACTGTATCATATATATACACAGTGTAATATAGGCAGAACTACATCATAGAAAAAGTAATACAGACTGTAATCATATATGTATCTACAAATGTTTTATCAATTTGTATACATACAGTGGAACCTCGATTTAACGACGTTCATGGGACTGTTCAAAAACGTCGTTAAAAGAGGGAAAACGTTAAATCGGGGTTATAAGAAAAACACTATGTATTACATTTAAATATCGTCGAAATGATAAAATTAAGTTTAAATTAATTAAATGTAACATCTACACTAATAAAAGAACAGATCGCTCTGTGTGTCTGACTGTCTGTGCGCGGTCGCTAGAAAAATATTCTGCACGTAGAAGTTTGAAAAATTAAGTGAGAATAGTCCAAGACAGGGCCTGATGCACATGAGGCTCATATTTTTAATTTTTTACGGGCCCTTTCACATGAGCCTTTTTAGTTACTCTGCACAACATTGTTAATAACTAACTCGTGTAACTTGAAAAAAGTTAAAAGTATTTAAAAATATGCTAACTTCACTAAATGGGGTGACTATATTCATGTAATAATTAAATAAATCCTTATATCAATTTATTTTGGAAAATTCTAAATTTTATTTTAATTTGATAAATTTGTCAAAAGTGGTCCAAATTCAGCAACTGGTCGCTTAAGTTGGACCTAGCAATATCAGATTGTTTTAAGGAATAGGGAATATAACTAATTTTATTAAAAGCAAAGTTTGCTATTAAGGAAACAATCAAACAAAATAACATCAATGAAATCAAATATCTGAAAATAAGAGTAATTGTTTTAAATCAAAATTTATTCAAAATTTAAATCAAAGTTATCAGTAATTAAGAATGGAAATTATGGAACTAATTGCCAGTTACTTGATTATAATGTAAGGAGTGATTCAAAGCTCTTTACACGTGAATTTCATTTATTCATTTTTTATTCCAGCGCACGCAACATGGAGCCGTATTTGGCAATTTGATTATTGAATCATTACTGCTATTTTATTTTTCCTACAACTTAGGCAAAACCAATTATCACTGTCCAGATTTTTCTTTTTAGATTCTGAATTATTAGATTTTTTTAAACGGAAGTTTTCCTTACGTTGTGTTTGTAGTTCTTCCCTTCCATTATTTTAGATGCAATTGCATTAAGCCTATTTTTTTAAACTTGGTGCTTCAATTGCTTTTGTGCTGTGAGATCTTCCTTTTTGTCGTTTATTTTTCGTTTCAAGTTTTACTCAATCTGACGAAGATATTAAGACAACTATTTTCTTTGTTTCCTCTGCACTTTGATTTAACTGAATTTAGCAAGGGAAATAACATTTCTATGATTTTTTGTCTTTTCGGGGGGGGGGGGGGGTGTTGTAGCTACAGTCCTCTTGCAGATCAATTTCTTCACAACTTACACTCTTCTTTTCCTTTCCTATATCTTTAACAGCTTTTGCTGTCTCGGGAGTTTTCGTTCCAGATAGACTGTGTCGTTTTAAGCATTTTCAACATTATATTTAAAAAGTATTTAAAAATATGCTCTATTGAAAAAAAAATGCACAATGTTTAATCAAACGCAAAACATATATTCAAACAATGTTGAATTCAGGGGTCCCCTCCCAGGAGCCTTGAATTAACCACTCACCCCCCCCCCCCCAAGGTTTAAGATTTTAATGTTTCAACCGCCAAAAAGTGTAATTCTACCCTCCAGAACTGTAAAAATCCCCACCCCTCTTACGGAACCGCACACATTCTCCAGGCGGAAAATGCTTGAATTCAACTCAAATGCGCCGTAGGAATAAAGAATTCAAAGAAAATAAATACAAATACATGCAAGATAAAGAAATTGCAAACAAAACTTATTGCATAATCATGTAAAAATACTTTTTTGTTTATAAAGGCCTAAACTGGATAAAGAAATTGATCCAAATATACAAAAAATATATTCAAAAACACCCATGAATATAGTAATCCATTATAAAATATTTAAAAAAAAAAAAGCGTAAAAGGCGTACTGTCCTTGAAATTCATTACTTACTTTTTCAAATTTATGACCGTATATCTGGTCCATTGTAAGCAACTTAAATTTGCCCAATTAAGGCAACTGCGCCATTTTAAAAACAGATAATATCAAAACTAAGAACAGAAACGAAATCAAACAAATACGCATGAAAAATATGCGCAATAAACAGATCAATTTAGATATGCATATTAAAACATAACAACTTCTGCTTCTCTTTCTGTAATTAACGGCAGAATGGCAACAGCACATTTAAAGCGGTGGTCTAAATACGGCTACTCTCCCCTAAGTGTTAGCGAATGTTTCATCAAGAATGTATTCACACAAATATTAATATTTTTTGTATTACTGAAACATTCAGAAGTAGGAAACTTCCGATATGCTCGTCAATGGCACTGCATATTTCACTTGATTATAGTGTACACTTGTGGAAGCCTGTGAAGCGTCTATCACAATGCGATTCCATTTCAACAACAAAAGAAGTGAAGCGGTAATATGTTATTATTGTTAGTAATATAGAAATCGCGTCCGTACACAATTTAATGCGCTTGTAAATGTTACATTAGGAAAATAAAAAATGTCCTATATACCCGAGGCACTATGCCTTTGGATCGATTGCGCGCTACATATTTGAGGATCATTAGTTCCATGAGGGAAGAACTTTCTCATATTGTAGATGCATAGCAGAAAAATGTTTGACAAACGAGTGCTTGTCATTACACGAGTACTTGTTTGTCTACATGAACAAAAAACACATGTTGCGGATTTCCCTGCTGAATAAGCTATGCCACATGTACTCGGGTAAGAAGTCGATCAACATGAGATCGTTTCTGAACAACAAACTTTAAAATATGTCTATTACGGTCAACATCATAACTGGTTTAGGAAATCAGAAGTTTACTTATCCGATTCATCATAATCAGGTGATGTCATTGTAATAATACCCAGATATGACGAACAACACACAATTGCAATGATTCATAATTGAGGTAAACAATCGCGATGGAGAATATAGAATACAATGAAAAAAAAAGAATAGAGGTTATTTAACAGATTATCCATTTCTTCATTCTCTTTCATTATAGATAGAGCTACCATGTCGCAAAACACATATTTATGGAAACAAAATCTACTAATTTCTTTCTTATGCTTCTTTCTCTTCCTTTTCTGCTTAATTCATGGTCCTACATCTTCCTCTAATTTCTGATTTTAGCTTCCTTCACAAAAAAATCAATTTTTCAACAACAACAAAAAAATTAATTAATACGCATATATATATATATGAGTGTGTGTGTGTGTGTGTTACATTATTAGATCTAATTCCACGATTTTCTTATCTTATTCTAAATTACTACTTTATATTCACTAAATCCCTATTCTTAAATAATCTCTATCGTTAACTCTGTTAAATTCCCTTTAATTTAATGTCTCACTTGTCTAAATTGCTTAAATATTACGCTTTTAGTATTCTTAAGTTAAATGTTCCATTTCCGCGCTTTTTTCTTTCTAGAATGTACTTTTAGCTTCCATTTTTACTTTTCCTCGCATTTCTGAGGTTATCCTTTTTCCAATCAAATTCTTCCGCTTGCTCTGTGCGCATTTTTTTTTATGACGTGACATTCTTAATTATTCATTGGTTGAGACCGCGATCTACGTCATATTTGTATTCTTACACTTGAGGAACAAAAAGTCGATGCTCGCTGTGTTTCAGCAAATTTGAGTCGTATTTCAAGTTTACATACCATCTCCTGGTCACCGTCCCTTTATTCTATTATCTACAACTTTGTTCTAACTCTAATTACAACTATGGAGAGATCACTATTAATGTTGGTGGAAACTCGCCTCCGAAAGATGTTCTAATAAAGTTCAGAGCTGATATTATGTGTTGTTTCAATTTATTCTGGGGAAACTTCACGGAAAGATGTATTCCATAGCCTTCACTCGACGACTGCAATACAACTAATGGTTATACTAATATAAAAGGATCGAATTTCCTATTCTGACCACTTCGATTACGCTATTACTGCTGGATGTGATCCACAACTGCTATCGAGACAGCCAGTACTGCATTTTGCTATAATGCAACACACACACACACACACACACACACACATATATACATATATATCAGAATTCGTGGACTTAAAGACAGAAACGAATTATGACGAATTATTAATTGATTTCGTGTAAATTAAAAATATCCTTATATTTTATTATTTTCCAAACGTTTGAACTTTCCTTTTTGTCATTCTAAACTGAAATTACATATTTTAGAGGGTTTTTTGGTTGCTATTATTTTTATTTATATTGATATTTTACTTTATCCTTTGATTGAACTAGCTGTATGAATATATTTAATGACTTTATTAAAATACTAAATATAATTTCGCTGTTAATTTTATTAAGAAAAACAAATTATATTCATATGCTGCCACTACACAAATACATTAATATTATCTAATTATTTAAAATTGTTAAATTCCAGATTGGATTTTTCGATTTTATGTCGCTCTTACGTATTCAGCATTATAAAATTTGTAAAGATTTTTACAAACATTCAAAATATTCTTACGTTTAAATCCACATTTCAGATCGATAAAATAATCCTCTTTGAAAAATAACTTTCTATTTCTTACAAAACAGATAATTTTCCAGAAGATGTTATCGATTAGAAAACGCACTACATATAATAGAGATTTTATGTGAGCCAATAAAAGTCCTATCTCAATCTTCTCAAAGATTCTTTTTTCAACTCCCCGTTTTAAATTTTTACACTGATTTCATTTGCGTTTTTAAAGGGAAGTTACATTCGACAAAACGTCTTTACATAAATCGTTATTATTACTATTATTATTATTATTATTATTATTATTATTATTATTATTATTATTTTACTTTGTCAAAAGTAAAATGATATTATAAGACTATAAGAAGATACTATAAGAAGCTTCTTAAAACATTGTTATATAACTGAAAAAAAATCTTTACTTTAAATTTTCATAAAAATTATTTGATTATATTTTGATTTTTAATCTAGCTAAAACAAACTCATTTATTTATATATTTTTTGGTCATATTTATTTTTTATTAAATCTTTAATTGATTATGAACATTCTTTATGAAAATGCTGTAAAAACCGAATACTGGATATTATTTTAATTATTTCTTTTTCGTATCGTGAATAAGGAAGTAAATTTTTAATTGTTAATTTTTCTTAGAAATAAATAAAAGTTCAATTTCGGACTTTTGTAATTAGGATCTTCTAAGATTCAGATATAAAACCTAATAAAAAATCATTGTACAAAAAATCTGTTACATTACACTCAATTAGCGGGAAAAAAAAAAAAAAAAAAAAAAAAAAAACTTCTTGACTTTTAGAAAATGTAGCCCAATGCTATAAAGTATTATAATTGTTTATTTTCTTAGGGGAAAATTTAATTTAGAACAACTGTAATTAAGGAATTTTCAAATACAAAATAAAGTAAAAAATCAACAAATATTTTATTAGCGAAAAAAAAAAGTTTTTTACTTTAAATTTGTATTTAAAAGATTTTGGCCATATTTTTAATTTTAATCTTGGTCAAACACACTCCTTAACTAATTTTAATTTTTGAACTACTTTCGTGCTTAAAAATATTTTGATCTTAAACCGCTTTTTATCAGTATAATTTCTGGGAATGCTCTATAAACCGAGTTCTATATTTTATTTTAATAGTTAATTTTCCTTAGAAAGAGATAACATTTTAATTTTGGAGTTTTGCAAATAAGGATTTTTTGAGATTCAAAATCAAGCAAATGATAAATTTTTTGTACAAAACGCAATATTTAACATACATAATGTAGACATAGTCTTTCCCTGATTACAACACTTAATCGAAAATAACGTTGATGATATTAATATAATAATTTCTTCGATGAAGAACCCTGCTATTAAAGCACTGCATAGTGCATAGTGCACAGCCCTTTAACAGCTTAGGGGACATATTTCCCGTATGTGGTTCATCTAGGTGTGTATGGTGTTTATTTGGCAGCATCAAAAATATTTACTTGCACTTTTTATCTAAATTTTAATCTTTGCTTTGTATAACTGTACAATTCTAGGAATCTCAAAAATAGTATAAGGAATGAAAGGCGTTAAAAATTTAAATATCGTTATATAGTACCCGTCCTGAGGTGTTTCATGCTCCAGGTGCCAATATGACCTTTAAAGTCATTTAGGCACCAGCAAGGTCAGCCAAAAGGCATCAAACTAGAACTAGAGGTATTATAGAAATAAAGAATAATTGAGCGTTTGAATTCATTTCCTCTTTAAACAGTAATGGTGTTTGTAAACCATGCAGATGTTTGAAAAAAGCGTAGAGTTTTCAAAAAGTAAGTGACTCTTAAACTCTGTAAACTTTTGTAATAACTTTATACTTTTAATTATTTTATTTAATTTTCTGCCGTCAAAGCCCAACCAGTACGATTACTTTGTACGTAATAGCGAAAAGTTATTTATTGTCGAGAATTAAACACCTATGTGCATGATATAATGTACTGTCCATAAAAGAAGAAGATAATCCAAATTTAATTTTTAACGGAATAGCAATAAGTGTCCAATGCATTATGTTGTTCCATTAAATTAAGTATCCTATTCTATGTTCAGCAGGAGATCCGAAAACGTGGTAGGCGCAATCCTGCAGATGTCAAGAACATAAAACATTGGTGTGAGAATAATAATAATAAAAAAACAGGCTGTTCTGACGACTTACAAAGAAGTGGTTAGACTTGAGTGAGTAACTCAGATTCTAAGCGGTACAAAAGGACACTTGTTTATTTTAACACGTTCACGCCGGCGCCAATATTCATGTTTCTAGCTGTGAGACACCGCTCGAATTCATATTTCGCTACACCTGGCGGCGCGGTACTGTCGCTTATTCAAACACTGTATGCAATGACCCAACTCTCTCATATTTATTGAATTGAAATCGAATATAACAAGCAGAGTTGATTGTGAATGTCTAAAAGTTCGTAAGGAGTGAGCAAATTACTAAGAGACATGATTTATTGACTACATATGTACGAATTTAATATAAAATATCTTTTATTAACAATTTAAAGAAATATGGAAAACATGATATAAAGGATGCAAGGTAGAAGCCACGCCCTTAGTCAATGATATTTTTTGAATGAAAACTAGAATTCTCGTTTCCCGTCGTGAATGTATTAAGTTTAAAATAATGAATTGTTTTTACTACTGAATTTTCGAATATTCAAGTGTGACCCACCTGTAGTGCACGCCGTCTATAGCATAAGCGAGTGTGACCGACCTGTAATACACGTTTTCTATGGAACAGTTGTGTGTGACCCACCGGTGATGCATCATTCATGTCCCACGGGTGTCAAATTTGTAGGGAGGAACTCGGGAGGTTTATAGCATGAATAAGTGGTCACAGGCCTTTCCAACAATACGTCTCATGTGGGGGATCGGTAAAAGTTACTACACGATAGTCTACTATCGTGCCTCCTGGAATACATGCTCTCCCTCTCTTTGAAATACCGATTGCACAAATGTGTTTCTATGCATACTGACTATATAGAAAAGGACTCACAAAATGTAGCAGTTTCATAAATTTCATTCAATTATTTCTATCTGAGTGCAAAAACTTATTGATAAACCTTCGTACAATATACATACATGTTTGAGCACAAAATAAAATAAAATTCCCATAATGGAAATTATAAACCGATGTTTTTTAATTAGCGATTGATATAGTTTCTATCATTCGTGCGTATCATTCGTTTGAATAAAAAAGAAATTTTATGTAAGTTTAATAAAAAAATATATAAAATATATAATATGAACTTTTAAAAAGTTCGCTGTCTTACTTTAAAGGCGGCTAAAATATTCTAAAATATGTTACAAGTTAAAAATATAAATTTTATTTAAAATTTCTTAGTAGTTTCAAGCTTTTCCAAGCTCATCATAAGTGAATATTTTAATAACTAAATGTTGTTTATTTATACAAATACGTTATTTTGCTTTGAAAATAAGAGAGCCAATAATTATTAGAGTTGAAAGTAGAAGTAGCAGTTTCTTTGATTAAGTTTAATTAGAGAAAATATATACTATTGTTAACTGCATTTCCATTTATTTTATGGCATCACTCTATTCTTATACGTTACTTTTAATTTTAAATGAGTAGCTGGAAAGTCGTAGTAACAACCTTCAACGCAAATTTAATCTGAATCACTTCTACTTCGACTTTCCTGCTTCTCATTTAAAATGAAAAATGACTTATGAGAACAGAGTGATGACATAAAATAAATGGAAATGCAGTTAATAATAGCATATATTTTCGGTAATTAAATGTAATTCATGGAACTGTTACTTCTACTTTCAACTCGAATAATATTGGCTCTCTCTTTTTCAAAAAAATGTGACGTATTTGTATAAATAAACAACATTTATTTATTAAAATATTCTCTGATGTTGAGATTGATTTTAAATAAAATGTATATTTTTAACTTGTAACTTTTTTTTCATTATTTTAGTTGCCTTTTAACCATTAAACGCTGATTTTTCAAAAATCCTTGTAATAATGTTTTTCGGCTTTCATTTTTTAAATAAATCATGGGAAAAATACTTTAAAAAATCATATTTTGTTTTAGCTATAGTTTACGGCTAAAAAACAGTTTGTTACTAATCGACAATACTGGTGTTTAATTGAAAAAATAATTTCCCTTCATAAAATTCTATAATATTAAACACACAAGAATGTTAGGAACTATAATAAGAAATAAATTTTACTTGCTCACTGCAGGTCAAAATAGGGTATTTCGCAAGCTACCAAACAAAACAAAAAGAACAAGTAGCAACAATTGAAAAAATAAATTTATCTTTATTCTTAAACAGCACAATTTTTGCCATCTACATGTTGAAAATCGATTTAATAATATCTTCATAATGTATTTTATTGCCAACATTAGGCATTATAGCTTCAATATTATTCTAATAGTATTTTAGAGCCTAAATTGGGTATGTTGCCAAAAAGCAACACCAGGCATTTAAGGGTTAAGTAAGACAGTAACCATTGTTAAAGCTCACATTATATATTTTATGTTTGAATCAAGGTGAAAAATTGCGTTTCGTGTTATGATTTTATTTATTTAATAAAGAATATTTAATAATAAAAAAATAAAGGAATAATTAAGATTTCTATTACATAGAGCGTTATATAAAAGCTCACATTTAAAACATATATATAACAAAATTTACGTACAAAACCTTAAAAGTATTATTCTTGTGTTTATTCTGACTAATCAGTTATACATTTTTAGCTAGTCTAAAAACAAAACCAAAAAATATTTTATCTTATTCGCTGATAAGATTATAACACTTTTATTACATGTGATAAAACTTATGTTTATTAAAACTAACACTAATTACTACAAGGATTATATACAACACTGGAATTAACATAAACTTCAACACCTGCAAAATATGTATGTAAAATTATCTATTTGACAGACTTTTTTTAAATTGAAAATGTACAATCATTATTTCATTAAAATAGTGGATATGTATAATATGAGATCTTTATTGAATTTTCAAAAATACTTTCAGAAAAATGTATATATTGTATAAAATTTCAATCTGATTCATAATTTTTTTGTTCAAAGAGAAGTTCCATTCAGTTGCAATATATTTCAATTGCATTTTGCATCTGCAAAATGCATAAACCGATATTATAAAACTACATATTATTAAATTTTTTTTTTCTTTCAATATAAGAAAAAATTCTAAAATGTCATTTAAGACAATGTAAAACATACAGTAGAGGACGTTATTTGAAATTAAACTTGATTTGAAATTCAAATGCTTTTATCAGAGCGAATATAGTTGCATTAAACGAAATCCGTATGAATTGTTGGATAAACAGATTTGCAAAGAGAAATAAAATATTATTTTTAATTCGTGTTAAAAAAAAAAAAAAGATAAATATAAATTTAATTTAATAATGTCCTTCTTAGAAAGCTTAGTCTATTTGAATCGATTAATAAACTATAAGAAATTAAAGACCTATGGAAATAGAGTGGCAATACTTTTTAATAAGTTTCACTTAAACTGTTACGTCATAGTTGAAAGTACTTGATGCATGTTTTATTCAAGACTCAAAAGTACAAAAAATTCTATCAGATATATTTTATAACTCTTTACTAATTTATTTTTTTGGGTGTGGATGATATGTAGTGATTGTGATAGAAATTTAGAAATTAAAAATTTTCAAATCGGAACATTCAAATTTTATGAAATAAACATATGCCTGAGTTACAAAAATCGAATGTTGTATTTCTAAAAATTGTTTAAGTTACACTGCAAGAAAATTTGAAGATTCCTTTAAAAGTTTTGAATGGTGCATTTGCGCCTTTCAAACACTTTCCAACAAAGTTTGAAAGTGTTTATGCATTCGGCTTGTCTATCCGTCTGTCCACTCTCTAACTCACCTAAATATTTTTTAATTTTCATGCATTTGATATTTAGGGTTACCGAGACATATGTAGTATTGCGTATGAAGTAAGTGGGTTTAATAGTTCATTTACAGGGTCACTCAAAAGAATTTCATTACATGATGGTATATGGGGAGAAATCGTTTGCAGAGTATTTTAATAAAATTACGCTATTTCAAATGTATTTAAACTAATATAAATCACTGAATTCCACTAAAAGATGATTACGATACAATAGGGCATTCATAGCATTTGTCTTTCATTTACAGTGGCACAAAAAATAAATTGGTTACAGTACTGTCTATGAGTAATATTTGCCGAAAGTGCCCTTTCAATTTCGGTATACACTTTTAAATTGAGCTATTTTTTGCATGTTACTAGTTGTATATAAATCGTGCTGCCTCATGTACAGGGCAGCACAAAAGAATTTATGTACCATTCTCCTTATTAGCGGAATTGCTGAAGGGAATTTTCAACTGAGAGATGTATTTCCTACCTGAACTTAATATTTGCTTGCATGTGGTAAATAGATACAAACTTATATATCATACACAGCGTTGCTCAAAGAATTCAGATGATTTCCCGATTGTAGATAAGAACAGCTGAAATTGGGTTTTGGAATGCGTTATACATTTCCATTTGTTGAATTAGACATAATATTTTAACTTATTAAAGAGTGCAGTTTTGTTACATTATTCTGAATATGTTGGGAAGTGTTACATAATCTATGCATGAGGCATAATATTTTCCTTCTTGTTATTTCTTATATACTTAAAAAAACTACCTAAAAACTTTATTTTTCAAATCTTTAACATCGAAAAAAAGAAACATTATAAAATTCCAGAGTATATCTTGATCAGCGCAGAGTCCTAAGTAAGTTTCGTCTCCTTCTTGAAAAGCGTATGCAACCCCCTGCTGAATTCCGCGATAATAACAGGGACGTGATGTTAGATTTTTCAAAATTTCAAACTTACATTCAACTTTGAAATTGTAACATTATCCGTAACTATGTAGCATTAGATAAAAAAGTTTGAAAATCGTGGGAAGTAATTATAAAATTGTTAAAAACAATTTAAATAAATAGCTAGCAAATATTTCTGATTCCAAAAATGGTTTTACCACTGTTAGTCTAAAAGATATTGTACAGATCTTGAACATTCTAATAAGAAATAAATAAAAAATGCAATTAATAATTTAAGCAATTATATTCATTGAAATTCAACCTGTAGTACATAGAGTATTCAAATGTTCTATCGAAATCGAAAGATTGGATGAAAATTTTAATGGACAAATTACAGCAAACATGACAAATTAAAAATATATTATTTGTTCTCTGATTATTATTATTTTTTTTTATTTATTTATTTATTTATTTTTTGTCGGTATATATTTCAGCTTATTAGACCTTATTTCTATTGATATTATTCTATTTAAAATATATAGTAATATATTTTACAAGGAGAGGGCCAACCTTGTTAATCACAGATTTTGATTATTTTAATATATGTTGTAGGGTAGAGACCCCTTAGTGTCAGGTTCAACGGGTTTTATCCAACGCTCCTTAGTTCTTGAAAAACCGGGGGGGGGGGGGGGTCTAATAATAGTACACAACTTAAATACTTACATTGCAACCGCAATTATAGATTGGTCGTAGCTCAGTTGGCACGGTGCTCGCTGGCTGATCTGCGGGCCCGGGTTCTGTACCCGAACGCACTACATTTGTTTTATAAATATACATGTAATTATAATTTAATAATTTCAATTACAAATTTTAATATCATACATTAATTATAATGTTAACAAACTTAATTTTTTTATTTTTTTACTTTTAAACTATTATTTCTCATCCTTCAAAGAGGTTTAAAAAGAAATTGGATCTATTATTGGACGATAAAAATTCCAAAATCGTGACGAAATCTGTTGTGGTGCAATCTAGTTATGATAAAATAAAAGAATATTCAAATAAAATAAAAATAAAAGCAGAAAGAAGATAAAGGTGAAAGCAAAATAATTGAAAGCGCAAGCATACCTATTGCAAATTAAAAAATCTTTAATATGCAAAAAATTGGTTGTAATTTAATTCTGATGGAAATTTTTAATATAATTATGCTTGTTACTTTAAAAACAGAATAATAGTATTATCGCATTGACTTCCTTTGTTAAAGCAATGCGTAAATGATGTTTCTTTAAATCACGAATTGACACAATTGCTCAATATCATTGCATCGATAAAGAATATATGAAATACATTTTAAAAGTGATTTTTAAAAAATTAACAGTTTTATGATGTTTTATACAACTATTTAGTTAAAAGTAAAAAATTAATAGGTTAAAATTATAATTGATATATAATATTATAAATTTTAATTGACAATGAGATTATTAATTATACTTACAAGTATATTTATAAAACAAAAAAATGAGAAAAACAAACGTAGCGTATTCAGGTATCGAAACCGGGACCGCGGATCAACCAGCAAACGCTTTACCAACTGAGCTACCACCAACCTATCATTGCGTTCGCAAAGTAAGTATTTAAGTTGTGTACTATTATTAGACCCCCCGGTTTCTCAAGAACTAAGGAGCGTTAGATAAAATCCGTTGAACCTCACAATAAGGGGTCTCTACCCTACAACATATATCAAAATAATCAAAATCTGTGATTAACAAGGTTGGCCCTCTCCTTGTTAGACATTTTACAATTAATATGTTAATTTATATTAACATGTAAAATGTTTGTAGAATTTAATATCGTGAAACAATTCTAATTACAAAAAGGCTATTGTAGTTTGAAGTTAGATTTTTTTGTTGTTGTTATAGCATGAAATGCCGTTTATCTCTTTAAAACCACATAATTTAATTTTTTCCCCTTTTTTGCCAAGTAGAAAATGTCGCCAAGTACCGATATATGCGTATGTTAGGCTTAACGAAAAAAAATGTAAATAATGAAGAAAACATGCGCATGTTAGGCTTAACAAAACCAATGTAAATTTGTCTAATTTACATTTTTTTTTCGTTAAGCCTAACATGCGCATGTTTTATTCATTATTTTCTCGTTAAGCCTAACATACACATAAATCAATAAAAAACACATTAAAGAAAATGTAACGAAAATTAATTCCATTAAAATTAACCCAAAATTAATTCCCCTCTAAATTAAAAGCAAGATTTCCGAAAAAAATACAAAAATGACATTAGATTCTCTGTAATAAAACCAATATTTCTGGAAAAATACACATAAAAATATTAGATTTTCAAGATTACTTAGCTTTTAGGTTTTTTTTTTTTTTTTTTTTTTTTTTTTTTTTACACTTGAAATACACACTTTAAATAAACAAATTCCGAAAAAATTAAAAAATAAAATTCTGGATTATAATAAGTTATATTTCCGACTTGAAATACACACTTTAAATAAACAAATTCCGAAAAAAATTAAAAAAAAATGAAAATTCTGGATTATAATAAGTTATATTTCAGATACCAGGTTGTATCTCCCGACTACTTAAAATATGAAAGAAAATCTGACTTACTCTCAATATATTCCAACACCTGCTCGTTGATAAACTGCCTCCAATCAGCCATAGTATGACTATTAAACTTATACTGCGATACAATTTGATTTGTTTTTGTCCCAATAACAATTTCAAACGTTAGCAAAAAAATCTCCTCAATCGTCAATTTACTAGAACCACTAAACCAGGAACCATATCTAAAAGTCATTTCAGTGTTACACTTTTTATTCTGACCATCCATAACTCTCCTATTACGACAAACCCACGTGCAACAGTCAGAGAATTGCGTTCTTTTTCTAATTTTCAAATCGCCGCTACATTTATTAGAACACATGCTAGATTTCAATAAGCCAATTTCTTTTAAAAAACTAAAAAACAATTCTCTGTCGCGTATCCTCAAAATAAAATGAAAAAAAAAAAAAAAGATACAACCTGGTACAAGAGTCAAGCACGAGAGATGTTCACGCAAAATGCACGCTCTCGCGTCGTAAAAAATGGGGTTGCCATAATAAGTTACTAGACGCCAAACGCCGGGGTTGCCAGAGCGATAAAAAATCGCCAAATACTCAACATCGCGGAGGGTAGGATAATAACACATCTAAGCCTTTTCTGTTACCATGACTTCGAAATAACGAGCGTCGGCTATTTCAAACATTAAGCGATAAAATAATATACCTATCAAACATATTAATTTTATTTTATAGTATAGATGAAATTTACTTTATTTTAAATAATCACATTTTTAACACATTTTAGAAACAATAATAAATAACGTTACTAAGTAAATATTTAAATTTATTAAAATAGTGTAACCGTTTCGTGCGACATAAACTAACTAAAATGAAATAATCTCATTACGCGTAATTTAAACATACAGTTAAAGATTTACAATACACTAATTATAATTGAATGATTTTTACTTTATATTTATTCAAACCCAGTTCAATAAATTTCGAGTATTTTCCATAGACCTTTATTTTTTATTAAAAAAAAAATTATGTTATTTAAGAACCGTTAGCCAGTGTATATAATTAATACTGCCAGGCATTGTTGTATGCGTTAATAAACGTTAATGATTTTGAATATGAGTTTTATGCTTTTACAAGCTGTTTTAATATATCAATTACCCTAACTAATCTTTTACATTTGAGAAAAAGGAGGAAACATATCGTTTTCTGTCATTACTGTTTGCAGAGTAATAAATTTATGACTTTTGTATATTTTAAAAACTATTGATTTCAGTGTTGCGTGTTATGGACGATAACTGATAATGATAATGCCTGCAGATAAATACGTTCTTTATTTGTTTAAAATTCTATCGATATTTTTAAGCTTAGAGTAATTTTCTTCGTACCGATTTAAAACCTTATTTAATACATTTCATTTTATATAAATCTCTCTATTCTAAAAAAAAGTAACTACCGCTGTCACCGCCACCGCCGCCGCCGCCGGTTTTGAATTTTTTGTGACCGGGGGTCTTTCTTCGTTAATATTAAAAAAAAAACTGTTGCATACAAAAATATGAAAATCGGTAGTATTATAGAAAAATGTTTGATAAACACGCTGATGCAGATAGTTTTCAAATCGAAGAATTATTTTAAGAGATATTTAATGCCAAAGTTGGACAAAATCGTTCCATTAAAAAAGTTTTATAGGAGCAAAAACTGTACATAGGAATTTAATCATTTTTAGATCATTTTATGCGTCGGAATTTCCCGGTGTGCAGATTGCAGTTAGTTTTTTAATTTGAATAATTTTTCGAGGTTTTATTTCTATTTTAAATTCACATTTTCAGCATTTCGAGAGATATTTTTTACAAATTTTAGAAAATTGTATTAATTTAAACTGTTGCCAACTGTATAAAAAGCGCAAACGGTAATGTTTGCTTCAAATTAAAAATTTATTTTACACGTGACTATTATAAACAAAAAATATAAAAAGCAGGAACTCATTGAAAATTACATCATAAAAACTATAGTTACACGTGAATTTTAAATGAGAAAGAATATTGTAAAATAATGAATTCAGTAACATGCGTTAGAAGTCCTAAATAGGAGAATTTACGTCATATTACACTTATTACGTAAAATGAACAAAAAATAATATTGCAAAACAGTTTTAATTTAAAAATTGCGCGAGACATTTACTTGACATTTTAAGATGATCATAATATTTCATTTCTAATAAAAGTATTTTGACGTGAATATTAAAAAGAGAAAGAAAAGTTTGGTGAAAATTACGTCAGATTATAATTGTCAGATTCAAATTATAATTCAATCTTCCGAAATCTTTTTAAAGGCGGTCAAATTAGCGTGCTGTTAGAGTCTGCGGTGTCTGAACGGGGGTTGACGAGCGTAGGTCGTAGGGGGCAGAGCCCCCTAGTTTACTAAAATTTACTAACTTTCTTTCTAATAATATATGCCCCATTAATTTTCTATATAAATCTTTAAAAAGTGTTTCAAATTCATTAAATTTATGAAATAGATTTCTGTTTTGAAATAAATTACGACGAATCTTACTGTTATCGCAAATATTAATAATGCCGATTTGAAATTAACATTGACGGGATATATTTTTTAAATGTATTTGTGGCAAACGTGCATTTTTTTTACGTAGAATCTATAAAGTTACTAATATATTTTAAAGTTTTATTTATTTATTTATTTATATTTACACGCTCAATTTAGTCAAAATTTACACATTCACTTTAATTAAAGCATTTCTCTCTTACTGTGATATACAGTCGGACCTCGTTATCCCGACATCCGGTTTTCATGACACTCCGCTTATCACGTCAGGTTTTCAAAGTCCCAATTTTCTGTATCTGATTTTAATGTAAATACACTCCGGATTTTACGTAGTTGGATAATTTTCAACACCGGATATCCCGACGGTTAAGGGAGATTGTCCATTTTTCATAATCTATCTTATAAGCACGGAAAATTAAGCGGTAAGAAATGTTTTAGACAAATTTTTCAGAAAAGTGTCTAAAATGCCCATTGAGATAAATGAGAAATTTTACTTCAATCCTTTTTCTGAATAAATAAGCCCACACACTATAAATAACACACTTAAGCTCCAGATAGGCGTATCAGTCTACTCGCGGTCTTTTTGTTCTGGTCAGGTGGCGCTTTTTTGTGGTTACACGGCGTTTTTCATCCGGCTAAAACCGAAGCATTACATTGTATTGAAACAATCAAAAATTATCTAACATCCATTTCTGAAACAATGGATATTGATTAAAATTCATTGTATGATATTGAAAAAAGAATTATAGGAAGCACATCTAGGGATAAGCAATCCTTAATTCATCAATATTCCATGTAACAATTAAAAAAAAACAAGTCATCTTAAATCTGATTTTTATTCTTTTCAATTTTGTTTTTGTGTTTATTTTGTTTAATAATAATGTCTCATTGCTTAAAACTGCAAGACCAGTTATGAATTTGAAATTGCTTTAAATTAATTTAAAATGCAGCTTTTTATAAACATATTTTTCTCCATTTACGGTTACCGCGACACTCCGCTTATGACGACACTTTTTTCTGGTCATTACAATGTCGGGATAACGAGGTTCGACTGTAAATCAATATTTCTTCTCTAAACTAAAGAAACTAGATAGTCAACATGAAAGTGTGTTTGATTACACTTTGGGATATATGTCTCATAAAAATATTATTTTTAACTTCTAAACAATTTTAACTGAACACCCCTACATAACGTAGACATTTGGGATTTGCGCTGAGCCTTTTTACTGTTTAGATTCAAATGCATCTATGTGTAGAAGGATTTCATGACTTTATGGTTAAAAAGAAGTCTTTTAATTCGCCAGTAATATTTTACAGTTACCGAAACGCTTTGTTATTCTTAGCATATGAGGAGAAAAGAAGCTTACAACGTCATTAACTGTAGAAAAATAATAAATGTACTATTTTATTAATTTAGACAAACAGATCAACGTCATGAACGAATCTTATATCGTTGTTGGCCATGATGGAAGAAACCGAAGTACAGTAAATCCTCCCTAAAGCGACCACTTTCAATTCGAATAAAAATTGATCGCTCCGAGAGGTGGTCTCTTAATGGAGGTCATGCATAAATCTAGATTTTAATTGTTGAAAAGAAGGTAACAATTAATGTTACTAAAATTTATTCTTCACATTAGGACAAAATATAAAAACTTAAGTATCAAATAATTATATAAATTAATTACTGCAAATTAAAAAAAAAAAAAAATGAATACATTGACGCTTGCTTTGATTTTACAGTTTTATCGTCTATAACTTTTATTTCCAAGTTCTTTCGTAGTTTAGTAAATAAATACAATTTTTTTTGGACGGGAACAAACAATGACGATTTCATTAATTTATCTATTTCATTGAGGGTTTCCTGACAAAATGGGGCAGGGGAGTTTATTGGCCGTCATTAGTTTAGAAGTTTGAGGAATACTGCGCTCTCCGGAATTATTTTTCTAATAAAACCTTTTTCAAACACGCAGGAAGAAACGGAATTTGTTTCATTTTCTTCAAAGAAATTGGTCGTTTGGAGAAAATAGAAGGAGTTCAACTGGGATGATCTCTGAATGGATGTAAAATGGGTATTGAGCCTATTGGAATCAATTTCGTTCCATCAAAAAATGGTCGTTCATGGTGGACGCATAGGGAGGTTTTTCTCTATAAGTGCAAATAAGACCTTGACTATATCGTGACTTATTTGAGACCATGTAAACCATGTGAGGAAAAACAAAAAACTCTGAAAAGTGAAATATTTGTCATGCCAACTGTAGTACATTACATATTCATATGAACTGCTGGTCCAACCATCATAAAACCATTTGTTCGGACACAAATCTGACTGCTGCCCCATCAAACATTCCGCAGTTACGGCGAGACGACGAAAATTTAACTTTAATAAATATTCACAATTTGTTTTATTTTTATTAATTATTTATTGTTTTATTTTTATAGCCTTGAAATACTTTTGGAGCTTAAGAGAAAGATGTTATTCACATAAATGTTTAGTTATACAGAATGATTAAAAAAAGATCGAAATAACTTTAAAAGTTGGCCGAGAATACTACAACAAACTTTTTTTGTATAGAAGCAAACCACATATTGCGTCAAAGATATCGGTTGTTGCACTTCATGCTAAAAACTGATTTTCAATGAAAATAATAACAATAACAAAAATATTATAGCAAAAATGTCAACCTCACTATCACAACCTGGAAAATCGGATGATAAGACAAGAAGCACTTAAAATGAACACATCTAAATAGTATTGTAAGTTAGACATGTGATACTTCAGAATATGGTAGCGGCACATAACAGTAGCGGTCGATTACACTATATCAATCTATTATGATGCACTAGTTGACCAGCCTGGTGTTACCCGGGCGCATATTTCAGAGATGTATATTGCGGAAACGATTACAGCTGCTAAGCCAACCAGCGATCGTTACCGATATCAACACGCTCATCGAGTTACTCCGCCCACAGACGAATAGAAGCGACTTCTTTGGGCTTCACAACAACAACAAAAAAATCTGTCAAATTCCCTGTCTATTTATTGTTGTTAGGTTGTTTTTAAATTTAAAAGATGCAAAATGGAATTCCATGTAATAAAAAACAGCGCATGAGACATTTTTGCAATTGGAACTTCACCTCTTAAACTATCGGTTTAGGAATTAGTTATTGTTTAACAGTTATAAAGGACATTTGTATATCAGCATGCATCCTTTTGAAACACTAAATTGAACATTTTTTACTTATAAAAAGATGTACAAAAGAAAACAAAATGGCTATTTTCACATTTTTATTTCAGAAAAAATTAAAAGATGGGAAAATTACATAAAAAAAAATAAATAAAAAGCATATTTATTAAAATCGCATTAAAAATAATTCAACTGCACAATTTTACTTTTGTAAAATTTACTGTACACATCGAGCTAATGCAACAGGGAAATATACAAAAGTTGACTTAATTTTCAAGCATCTGAAAAAAAAATATATTTCAAGAATTAATATGCACCAAATTTAAAAAAGAAATACTAATCTTTTTTTTTTTATATATATAAAACTTATGTATATTATATCTCATTTGCCCTCCTCCGTGTTATTTTAAAATTGAAAATTGTATAAAAAATGGAAATGTTAATCTGATCATTGAAATAATAACATGATCATTTATCGGTAGACGGCAGCACGAAGCAGTTTTAAGGTAGGATAGTAGTAGCTTAAATGCTGACTGTTTGTCTGTATACCCACAGTTTCTTTCCCTGTTAGCTTTAATAACACGTATATAATACGACTATACATCGACTAAAACAAAATTTAAAAATAAAAGTCCAACAGAAGTAAAAATTTAAATTGAAGCAAATAAAATCCAAAATCCTTCTGAAATTAAAAAAAAAAAAAAAAAAAAAAAAAAAAAAAAGTTCCACTTTTATAGCGACCAATGTAAATAATAAACACACTCAACCGATCATCCACGTGTTCACTGTCAATTAACTGTGTGCGCGTGTATGCGACCGTGATGTTGACGCTCTCTGATTGACTTAGAAGCTGTAATAATCTTAGCGATATACGTGTCTGAAATATGCTACCCGTTCACGTGATGAATGAACCTTAAATGAACCTCAAATTCGTATGATATTACATATTAAACTCCATTTTTTTCTGAATTTATATTTTTAAATGAGAAAATCGCGAAAAAATACTGAAATGAAAGTATATGCTATTTGTAATTTATTTTCCATGTAATTTGATTTTTGACATCTATGAGTACCGGAAGCGAGCGAAACCTCGACGAAACACTAAGGTGTTTACTGATTTCGTCTACAGTTTCGCATATAATTTATTTTGTAAATATATATATATATATATATATATATACACTTCACATATAATTTATTTTGTAAAAAAACTACCGTTTTAAAATTTTTGTATTTGATGTAAATCTCGCCTATTGAGATGCTCTAAAAAATTGTGTTGAAATACGGACGTTTAGTTACTTTTACTGTAGAAAAAATATCTCCTTAAAGTGCGAAACGACCTGCTTTTTCCGATTTATTTCAAAGGATAAAAATCATATTTTAAAAACTGAATACACCAGCGATAAGAAGAAGATTTAAGCTTTAAGAAAATATTTTAGTTTGTCAGAACCTCTAAATTTGGGACCTGAAAGAACGTTGCAATATGGGGGAAATATTTTTTCGGAAAAACAATCATTTTTGAATTTTTTTTTCAAAGGGTTAACTGCGACATTTTTTTCAGATTGATTGAGTCATTTCAGACGAAAGTGTACGATATTTCGGAATTCAATTTTAAGTCGTTGCACCGAGCGGTTTTGTCGATTTAGCTTAAAACAGTACAATTGAAAAACCTAAATAAAATCGAAACTAGGTTCTTCGCTAGCATCTCATGCCTAAACGGTTTTGTGCGCGTAAGCAAGCAATGTTCGTCACTGATGATAAATTCATGACTTTTTGGTAAGAGAGAGTTACGATGTTTAATTAATAACTCAGCTACTTATTCGTAATTTAAAATACTGAATCTCAGGTGCATGAGGTGACACTTTGTGCTACACTTAAAACAATTTTCAGCCTCGTACCTACCAAAGATTTTGCGAGAAATCTCAGACACACACACACACACACTCACACACATTCAGACACACAAAGCGAATCTTTCTTTTTTGTATAGATTACACCATTGCAGATTATGTGATATAATTTTCCATGCAACGAAGTAAACATGTTTAAAACATCATTATACAGTGATGGAACAGTATAGCAGCAGATAATCCATTGATACCACAAAATTTTATTAGTATGCTTCATCTAACTTCAGGACAGAATTTCTGAGATTTTTGAAGGCGAAGAATACAATAAAAATTTAGTGGTGACAATCGCTCAACTGCTGCGCCACTGTTCCATCACTGCATCATACAATCTTAAATATAGTCAAAATTATGAACGAAAATACATGTTGGGAGTGAGAACACGTGAAATTTCACATTAAATTTTTTGACAGGAAAAGTACATTATCTGAAATTTGAAATAACATATAAAATAGTTATCTCAAAGTTGATTTATTCAGAAACTTTAAAATAAAATAGTAAAGACTTAAAATATATGTCGCTGTAACACTATTGACAAAGTACTGGCGTTAAAACAGTTAAATTAACCGTTTTATGAATTTATCTTTCATAAACCTAAAAAAAGACTGAAATACTCCTTTTTCAAGTGCATGTCACAGCATTGACAGATACCTTTTATCTCATATGCAAAAATAAATTTAACCGCAACATGCCTTTTCTGTTTTATTCTATGTCCTCACATCCAATATCTTGATACTTGACACTTAAGTGAAGAGTTTCGTTTTGTATCTTGTCATATTTTAAGTATTTTCATTTCCTGATACGACGTTTTAATGTCATAGCAAGATTTTAACTTTTATTGAACTCGCTTATGATTCTGGGAATTTAGATTCTTCTAAATCACAAAAGAATTATTTCTTAAAATAATATTTTTAAAAAGTGATAATGAGAAACTTTTCCGCTGTTCTAAACGTTTTGAGAAATCTTATTATTTTGAAATTTTGCGTCGCTTACATAAAAGTATATTTCTAATAAGATGTAACCGTTTTGAATAAATAGGTTTAATTTTGTGAAATATTTTCTTATTTTGATCTAGGTGTCATTTGTATATCAATGTAAGATACTTTAATAACCTGTTTTTATAATTTAAAATTATGTTTATAGTTAGTTTATAACATATGGGTTTCTTTCATCTTGATATTATTAATTAATATTATTATGAAACAGATTCGTCTTACATAAATAATTTTTTGTTTGTTTGTTACTAACTGCTATGTTTAATAGACATATCTAAACTTAGAATTAAAAAAAAAAATCATATTTTAAAGAGACCAATTTTCGCTATTCCTGTGCAGATTGACTACCTATTAACATCAAATTTTGATATTGTTATTTTCTTCTAATATCTAATGGGAGTTACTTATTATATGTTCTCGTTTTTCTCTGTTAAAATAGGGTTTGCGCCACCTACAAGTTATGGTCTCCAATACCCAGCAAGACGCCGCAAGCTAAAAATAAACATTATCCTCTTATATAAAAAATCTGCTTATTTTCTATATCAATTTAATATATATTAATGATATGTTGTAATATTGTAAAGTAATGTTTATACTTAGTTTATAATATTTTGACCGTTTTTTAAATTGATATTTTTGATTAATATTGCTATGCAACAGATTTTACTTACATAAACATTTCGTTGGTTCATTATTATCGGCTATGTTCAAAAAGATATATTTTTACTTCTTAGAATTCAATATATATGTATGTATGTATATACAGAGCATTGTTCGACATTTCCATGCAGATTCACAATTTATTAATGTCAATTTTCCTTTTGACATTAATACTTTCTTTTCCTGTTTTGTGGTAGCAATTTATTATATGTTCTTTTTTGTTGTTGTTGTTGAAATCGGGCTCCGCCCCATAAGAGTTATGCTCTCCAGCACCCAGCCAGATACCACAGGCTTTTAAAAAATTATAAAACGCTCCGTTTTAAAATAATTACCCTATTAAATAAGATTAAATATTATTCTCACGACCAGTGGATCGTACGCTTCAAGTACCTTTCACCTGAATTTTCGTAAAATAATATTTGGCTTATTTAATGAGAAAAAATTTCTATCTTCAGATATAGCGACTAGTATTTTACGAAATTTATGGTATTTAAATACTTAAAATCCCCTGAATTCCATGATGCATACGAAACCTGTTCTGTAATTAGTCCATTCAGTCTAGCCTTGTTCCTGGAAAGTTTTGGAGAAGTTTCTTTTCTTTCTTCGTCTATGGTTTTGGGGTACTGAACACGATTTTCAACTTTTCCACATCGTAACAGGACGGTTTAAAAAGTTATAAGCGAATAACCATGAAAAAGTCGAGTTTGTTTCGGGTTTTCCATTGTAGTTGCTGGATAGTTAAACTTTTTTGAAAAAAAACTGCCGCTCCAAATTAAACTAGAGAAAATTTCCTAAATTCATAGACAATGTTTTTTCTAAGATCAATACTTGTTGGAATACCAGCAAAAAGAATTTTAGTGATATATTCGAATTCCATCATCAGAGGACAAAAACGCAATATAATCACAATGCATCATTTTCAATCACGAATTTGAAGCTTTTTAGTTAATAGTAGTTGCATTTTGAATATGTTAACATTTGCTTACCAAGTTTTAAGCCTTTCATATATTTATTAACAAAATAAATTAAAATCAGGTAATTAAGAAAAATATAAATCAAAAACACTCCAAACAGATGAGAGCGCCAATTTGTATTTTCCTACCAAGCCGAATATGACTGTTATATGATTATAATTGTACAATTATAACTATTATAAGTTTAATATTATAACATAAGTGTAAGATTGTAAACAGGAAAAAAAGAGAAATGCAGAGTTGGTCCCCCATTAACTTCGTTTTGGTAGCTTTGAAAGGCTTGCTTGATGTTCTTCGAAAGGAGACTCATCATTACCTTGATTGCTCAGTTTGGGTCTTCACTTGGCTTAAAATATCTAAAGAACTGGCTTGTTAGTCTTTATTTCCAAGTCGTTTTCGGCGACGAAGTAGCTGATATTGTCACAATGGCCATCTCAGTTCAAACGAAGGAGCGAGCAAAATAAACCTGCATTCCTATAGCCACACTTTCCACTGCAGTTTGTCTTGAATTTGTAGGATTTGTTTCGCAGAACAGCTTCTGATGTGTGGGTTTGACGGTTGTTATTGGTGTCTTTCTTCTCTTGGTTTTATTCCAGCCCCATTTCTTACCTTTTTTACAGTTACCTAGTCATATCTATTTGTGTGTTTTGTGTGTTTGTGTAACCCAATGTGTTTTTCGTTTGTGTACTGTTTACGGTCTTTTTTATGTATCCTTAGAGACTCCTTGTTCAATAAATAATTCCCTTTCCCATCTTTTCGTTTTTTACTTGCTAATCTGAAGGACCTCCACAACTTTTGATTTCACTTTTGTTACTTTCATTCGGCCCAATAACTTCATGTCACAGATAAAACTCTTCTCTGACGTCATGAATATTACTTCACGTCACATTGAATCATTTTAAAACAAACAATATTTAATTAAATGCACACTGCACATTCATTAAAGCAAATGCATAATCGAACGTCGAGATGACAAGCTTTCAATTTCAACACGAGCCAAAAAAGCCTTGATGAAGAGGAGGAGGAAGAGGAGAAATGTGAGAGGCTTCTTGTAATATCTTGTGCGTGCGCCAAGGAAGTGTTTCAAGGACATCCACCCACTCGTTTTGAATTCACAAAAATATTACATTAAGCGTTTTCGACACCCCATTATGGAATTTGAATATATCGCCAAAATCCTTTTTATGCTTATTGTAAAAACTATTTATCTTAGAAAGAAACATCGTGCAACAAACAAACAGCGAACTCAATACACATGTCTAAGAGTTCACCACCAGTACAGCTGTGGCTAGGTAACTGTAAAAAAGCTAAGGAATTGGGCTGGAATAAAAACAAAGATAACGACCACACCAATAACAACTGCCAAACGCACGCACCAGAAGATGTTCTGCGAAAAAAATCCTACAAATACAAAACAAACTGGAGTGGAAAGTGTGACTATAGGAATGAAGGTTTGTTTTGTTCGCTCCTTTGTTTGAACTGCGATGGCCATTATGACAATCTCAGCACCTTCATCGCCGAAAATTACTTAGAAATAAGTTGATAAGTCAATTCTCAAGGATATTTTAAGCCAAGTGGAGACTCAACCTGAGCAATGAAGATAACGATGAGCTTTCTTTAGAAAAACATCAACCAGGCCTTTCAATGCTACCAAAACGACATTAATGGAGGAAGAACCCAGCACAATCTTCCACTTATGTTATTATATTAAACGTATAATAGTTATAATTTTACAGTTATAATCATGCAATAGTCATAATCAGATTGGTAGAAAAATTATAATTGGTACTTTCATCTGTTCGGAGTGTTTCTGATTTATATTTTTCTTATCTGATTTCAATTAATTTTGTTAATCTCTATAATAATAGCCTAAGTCACGTGACTGTCATCAACAGTTCCGGGCTGACCGCTTCACCTTTTATATGCCAAACAGCCAATTTGGTAATTTAATGTTAACCAGGCGCAGGTGATAAATCGCCAAGTATTGTTCCATCGCCATCATATCACCGGTATTTTAATAGTCCATCTCATGCGACCATCATAAACAATTTTTCGTGAGGTACATTAAAACAAAGCTTTGATGTTGAAATTAAATGTCATAATTAATGGTATTATTTATTATTTTTCTTCTTCTTCTTCTTTTCTTTTTTCTTTTAAGAAATAAGAGAAAATTGAGAGTCATAAATTTTAAGTATTTCCGTTTTAAATTAAAGTTATGCATTTTAAATAAAATGAGTGAAAGTATTATATTTTAAATGAAATTAATGAAATAAGAAAAAATACGAGGGGTACAATGTTTGACGATTTGTAACCTGTACTCGGCTAACATAAAAATACCGAGTTCATGATTTCTGTATCAGAATGTTCCGATTTGAGCAAGTAAATTCAATTATGAATAAAGGTAACATGATACAATTAGGGATTACAATCCCGGGATCCCGCTATATTTTAATCCCGAAAATCTCGGGATTTTGTCTCCGAAATCCCGGGATTTTCGGTATTGTCTTTTTTTTTTTTTTTTTTTTTTTTTTTAATGGAACAATATTCAGCTGAAATTAAATATATTTATACTCTTCTGCTGTTGGAAAGAAAATCAATTATTTTTTATGAAATTTATATACCATTGAAAAAAGAATACATATCTCAAGTATATATTTCTAAGCGATTAAATCGTTTAACATGGAAATCCTTTGACTTTCAAACAGATGTAACCCGCTCAGCTTATTTTCAGGAAAAAATGAAATCATTTGTTTATTTCCATTTCGCTGCGTTTTGGAAGACGGTGGTAGCAGCAACTAGGAATCACGAAATTAGTTTTCGAATTAGAGTTTACTGATAAGCGTCGCATTTGTGTTTCATAGTCAATATTATGTACTAACTTCTTTCCTTTTCGTGCGTTTATACTTATCTTGCTTTAAACATGTCTAATGAAAAGGATTTTGTAGCTCATAGGAAAGATAATGATACATCTTCAGTATGGCACTGCTATTTACCGTCAAAAGGTGGACAAAGAGCTAAATGTAAAAAATGTAGCGCAGTGCTTCTTAAATTATTAGGTGGATCGACTAAGGGGTTGTACACACATTTATCTACGAAACATGGTACTAAAGTTCAGAAAGAATTTAATACAACTTCTCTTCCTTTCACATGTAAGATTGCATAGAAGATACATTGCTTTCTAAAAAGCGAAAATAGAGGATTATTTTAGTAGTGATAAGGAATCACCGGATTTAATTTTATCGCGAATGACAGCTAAAGACGGTTTCTCATTTAACTTCAACTGATTTAAGAAACTTACTGATAGCTAAAGGCTATAATGATTTGCCAAAATCTGCAGTATCAATTCGAAATCGTGTAGTGAGCTATAATTCCATAATAAAGGTGTTAATTACAAGTGAAATACAAATTAAAAAAAATTCAGGAAAAAAATGTAGTTTGACTTTTGGCGAATGGACATCTACTGCAAACAAGCGATTTATGGACATAAATGTTCATTCAAGAAATTTAAATTTGAACTTTAAATTTGAAATTTAAATTTGAACTTTTGAAATTTAAATTTGAATTCTAGAATTTAGGCCTTATGCGCATATAAGTGTATTAAAATGCTAACAGAATGTCTAAACCAGTATGAATAACTAAAAAATGATCATCAGTCAGCATCTAAGTCAGCATCTAAGCTGACTCCTACATAAAATAAATGTGACTTTCATCTGAGTTTTCAATACGCCTAAAAATGACCAAAAGACAGTATGACCAAGAAATTTTGAAATTTTCATAAATATACTTAACTTAATTTTTTTAATAAAAATTTTTTGGAGATTTGTAGATTATTTACTTGTTTAAATATTTTAATTTTGTGATTGTGTTAATTTAGGTTGATGATTAAATTGATGTTTTTAGGGGCTCTGTAGTTTTAGTTCCATATTTTTTAACCTAAATTACTAATTATATAAAGGATCAATTTCAGGAAATATATTTTTTCTGTCATTTACGATGTCATTTTGTTTGGAAAAAATCAAGAATAACCATTTGTATTATTATTTTAGCTTCGGAACTGAAGAGGTAAACTAAAAGCCCATGTTTTATAAGACAGACTCATAACAGAACGCACATCATAATTCCTTAAAAACTACAGGGTAGCAAAATTTCTATCACCTGTTTTAAATATAAGATTGTATTACTACTTTCCATTTTACAAATGGAATTAATTTGCACATTAATAATTTTACTTTAAAATAAAATTTTAAGTAGAATAGTATTATTACGTATAATGGTATAATTTTAAGTATAATAGATATTTTCTGAGTTAAATATGTTCAACCAGGTATTGCTCTGAAACAAATTTATTGTATTGAATTTTCAAAAAAATATTTGCATTTTTATATATATATATATTAAGCAAAATTATGTGCATAAAACAATTTACATCTAATTCTAAAGGAAACTTCCTTTTTAAAAAGTTTTGTACGGTTTTAATTTAAAAATCTGATCAGGTTTCCTCCTGCGTTTATCTCATAATATAATGAAAAGCTATTACAAATGTTTATGGACATTTAACAAGCAATTTGTCTATAAAATCTGTTTTTCATGCTAGGTATAGATTTTGCTTAAAAACACATTATATTGTGAATTAAAAACCTTTTCTTTATTTACTCTTTACTTATGCCTCTTTATCCGCTTTTAAAATTGGTGGCATTTTGACAATTAGATGGAACTACTAAGTACTGAACATTGAGTCGTTCAATTAAGCAACAATCAGCTATTGGAAAAGTTATCCCCATTAACAATCGCTACAGCAATTTGGTTTTGTTTTAAACTTTTCAAAAAGTTGTATTATTAATACGTAACTACAGATCTTGATTACCCACTTCTTGATTTAAGTTTTTAATGTTTCACTTTTCTAATTACGAAATTATAATATCACTAAAATGTGTAATGCAACACTATTATCCTTGTTTACAAATGTTGAGTTATTTTAATAGTAAAGGCAAAAGTTATTAACTTAGATGTGAAAGTGGTAGTAAAAACTGAGTGATATTTAAGACTCTTTATATCTTAACCTCCACTCCCCTTAACTAATTGGAATAACTAAAAATTAGAATAAGTAAACTAAATCGGTGTATCATAAACAAATCAGTCTAACAATACTATACTTATTTACGTTTATTACGATCAAGAAAAAAAAAATAATGTGTGTTATCTATCGGTAGCGCTAAAAAATTACTCGGAAAAGAAATGGAAACACTTCGATGTGTTGGTGTGTAGAATCGATTCTTAGGTAAAAAGAATTATCTTTTCCAAGATAAATTCCGTTTTGAGTGTATTGATAGTGTTTGCAATAAAATGTTATTTGGTTTGGAGAAAATCTAACATATTCAGTCTACACGTTATACATTTATAATTTTTTTCCTAATTCCAGATATCTAAAAACATCAAAATAAAAGTTGAGGCTTTTTTCTACCTGAAAAACCTAACAAGTTCGATAATAAATTTCAAAATGTGTAAGAACATCAGTTTATATTACAAGTAAAATATTCTATCTACAAATATTTTTCCACTAAATGAACTTTAGTATAATCACTGAAATAGATAAAGATATTTTTTAGAAAAATATATGGACATTATTTTCTTAAAATATAATAACATGGGGTTTTATTAACTTTTGAGCCATACCGAAAAGGGATTTGTTTGGATAAGCAAATAAGTAATGTTTTTTTTTTTTTTTTTTTTTTTTTTTTTTTTTTTTTTTTTAAATAACGTATGTTTTTCATTACTAAACATATACATTTAATTTTTATAAAATTTAATGTTCTTAATTTTAACCTTAGAAGGTATTTAATTATAGAGTTGTGGATTGTACTTTCATTACATAATTATATATATATATCCATATTATATACTATATATGTATATATATATAAAGATAATCATTATATAATATAATATAATACTTATACTATATTACATTATTATATATTATTATATTATTTCGCTTATGAAATGCGGAGTGAAACTAAATAATTAATCGGAATAACTAAAAATTGGGGTATAATATAAAAAATGGTCTAACATAACTTAAATACTTGCTCACGTTTATTACCAAATAGAAAAAAAAGTAGTATATTTCGTATCTATAGTGCTAAGAAATTACTCAGAAAAGAAATGGAAATACTTCGATGTATTGGTGTGTAGAATCGATTCTTAGGTAAAACGATTCTCTTCTGTAAGATAAATCTCGCTTTGAGTGTATTGATAGTGTTAGAAATAAAATATTATTTCTTTAGTGAAAATCTAACATATTCAGAGGACATAATATAGATCTGTCACCATTTTTCTACTTCTAGATAGATATAAACATCAAAATAAAAGTAGATATTTTTTTTTGCCTGGAAATTTGCAAGGATTTCGATAATAAACTTCAAAATGTATATAAAAAATACCAATTTAGATTCAATGTAAAGAACGATTCATTGTATTCTATCTATAAATGGTTTTTTATTAAATTAACATTAGTATAATCTCTGAAAGATTTTAAAGATATTTTTTAGAAAAAAAAGTCCTTCCGGCCAGTGCCGGGAGGAAGAGGTAGCTTTCATATTCCTTATTTTTAAAAAGCCAACTTATATTATTCAAACACACGAAGCTCAATTAAGTGGAAACCGAATATAGGAGATTCAATACTAATTTTTATCAATACTAAATCATTATGAATGAGAATTTCGCGAAATTAGTCAGCTTTATCCAAGCTGCTTTTATTTAAAGTCACTTATATTTGGCTGCCAAATTCGGCGATTTCTTAAAGTGCCTGCCATTTTAAGACAACATGGTAGATGAGGTTAACCAGTGAACTTGGTCGAGACCTTAGTAATTGCTGTGCACATGCTCACTCATATCGGAATCGGTTGATATATACGAGTGCTGTCGCAGGCAAAAAATCAGATTTATCAAAATGTCACCCAATTTAGAAGTTGAAACTGCTATATCTGAGCCATTTTTTAAGATAAAGACAAAAAAAAAATGCTCCTGAATCCTTATATCAAGGTCAAATACTTAAGAAAGAAACCTTTTTCAATTTCTATTTTTTTGCATCTCACTTTAAATATATATTTTTTTAATTTAATGGCCGCCATTTTGAAACAAGATGGTTGATGAAGCTGGTCAGCGAACTTGGTCGAGATATTGATGTATACTATCCACATGCCTTCTTCCATCGAAATAGGCGAATACGTGTGGTATCGCGTGACAAATACAAGATCGTTTCAAAGTGTTAGCCATGATAGCAATTCAAAGTGCTATAATTCAACCACTTTTTAAGATATAAACAAAAGAACAAATTTTCAGAAACAAAAACTGCTCCAGAATCTTTGTATCAAGGCCAAACACATAAAAAAAAATATTTTTCATTTTCCAATTTTTTAATACCTCATTTTAAATTTTAAATTACATTTTTTTTAAAAAATGGCTACCCTTTTGAAACAAGATGGCGAATGAAGCTGGCCAACGAACTCGGTCGAGACATTGGTATGTACTATGTACAAACCAAGTTACATTCAAATCGGTTCATAAATACGCCTGTTATCGCGCGACAAATATCAGGTCGTTTTAAAATGTCAGCCACAATAGAAATTCAAAATGTTATAACTCAGCCATTTTTTTAGATGTAGACGAAACAAAACCTGTTCCGGAATCTTTGTATTAAGGTCAAACACATACAAAAAAAATCTTTTTCATTTTCCAATTTTTTGGTATCTCATTTTAATTTTTTTTTTAAATTTTTTTAAATGGCCACCATTTTGAAACAAGATGGCGAATGAAGCTGGTCAACGAACTCGGTTGAGTTATTTGTATGTACTATGTACACACCAAGGTACATCCAAATCGGTTCATAAATACGTCTGTTATCACGTGGCAAAAATCAGGACGTTTCAAAATGTCAGCCACGCTAGAAATTCAAAATGCTATAACTCAGCCATTTTTTAAGATATAGACAAAACAAAAACTGCTCCCGAATCTTTTTATCAAGGTCAAACACATAAGAAAAAAATATTTTTTCAATTTTCAATTTTTTGCTACCACATTTCAAATTTAAATTTTTCTTAAAATTTTAAATGGCCGCCATTTTTAAACAAGATGGCGATTAAGCTGGCCAACGAACTCGTTCGAGACATTGGTCTGCACTATGTATAAACGAAGTTACATCCAAATCGGTTGATAAATACGCCTTTTATCGCGTGACAAAATTCAGGACGTTTCAAAATGTCAGCTTCGCTAGAAATTCAAAATGCTATAACTCAGCCATATTTTAAGATATAGACGAAACAAAAACTGCTACGGAGTCTTTGTATAAAGGTCAAATACATAAGAAAAAAATATTTTTCCATTTTCAATTTTTTGGTACCACATTTCAAATTTTAAATTTTTTTTAAATTTTTAAATAGCCGCCATTATGAAACAAAATGGCGGATGAAGCTGGCCAACGAACTCGGTCGGCACATTGGTATGTGCTATGTACACACCGAATTACATCCAAATCGGTTCATAAATACGAGAGTTACAGTGTGACATAGGTCATATATATATATATATATATATATATATATATATATATATATATATATATATATATATATATATATATATTGATATATATATATATATATATATATATATCAATTTTGAACGGAGGGTGGTTTCGGGTTCTGGGGGTCATGATCGATGAAAATATACCAAAATTTTTTGAAATCGCTTTCCTCCGAACGGCTGCAATAGGTAGCTTTTTGTAAAGAAAGCTACCTAATATATGCGAACTATTTTGTTAAAAATCTAATAACATGAAGTTTTACATTTTTTACATATACCTTTTTTTTTTAAAAATCATATCGAAAAGAAATTTCTTTGAAATCACAAATAATTCTTATATTTGAATTAAGTATGTTTATGGTTCCTAAATCTATAAATTTAATTTTCTTAATTTTTATCCTAAAATGTATTCAATTATAGATTTGTGAATTGTACTTTGATTACATCATTATATATATGTTACGGGCAATTTGATAAATTCGCTTATTATTAATAATTTATTATTAATAACTACGGCGATTTTGGTAAATTTGATAAATATTGTATATTAATCATATTTACCTGTTATTATTAATAATTACCAATGAAGTTTGGTAAATATGACTAATTAAACATACTTACGAATATGTCCTTGATTGCTATATGTACTATCATTACTGTATGAAGCTGACATTAAAAACAATTGTTAGGAAACAATAATACTCAATAAAAAGACGCGTCGAACTCATAGTACACCAAACACGAAGGAGTTGAAGATAATTGTTTTTATAATTACTAAATCAATTAGGTGAAATTTTTAAACACTGAAGGAATGAAAGAAAAAATAATATAGTTTTAAAATGCACACTTATACTAAAAAATATCTGGACAAATGTAGAATAAGTAAAAAGTTTTGAATTTCGGCTTGTAATAAATTAATTTTAACGTATTGTAAATATATTAATAGATGTCATTGACGAAATGAGACGATTTTTACAAAACTCCAAGAGAATAAAATAACAAAAAAAAAAATTATGCGTTAAGCATAGATTACGGAATATACTTTAACAAAATTTCGCCGTTTAATAATTTAAATAAGATAGCTAAAAAATATTTTAGAAAACCCATAACACATTTCAAAACTAGATTTCCGCAATTATCGCTGATTTCCAGAAACGTACACCACTTTTTTGTGCAGACTCTGTATATGATCTGTAGGTTTCCATATATTCTAAATAGTATGCTAAAATATAGTATAGTAAGAAAACTCAGAACACAGCTTAACATTCTCATTGAGCAATTTATACCAATAGTTGTAAACGTACTTGAATTCTTCTGTAATGCCCTGTATATTACCTTTAGCTATTTTATAACCCTCATACATTAAGTTGAAATTTAATTCATAAAAAAACCCCTTTAAAATTACTGAATTCATACTTCATATCATTCATAGGCACCCATGTATCCAATTCATTTACTGCCCTGTATATGATTTTATTTATATTCCGTAAGCATCACTTAATATACTAAATGCAATTGTGATTGAAAATGCATGTCTCAAATTAAAAACGACCTTTAAGCAATTCACGTTCATTCCTAGTATTGCTTCTGTTTTTTTATACCCGTACCATGCAAAAATTTAGTTAATCTTAAAAATGCACATCACAACTGAAAACGGATTTCAGCAATCTTCTCTAACAGGCAATATTTTGGATACAGCTTTGTATCTAAATTTTTTTCTGTTTCCCTGTAAATGAACTATAAATGCGATGCACAATATATTTTACAGCCAGCATCTTGTAATAATCCTCACCAATGTATATCAATTTCACCGTATTTGAACAAAATTAAATGCGAATTGATTTTCCCCGTAGGCAAACACATAAAAGAACACTTTTATGTGACCCTGTAAGTGAATGATAAATGCTTTGCACCCCATTTTCTATAGAATGTATTCTTTAGTGCACCTCAGTAATTCATATAAATTTCATTAAGTTTTTAACAGAATAATATCCTTAAAATACGCCGCAAGCAACTTTTCTTCATATACAATAATATAACGGGATATTTTGAATTCCCCTGTATACATACTTACGTGCAACAAGTAACAAATTCTATAGTAAACACTTTCTTGTGCACCCGATAATGTATATAAATTTCATTATGTTTAAAACAGTGTAAACCTATTAAAATACGCCGCAAATGATTTCCCCCATGTAACATAATGTAACGGAATGTCATTTTGAGTGCCCCTGTAAGTACAAATGCTACCCTCTTCATTTTCAATATCTCAGATGTCAGGCTAAGAATCATAAACTATTATCAATTACATGATAATTTGAGTACATTTATGCAGTTAGAGCTCTGACGTGTAGACAGACAGACCCTAAAGAAGCCCAATTCATAAACACTTTTCAATTATGTTCAACTGGGTTAAAAAGAAAAGGAGATAGATCATTTGCCATTCATCTACCCAGAAGTGCTACTTAGCAGGCCATCGAAGAACTAATATAAATGTACAAATACAAAACTTAAATATCAAGCAAAACGATTTAAAATTTATGCTGGATTTATAAGAAGTTGACCGAACTTGGTTGGTAATTATTAATAATAACCAGTTGATTCGATAAAGTCACATAAATTAATCATATTAAACGGTTGATTGGAATATTATTCGGTAATAATTAATAATAACCGGTTATTATTAATGATTACCGATTAATCATATTGACCGTAATACATACATACACAGTAATAAAGACGCGAATATAATGCGGCATGCACATAAGTAAAAAAAAAAAAAAAAAAAAAAAAAAAAGATGAAACCCATACCTCAAAGAACTAAAACTTTTATGGCTGACAATAAAATAATACATCAAACTTTTCAGTCTACGATGGCGTACCTCATCATTTGAATGTCATACGATAACTAGACTAATTACACACATGTTCACAGTTAAAAGTTTTTCCAGTTAAATGCATATGAGCTTACATTAAAATAAGGATATCTGTTCAAATGAATACTGCAAAATTGTTTAACCCTTTATCTACTGCATTATGATCTACTGCATTTTTTATGTAATTTTGTTTCAGTTACTGCAGTGGAAATTAAAGAATAAACATAAAAAAGTACTCACCCGTGAGAAATCTAATTCTTTAGAGGTAAATAATTAAAGTGTACTTTAAGGTACAGTCAGTACATTATGACTAAAACAGACTATAACAGAAAACCCACAAGGTATTTCAAATGGCACCAGAATTGAGATAAAATATTTTCAATTTAAGAAGTATGTGAAATATAGCCATTTTCTTACTTCCAGATAAATTTTTTGGTAAATTCTGGTGCCAATCATTTATTCCAACACATTAGCATTTAAAATATTTTGCCCCTGAAAGGGTTAAAAAAACTATATATTTTTTTAGGTTTCGATAGTGTTAGCAGTCCTTTAGTTATACAACGTTTATATTCCAGGAACAACATGTTCTCTCGCATCTCGACATATGCAAAATATGAATTTACATATGTCATTTCTCTTATAGAAAAAAAGAGCCGGTGGCACAACTTTCTCGATTTCGTATAAAAAAATAATGAAGCAGAAAAGAAATACTAGGAAAATTATTACTATACTACGTTTTAGTAATTACATTTGAAAGCAGCTGAAAACCATGGATAACTACACAGATGAAAAGTAAACAAGAAGTTATTCTCCAACACTGTCAGTGTTCTGGCGGTACTTATAAGTACCACCGAGTAATTCAACTGTTGAATCAAATACGTACACAGTTCACCTAAAATAGCTAGTCAAATTTTATTCTAAGATCATAACGAGCACATAAAAAAGGCCAACACTTATCTTATATCATTTACTGTGTTTGCAGCAATAAAAAGACGAGCGTGACAATCTGTACAAAATGTCAGCAAATTGCATATCGACTGTTTCAGAGATAGCCCCTTCCTTATTAAGATAACAAACCTAGAACTACTGCTGCCATGTATCCCGATAAAGTGGAGCTAAAAGAGTGTTTATGCAATGAGTATTTACCATTAGAATATTAGTAATATTCACTATGGGATGAAAGTTTAAAGTGAGTGGTACTTATAAGTACCGTCAGTAGATAAATAGTTAATCGGCAACCAGAAACACAATAGCAGTCGTTTTCTTGAAGTATTGTATTCTAATCTTAAATTTCATAGCGAACGATATGAAAGATATAAAATTATGAAAAAGGTTTCATTCTTCTCTCAAGAAAACATAGTGTGTGAACGGAGTAGACATAGTATTTATTTTGGAAGTTAAATATAGTAAAACAAATATTCAGGCCACTTTTATAAGTCAGTTCTGTTTCTTTGTAAGTAAGGAAATGAAAAAGCTTACGCATAACATAATAATACAGAAAAAGTCATTCAATTTAGGTTTTTTTTTACTATTTGTTCTGAGGTTTCTTTCAGAACATTTGCTTATGTTACTTAAAAGATCGAGTAACTGTAAGAATAATATATCTTTAAAAAAAAATATGAATAAATGTTCCGAAATGAAATATTTTAGTATTTAGAGAAAACCATGTGATTTAAACAACTTTTATTATATTCTTTCTCTTATGGAATGAAAATGAAACGAAATAACTAATTAAACCATGGAATAACTAAATAAAATTGGTGTATTATAAAGAAAATGGTATAACATAAATTAAATACTTACTTACGTTTATCACCAAAAAGAAAAAAAAAACATGTGTTGGTAAAACGATTCTCTTTTGTAAGATAAATCTCGCTTTAGTGTATCGCTAGTGTTTGAAAGAAACTATTATTTCTTATAAAGAATATCTAACAGATTCAGTGGACGCACTATGCATCTATTACCTTTTATCTACTTCTACATCGATATAAAAATCAAAATAAAAGTACAGATATTTTTTTACTTGGAAGTAGTAACGATTTCGATAATAAATGTCAAATTTCACAAAAAAATATCAGTGTACATTAAATGTAAAGTATTCTATCTATAAATACTTTCCAATACATTAACATTAGTATACTCTCTGAAAGATTTTAAGGAAATTTTTTAGAAAAAATATAGGCAAAATATTTTGTTAAAAATGTAATAACATGAAGTTTTCTAAATTTTGGAATCATACAGAAAAGTTTTTTTTTATTATTATTATTGCAAACAACTGATGTTTTTTGTAATTACGTAAGTTTATGATTACTACTAGACATACAAATTTCGTATTTTTTATCTTAAAATCCAAAAGGGAAAAAATAAAATATGAAACTCAGACCTCAAAGAAATAAAACTTTTACTAATACATGGAAAATATTCCAGAGGGAAACATTCGCCTTGCATATAGTTTCTATCGATGCTGGATTTAATTATGTTCCGTGTTTGCCCCAGTTCGGTGGCTCACGTTGAATATTCCATATTGTGTTGCGTTTGTAGCCTTGCCAACATATAATAGTGAGAAATTTTCCGTGTTGGGTATCGTTCCAAGTGGTTTAGTCGGTAGAACGTCAGTGTGCTATACTGATGGCCCGGGTTCGAGTCCCGGCTTGGAATCTTTTTCACTATGTTGGCCTTTGCGCCTTTTAAGCAATTACTTTGTAATTTGATTTTCATTTGAAATAAAACTTTTACGTCTGACGTATACATTTAAATTTTAATTGTTAGAAACAGACATTAAATTACCCGCAATTAAAATAATTAAAATAATACATCAAATGTCTCATAGTACGATCGAGCCACTCATCTTTTGTATGCAATACGATAACCAGGTCATTTACAAAAATGTTCACGATTAAAAGATTTTCCAGTTAAATTCATAAAATATTAAGGGGATTACAAACGGAAGGCTATCTGTTAAAGTGGAAACATTCAAGACTGATTAATTGGCAAATTCTTTAAACGTGTGCTTTGAAGAAAAATGATAAGAGTAGCATTTTTCTTTAAGTCTTGCTTTCCACGCTCAAGCTTCATAGTCAACGACATGAAAAACATAATATTATTAAAAGGTTTCATACTTCTCAAGAAAAAATAGTATGTGAATGGAGTAGATATAGTCTTTATTTTGGGAATGAAATATAGTAAAACAAATATTCAGGCCACTTTTATTAGTCAATTCTGTTCTCTGTAAATAAGGAAATGAAAAAGCTTACGCAAAACCTAACGTTAGAGAAAAAGTTCTATTCCTTTCAGGAATACATTGTTTGTTCTTTGAGGTTTGTTTTAGTACATTTACTTATGTTACTGAAAAGATCGAGTTACTGTAAGAATATGATATTTTCTGGGAAAATATATGAACAGATGTTTCGTAACAAAATATTTTAGTATATCCCGAAAACTATATATTTAAAATATATTTTATTATATTATTTCACTTATGAAATATAAATCAATTACTGATTGTTCGAACAAATTATATAAGGTCAAATTCATTAGTAAATATTATTCACATTTGAAACTAATCGAACTTTATAGAATGAAACATTAAACAAGTAAATACAGAGTGATTCAGAATTATATGTCAGGAATGTAGGCAGGTAGAGGGCACCTAAATAAGCAGATTTCGTACAGGAATATGGCTGCAGAAATGAATCGTTGTGGCAGTAGAGAGCGCTGTTGCGTTCGGCTGTTGAAATGATTCCCTGACTTGAATCGTCATTCCCCGCAGGGATTTCGAGCGACATGCATCATTACACCAATACGGAGCTTGCCGACATTCCTTTTATGTATGGGGCTGCGCAAGGAAATGGCTCGCACACACTGCACGTCTGACAGCTCTCGAGTCTGTTGAAGGACTATCCTCTACTGTGTGTAATACTGCTTCTTTCATTGTAAGAATTCTGCGATATCTTCCAGTTCCCGTATCACGCCTCGAAGTATAAAACGATCTACTAGCGCAAAACCTCCTATGAAAACGCTCAAATTTTCGGCGAATCAGCAGATTCCTACTTGGTAATAGTTCAATGTACATCATGTGAGCAGCCTCAAACATGAAATGCATGTCAGCAACCCCAACATTCGTGTAACAATGCATGTTGCTCGAAATCCGTGCGGAGAACGACTATTCAAGCCAGTGATGTGCTTTTATCTACTGAACTCAACGGCGCCCTCTACTGCCTCAATGCTACATTTCCGTACCCACATCCCTATACAAAATCTGCTTATTTAGGCCCCCTCTACCTGCATTTACATTTTTGACACATAGTTCTGAACCACCATGTATATTGGAAAAACTAATAGACGGAAAGAATGTTAACCAATACTAATAGCCTGTTTAAATCAGTGGTTATTTTTGTTATGTAAAAGAAAGTTCAATGTAAGACAGCTGAAATGCTGTTGAAGAGCAGAAGTTATAAAATGCAGTAACTTTGAATTCTCTGTTTACAAAATGGTTCCCGGACATATTTTAATAAAGTATGTTCTACATTTAGCAATCATGAAACATACACTGGCCGAAAAAAAAATCCCAACACCAAGAAAGACTTGTGTTAGATAAACGAAATTTGGTAGGCGTATTTATACATCTGAAAGATGACATCGATTGAAATCTCGAGCTTCGCTCATAAGTGTGGCGCTAGTAGCGCCACTCAGAACTTGTAGATCAGGTTTATTTTAAATGCGTGCTGTAAAGTTCGGGGACGTTATTTAGCTTCGAAATGTGACGTATTGAGTTGATATTAGCCAAAAATGCCTTTAACAAGACGAAGAAACCACTGTCAACAGCTCACCGAGTTGGGACGAGGTCACTTATTCGGGCTACGAGAAGGTGGATTTTCTTTCCGCGATACTGCAGAAAGTCTTGACTGGAATTTATCCTCTGTGCATGATTGTTGGGAGCAGTGGTCAAGGGATGGTACTGCCTCCAGAAGACCGGGTTCTAGGCTGCCAAGTGGCACTCCTGAGAGGGAAGATCGCCGTATTTGGCGTATGCCTGTGGCGCTTCGTTCTGCGTCTGCGGCAGAAATTCCAGCTGCAGTTGTTACAACAGTGACACAACGAACTGTTAGAAATTGGTTATTTCAAGAACAGCTTCGAGCTAGGCACCCTGTAGCGTGCATTCCACTGACTCCGAGCCATTGCCGTTTGTGAAGCCGTTCGTGTCAAGCCAGAGCTCATTGGTGGGTGGAGTGGAGATCTGTTGTGTTTCTTTTTCATCAGAAAAAACAACAGATCTCCACTCTGTCCTCCAATGAGCTCTGGCTTGACACAATGGCGTCGCAAACGGCAATGGCTTGGAGTCAGTAGAATGCACGCTACAGGGCGCCTGACTCGGAGCTGTCCCTGAAGTAACCGATTTCTAACAGTTTATTGTGTCACTGTGGTACCAACTGCAGCTCAAATTTCTGCCGCAGATGCAGTACGATGCGCCACAACCCCACGCCGAATACGGCGATCTTCCCTCTCAGGAGTGCCACGTGGCCACCTAGAACCCGGTCTTCTTGAGGCAGTACCATCCGTTGACCTCTGCTTCCAACAATCATGCACAGTGGATACATTCCAGCCAAGTCTTTCTTCAATATCGCGGAAAGAAAATCCACATTCTCGTAGCCCGAAAATGCGACCTCGTTCCAACTCGGTGAGCTGCTGACAGTGGCTTCTTCGTCTTGTTAAAGGTATTCTTGGCTAACATCAACTCAATACGTCACATTTCGAAGCTAAATAACGCCCACGAAATTTACAGCACTTATTTCAAGTAAACCTGATCTGCAAGTTCTGAGTGGAGCTACTAGCGCCACACTTATGCGCGAAGCGCGAAATTTCAATCGATGTCATCTTTCAGATGTATAAACACGCCTACCAAATTTCATTTATCTAACACAAGCCTTTCTTGGTGTTGGGAATTTTTTCCGCCAGTGTATTTATATTTCACTCATACAATAATATTTTTTTTCAGCATTAGATCATATAAGGTCAGGCAATACATACAAAAATCGGAACGATATTTACTGTTGAGGTAAAAAATTATTGGAAGTATATTCGTAAAATATAAATAGTTTTGCTTAACTTATCCAAAACATAATAAAAAGCAGATCATATATGGAGAATGTTTCTAACATATATATATTTTTATATTCGAATATAAATTTCTCATGATAATATTATAGAATAAATAAATACTAAATAGTAGCAGTTAGTGGAAGAATTAAATGTTATCTAAAATTGCACACTGATTTTATGAACATTTCTAGATGAGAAGAATGAAAAACACTACAAGTAATTATTTCAATTAAATTCAAAGCATGTCAGACGTTAAAATATGAACATAAGGTATGAAATCGTAAAAATGAACACTTTAATAATGATGTTGAGTTTTTTAGCAATAATATTATTTGCTGAATTGTAAACCGTGAAATGTTTGGTTTATTTTAAAAATTACGAAATTATAATGACATTTTTATTTGGGGGAAACAGCTCATTTGTACAGAATTGTATAACAAAAAAATCACAAAATGTATTTATGTTTGTTGTGGTTAAATAAATAAAAAAGATTATTAGGGAATTATAATTATACATCCCTTAATTTTGAAAACAGGCATATTCTGCATAAAATATTGTGCAACAAAATTCAAAACTCCATGTTAATAAAATATGTTCGGGATTAATTTTAACTAAAATAATTATAATTTTGATGGCATTTTAAAAGTATATAAAGTTTAAAAGCAACATTATAAATAAAATATATTTTGTAATATTGATACTGTAACAAACAGGGGCATAAATTTAAGGTAAAGCAGAAAATAAATGTAACACTTAATCTAGTAACAGCCCGAAAGAAGAATTCTCTTTATCACCACTTTATTAGGTAACACTTTACATGATTCGGTAAATAAGGAAATGGAACATCTTGGAAAGAAGTTTTTTTCTCTTACTGGATCAGTTAGAATTGATCGAAAAGAGTATTTTTGCAGAATGTTTACTGATATTACTATGAGTTCTAACCACAAATTTCATTATCTGAAATTAATTAATCAGAAAAAAATCTTAATTTTCCCAGCGAGTTCAGTCTTTATTAGTACATGGCGTACGGATGACAGCTCTTTTATTTTTTGATAACAAAATGCAAAAAAAAAAAAAAAAAAATGATTACAAAAAGTATTTTTTTTTCTAAATCCGATTGTAATACTTAAAAACTTCAGTTAATTTGAGAACGATTGATTGCTATTTTGTCACATTGATAGTTTTCAGATTTTGTTTAAATCTTTATTAAAATTTTATTTTTTTAACCCTCCGAGCGTCTTGCAAAAAGGTAAAATTGTAATGTTGTTTTCTTTGCATTTTGTTTTAAACGCTAAGAAAATATGATTCTTTCAACATTATAAAAAAAACTCAATTACAAATATGAATGTAATCCATGAGAGTATTAATCATTCTTCAATGTATTTAAAATTCATTAAATCTATAGAATTATATTATCTTAAATATTGCCTGTATTGCTGTGAAACCTGGAGCTTAGTGAACGGAATATTACGCCCCAAACACTTAGAGGGTTCTTATCAGTATTGTATTTAAAGCAATTTAACTACATCAAACATAATTAAAAGTGTTTATTTGGTCGAAGTATTATCTTGTTTGTCAATTCGCACAGTCGTTATTTTTAATACGAGAATCAAACGGTGAAGGAAATAGATGCATGATGACGATAATGAAATGTTTCTACAGGGTGTATCAGGATTGATCGTTTAAATTTTATGAGAAGGAAAAAAATTGCAAAATAAGTCAATCTCACATACCAAAATATGGCCGGAAACATTACAAGTTAAATGAATATGCAGGTATGTATTTATATTACGGTACGACAAGGGGAAAACAGTAGAAGAATTGCTCAAATTTATGCAACCCCAACCGGCGCAAACCTCAGTATTAAATGTTTGCAAATTCACATCAACATCTGTGTGAAACTAGATAGTTTACCAGTACCTGTCGTGATAGATGAGGCAACCGATCAACGCGAACTGTTCTTATACAGGTAGCTATCTTACAGTTTGACGAATGACAATCAAGTATCAGCGCAAGAGATATTGTTTGCCGGTTTGTTGTTTCGCACTCAACAATGTGGCGGATACTGAACGAAAGACAATTATATAGATTTTAAATTGTTGATGAACATTTGTGTAAACATTTGATGCTGACGTTTGAGTTGTTAATGGAGCGTTCTGCATTTCTTTGCGCAGCTCTAGGACAACTTTTCCCTATTGCACCCTAAATTAGACACATTTCAGGAAATGAACTTTACATATAATGATTCATGTAACTTCTGCAAAGGAACATTGGCGAAAGACGATCGTCTAGACTTGACAGAGTGCTTTTCGTGTGATCAAAAGCTGTGGTTACACATCGCCGTCTATCGACGTCATTTCACAGCTCTCTGACCGCTTTTCCCTGTTCTACTGTAAGTTAGATATATGTCAGTAAATTCATTTAAGCAGGCACAGAACCTTTAAATTTTCAAAAGATCAGTTTTCAGTTTTCGTTATAATGTGAATCTTTTAAAATTTCTCAACAATATTCAAAAAACACCATTCAAAAATCTGCATTAAATATGGACTTATAATAATTTATTGACGTTGAGTACAAGTCAAGGTTTGTAGATATTGAAATTTTAAAATGCGTTTTCTCAGAGTAGTAAATTTGAAGTTTGCGCCTACCCCTTCATGCTAAAACAAAGTCACTTTTCTTTATTTTTTTATTTGATTTTTATTTTTTTTTTTTTTTTACTTGAAAATCTTGAATTTTTTTTTGAAAAATTTGACTTTTTTTTTAAATTTTGTGCTAAAATTAAATTCTTAACAAAACTTTTAATATAGGTTTTACTTTTAATTTCGACGTCGGTGTGTTATGATTCTGTTTTCAGAAATTGTTTTCTATATGCATAATTTTGTTTTTTATACATGCGTTTTTTCCTATTGCACCATATGTTACATACATATCATCAAATTCAATTTAACGTATTCATCAATTTAACGTATAATGATTCATGTTATTTCTACAAAGTCACATAGTCGAAAGACGACCGGCTGGACTTGTTAGAGTGCTTTTCGTGTGATCAGAAGTTGTGAATACACATCGCCGTCTACAACGTCATGTGTTCTTTTGCGCCCATACTTGCACATGTGAGATTTTCTTCTTTTGCTACCTTCTGTTTCCGCAGAAAATTTGAACGATAAACCCTGATACATCCTGTATATGTCTCAAATGACATTTTGGCAGCGTCATCCTAAGATTCAGTTTTTTATTTGATTTAACTGAACCAGTTGCATCTGGTACATAAGCGATTATTTTTATAAAATTATTTATATCTATTGTCATGGCGGTCTAGATACAAAATTTTTCATCTTCAAATTGCATATGAATGAAATCAAAATAATAAAAACTAATATGCATCGTAAGTGAAGTATGTGTTATTAATTATTATCATATATAAGAATTTAATTATTGATTTAAAGAATAAATTTTTAAAGCATTTCTGGTAATCTTTTTATAAATGTAAATTATTTTTTAAAGCATAATTAATATTTTCTTATATTCAGACGGACAATTTCGTTTTTTCTTATTTTCGGTCGATAGTTTTTATAATGGTATTTAAAGTTATTTAAAAAATTTATATATTGTTCAAAACGGTTAAGTGTTCATTATGCAAGTTGTACAATACTTAAATATCATTAAAAAAGTAAAGAGTGAATAATTATAAGCAAGTTATTAAAGAAATTTAAAGGACTATACCATTTAAATGGACATTTTTTGTTACAACTGAATTAATTCCTAATACGTGTGCACAATTTGGAGCATTATAAACATTAAATAAAACTGAAACAGAATGCTTAACATATTAACCATTCAGCTACACTTATAATGAAATAACGGAAACAACAGAACAAATGTCTCATTTATGGACTTAGAGAGCGAATCATTCGGCGAATAAATTAGATGAATATATATATATATATATTATTTTATAAATTGTGTTTTATTTTAGTTAACATTAGTTTTAATTTGTGAAAACATTAATTTTAAATCGATTTTTATATCAAATTAATGAGTTTTTTGATTAGTTGTCGTATGATCCAATTAATCGCCATGTAGGCGTTACATATACAGTACTTCTAAAATTCAATAAATTATCGAGTAATATGAAATATAAATTATGAAATACACGGAAATTACATATTTTTGCCAATGTATGGAAATTAAAATTGTTTTAGCGCTGTTATTTCAGTATTTTCATCGAGGGGCCAAAATGACCCCTTCCCGCCGTTCCAGTAGGTAATATTTTCCCGCCGTTCTAGTGTTAAAGCATCTAGGAGCTGAATCATCACTAGGTTTCTTAAAATCAGTTTTCCTACCCGAATAAGAATTAATCTCATTACTCCCATTTTGCCTCCAATTACCACTAACTTTACTATCTTCCCTCGGACTCACTTTTTCACTGTTTACATACCTATCTTTACCCTTAAATCTTTTATACGTAACCGCATAAGACTTGTGTTTAGCGTCAAAATAATTGTCACATTCTTTAGCAATTTTAGAAGCTTCTAGCCAATTACTCTGCTGAGTTAACCCAATATATGATGCGGTTTCTTCATCTAACGTGTTTAATAATTTATCAGTAATTATTAACTGATTGACCTTTTCATATGAACCCGCATTCCCAATCTTACAATAATTTTCCCATGTTGCTATTAAACACGATAAAAATAATACATGAGTTTCATTCTGGTTTCTCCTGTCCTAGCCTTCTTAAAATTTTCCAAACACGCCTTCGGTGTCGGCTCGTGTTCCCTTAGAACTAACTCCTTTAATTCTTCATAACTCTCAATTTGTTCCCTAGTGGTATAAATTAACAAATTATCCGACTTATCTCCTAACATATTTAGTAGAATTTCGGCCTGCTGGTTTTCCGGTACATTTTTAGTTTTGAATGTCCTTTCTAAACTGTTGAAAAATAAATTCCATCCCTCAGTCCCGTCTGGTACTTTGATAGACAGAGTTTTAACACTTTTGATCAATTTTTCTATGTTGCTTTCATTATTAGATTCCCTAGACCCATTAGAGTTATTTGCCGAACCTTGCATCCTTACCCTCTCTATTTCTAATTCATGTTCCATCCTCAATTTTTCAGCCCTCTCTTCTCTTTCTAACTTTCCTGCCTTTCTTCTCTTTCTAACCATTCGCGCTCTAATGTTTCCTGTTTTTCTAACTTTTAGCGCTCAAGTTTTTCCTGTTTTTCTAGCTTTTCGAGTTCCAGTCGTTCCGCAACAATAGTGTTAGATAATTCCATAATAAACCCCTCATCATAGTCATCTTTGCCCATTATCTTTTTCCTAAGCTGAATTCAGGTATCATCTTCCGTGAATTCAACCCCCAATTCTTCGGCTATCATCTGAAGATCCACCCTTTTTAATTTCAATAAGACAGCCATACCTTCCACCGATTACTATTACGACTCTACAATAATATTTAAACCTACTAAATTAATATTTCCTAAATATCTACTTTAGTACAGTTACCTCCACTTATTTTCCTAATTAATACCTTTCAGATAATCGATGCATTATATTTCTAATTTAACATACTATATAACCTGATTTTCGTCAACCATTGATATCACACAATTTACTTCCAATAAAACAAAAGGTAAAACGATAATTTCGATTTGATTACTATGCAATACAGATTCAAATTTATACAATTAGATAATAACATACAATTTACCAACGTTACCAACTGATACGTTGCAAACTGAATAAAAATATTTATGGCAATAGCAACATTCACATAAAGAAAAATAGTGTAGCATATACATATAAATTTCTACAATTACCCTCAAAAAATATTTCCAAATCCAACACTGGTTCTCACACTTAAAATAAATAAGATCAAAACCTTCACTTTTTTTTCCACTGTGAGCCCTTTTTTTTCTTTTATTTCCGAAATTTACTTCTAACCAATTAAAATTCTAAGCAAATGTTCATTGCTAGTTTGTTATCAACTCTTCAAACTTAAAACAGTATTGCTTCATTTAAATATTACTTTAATAATAATTTAAATTTAAGTAAATTCAATTATTCCTTCCAAAGTATTATTAACTCAATGCATTAATTTTGTACGCTACCATTATTAGTAAAAAAAAAAAAAAAAAAATAGAAAATCGATTTTTGCACAAGCTATTATGACTTTTTCTTAAAACAATAGTAAATATGGTTGTTAATATCTCCTAACTATCTGAACAAAATTATTTGATTGCACATAAATTATCAAGATTTAGACAAATTATATTAAATTACTATTAATTATACAACAACAAATACATTTGGTTCGAGAATGTCAGCAGAAAGAAATGATCAAAACACCTTACCTTATACTTTATCTGCTGGGGTACTCCGCTGCTCACACGTAGTTGCACGATGAATTCAATAATACACAGTTTAAAGTCACTTTGATGATATTCAACTCTCGGGCTGTTACACACTGTAATTTGATTCACTGTAGCGATGATAGGACACAAACACTACTTCGGTTCGCTGTAACGACGATAGGACACAAACACTCTCGTTCGGTTCGCTATAACGACGATAGGACACAAACACTCTATTTCGGTTCACTGTAATGACGATAGGACACAAACCCTCTGTACTTCCACTCGACGCTTGGTTGTTATCGCTCTAAAAATTCCGCTCAACGATCCGGCATTACCACGCGAGAATTCCACTGGGTGCTCCGACAAGAACACACTGCAACACGGCTCGCTGGTCACTGGTCTCAGGCGATTCTATCCCGTCGCTGCCATCAATTTGTCGGGGTTTCCTCTTAGTCCGCACAACTTTGAAGAAAATCCTTTGCTATTTATATGCTGCCGCCACCGATATGATTACGTGATATCGGTCACGCCCAGAGATGATTGTTTAAATGAATACCAACTCGTTGAATTAACTAAATTAAGAGTTTATTTACACACTATTTACAAATCACAAAACACTATCTACACTTAAAAACTCGAATGTAGGTGTTCCGGTTCAACATTAAATTAAATACAATAAATGCTGGCTGTGTACTGTTAAGCTACGTTATATCACTCTCACTCTACACTCGTTAAATTAGCGTTACGGAGATTACTCTTAATCTCCCAACACAAGGGCTCTAAGCTCGGCGAGCTTCACTCAACCCTACGCACTATGTAATAGCTATACACTGGAACAACATTACACTTTTCGTGTCAGCCTTCAACTGCACTCTGTGAGAGAGCGACTACTCACCAGTAGGGCTGGGTGATACAACGATAAAACCGATAAAATCGATATAAATTATAAATCGCGATGACGATATCAAAAAATCCTATACAACGGTACATCACGATTTTCGTAATCGTGATGTAAACTGTGATTATCGTAATCGTGATGTAAACCACGGTTATCGTAATCGTGGTGTAAAACGTGATTATCATAATCGTGATGCAAACCATGATTATCATAATCGTGATGCAAACCACGATTATCATAATCGTGATGCAAACCACGATTATCATACTTTTTCATTAAACTGCAATCGGCGCTTTTTCAACTTCGAGTACTCAAAATTCTACCATTCTAAACCGCAGGTTATTACGATGACCATGATACTAATGGAGTATTTTATCCCTGCCTAAACCATGATGATTCCTGCCTAAACCATGATGACATTAAATACCGAATAATCGGTTTCGATCATCATGATACGTCTCACCCTAAACCATGATCACTCCTCAAGATTCTCCCAGCTTCAACCGTGATATTAACCGAACCCTCAGTTTTCGATAAGCATGATACTATCATGGTATTATCATGGTATTACCATGGTATTACGCTGTGATTTCTCTCAGCGTAAACGGTTTTTCAAAAGGGGAAAAAGTGATAGTTTCGGTGTTCAGGTTCAGATGACGGGCGATAAATATGATACAGCTGTTTTTTCTCATGTAGTTGCCGACAGCAAATGATATTGTTTGTTTTGTTTTATCTTCAATCTGGTTCAGCGGTTTTGAATGAATATTTGTTCGTTGTTAATGAACAATATGTGAATCAGGGAGATAAATAAATGAAATATTACATTTTATTTACAACAGTGGATTTAATTGGACAAATGAAATAATACTTCCATAGCAATATATATTAATGTTTATTCCAGGTTCTTTTTTATGCAGATATTTTTACTTCTCTGAAGCTCGTTTTTTTTTTTCTCCTGGTAGTTTCTTTTAAAAATTGACATATGTGAGTATTTGGTATTTACTGCCTCTGTCATTGTTTGTTTGTGGGGAGTGGGGGAGAATATTTAGATGTCAATATTTATTTAATGTCACTAGAATTCAAAATAACAAACAGGGCAGAAAAATTAAGCAGTTAAAGTTTGTGTACTGACAATCAAAAGAGGAAAGACGTAAATTGTTCGGTGTGTGTGTGTGGGGGGGGGGGGGGGGGGGTTAGTTTTTTTTTTCATTTAGCGGACATTGGTCGAAACGCAGGAGATCCTCATCCAAGTTCCCCGATAGAACAAACATAAAAGATAGTCTTAAAGGTTAAGAAAAAAATATATTTTTAATTCAGAATTTTTAAGTTTAAACTCTTAGGGCTGTTCTCAAAAAAATATTATTTCACGCAAAAATTTCTAGCACATTCACGGATTTTTTAAATGTATTAGCAAGAAATTAGTTGAAAGTGACAGTAACTCATTAAAATCCTTATCCGCTATTGCATAAAGTTATTTAACCATTTGCACTCCGTTGTCATCGCTGTGGCGACAAAAATCTTTCATTTCAAAATTTGTTTTTGGCACCTGTAATAAAGGATAATAAAATTTCCTTACTTAATCTTAGCATTTTAAAAATTGTGTACTTGAAGGAAACTTCTTTTATAAAAGTGGTGCCGACCGAATAAAATTTGTGTAAGAGACGCCGGAGTCCAAAAAGTTAATTATTGCGGTTCATGTACACAGCATACATGGACGATGGAAAAACGAAATTAAGAGGAAGGTAAATTTTGAAACACATTTGATTATGATTCGCAGATCACGCAGAGTTTTATTTTTCTTAAAAAAAAATGGAGAATATAAAAATGAAATAAAATAAACTAAGAGCTTTTGTCGGGAACGCCGACGCATAGTAAGACAATTTTAAGCATAACAGCACAACAGCAATATAAATATTATTTAACAATTAGAAAGTATAAACAATTCAAAAGTTGACTTTAACCAAACTATTATTTTTCTCTCTGTGTTAAAGATTTTTTTTTTTTTTTTTTAAGTTCTTTTACTTTCTTCTATCTCTACAAGAAGAAAGTATTGGATTCATGAAAATTTTGTCATCCGGGTTTCGACCGATTTATATGTTTAGAAAGTCTTGAACACGATTTGACTATTTTTAAAAAGCTTTGTCTGTCTCTTTGTAACACAAATTTTGTAGGCGCTCTATCTCAAGAACTAATGCAGGGAATTTAACAAAATTTTAGATTCTTTTATATATCGTTATAAATTAGTGTAAATTACTTGACAGGTAGGTGCATTTTTTACAATATCCGCAATAACTTTATCTCAAAAACTAATGCACGGATTTTTGTCAGATTTCAAATTTAGTTATATCTTGTAAATTGGTGCTGATTAGTTCTTGGTGTAAATGCCCCAACAGGCGGAGCTACTATGCTGAGTTTTCACGATTTTCGCAATAGCTCTGTCTGAAGAACTAATGCGCTGATATTTATCAAACTTCATATTCAGTTAGACTTAAACGTAGACATAAATTTTACTGATTAGTGTTTGGTGTTTATAGCCCATAAGTGGCGCTGTTATGCTGTATTTTTCCCAATTTCCGCTATAGCTTTTGCTCAAGAATTATCGCACGTATTTTCATAACATTTCAAATTCAGACAGACGTTGACATAACTTGTTGCTGATTAAGTGTTAGTGTTAATCGTCCAATAGGTGGCGCTGCTATGCTGCATTTTCCACAATTTTAGCGATATCTGTATCTCAAAAACTAATGCACGAATTTTAATCAAACACCTTATTCTGTTACGGTTTCACATAAGTAGATTCTTCTTAGGCTTGGGTGTATACTGTCCAACAGGTATTGCTTTTATGATTTTTAGATTAGGAATTTTGAATACAGACATCTAATAAGGTTGGTGCTGAAATTCAATCATTTGTTTGAAAGATGTGATGCTTATATTTCCTTTTAACTGCATACAATTTAGTGCACCTATATCTTTAGAATATTCATGATGGGCATAGATTGTTATTTAATTTTGCCTCTGTGATAACGAATTTTGAAGTAATAACACGTAGAAATAGAAGAAATTTTTGCCATTAACACATCCTACTAGTTTCTTTTAGTCTAATAAAATATATAAAGTATATTGAAGTTATACATATATTATAAATGTACATACATTTTTTTTGCTCATGTGTCGCAATATCGATATATCGGAATATCGTGATATAAAGCTGCCGATTTATCACGATATTTCATTTTAGACATCGCCCAGCCCTACTCACCAGCAACTCTGTGCTTTAATTGAATCATTCCTCCTCCCACAACATAAAACGGGGCTTTCCACTCTGACCATAATGTCAGCTTTTTCCCTCTCTAGTGAAATCCTTGTCTCCTTATCTCAGGCAGGCACCTCAATATCAGTGCAAACCCCTTTCTATTATAACTACTTCCCTTCACACACTCTGTCTACCTCACCAGCCCGGGTTAAGTTTTAGATAAGAAAAGAATGTTACTTTGCAATTCGCAGTACACAGACCAAGCGACATGAATACAATATACAAGTAAAAAGAATAATATATAACCCCAGTTCCAATAGCAGATGTTTCTCAGAACCTGACATATGCAATACTAAATAAATATTAGCATAAAGTGTTGTATTTCATGGATATTTTATCGTTGAAATTTATAGGTATATAAAAATATATAACTACTTTTTTGTAAAAAACATTTTTGAAAAAACAATTTTTTTCTGCTTTTACTTTCATCGAACTGTTAAAATTTATACCATCTTCCATTGTAATATAGAATATGTATTTCATAAGTATATTTATTCATATTTTATGTAAAGGAAATGCGACTGGGAGATTTTAAAATATGACTATGTTAAAATTTTAAATACTGAATAATTTAAAGACATTTTATTATTTGAAAAAACAATTTTGGACTATATAGTTGTGGTTTAAATTAAGAAATTGAAATTGTTTTCAAATGATTCCATTGAAAATTGAAGAGTATATTTTTAATGTCCAGTATATTCTTAAAAAAAATGCTTTCAATAAATTGCATTTTTCATTATCGAAATTAAATTACAATTTTAATTAATAGAGGAGAACGTCCAAATACCGGCTATGGTCCAAATACCGGCTAGGATCCCAATTCCGGCTACTAGGTGTTCTGAGAACTGAGCGCAGCGCAGCCTAGCGGCGATAGGCAGGATTTGTAACTTTAATTGAGAGAAGAATGTTACGAGAAGTACGTTGCTAAAGTCTGTCTGGTTTACAAACAGCAAATGCAAAAGTGTTGAAACGACGTTTTCTGGAACATCAAAAGTTTTCAGATATGTGCTTCTTCTTTTTTTTTTTTTTTTTTTAATATACTGATCGTAAACTGGCTTGAATTGATGATTAAGTTATTTTCTAGACATATTTAGCTCTCAATTGCCGCGCTCACGTTATTGGTATACTGTTATATGAATGAGTAATACCGGTTTTAACTTAAACGTTGCAGTGGTCCGAATACCGACTACCTAGAGTGGTCTAAATACCGGCTAGCCGTCTATTTGGACTTCTCTCGGCTGTTCTGCTTCAAGGAGAGGCAAAAAATAATTTAAATAGTTCCACAATTAATAAATTTATTTAAATGGTACAGAAATAGTTCCAGTTCCATTTCGCAATATGAAAAAAAAGCAACCGTGACTGTACTTCTTCAGGAACGATACTGGTTACCGGATCATTTCACACTGTTGGACATTCCAAAATTGCCTGTAATAAATGTGAAGAGAAAGAAGAAAAATGACAGGACAAATGAGGAAAACATGTGAAAGGGGCAGAAATTGGATTTTTAAAAAGGGAAAAAGGAAGATATCCCACAAAGGAAGATGATGCAATTTGTGTCTTTTGCATGTGTGCTTTCTCTGCGAAAAAGAGTGTGGGAGGGGGGATTCTGGGTCCAATGTTAAGAGTCGATATGTGGGCCTATAGCGACTGCACCGACGCAGAGAGTGATATTATGTTTGTGATTTTTTTTTTTTTTCAGATAAAATAATTCTTATTTCAATCTGCAAGTTTTTTTTTTTTTTTTTTTTTTTTTTTTTAACACGTTGAAAACAATATTAGAAACATAATGGAGAGAAGACTGTGAAAGATAGTTGTTAAGAATTTTATAAATTTGACAAAAATGCTTGTTTATTAATAATTACGTATTTTTCTGTCCATAAGAAATGTTAATAATCAATAAAATTTATTAAAATAATATTCTAATTACTTAATAATTGTCATTAGCTCTATTTGTGTGATCTTTTGGAAAAAAAAAAAAAAAAAAAAAAAAAAAAAAACTTAGGTAGCCGGTATTTAGACCCCATTTTCAAAACTCAAAATTTGAAGACATTCAGAATTTTGCTTTATATAAACAGAAAACGCTTTTTAAACTGATTTATTTTTTTTTCACTAAATAGATGTAAAACATGTCAAGGTACCCTGTTGTCAGTGATTCTTTTTCTAATTTTGAAAGTTGTATGAGCTAGATTGGAAACAAAAGTGGTAGTCGGTATTTGGACCTTTTCCTCTACTTTAATTACTTTTCAGCAGTGAAAACGCTTGAAATTATTTAATATTAAAGACGTGAAATATAACTTTGTTAACTGAGCGTATAATTGTCAACAGAGTAAAAAATGTCCAGTCAGGGAATCGAACCCAGGCCTCTGGAATAGCGCTCCAGTGGTCTACCATTTAAGCCACGAGGACGATACCCAGCTTGGCAATTCTCCCTAACATAAGTCAATAAGTCGCCGCAAGATTGTGTGTTCATGAAGACTATTCCATCTAGTAGCTGCAGTAGCACTTACCGGCTTATGTGAGTGAGAGATGCTAAGCTGGACATCGTCCTCGTGGCTTAAATGGTAGAGCACTGGAGCGCTATTCCAGGGGTCCGGGTATGATTCCCGGCTTGGACATTTTTCACTCTGTTGGTTTGCGCTTGGTTAGCAATGTGATAATTCACATCTTTAATATTCAGAAAATAAATTAGTTATAAATATAAATATCCCAGATCAATTCTTCATTAATCAAGTGGATTAATCATTAGGGATCATATGTTATGTTTTATTATCACTAAAGTGTAAACAAGGTTTGCCCCAATTGCATTTACGGAAACCGAAATCGCACTAGAGTAGAGTGTGCGGGAGCTGAACCTAAATGTAAATAATCCAACTGTTCATTTTACAAAAAAATATATTTAAATTTCGGTTCACCCCCTACACACTCCACTTCAGTGGGGTATGGGATTCCGTAACTGCAATTGAAGGAACCTTGTTGACAATTTAGTGATAATAAACATAACACTTGATTCCTAATGATTAATCCAATTGATTAATGAAGAATTTAACTGGGATATTTTTTCAATAATTCAATTTCGTTAATCAAAATTATAATTTACTGAAAGCATATTCTTTACATTTATTTACATTGAAAGCATTTAAGTGTGTACAGTAAATGAACTATTTTATAATATACATTTACTATTTACATTATACTTATATTCCATTGGTCCATACCTTGAAAGTTAAAAAAAAATAACCTTAATAAATTTGAAGACTTTAGATATTCAGCTTCTTTAGATCAATTTTTAGTATTTATGAATCGAACTCTAAACTTGGAAGACAATTTTTCATATTAAGTAAAACTTGCCTTGTAAAGGATTTTATATTTTCCTCTTTGATTCTTAAAATTCAAATTAAAATTTAATTAGCAATAAAACTAACTGTAAGTATGTATTAGTTTAATAAAAAAATTAGATAAAATATATGTATCTTCATAATAATAACAAGTTTCTAGAATTAATGTATTTTTAGATATCCAAATTTAATAATAAATTTGAAAACTCATTATTTATAATAACTGTACAGATCTAAACAAGAGAAATATTATATATTAAAGTGATTAGTCTCTGTTTGCAGAGCATTTTCCTGATGTTATTCATTAAAAATATCAAGGAAATTTCATTACAATTATAAAAAGGTACTTTTATGGCCAATATGGTTAACTGGTTTCTAACACTAAACATATCTTGATTTTTACTCACTTTTACAAAAATATTTCACCCCAAAATTTTTATTTAAAACTATTTAATTTTTGTATGTAACACAATGTGCGATTCCTGTTTTATTTATTTGGTGAAAAATTTATATTTCGAATTAAAGTATTTTCATTAAATACAAGTCAAATGACCTGTTTTTGCTACATTTATTGCTATTAAAATGCTGTAATTTTAATGAAATTATAATTTATTTTTAATTTTAAACTAGTTTGATGTGCCATTTCCAAAACTTTCTTCTATCTCGTATATCTTAATATTTAAAATAGTAGTTAAACATGTTAATACTTCAATATTATTAGTTCAATACTATAGTGACTTTGATGTTGATCTTACATTTCTGCTTCATTCAATTAATTGGAGTAAAAACGACTTAATTTAGATCATGATATTTATTAAAATAAAAAGTTTTTCCTTATCCTGTTGTCATCAGCTGTTTGCGAATAGCCGGTTTATCAGGACGCGAGTTTCTGTCGCTGCATGAGCCGACGATGGAAAACAGAACTACTAAAAGTGAAGAAACTTATACAATATCGCTATCACAGCGCCCCTTTCCCGCGGATATTTCGAAATTCGAGGAGATACTGCTTGCCATAGCCAAAAATATGCACAAAAAATTTGGATCTATTGTATGCATAACTTTATATAGTTTTCGATGGTACAATAATGAAAATAGCCCAGAGATCACTATTAAGGGGTCTCAGGACTTTTAAAGATTCAAAATTTTAGAAATTTATTTTTTTTATATTTTAAACTCCTATCATTTCTGAATTTTTTGATATAATTGTTTCCTTGTAGTTACCATTAGAACAGAAGTTATGGCTTTTAGAATTATACCCGCACAATTGCTGAAGCTGCGATTCCGAAACTTTGGTATCATTTTTCACAAATGGCGTTTTTGGGAATAACGCGTAAGATACTTCAAAAAATTCTGAATATTTTTTCACGAAATTTTCTAATCATATATCTCAAGTTAGTCTGTATAAAGTGAACCTAAAATTTCCTTTTTATTGTTTAAAAGAAAATTTTTAGGTAATTATACTGCTGAAATTTTCAAAATTTTGTATTAGATAAATACAACTTTGCATTAAAAATATAAAAATGCTTTAAATACAAATTTACTTAGGTTCTGGGTAATTATTACAATCTGAAGTATAAATAGGTACCGACATTTTCATTCTAGTTGCAAAATCTATTTTGTAATCCTGCGCGTAAGCTGTTGTACCAATTTTCTGCTTAACAAATATCTGACAGTTTCGAGCCCCCTATAAATACTAATTCTGCATATTGAATTTTTTAAATACATGAAATGGAAGAACATACTTATATGTTTCGTCTTAATTAAAATTGTGCTTTAAAATCATACATCATTTTAAGACATTAAATGTTGAAAATGGTCTTTTTTTTCATTTTTTCCAATTTTAAGAGCCCTGAGATCCCTTAAAGCATCCCCTTCTGGCAGAATATTTGCAAATTGAAATATAACCAGCTGGCCATGGCTAGAAACATACACACAAAATTTGTTTCATTTCTATGCATAACTTTATGCACTTTCCGATGGTACAATAATGAAAATGGCACAGACATCGCAATTATAGCACCCCCTTCCGGCGTAATTTTTTTCCCATTCAGGAAGGACCTGTTGGCCATAGCCAGAAACATACACAAAATTTGGTTAAATTCTCTAGAAAACTTCATACACTTTTCGATGGTACAACGTTGAAAATGGCACAAAAAATGCTATTACAGCGACTCCCATCCGGAGGAATATTTCTAACTTGAAGGAGGACCTGGATACACAAAAAAAGATTCTTTCAATTCTAAGCAAAACTTTATACACTTTTCAATGTTACAATGGCGACACACGGATATACAGACATACGGACAGACGGACAAACATTTTGTATAAACATGTTTTTCGGGATCCCTGACCCATAAAACGTGTAAATCCGTCGAAAACCGAAAGTCGAAAAATATTTCGTATACAATACTTTCTTCTATATAAGGTAGAAGAAAGTAAAATTAGTAATTCAAATTAACGAAACACGTATAAGTTATTTTTTACTATGGTTAGAAATTGTGCACAGCGAAGTATAACATCGTTTTTTAAATTGTAATCCAATAGTTTATCTGTTGGTTTAAAAACACACAAAACATTAATTAAAACATTTTTTATTCAATATTATAATATAATGTACCGTATTTCATCTATTGCATTTACAAAAAGCTTAAATAGAAAGAAAAAAAATATTTATCTTTCGTTATACTTATTAAAGCATTTGTATTCCTTTTCAAAGCCAATTTGTCGGAATTTGCAATCACATTTCATCCTTGGAAAATAAACATCTGCTCTGGAATTTCAATCACGTTCGTTCTGAGGACGTCTTCCGTAACAAATAGCCTAAATGCACATCACCGAAATAGAGAAACACTGATTCATTGACTGTGACTGTCATGGGCGAAATTTAATTGAAAATATTTATACATAGCATTTCTATTGAATCTTTCAGCATCGACACTATTTTCTGTATATACTACAGATGGCTTTAAACATTACATTAAATAAGGAAGAATATGAACATATTAAAATCAGTAGTAAAGAATAATGTTCAATTAAAAGAATATATTTTCTAACATATTTAATTAAAAATGTGGATTAAAAAAATTCTCCAGGGCTGTTCCGGGGGAAAATGTAGTTTCCCTATTTCTTGGTTTTATGATTTTAGCTACTTAAAACAGAGAAGATGAAGCTAGCATGAAAGGAACCCGATTATAAAAGACTCGTTTCCAGTATTTGTCAATATTAAAGTTGAATGATTACTTCGTTATATTTAGTCAGCAATAAGTGTTGGCTTAATTTATGGCTATGTTTCTGGTATAAATTTATGCAATGCTCTGCCTCCTATCTTCGCGAGAATTTTACGCTAATGGATATGAATATGTAGTTTTAACGGTATGACAGTTGGAACAATAGATATGACGATGAAAGAAAAGAACCCACATTCACTAAAACACATCAATTATACACGTTTACGAAAAATCTCTTATTTTTATTCTACTGTCTCCTTTCAAAAAAGATCCAACCTAAAATTTGAAACTGCTATGTCTCAGCCATTTTCCAAGATAGAGGCAAAACAAAATAGAGGTTTTTGTATATAGGTAGAAAGTATAAAGGTAAACAGTTTTTGCATTTCAAAAATTTTTAGCATCCTTTTGAAACTGAAATATTTAAGTAGCCGCGATTTTCAAACAAGATGTCGGATGATATGGCCAATGCGTTGGACTGTTCATTAGTTACATAAAAGTATTTTCAAATGCAATTTCTTTAATAAATATAACTCAATTTACTAATTTTATGTGGTTTTTAATATGATTTTAAGAATGATTTTTTTAGTTTATCTCCTGATTCAAAATCAAATCTATTTTGCAAATATTAGAAGGGAAGACTGGCTGAATTATTCACTCAGACTTAATACAACTAAAATTGTTTAGCCTTAGTTTCGTGCAAATATTCCGTAAAAAAATAACACCTTATCAATGAATAAAGGCATAAATAATACAAAGGTGCCAAGCCCCCAAAATTTACGTAATATGTGGATAGTTTAACCCAGATTTAATAAGTTTAGTTCCAGGATTTTTTTAAAGAAATGATTTAAAATATGTTCCAATTAGAAATTAGTTCAAGTACACAACCTAAGCTCCGCCTCTTTCTCTCTGACAGTATAAATATGAGCTGGCTCGACCGCACCGAGCGAGCTCATAACAGCGTGAATGTCAGCACCAGCGGTGATATTTCTCTACTAGCTGTCTCTTCTCCAGTGCCGGCAGAGACGTCGGGCACAGGTGATGTTGGAAATCCTAATGATCTTATTGATTATTCCTCTAATCCGCATCTAGGAAAATTCCTTAAATTCACTGGACTTACGTCAGTCAACTTTCTTCTGAAATCCAAGCAAGAATCGATGACTCTGGAAGTTTTGTTTCATATAAAGGTTATATGAAATCGTTCGAATCATTCACCAACTTTAGCCATATCCCCTTCGGGTCGCGCCTAAATCACTATTTACTAATACGGTCGGAATGCATTAAAATGGAACCCTGCGATATTTTACGTCTTTTTATAGACGACGGCTCATTGTATCCCTTTAAGAAAGTGATTCCCCAGAATTTGGTCCAATATGGTGTGAAAAGATCAGAACGATAACGATTTTCAAACTGTTAAAAGTAAAAAGAAAAGGTCACATAAAACTAAAGCTAAACCTGATGATGAGAGAAACTCCCAACCTAAAAAGGAAATCGCGACGGAAATTAGAGATAATGAATCAAATATAAACTTTGAAATCAAAATGAACGTAAAAGAAGAAAATTCCGCTAGTGAGGTGTCTAGACCCTCCTCCTCCAGCAAATCCGAACTTATAGCTCCTGACGATTTTGATTTGGTAAGCACCTCAAGGGCTAATCCTGAGAACATACAAAAAACAACTTCCGAAAGTTTGAATTTCCCCACGACCAATGCAGATGGCGCAACGAGAGCACCGAAACCCATCATGATTCCGTACTCTGACGATATCACAGTCTTTATCGGGAAAATTGCGCAGGATTTCGACTCAAAATTTCACGTAAAAGTGGCCGGTGGATATATGAAGCTTCTCGCGGATTCCCTACCAATAAAGGAAAAAAATTATTGGGTTTCTAAAAGCCAACAACATGCAGTTTTACTTTACGCCCGACACCCAGGTCCCGCAGAAAGCGGTTATCAGGGGACTTCCCACGCGATTTAATCAGGAAGAAATAAAAGAAGCCCTTCAAATTGAAGGATTTGAAATCTCTAAAATCGCGCAATTGACTTGCTAAAAAAAACACTAAAGAGCGCTCTCGCTCATTCAAATTCATCTGCCTAATAATGAAAATTCGAAATTTTTTTTTTTAAATCACAGTTATCCATTATTTTACAGTTCAAATTGAAGGAGTTTAGTATTTTAGATTTAGAATTTGGAAAAAAAGTCGTACATTTAACCCTTTGGGCTCCGACATGCGTATTTTAAACAATTCTTTCTAAGTGAGTCCCTAATTAGTTTCGAGGAGTGAAATTTTAGAGTTCAAATTGCCCCCAAAAAGGCCGCGGAATGTTTCAATTGCCAAAATTTCTTTCAACACTCCATTAATTGTTTCACAAAACCGCGCTGCGAAAACAATAAAAGTACAGAGTGCGCCAAAATGACTATCAAAGCACCCGAAGAAAAAGAGAGACCGGTCTTCTGCAACTGCACAGAAATGCATCCAGCATTTTTCGAGGATGCAAAAATTATCCCATTAAAAGTAAATCTTATGCAGAGATCGCAAAAAATAAAAATTCTCCTAAAGTTCCACCATCTGTTCAAAATTCAAAAATTCAAACCGTCCCTTCTATTTCCGTTAGTGAGCAACAGTCGACAACCATACCCATGATCCAATCTACCAGAGTCACAAACTTAGTAACGATGTTAAGAAACTTTTCCAAATTTTGAAAAAATTAAAATAGAGCTTAGAATTAACTCTTTTGCTGATCTTACTATCTATTTGGAAAAACTTTATATTGAAATCAGTAAACAATCCGATATTGTAAGTAAAACTTTTAAATTTATGGATGGAATGTCGAATTATTCCAAAAATATTAACGAAAATACTACTAAATGTAACGAAAAGTAACTTCTGTCTCTTCTCAACACTTCGGTAACTTCCTTTTAGATCCGACTGTAAACATCTCTAAACCAATCAAATTCTTTATTCTCCCGAGGCTCCGCCTCTTTTTACCTGTTCTTAATTATACCACCCTCCGCTACGGCTGAGAGCAAAGCAATATAAAGTAAGCGTCGTATCTTATATGGGAAAGGTAACTGCAAGATTAAAGGCGAGGTCACATCAATCAACGTCACACGCCACGTAGCGGACAGGGTTGAACTAAGGAAATATGCCTAACTGTTTTCTTCTTTATGGATAATGTATTAATTGTTCATCTATGAAATAACTGCGCAACCGCAAACGTCGAGTTTTCATTTGTTCGTATCATTTATATTCTGACAGTAATAGAATATTCTATTAATTTTTATTCATGTTTTTTTACTTTTTTATTATAGTTAATTATTTAAATAAAAGCAGTTCTTTTTAGAAGTAATATTATTTGTTAAAATGGTAAAATGCTGGCCATCGAATAGCTGTAGTTTTCGAAAATGTAAGAAAATTCCTTTTCTTATAGAATTCATATCCGTACTTTTCCAAAGAGTAAAACAAGTTAGTTACGTATTTTTACTTTAATTTATAAAAAAAGATAAAATATTATTTAATATATATTATCAAATATTGTTGACACACTCGATTTTAATTATTTCCCTTTAATTAAATTAAAAAGGACGCACAAAAATTAGTAAGTAGTTAATGTGTAAAGATACAATTTTATACATTGGTGTTCAGTTTTAACATTTTTCAACAAAATATGAAAAGTGTTTATGACTTCGGTTTGTCTGTCCGTCTGTGCGTCAGGCCGTCTGGCTGTCTGTCCACGCTCTAACTCTCTTAAAAATGCTCGGATCGTTCTGAAATTTTTGGATGTTAGTGACCTCTACCATAGCACGTTCCCTATTGCAAATGAAGTTAGTTGCATGTTTAGTTCATTTACAGGGACAGTCAAAATTTTCCGTTATATTACGGCCAATGGGAAAAAATCGTTTCAAATGATTTTTAATGGTTAAAGGTATATATAAATATTTTACAGACATACATACAATAAACACAATAAACCCAACTGGAGTGAAAAATTAGAAAGAGCCAGGAATCGAAACCGGGGCCACAGTATACAAGACTGCTGCTCTAACCACTGAGCTACTCCGTCCGATGCCTGAGTCTGCAATTTCTCACTAATAAACCACGTTGGGGGAGTCGCCAGCCATCCATACGACAGCCTTGGATAGCCGGACAACGATAAATAGATTTTACTATTACATCGATCTACGATAATTATAATAAAGCACACATACTACAATATATATTAAACCACACATACACACATAAATAACGCCTGCATTCAACAGTTAAAGGTAAATATAAATATTTTACAGACATACATACAATAAATACAATAGACACAACTGGAGTGAAAAATTAGCCAGAGCCAGAAATCGAACCCGGAACCACAGTATACAAGACTGCTGCTCTAACCATTGAGCTACTCCGGCCGATGCCTGAGTCTGCAATTTCTCACTAATAAACCACGTTGGGGGAGGCAACAGCCATCTATACGACAGCCTTGGATGACCGGAAAATGATGAATTTGGGGGCACGGCAGTGCCTCTGCCAAATCGATAGATTTTACTATTACATCGATCTATGATAATTATAATAAAGCACAAATACTACAATATATATTAAAGCACACATACACACATAAATAATGCCTGCATTCAACAGTTAAATGTATATATAAATATTTTATAGACATACATACAATAAATACAATAAACCCAACTGGAGTGAAAAATTAGCCAGATCCAGAAATCGAACCCGGGACCACAGTATATAAGACTGCTGCTCTAACCACTGAGCTACTCCGCCCGATGCATGAGTCTGCAATTTATCACTAATAAACCATGCTGGGGGAGTCACCAGCCATCTCACTCCAGTTGGGTTTATTGTATTTATTGTATGCATGTCTGTAAAATATTTATATATACCTGTAACTGTTGAATGCAAGCGTTGTTTATGAGTGTATGTGTGCTTTAATATATATTGTAGTATGTGTGCTTTATTATGATTTTTAATGGTGTTACACTCTTTCAAACATAGTAAAATTGATATTCATTTATGAAGACCACTAAAGTATGCATTCTGTTGAATATGTGGGGCAAAGAATAATTATTGTTCATTTACAGGGCTACACAAAAGAATTCCTTTCATAATGGTATAGGGGAAATTGTTTGCAGTGTATTTGAAAAGATTTCAGATACTATATTGTATCCGAAATACTGTATATTAGTAATGATTGCTCGAAATGCAGTTTTAATTATGATATGCGCTTTTTTAAGGTTTCGTTCATCTGACGAAACCTATTTATTTCGCTCCTCTGTCTGTCTGTCTGTCCGTCTGTTACAGAGCCCGTTCTCAGAAACAAAAATTTTGGAGACTTGGAATTTTTCATACTTATAGTTGAACACCACACATCATACGGCAAGTCTTAAAATTTTGAAAAAGTCGTACATTTAACCCTTTGGTCTCCCACATGTGTATTTTAAACATTTCTTTCTAAGTGAGACTCTAATTAGGTTGGAGGCGTGAATTTTTACATACTTATAGCTGAATACCACATATCAAATGACAAACCATAAAAGATTGAAAAAGTCGTACATTTAAACCTTTGGGCTCCCACATGTGTATTTTTAACGATTCTTTCTAAGTGAGTCCCTAATTAGGTTGGAGGCGTGAAATTTGGCATACTTATAGCTGAACACCTCACATCAAATGACAATCATAAAATTTTGAAAAAAATCGTACATTTAATCCTTTGGACTCCAACATGTGTATTTTAAACAATTCTTTCTAAGTGAGCCCCTATTTAGGTTGGAGGTGTGAAATTTTGCATACTTATAGCTGAACACCTCGCATCAAATGACAAATCATAGAATTTTGAAAAAAATCATACATTTAACCCTTTGGGCTCCCACATGCGTCTTTTAAGCAATTCTTTCTAACTGAGCCCCTTATTATATTGGAGATTTCAAATTTTGCATACTTATAGCAGAACACCTGAGGCCAGGCGACAAATCATAAAATCTTGAAAAAGTCTTACATTTAACCCTTTGAGCTATCACATATGTATCTTAAGCAATTCTTTCTAAGAGAGCCCCTATTTAAGTCGGAGACATGAATTTTTGCATACGTATAGCTGAGTACCTCAGACCACACAGCAAATCATACAATTTTCAAAATGTTTTATATTATTTACTCCTCCGGGCTCTAAATTGTGTATTTTAAGCAATATTTTTAGCCTTTTATTTTTCACCCGGGAGGGGTGATGGCATTTTTCCAACTTTTGAAGACACTCCTTTGACCATTCTTTCATATTATGCACCATAGCCTTACATATTTTAGTTCCACTTTTTACCGCCGGGGGTGCCTTCTTATCTCGGGTGCTATCGGTCCAATCTCCTCGAGTAATATATCTACGGATAGTATATAAAACGGAGTTTCGTTCGGATAGAGTCCTGCTTAGAATGGAGTGCGCCCCTGGTTGCGAAATGTAGAACTAACAGATTTTTCCAAAAGGATAAAGTGTTTTGAAAGGAATATTAAACGAAACCCTCTGTGCGATCTGTGATCACACTTACCTACTTGTTCACTATATTTATGCATACAATAAAGTGCGTATAAATGCTATAGTTCATGTACAGAGCTACAGAAATGAATTCGTAAAGGTTACTGCTATGAGCATAAATTGCTTACAGGTGGGTTTTAGAGGAGTTATGCATTTTTACGCTGAACTGAATTTAGTGTACTAAGAAATATTTGTAGATTATAGATAAAATGATATACAGGGCCACGCAAAGAGTTGGATACATGGCCGTCTATGGGTGATAATTTAATTTCAGTAGTTTTAAGCGTGTTGTAGATTGAATTAAATTTTAGCTAAATAGTGGCATGCAATAAAGGTACTAGGTAAACTACAGGGCTGTACAAAAGTATTCAAGTATGTTTCCATATATTAGTATAAATTGCTGAAATATGAATTTCAACCTATTATGCATTTTCTTGCTAAACTAAATTTTCCCATTATATAATATATATATCAGCATACAGATCGAATACAGGGCTGTTCAAAAGAATTGGAATACATATTTGGCTATGGGCGGTAACAACTGAAATGAGATTTTTAAATGTTTACTTAGTTATCTTATTTACCTTATTTCCCTAAGTAACGAAGTTTCGTTAAAGCTTTCAGGGAGTATTGGAAAGTGTTTCATAATCTATGCTGTACGCAGGATTTTTATTTCTTGTTTATTTAATTCTATATATGCTAAAGTTATAAAAAATGATATACACGATTGTATTCACGATGAGAATATAACGTTTATGAATGTTTAGAATATGTGTAGAATTTAATTACAAATAAAATATTCAATTTTAAGTCATCTTGTTCGTTTATCGAGCGCAAACGATAATCCCCAATACTCACTTAATCGCATTGCACTCATCTTTTTTTACTTTCAGAAATTTCATTCCTTTAATTTAAAACTAATTCCATTTTATATTCGGAGTACCTTTATTTTAAAATGCATGTATTAAATATTTTACTATTAAACTAGCAAGTGTTGTTCATTTATTTGTTTAAATATTTTGTGAGTCTAAGCAATAATTTCAATAATTTTCCTAAAATCGCCCGATTAGATATTTTAAAAACAGACAAAGCGATTTAGAGAATCCCTGTTAAAAATTCAATTACGAATTTCAGATTGTTTCTTACTCACAGAAGATGAACATTGTATACCAGATTTATTGCAAAATATTTTTGTTACAGCTTGTTTTGATAAAAAATATGTGTATTTAAAAAAAAAGTCTCAATATCATTTTAGTTTAAGGGCAAACCACAGTAATGCTTTCGTAACATTAGTGCTTTTCTCCCGAAATTAAAATGATACTGCGACTATTTTTTTTTTTTTTAATGTACATAATTTTATCAAAACAAATTGTAATAAAAATATTTTGCAATAAATCTGGTAAAGCAGATTTATCTTCCATAGGTGAGTAAAGATTCAGCAAATATGCACAAGAGATGCGCAGATAGTAGATATTCTGTAATGTATGACGTCATACTGATAACCCCGAGGCTAACGAGAAAGAGGCTACCGCGGTGGGTCCGATTCTTCTTTTTTTACAGACCACTGGAGTCTCGTGATGCGCTATTCACACACCTTCTTTTGTGCATTCGAGCATCACGTGACTCCATCGGTCAGTAAAAAAGAAGAATCGGATCCACCGCGGTGGCCTGTCTTTCTCTTTAGCCTCGGAACCCCCCCCCCCCCCCCAAGCTAACGACAAAGACAGGCTACCGCAGTGAATTCCGCGTATCTTTTTTTACAGACCGCTGCAGTCACGTGACGCTCGAATGCACCAATGAAAGTATGCAAAAAGAGCAACACGTCAATCTAGAGGTCTGTAAAAAAAAAAAAGACACGTGGGATGCACCGCGATTGCCTGTCTTTTTCGTTAGCCTCGGAAAACCCGCGTATTTGCATTATCAACTCCATCTACCAGATGGCGCAGCTATGTAAATATACTCCAGATTCCAGCATTGACATTTTACGCTTAATATATATGCAATTTTGGCTGAGAGTCATTTCTCCCTCTCCTGACGTTAGCGTCAGACGTGTTTACAGCGATGTGGGCCGTTCCTTTTCAGGGCCTGGATGAAAGACTCAAAGCGTTGCCACCGGGTATGAGCGAGGGTGGAGAAGCAGAAGTTTTATGCAGATAGGAAAATTTAATCTTGTAAACATTTTTGTAAATACTTTTATATTGAGAGGAAAATTTTTCACTTTGTAAATATATCTTTAGTATGTAAATAAATTGTTCTGTTAGGAAAATTTTTAAATTAATTTTGTAAAAAATGCATGGTTCCCTAAAAGAGGTCTTTTTTTTTGTAAGGAATGCTTTTCTGGCCAAGCTTTACCAACCAATTACCCTGCTTTCTCCGACCACCACTTTCCACGCCATGATGTCAACACACACACGACTGTCTACTGCTCTGCCATATTACACTTGTCCTGATCCCGGGGGTGTGTGGAGGTGTCCACAGGAGCCACGGTTCAAATTGCATTCGAAGTCGAAGTCGCCCGAACGCATTCCTCCCTCTGTCTGTTTTATGCACATTTCCTTAGTCGATGTGAACTCTGGTTTTTCAAGGCCATGGTCTGTGGATATCCGGGGGATCTTCCTCTGTTGGCAAGGCCAAGAAAATGTTTATTTATTCAAAGAAAAATTTTAATTTTTTCACGTCCGTTCCACTTCAAATAGCTCATTTTCTTCACCAGTTAAGGCTTTATTTTTTTTGTCTTTCATTTTTATACCCCCCCCCCCTTGCTATTACTAACACCCAGGTCTTAGATTATTATCCTGTTTCTCACGAGCTGTCACTATCCGGGAATGTGTGGAGATGCCCACAGGCTCCTCAACAAAACCGTGTTCGAAGTCGAATTCGTTGAAATCAAATAACTAAAGATTCATGAAACAAATTTTCTGGTTCGTAACGTTTTAAAACTGGATTAAATTAAACCACATATTACGGAGGATTAGAGGGAATTTTTTACACCTGTATTAATACAATATAAATAGACAGAGTTAACATGATTTTAATCGAAATATGTGCTTAAACGCTTAAATAATTAGAATGATGAAGGCTTATCTAAGTAACAAAATCTTTCTTCAAATATAATTCTGTGTCCTGCGGTTAGCAAGAAAATATTGATTTTTAATACATTTTAAAAAGTGATATAAATACATGATTGATATTTTTTAAATAGAAATCTTTTTTGTGTGTTGTTATTAGGCTATCTAAATAACATATTAACCCCTTCCGCTAAACTGCTGTTAGCGGATGTATGTCACTAGCCACGAGTGTTGCCGCAACTGGCAGATTTATTTATATATATATATATGTATATATATATATATACATTTTTTTTAAATTTTGAATTTACACCACAAAAATTCAATTGGTAATTTTTTTTACTTTATTTATAGAAAATAAATACAATGGGAAATCTATTAATTCTGCATTGGTCCATTGGGTCATATAAAGAAAAAATAGGAGTCTAATGAAACAATCTCTAATTAACAATGTCTAATTAAAAATCAGCCATATACCATGACGTACACTGCGTACGTCATTGTCAGAAAGGATCAAAATAGATGTCGTTCGTTGAGTATGTCATAGAGCGTAAGAGGCTGATTGTAAAAAAGCCACTAGAATTTTCAGTTAAAATCAAAATTGTTTTGTCATTTGTTCTGTATACCTGGCTGCAGGCATCCATGATAGCCAGAGATTGTGCCTTAGCTTATTTTATCAAAAATATAAATGGAATGTATTAATATATAGATGTAAATTTCCAACTGGGCGAAAAGTGTCTGGACCAGGATTCGAACCAGGGATCTCCTGGCTGAAGCCGCAAGTGCTCTACCATCTGGGCTATCCCGGACGAATCTGGTGGAACTTTTTCACCCCGCTAACCTTATTTATTATAGCATCTGGTCTGAAATTTGGTTCAGCTCAACAGAATAAATCACAGGTAATGGAGCTCCAGAAATCGCTGGATACGTAATTACCCTAGATTAATATTATCACAATTATTCTAATTGGTAAATAAATCATATGATTTATTTACCAATTAGAATAATTGTGTTAAAATTAATCTAGTGTATTAATATACTTAAAAATTTATATGTTGTGTGATTTCTAAAATCTTGCTTAATCTAATGCTTAATAAAGGAGATTTTAATTATTAATATTATTATTTATTTATATATTTATGCAGCAAACTGGCCAGCAATTCGACGAAAACGGTTTCATAACTGCTATTTATCATTATTCAGACCATAATATAATAAAAAATATCGTCAGGTATGCTTAAGAAAATGGTCAAATAAAGAGTTGTCTTTGATAACAGTGGAATGATTTCACGACTTGCGGCAGATTTTTAACAGTCTTGGAAAAATAATAGTTAATCCACTTCACTTGAGTCTCATTAATTAAAAAAAATGTAAGAGAGTAATAACAATTAATCATAAAGTCATATAAATAAGAATTGAATCCCCTTATTATATTTCTCTAACCTATGAAGCTGTACTATGTACAAAATATAATGAAGACGATTACTATATCAAAAGATTATTTTGAAAGTAGCACAGCTCCAAAGACAGGATTTTTAGGATATTCTAATGAGAGAATTATTTGTAGTTTATTGTTTTGGAATAAAATCAGCAATTCCAAAAGGCATACCTCCAAAACACTTATACATGTTTTCAATTCAAACAGACATATTTTAATCAAGAAATTATATTTTAAAAATTAATTAAAATGCATAACCAGAACACATATTCCTAAATAAATTTTCTGGCGCGAAAAGGTTTATTTGACTTGTAAAGCCGTTTGTAAAATTGCATGTTTTGTACCATGAATTTAACAAAGAAAAGATTTTAAAAAGTTACTAAGACAATCTACTCTAGAAGCTGGGGATATCTGTCCAACATCTCCGGCACAGGAGATGATAGAAGTTAACCGTTACAGGAATAATTAAATTAGAGCAATGGAGAGGGTGGGCATAAGTATAAAAAACTAAAGAAGTTCTAAGGGAAAGAAATGATAGAAAAATAAAAATGCTGAGAAGTAAGGTTATGTCCAGCATTAGAATAAAAATATATTTTTACAAAAGGTATAAGGATTTTTATAATATTTTATGCGACTGCACTGTAAAAAAAAAATGGTAACGTTTCATGTAAAATCCAGGAACGTTTCGCCTTTTCTCAGGTTTTCAGAATAATTTAGCTCTTTCCTGTGAAATTATGGTTTTCTTATCTGAAACGTTCCTGAACAAAAGTTGGAAACAGCAAAACGCTGCGGCCACCATTTGTTATTTTTTTGCGATAATCCGTTGCTCGCGCGCGAGTGTCGAAAACGAATTCCTTAAATGAATGTAAAAAAATCAATATGGAATGCAAATAAATCAATAGACGACATAATCCTTTACGTCTCTATTGCCAAGACCATTCAGATGAAAATCCAATACCTCTGTGACATCGCTAAGAGTTTATCTCTCGTACTTGTCTGTGGAATGTTTAACGAGCAGACCGTGTAAAAAAAATACACCTATTATTTGGATCTCCATTAAATAGGGGACCATCAAACATGATTCTCACCGATTTTGATTAATTTAAAGTATGTTTTAGAGTTCTTATCTCTAATTATTCTTGTGAAAGGATTTCTTCAAATAGGCCTTAGATTTTCAGAAATTAGATGCCGAGCTTTAGCATACGTTTCAAATACCCATTAGTTTGCAGCTCTCAATGTGTCTTTCGTGGTGTGGACGCAGGAGGCTCGCACGCCAAACGTACGGCCCGAGTTCGATGGTGCCTTTTGACTTTTTTTTTTTGTTGTTTTTTAATTAATTTTATATTACGATTTTAACACTTTACAATTTGATTTAAATTTCATATATATATTTGACACTTTGAATTGCTGCAAATTTGATTTTTTTTTCGGAAAAAATATGCAATTACGTTTAGGATTTTTTTTTGTTGTTCATGGAAATTTATATGAATTTTATCTAACTTGTAAACTAACATAATTACTGACGAAAATCCAAAATATTTTATGTCTAGATTTTTTTTCTTTATTTTTATATTTTAAGAAAAGTTCAGAGACAATATATCATATATATATATATTTTATTGAATTTTAACAGAAAATTTATTTTTTCGTGTGAATTATAAATAATAATTTTGATGTCAATTTCAAAATATTTTTTCATTCCAACAAATAATGATAATAAAGCGAAAATTGTCAACTGCAAATGTAAAAATCGTCTGCGGATCCCGCATGTTGTGAAATGTCAGTAATCTTTTGCTGTCAACAGAAATATTCCTGGTATTTCGCAGGAAACTTACTGGCATTTCTGTAGAATGTTTTTAACATATACAGTAAAGTTCCAGTCATTTTCAAGAAATGTTTCTTGGAAATAATGGGCAACTCAGCTGCCCATTTTTTCCCAGGAACGTTGCGGAATTTTTTTTACAGTGTGATTTTACAATTTTTGTATAAAAATAAAATAAAAGAATAGTAATAAGAGCGAAATGAAATACCTAGTACACCATTCTATACAGAATTAATGCAAAAAAAATGTTTGATGCTATATTATGTAATATTTTTTCTTTAAATATTTCCGGTACAGAAAGATTTTTGATTAATAGTGTAGCTTGATAGGGAATTTAGTCACTCAGATAATCTGATTTATTTTGGAGTAATTTTCTAAGCAGAAATTTCCTTTCAAAATAAACCTATGAATACTGAATCTTGTGTTTTCATAATAGATATGCAATAACGCAGAATGTTATACTGTACATTTATTTTTCTAAAATAATACTAAGTTGGTTTATATTTCCTATAAACAGTATTTGTCTTAAATAACCGAAATACTTTATGTCGTTTACCAACAGAAAGAAAGGTAAAAATATTATGTGTGCGATCTATCTACATCTACAGGGTTAAAACAATAACCTGAAGAGAAAATGAAACTTTTCAACGTATTGATGCATAGAATTCATTCACAGCTAGAACGAAGTTTTTTTTTTTTTTTTTTTTTTTGGTGGAAAAATCTTAGTTTAAGTGTATTGATAATGTTTGAAATAAAAAATTACTTCCTTTGGAAAGCACTAACAGATAAAAATTGACATGGCACACATGTATTGCGATTTTGTTTCAAAAAAGAGAAGCACAAAGCCATGAGATTTTAGATATCTTTTTACACCTGAAAAAATAAGTGTTGAAAAAATGGATAAAAATGTGTACCAAAAGCATCAGTGTAACTTAAAGGAAAAATATTGTGCATAAAAATATTTTTACTAAATTATGATAATTTTCACTATAAATTAACTACCATTAGAAATCTCCAAATTCTTTAGTCAAGCATAATTATAATTTGCCTCAGAGAAAAATGAAGTTGAATTCTTTTCACTATAATAAAATAAAACGGAATGATTAAATTTTAATAATTAAATTTTAAAATAAATTGATTATTACTACAAGCAAATATTTAAATGTGTCTGGTAATCAACGAATTCATCTACCGATGGATCTTTATATGACTACCCTGTACATACATGCTTTTGATTTATTGCCTTACGTATATTCAGTTTTTTGACTAATGAAACTCCTTATTGCCTTTCATAGACCTTTCAGGCGTTCACTCTGATCCTTGCGGCTGAACATGAAAAAATTCTTCCTGTCTACAGAAAATACGATTTCTACAACAATCAACTCTTTTTTATTTAAAACAATTGATCACATAAAATGCTATTAGTAACCTTCAATTTAATATTGCTAACCATAAACATGAAACTGGAACTTTGCCTAATAAAGCACATTCTTTCATCACGTGGTTCAATTGCAAAATGTATGCAATTCTATTAAAGACTATTACAATTAAAATTTCACGCCAATTTATCATAGGATATTTAAAGAAATTTTGTTCGTCTTCTGCTCTTTATAGGAGTTATATTTACCAATACTTGAAACTTAATAAGCAAAGATATAATACAAAATTATTTCAGAATGACTCCTGGTAATTTAATTTTAAGAATTTTTAAAATATCAAATCCCGTTAATGCTGTTTTAAAGAAGATGAATTTCTTGGTAACTTGAATCTTGCTCTGATTTTGGTTTACACAAGACGTAACACAAAGTATACTGCTAAAATAAAAATAATTTATAAAGTGTTTCTTTTAACCCGGCAGTAATCGTGTGTCCGTCTTTTTGCCGCCCGTATAAATTATCTTATTCTAACTCATATTCCCTTACAAATGCAATGTGACTACCATGTAACTGTGTTTAAATCTTTCTCAACCACTATAGTGAATAAAAAAAGACAACTCTGTTTTTCTTTCAGGTACATATTTACAAGCAAAGTTGAAATTGGTTGAAATATCTGCTCAGCGATCACCAATGTCAGTTCATATTAACTTTTTTCCCATTACTCCAAATCTCAAGAATTTAATAAAAAATTTAAGTAAACTGCAAATTTATAACCTCATCGAAATGTAATATTAGAATGTTATGTGAAAAGTACTTCTTATTTTCCTTTTTTTTGTATGCAGGGGACAGGATGCAATAAGACTCAGGACGAGTAATAACATTTTGAAAATGACGCGATTACTCTCGGATTAATGTTAGCGAAAGCAGATGTTGAGAAAAATGATAGTATATAAATATACAAATAATGACAATTTAAATATTTCATTTTTTTCATCTGGTAATATTAGTTTTTTATAATAATACAATGTATTTAGAAAATTTAAATTATTTTTTTAAATATGCTGATTAACTATTCTGTTAAAGCATGTTATAATTCTAAATAACGCAGTGAATAAATAATGTAAAAAAAAATAAAATAAAAAATTAAAAAATTAAAAAAAAAAAAAACATTAGCATGACTGTACTGACCGACCTCGTGTAATTATCAAGGGTGTTTTCTCAAAAAATCCTTTTAATTAGTCAAATATTGCTTCCCGTATTTCGATAATATATAATTAAAATCCTTATTGGTCTTATAGTAGGGTCTGAAATGTTTTCCAGCTCGATTTTTGTGCCAAGTTTGATGTTTTTATTTTATTTTGTAGCTTTTGACATGTAGATTCCAAATATCTTAGGTGCCATTTTTTTCTTAAGCGTTTTGAGGTGATTTTCAAGATGGCGTCCAAGATGGCTGCCATTTACTGACTTTTTTAATATTTGTGGGATATTATTGACCAGTATATCAAATTATATGTTTTTGAGGTCAAAAAATGCAAATCTACAATCAAAATAGGCATAAACTGTGTTATTTATTATTTATTTAAAAATTTACTACAAAATTAGTAATATACTAGAGGCATAGAGTTTCACATGACTACCGTTTTGGCATGCTACGACCTTCTCTTTAAAACACTGCCACATTCTACAGAGATTATTTCGATGCAAGAAAAATGCAACTCACTACGTGAGAAATTGCACAATTGTGAAGTTGAAGCTACAACTTTGTTTGAATAGATCAGAGTAGTAGTTGAAAAAAAATGTTTTCCTCATATTACACAATGCGGTGGTGATATAGCGAAGTTCTTACTACAGTATATGAAACAATTTGGATCTTTGTTACGTTTCATCAGTGCCATTTGTCAAGGAGATTGGGAATTGCATCTCGCGTCATTAGAGGGACAAATCAAGTATTATTTTGCTCATTACTTATTTCATTATGCCAGACCTATTCCAGTATGCATAGCACAGATGAAGGACCTTAAAACTACATATCCAGAAGTACGGAGTGTTCTCGAATCTGACTGTTTTCAATATCTAAAGCCAATGTGCCGTTTACGAAACTATTTTCAGACCAGAACTTGGAACAGAAAATCAAAGAACTGAAGAACATTGGTAGAGTTATTGGTTTAACTCGGAATGAAAACGTGCCCGAAAGGTATTTATTGTGTGCACCAGAAGTATTACGCATTGTTTCAACTTTCTTTGAAAAGTACTGTCCAAATGAAGTCTCCAAGCAGACCAAGAAACACTATCAACTTCAGACTTCCATGTCGCTAAGAATTTTTCACAATGCAGCCATTGTCAAGGAGGGTATTCGAGATCATTGTGGAGGAAACCCTTTCGAAGATACCACACTAATGAATATCGCATCCTCTATGAAAGTTCCAGAATCTGCGAAAGATGGTATTCTGAATCGTCGACCAAAAAGGCCAATTGGAATTCGAAGAATTTGTAAGAGGTAGACTAATTCAAGAAGATAAACAACTTCTTGCTCGTTTTCTTGTTGTTATGGAATCAAGACCTCAAATGTCTGCAAACCTAAAAGATGCAATTGGAAACTATACGTTTTCTGTAATATCAAGATAATTATTTTCTTCTGATGGATATCTTCATATTCCATCTGACAAAAGTTCATTTATTGCAGAAATAGAGCAATATAATCGGTCACCCATACTTGAATCATTAGAATCCTCGATTACTTCTCCGATAGAAAAAGTTTGTATTATAGATGGAAAGGCAATCGTGTAACCAGTAAAAAAGACACCTGCCATGAAAACTTGTGAAGACTTCGCAAATGCTTTTACCGAGATCATTATAAAAATGACAAGCGGATACACTGAAGGGAGAATAATATTTGACCAATACCTTGAGCATTTATTGAAGGAGCAAACTAGTAAGAAAAGATTGGGGCGACAGAACCTATTAGATTTACTATTACAAATAGTACCAATATAACGTTGGTTTCATAAAAGACGTTTCTTTCACATAGTGAAACAAAATCACAGCTGACTGAGTATCTCGGAAATAAATTACTACAGGTTTTTGCTGCTAGCGAGAAGAAAATTGTTGTCGTTTTTGACACTAAGGTATATAGTAACCACGCGAATGTTTTCGATTCAGAATTATGTGATCATACACATGAAGAAGCAGACACCATTATACATCTTCATGTACTTGATATAGTGAACCATCATCATAATTATGAGATCAATGTATTTTTGCAAGATACTGACATTTTTATATTGCTGATTGACTTGGTTTCAAGTCATCTAGTAAACGGTGAAATCAATTTTGTTACTGGTCGAGGCAACAAACACAGAAAAATTAATATTAATGAAAGATGTCGAGCAATAGGGGCTCATAAAAGCAAAGGTTTACTAGGTTTACTTTCATATACTGTTGGAGGTTGGGGAGGAAAATTTATAGGCATTTCAAAACAGAAGTGGATAAAAGTGTATATCAATCTTCAGTGTGATGATAATATAACAGCTTTTCAAGAACTTGGGAAACCTAATGTTGATCCATTATCCAATCTGTCGTTGTTTGAAAAATTCGCCGACTGGACTTATTTGAAAAATAGTAATTTTTAAAAGGATTTCAGAGATAAGATGGCACCTTTTCAGAACTAAAAGTATCGGAGGAGAGAAAATACCACCAAACCTTGGAGCACTGAAGCCACATAGTCTAAGATCCAACTTAATTTGCACCATTGGAAAGGGCTACAGAAATCCTCGACCTACAATACCCCCACTTATTGGCAATGGTTGGGGGAAAAATGGCGAAGAGGTAATTTCTCCAGTCAAATGCCTGGAGTTACCTACGCCCAAAGGAGTTACTGAACTTGTGAAATGTGAGTGTAATAGAACATGTACAGTTGGGAAATGTTCTTGCTTAAAGAATTCTCTGGTTTGCATTGCCCTTTCCAAATGCAGTGACTGCAACAATACAAAGGACTATCAATATCATCACAGCGATAGCATTGATTCAGAAGAGGATACGTAACATCCCAGTACTGCATATACATATAAATGCTGTTTTTAATAATATTGTTCAGTATCTTCAATAATTTATGTTATTTCATTTAAATACTTTGGTTGTGTATAACTGGTTAATAAAACGCTAGTATATCTAATACTTTTCATATTTTTGTGCTTTAAAATTTTCTTACTGATTAAAACATTTGCAAAACTCCATTTACTCCTAATTTTATTATATATTTGTATTTCTTGAGCCTGAAAACATATAATTTGACATATTGGTCAATAATATAGCTCAAATATTAAAGAAGTCAGTAAATGGCAGCCATCTTGGACGCCATCTTGAAAATCAAACCGAAAAATGTGTATAAAAAAATGGCACCTACGGTATTTGGAATCTATATGTCAAAACCTTAAGAATACAACAAAAATATCAAACTTGGCACGTCAATCGAGCTGGAGCCACATTTTACGACATTTCAAACCCTACTAACATCTGCATGAGAAAAAAACTCTTTGGCTGTATCTGATGTGATTTTAAGAAACTGCAATATTTATTATACAGGGTGGTCATAAAAAACTTTGCCAATATATGGACCTCTAGAGACTGATCCGTTCAACCGATCGACATGAGATTTCAGATATAGTTATTCAGAGATATGAGATCGGGATTATGTGAATGTCAAAAAATGGCGCTCACGGTTACGGTTATAGCTAACTCGAAATATAACTCGAATATATAAACTCGAAAATTTCGAATGGCAACACCAATTTTTTCCCGTCGTAAAATGTTCAGCGCATGCGAAAACTCTAAAGAGCGTTGGAACAGTACGTGTATCACAAAAAACGGATGTGTTAAGCACTCACAAAAACAGCTCTGCAAATGAGCAAAAAACCACGTTTGGGGCGCACGGATGAAATTTGCATATTACAAAGACAAGACACCAATCACTGGTTGCTACACAGATAGGAGAATAGAAAACTTTTTTTGGATTACATGTTTTCCACATGGTTGTCATTCACAGGCAATTACGTATTACAAGCGGGAGACTGTGGACAATGCATCCGAAAATAACTTAGCATGAGGGATGTTTGGTATCTCACATTTCATAGAGTCATTCAAATCCAGCAAAGTTTGCGGATAGTACATGTACACTCTAGATTTCACATATCCCCAGAACCAGCAATCCACAGGAGTGAGGTTGGGGAGCCGCGGAGGCAACGGAAATGGACAATGGTGTAAGATGACGCGACTGTCAAAATGGTCCAGGACCCTGTGAACAGACTTATATGTGGATATGCGACATCTGCATCCAAACGATGTCATTCTGTGCATTTCGCTGCAGCTATTCTAGTGTAACGTAATTTTGTAGCATAGCTGTATAGCGAGAGCCAGTCCCAGAGCACGTTACAAAATTCGTTGTTGTCGCTTCCGCAAAGAAAGCAAGGGTAGAAAACAATTGTGCCTGCAATTCCGCACCACACAGTAACTTTGGCATCGTGTAAATATACAGGTGCCACAACCGCGTTGGGTTTTGTGGTTAGGTCCACTTTTCTGGTGATCAACAATTCGATCCCCTTCACGGGTAAGTATTAAAAGTTTACAGTAGTTTGAATTGAATATAATAATCATATCTAATATGTACCTTAAAAGAAAGTGGTCGTTGACATATAGTTCATTGAATAATTGTATTTTTTATATATTAAACGGAAAAATTTAAATACAGAAATATGCAAAATAAATGGAATTTTTTCTGGAATTTACGTCAGAAAATTTTCATTAAAATATGTAAATAGTACTGGAGTCTGGAGTGGCAGCACAATTTCTATATGTTAAGGGATATATATATATATATATATTTGTACAGTGTATAATGCTTACAAAAGAAAAAACAAAAGGTGAAAAAATGTCTGTCGAAGTGGTCAAAAATTGATGCAATTAAGACGTTTGAAATGTCTTAAATTCAGACGGCTACAAGTATCTTAAAAATTAAGACACTTAAAATGTCTGAAAATTTAACACTGTTTCAGACACTTAAGTGTCTGAATTTAAGACATTTCAGTTTAGAGTGTATAACACAGTTTTCGAATCGATATTTTTAGAACGCCTTTTCATGATATTGCATTTTGAAAATGCTAGTGAAATTTAAATATAGTCCTGAAAAGATGTTCTCTACATAAATTGAAAATCTGTCTTCAGTGAAAGTGCCCAGAAATTATAAATTTTAAATTCTTAAATATTTCTTTAATGTAAAGCTGTACATGAGCAGACAAGAAGAGAGATATATTTTTAAAAATGTTTGTCTTTCTGTGTGTCTATTCATACGGGTAAAAATCGTAAACAATCTCTGTATAGTATGTCATTTGAAGTATTGTTGAGGCAAATAATCCTATTAGCAATTGGTTAACATCGGAAATATTTTTTTTTAGTCCTTAATTTTTTATCTGTCTCTTAACTAATTCAAAGAAAAATATGAAAATTTACATATTGAAAACATAAATACTACAAATTTGCAAATGTAATGAAAAAATATGATGATATGATGATGAAATATGATGATCTTGTATACAATACCTTAACATTATTTGTAGAAAAAAAAATCCATATTATTTTACTTAGTATAAATTTGCTTCAAGAAAAAATTGGAGTGACCCTTTTAGTGAAAAATATCGAAACATTTGTATTCTGGTACAAAGGTACTTATTTTAAACATTACAACCGTATTCCATCCTTGGAAAAATAAGCTTCCGCTGTTGAATTTAAATCACGTTCTCTCGCACTGCATCTTCTGTAACAAATAGTCTAAATGCACAGCAAAGTAATAGAGATATACTGATTCTTTTTCTATTACTATCACGTACAAAATCTAATTGAATGGACTTATGTATAAATTTTTAAACGTGGATTTCCGCATTTACACATTTCATCAAATGATGCATATAAAATAAGACAATGTTTTAAATATTCTTAAACTATAATAAATTTTAAATTGAGATTAAGAAAGCACACTTGAGTTAAGAATTATTTTATTTACAAAATTAATTTATAATGAAAATTAAAGAAAACTGGTATATCTATACAAATAATGGTATCTTCGTAAGAAATAAATACTAGGTGTTACATTTTGCTTGATAAACTAAGTATGCTCTGATATCGTTTATATGTCAATACATTACTTTGACCGTTTATCTCTTGCCTGTTCATGTGGAATATAAAAGTAAAATTATCTGTAATGTGTGTAGTGTTACCTGATTTTAGAGAAAATGACAGCATTTGCATTTGTTTAGTTAAAATGCAATATTTCAGATATAAGCTATTATAGTGAAGGATAAAAATTTTCCATTCAATTTCACTTTGGTTTGATATTTAATGTTTTCGTCTTTAGCTAGTAACTGCCAAATTTATACCGAATATATTTTGTATTCGATTTATAAAGGAGCAGAAAAAAGGAGGTAGAAATTTTGTTTTTAACGATCGCGGAAATATAAATTTAATAATGAAATAATGCATTCAATCCATTTCCTATATTATAGTAATAAGATGCAATAATGTGATAACTTTTTGAAGTTCAAATGGATATGACTGTCTAAAATAAAATTCCTAGAAAAAAAAAAGTTATAAAGTACATCTAATATATGTTTGGGGTATAAAGTATGATTTTATCAAATCAGGGTAAGTATAAATGATATATTTTTTAAACTTTTCCAAAAAAGGCGTGTAACAATCCAAGTGCTTAGAATGAACATATCTAGAGGTTTCTGAGCTTGCAAACCACAACCAACCTCTTACAAAAGTACTGTTATTGACAGAACTATGCTTGAATAATTAATGTGTATTTTGGAGTACTTCTTAACCCCTTCAGGGGCGGTGGGATAAAATATATCCCACCTAATTTAAACGAGATTCTTACCAGAAAATTTTAACTAAATTTTACATTTTTAACTTTGGAGGAAAATCGTTGAAAAAATTGATTTTCTTTATTTAAAAATAAAACTTTTCGATTATTCCGGTGAGATTAAATATTTAGAGACATTTTTGCTTGCCCCTCAAGGGGTTAAGACCTTCCCCCTTTGGGATCTTCCATTTCAGAAAGAAACGCAAGTAGTCCTAATGCTATGATTCATAAAATCAATGGTTTAAAAAGTACATAAAAATTCAAACATTGAAAGGTATTTTTGCTTATAAATTTTTATTAACATTAATACATGTTCTATCTGAGACATTTTTTTTCTGTTTATTCTAGGTTGAGTAAAAAGTTCTGGGAAATTTGTGAAAGTTACGTTGTCATGCGCAAATTAACAACAAAAGCAACAGGGACTATTCTTAAAAGTAGAGACCATCATTGTGCACGACTTTCGGCCATCGTTCTGCCAGATTCCGGATTTGCTAGAAATACGAAGTTTGTCGCCGTACCAGCACCCTCATTAATCTCATCAACGACTTTCAGAATAGTAAGACCTTTTCTCTAATAATGCCGAATCGACACACCCAAATAATATTGTTCAATGGGCATTTTGGAGCCTGAACTCTAATTCCTGAACTCCTATAGATATACCACCAGTACTTCTTTATACAATACAAATTCCGGTAACAATTTGATTAAAAATTTCCCAGAACTTTTTGCTCAACCTAATAAGTAGTTCCTTTGAAATAAGCTAGAAAATCTAAAGTTTGGCAGTATCTTATTACATATAGAAATACGCATTATGTATGACGTAAGCGTAAGTGTTGTTTGCATTTAGAAAGTAAACACTAGGATTTACGAAGGTATGAGAAACAGGACTAAATATCGATATACTGAAATTCATGGTGATCCCAGCAAATCCTATCAATTCATAATTTTCAAATAATAAGAACTATTATTATATAGATCTGTTTACGTATATTTTCTCATTTGCATTATCGGAAATGTTTTTATATTTGGAATTCACTACATATTGTACAGAGCGTTTTACCACCGTGAAGTTTTTATTTTTGGATTTCGCTTATGATACTATGTTGTATAATTCTATCTTGAAAGATATAGACTAAAAGATAGAGACTTGAAAGATAGACTTGAAAGATAGACACTAAAAAATATCAAACAATGTAATAGAAAATCAGAATAATTCTGGAAATTTTAGCTTATATGTGTCGTAGAAGTTACATTTTTGGATTTAGGCAATTAATTATCAACATTCCTAACACAATGTCGAAGGCAACACTTGACAATAATTTATTTTAATTGTTTTACATATGTCTGAAAAATTACATTTAAGTTATGATGAAACTGTTCTTCGTATTTTGCTATCATAATCAAATTTTTCTTTACTCGGTAAAATAGCGGAGCATAGATCGAAATATTTCAATGAACAAACTCTCATTGAATACATTTCGCAAAAAATGTTTCATTTTTGCCTGTTCATTTTCTCCTTTATGTTCCAAATATCATAATACATTAATTTAAAAATGTGTAACACCATTGATAATACTTTTCAATAAATAACCGCCCTACACTATAATATATTCCAGCTGTTTCCTGCGACTTTTTATTGGAAGTATAAATTTAACAATATTTAAGATAATTGCTACATTTTGATTCAGCTAGAAGACTCACAACGCAATTGAGATTTCACTGATAGCAATTACCTAACGTAGACGACAAAATATAGGGCTTCTTACATACAGCACTAAGATACAAGAATAAATCGGACCTCAACATTAATTATAGGTCTTATCGTAGACGCCTTGTTATGCATCAAATAGTAAAAGTCATTAAAATGCATATGAACGCAAGATTTTCTGTAGAGCGTTACTTAGCCAAAGTATTTTTGGTGTTCTTGTAAATAAAACACCTAACCATGAAGAATTCCGTTTTCGATAAAACATATTTTGATAAAAAGCACAAAGACATAGGGGAAAAAGACATAGGGGTTCAGAAAGGGGTAAGGTACACTCAAACTTTCATCCCTTGTTAGTCGATAAAACGAGTACTAAGCTAACTTGGGAAGTAAACACCGACAGTCCCGCATTAGACTGATCACCTCAACCGGACATATACTGTATAGCATGTAGGGCGCAAGGGTTAAGTAAACTGGGTTGGGACATGGGAAGGCTCTTTTTCTACATGTATCGTATAGCCACAAGTTTATTTTAATTCAGTTTTAGTTCAAAAAACCTATATGCAAAATTTCAAGCGCACATTTTCATCTTCCATTATCTACGTTTTAAAAAAACATACCGGACAAATGAAACTAATACCATTAAACTAACTAAAAATAGAATAGATTATTTCATTTTCTTGCGGATTTATTATAAATTCATACATTAAAATACCAGGGATTTTATAGGAAAATGCAGAAGTGTATCAAAATAATATAATACAATTTCATACATATGTGGCAGATTTCATCTGCAACATATCAATTCCCCCCCCCCCCCCCGTTTCTCAAAATCTACTTTAAACAAGTAATTTCATTATATTAATTCTTTTTCCTAAAACAATTCATACTTCTAGATTCCTTTAGTTTTTCCTTTCACAAGGAGCTTTTCTCAACACATATAAAGATTTATGGTTTCAGATATTTTGTTTCACTTATTCGAAATTCTCATTCTCGAATATTTATTTATTTATTTCCCTTCCTAACGGTTTTTAGTTAACAACAACCGTGCGCAGTTATAATTCGTACAGCTGCACTTCCCCTTTAAAGGTTCATTTTCTTTAACGTATTTTTATCTGCACTATAAATAAGCCACTCTCATTTCCTATTAGAACTTCACGGGTAAAAAAAGAAAGTAAACAAAATAATGTATTTATTGGAATTGCAGTTTTAAATTATATTTTCATTTATCATCATTATGCTTTCTACATTTCACATACATTTGTTAAAGATTACTCAATCACATTTAACTGCAATCTGTTTTTTAATATAAACAAATGCCAGACTTTTCGTCGCACTTATTCTTAAAATATTTAGGGTTGCTTCACATCCTGTGGGTGCGCCGAAAGGCGGGGCTGCCACGTAATTTGTCTGCTAATCCTGTCGCCAATGCTTTGCTTTGTAATATAGGCGTCAAAATCTTGATTAGTTGGCGATAATACAATATGCCAAGACATATGAGTTCAGTACGCATTATGACACAGTTCGCCCCTGACCGCCTGACTGGAAGGTCCGTTAAAGGACCGCTGTTGTTTTCCTTTTCTTTTTTGTGACGTTGCGTAGCAGTGATGAAACGAATTTGTTTATACACATCGAGATACTTAATGTGTCCTTCTGTATTGCTTCATATCCGAAGCTCCATTTTTATGAGATGTCTTCCTTTGCTTTTGAACATAAATAAATAAGTGATTGTACTTTCATCGATATGTTGGAGTTTTTTTAATCATCTTTTCAATTTGGAGGACCACCATCTGATGCGATCCCCACGATATACATTTGGTGCATAGAAGCCAAATTTTTCTCCAACTCAAAGATTAAAAAAAAATGAAATGAATAAACATGATTTTACTTCTCTCTGCTTGCGAATATTTTTCTCGCCGCTACATGTCTTCGCCAGTGACCTGCGTAAGATGACGGGCAGTTCTTTTGTCGCACGGAAACGGGAAATCCCCTGTTCTGTTTCTGGAGAGTTCTAAAGCTTTTACGAGTGAGGGAATTCATCTCTCGGACGGACGTTTTACTGCGCTGTGTTTTCTCCCTCAATTCGCCGAAGTTCGTCAGTGGCTTCTTCTGTGTTTTTTTTCCTCTGGTCACCTTTTCGTTTCTTCCGTGGGTTGGTGAATTCGCTTGTGCTCCCTCCGACTCTTCAGTGAAAAAAAAAATCACCAGTGTTGTGCACAAGTTCTGTGTTGTGAAAACCGCGTTATGCGTCATTTGTGTCACCAGTGTTTTCTGTGAAATATGTTTAAAAGTGACATAAGATTCCAGCAAAAAAAGTGAAATGTTAGTGCGTCAAATTTTAAGGGTGTGACAGTGTACAAAAAGTGTGACGGCTAATTTTGTGTGCAAAAAAAAGGCTTGTGAGATATCGAGTGTCTTCAGTTTTTTGTTGTCCTTGAAGGATTCTACAATTTTTTTGTGAAATTGGTGATTCGATAAGTGGTTATTAAAAAAAAAACCTGAAGAAAATTTTCGGCCCATCTACAGTGAAAACTGGACGTAAAAAAAGAAAAAAATTGCCTTCGTTGGACACAAGTCTTTGGCAGTTGATAATGAAAAGAAAACTGCTTATGTTTTTACATATATACAGAATACGAGAATTGAAAATTGGTTCAAAATTTTTCTTTTCAGTAATTTACTGAAATCACATTAAATGCTTGCCTTTAATTATATTTAATTCAGTTTTCGTATTCATGAAAGAATATTTTACAATATATTTATTTATATGTGATTGAAATGATTTATATTATTTTTGCCTTGACTTTCATGCTCTTTATTAATTTACTTTTTGTTGATTAAGAAAGAGGATTATTTTCAGTATACAAGGTAAATCCCTTATTTTTTAAATTTGTGATTTTTCACAAACTTTAGGGGATGTTTTTCGTAACTTATTTTTTACATTCCTCTATAAAAAAAGAGAAAGAGCTATTTGCATATGCATTTTTTTAGTTGATTTATTGGCATGATTTATGCAGATTTATTTTTTTTACTCGTAAAGTAGTTACAATAAGACTTTTATTTTTTTTGGACTAAGCTAAAAGAAAATTCTTCTTTTATTTTCTATAAATTATCCTATATTATCTGTAATTATATTGTATAATGCTATAATTTTACATTGCATTTTATTATGTGATATGCTTTGGTTATACAGTAGTATTATTATTTTACATGCATTATGCAGAAAGTCAGTAATTATCAATTACCGCATTATTTAAATTGACTTTTTTGTGTGACAATGGCTAAAAACATCCCAATTGGTGTTATTGAATTCGATGGGGACCACGAATTATTGCAATTTTTCTTTGATCAGGTCAAAGCTGTTGCCGAAATTAATAAATACAATGAGCAAACAGCTATGTCGTTCCGCGTTGGTAAATTACGAGGACCGGCACAGAAATTTTTCGTGCAAAACCCTGATTTCAAAAACGTAAAATATTTGGAAACATTGCACAAGGAATTCGCTGCTTTCTTCTCCCCACCAAGTAAATCTGCTGTCAATCTCGAGTTAAATAACTTATCCCTATTTCCTGTCGAGACCATAAAGAATTTAGCTCACCGCTTAAATGTTTTGGCAGCAAAAGTCTATGGGATATACAGGATCCCAAAGCGCGGGATTCCATGAAGTACATGAAATTTCTTGAAGTGATTCCTTCTCAAATTAGAATTAAAATTAAGGAAGAAGGAATTACTGATTATCGTTCCACGTTTGAAAGGGCAAATCGGTTATACGAGATTCTGCATGATGAAAAAGTTTTACATGCTTTACCATCTAACCCAAAATCAGAATATAATGTTGTACAACAGTTACGCGAAATTTCTGAAAAGATAAATGCATTAACATTTAAACCTAAGGAATTAAACAGAGATCACATAAATAAAAAATCTGATGAGAAATCTAATCGCAACTCAAACGGTTTTCGTTACAGGCAAAATTTCAAATATCAAAGACATGAGAGACATTTTTTCCACGTAAATTTCATAAAAAAAATCTAACAACCTGTCAGTTATGAAACCGATCTGGCCATGACACCCAGCCATGTTTCAAATGGAAACGTGCAATTACTCAGAGAAGAGAAAATAATTATAAAACTAACAGTCGTCATAGTCAGGAAAACCAGAACAGAGACGCATTGTTGCTGATGGTATTGAATCTCACATTAACAGTTCCACATCAGCTAATTTATTTATGGACCCAAACTTACCCAAAATTTCTAAAGAAAGATTAGTTAACTCTGTTGGTTGTCAAACCAGAGAGCATATTACTATTGCTAGTTGCATAGCGACACAAACTGAAAACAACAACAAGACACACTTAATTTGTAATGTAAATAAAGACACCCCTTCTCTTCCACTTGTTAAAGCTACTGTGGCAAAGCAAACTGTCACTTTTTTAGCAGATTCTGGAAGTTCCATATCACTTTTTTCAGAAAAGTTGTTTAACGATATTAAAACTACACTTAAATACAAACGACTATCCACTGGCATATGCATCAAAACAGTAAATTCAGATGTTGAATTTCCTGCATGCAATAGAGCTACAATAAAATTACAACACAAGTCTTTTTCTCACCATTTTTATATTGTCGATATTCCTGAATCCTCGACTTTTGAAGGTATTCTGGGATATGACTTTATAAACAAATTCAGTATCATAACAGACTCATCTAACACATGTGTACACATAAATAACAACTTAACTATTCCATTAGAGTGTCCAGATACTGAGGCAACTCTCAGTAATTTATTACAATGTAACAATCACTCTGTTAGCACAAAAATTCAAGATGTTCTTCTAACACGTAAAGTGACATTAGAACCACATGAAGAAAAATGGATATCTGTGTACACCAATAAAAATGACAACAAGCAATCCGTAAGTTATTTGTTTGAGTACGTGCCACATGAAAAAGACATAGTGGGATTTGACGTCATTATTCAAATAAATAACAAACCTAAACGCAAAACTAAGACTGCTCAACCGCATGATTTCTTTACTGTTTTGGTTAAAAACAATTCAAATACTACCATACACCTGCAAAAAAAGACAAGAGTTGGTGAATTATCTGAAGTTGAAGAAATTTTGGAGTAGTCTCCTGAAAATTCAGAAAAGCATCATAACTCGGAACAACAGTTCATTAATCTTCTACAGGCATCTAAGGAAACTTAAAAAAAAGAAAAGAAGAATTAAGACCTAATAATTTTGATTTGAAACACTTAAACTCTAAAGAGGCAAAAACTTTAACTGAGTTACTACTCAATTACTCTGCTGCATTTTCAAAATCTTTAAATACATTAGGTCACACGGATAAAATAATTCCAGACTTAAAATTTGCTAATGAATACCCTATCAAAACCCTTCCATTTCCCCTTCCACAGTCTTTGCAAAAAGATGCTCAAGAGCAATTAAATCAACTATTAGAAGCTGGTATAAATGAGCGTAACTGCTCCGAATGGGCATGTCCTATGTTACTTGTTAAGAAAAAGTTGATGCTACTGGGAAACAAAGGTATCACCTCGCTGTTGATCTTCGCATGATCAACACTATAATACAAGGTTCTTCATACCCTCTGCCTAAAATTCAAACAATTATTTCCAATCTGTCATCTTTTAAATTTTTCACTGCTCTCGATTTTCATCAGGACTACCATCAAATCGATTTACCGGAAAAATTTCAAAACCAATTAACCTTCACAACCATGTTTGGTTCGTATAAGTACAAGAGACTTGTTTTCGGATTGAAATCCAGTGCTTCTATTTTTCAAGCACTAATGGACTCCTTATTGGATGAGTTACAGTTAGAATGTGTTTACACCTACCAAGATGATTTCATATTAGGTGCAAATTCATTTCAGAAAATGTATACAAAACTTGACAAAATCCTGAACATCTTAACTAAATACAACTTAACACTTTCACCTAATAAATATAGTTTTCACAAAACCAGTATCGACTATTTAGACTTTCACATTCAAAATCACTCTGTGTCACCAATTAAGTCGAACAGTGTGAAAATAACCTCATTCCCCATTCCTACAACAAAAAGGCAATTAAAAAGACTCATTGGTGTAAACACATTTTACAAATCTCTTATTCTATCCTTTTCTGAATTGGTACAACCTTTGATAAACTTAACCACACCTAAAGCTAAATTTAAATGGAAAAAGACACACCAGGATATATTTGAAACTATACAGTAAATCTTCTTTAACTCGCCTATGGTAAGGTTACCGGATTAAGATAAAATTTCTATCTAAACACAGACGCTTCAAATGTTGCCATTTCTGACGCCTTGTTGCAAGAACATGACAATCAGTTATTACCTGTTGCTTATTTTTCTAAATCTTTAAAATCTTCAGAAAAGAAATACCCAGCATTAAAACTAGAACTTATGGCAATTTACAAATCAGTTATTGCTTTTAAATATTACCTATACAACAGGGATTTTGTAATTCTTTCTGACAGTAAGCCTTTAAAAAAATACAACAAAACAACAAATCTTACTGATATAACTACTGAACTTTCTGAATATTCTTATACTTTTCAACACATTCCTGGTGCAACAAATGTATTGGCTGACTATTTATCTCGTTGCAATTTTGAAAATAATCAGTAAACTTTGCTTACTAATCCTGAACTTCTACATGACACTCAATCATTACCTATTGTAGACAATGATACAACAGAATCTAACAATTACTCGTGAAATATCAACACTCATAATGTAAACTATCTTGTAACTGGTAATCAAACAAAACGTGATCCATTGTTAGAAATATCTAATGATACTTTCTGCATGGAACAGAAAAAAGACCCTAATTTATCTTCAATTTACAATGAAATTTTAACCAAAGGATCTTCACAAAAGTTCCCTAAATATTTCATTCACCCTGATTCGAAAGTTTTAATGATAAAGAAGGAAGACCTGAACAACAACTCCTTTTCTTATCATATTGTTGTTCCAGATACCCTAAAAAGTAAAGTCCTAACTATTTCACATCTGTCTCACTTTGGTTTCTATAAGACATATGAATTTCTTTCTGTTAGATAATTTTGGAAAAACATGTATGTTGACACTTTGAATTTTGTCGCCTCATGCGTCAAATGTTTACAAGCAAAGCATCACCGCACTCCCCCTGCACCTTTACAACCCACTTACACGCCCAGATACCCTGGCCAGACAATAAGCAAAGATTTAGTTGGACCTTTCTCAAATGGAAAACATGTATTAACTGTCACTGATCATTTTTCACGACACGTAGAACTTTATCCACTTAACGATACTTCTGCTTCTAAAGTAGTTACATGTCTTTTCAGTTACATTACTACTTTCGGCTGACCTGCTGTGGTTTTGTCTGACTTAGGACCCCAGTATACTGCCCATGTATATAATATTTTTAATGATACTCTTGGTATAAAGTTTCTTCACTGTTCTGTTTCACACCCCCAGTCGAACAGTCTTTCGGAACGTATAAACACCTCAATTAAATACTCTGTTACTATTCTGTTACAAGAAGGTCACACTTTTGAAAAGGCAATTTTTATACACAAATCTCTTTACAATGGTTCAAGACATTCTACTACATTATTTTTCCCTAATTTGCTTCATTTTGGTCGTGAACTTTCATTAATCTTAGAGACTTTTGATCATTCTTGTAATCAACCTTTTCTAGATAAACAAATTGAAATTTATAAATTACTAGAAGAGTTGCACAAAATTTATGAAAAGCCTATTCTAACATTAAATCTGCTCAAGATAAAAGATATAAAATGTACAGTCGAAAAGCTAAATTAAGAAACATCTGTTTGAAAGACATTTTATACTTAAAAACAGTTGACAAACTTAAACCTAGATATACAGGACCATACATAGTTACACATAAACATTCACCTGTGTCTTTCTCGATAAAAAGATTACATGCTGCTGATGATACAGCATTTCGTGTGCACATAGACAGATTACTCCTTGCACCACCTCGTTATGGACATTTGTTTGATCCTTCAAGTCATATTAATAACAGTAATTTCACTAGTAACTTTCAACCACACACTTATAATTTAGGACGAAGATAATCGTTTATTATTTACAAGACTTATTTTGAATTTATGTATAGTGACACTATGTTGTTAATGCCTGATCAAGATTATACATGTGTTGTTTATAGGTGATCTTTGACAATATTGTGGCTGGTCCATGAGTGTGTTGTTTCGAAGATCATGTGTGAAAAAAAATATTCTGTGTCACTTTGCATTTTTTCTCTTTTTTACACACTTAAGTGAAGCAATATAAGCTAACTTTAAGCGCTTTCACTTTATTACAACTTAACTGTAACAAGTCTAGCTAGGTATACTTTTATCATTCCTAAAAAAAGAAAGGTTATGATTTTACAGGTCACTTATGTCTAAAATGTAAAAAAAACCCCTTCAATTAAATTCTATACCTGCTTAGATGACTTGAACATAATTTTACAACTTTATCACACTTCGTCTGTCACCACTTTAGGATTGTCTTTTAAGAAGTCTGTTATTTACAACTTAGTTTTCTTCCCTTTTTATAATCATTGCCCCCAAGAAGTCGTGAACCGTTCAAAATTGTTGCCCTAAGGTTCATGCGACACTGTGATGAGGGACACCTTTCACGTGAATTGGTTTTCCAATTAAAATTACTTACAAAGAATTTATATGAGATATTGAATCGCGCTCCTTTCGCAGATCACTGTGATCTACTGGGGAGCGAGGAGGCTCCTGTTGTGCTCAATGTGAGTCGTCCTTTTTATTCCCTCTTCCTCTAGGGCTGAGACCTTAAACCGAAGCCATAATACTTGTTGACATACAAGAATTAGTGCCACCACTTTTTTATGGGTGTGCTTTAGGCACCTGTTTATTTTGTGGTCCTGTGCCACGTGCACGAACATTCAATTTTTACATTTATCCTCCTCATGTGTACATTTAAGTTTTGGTTACAATTACTCATACTTTATATATTTTTCAATTATTATTTTTAGTGTACTTGAATTGTGTTTTTATTATTTCTTTTAAATGCTTGCAAATGTGTATTACATTTCTGATCCCAAATAGGATCAAAGTTAAAAAGTTAATCTTGGTACCAAGGACAGAAAAATGATTGCTCACTGACTTTAAAGTCGCAATGGATCCAAAGACATAAGCAACCTAGTTGAATTTATGCTTTACATGCATATAACTGTTAAAAATATATTTTTTTCTTTTCAAATTGCAAGCTCATTTATAAGCATTTTTAATGTTTACTTTGTGAAACTCTGTTTGAAGATTTACAGTTTGAAGATGGACACTTTGTCTGTTTTTCTATAAAGCGGAAACGTACCGTCACAGCTTTTTCTTGGTTGCCCCGGTGAGATATGTGGCAGATTTTATCTGCAACATATCAATTCAACCTCCCGTTTCTCAAAATCTACTTTAAACAAGTAAATTCATTATAGTAATTCTTTTTCCTAAAACAATTCATACTTCTCCATTCATTTAGTTTTTTTTTTCCTTTCACAAGGTACTTTTCTCAACACATATAAAGATTTATGGTTTCAGATATTTTGTTTCACTTATTCAAAATTCTCATTCTCGATTATTTATTTATTTATTTTCCCTCCTAACGGTTTTATAGTTAACAAAAATCGTGCGCAGTTATAATTCGTACAGCTGCACTTCCCCTTTAACGGTTCATTCTCTTTAACGTATTTGTATCTGCACTATAAATAAACCACTCTCATTTCCTATTAGAACTCCACGGGTAAAAAAAGAAAATAAAGAAAATAATGTATTTAAGTTTTAAATTATATTTTCATTTATCATCATTATGCTTTCTACATTTCACATACATTTGTTAAAGATTACTCAATCACATTTAACTGCAATCTGTTTTTTAATATAAACAAATGCGAGATTTTTCGTCGCACTTATTCTTGAAACATGTAGGGTTGCTTCACATCCTGTGGGTGCGCCGAAAGGCGGGGCTGCCACGTAATTTGTCTGCTAATCCTATCGCCAATGCTTTGTCTTTGTAATATAGGCTTCAAAATCTTGATTAGTTGGCGATAATACAATATGCCAAGACATATGAGTTCAGTACGCATTATGGCACAGTTCGCCCCTGACCGCCTGACTGGAGTGTCCGTTAAAGGGCCGCTGTTCTTTTCCTTTTATTTTTTGTGATGTTGCGTAGCAGTGATGAAACGAATTCGTTTATACATATCGAGATACTTAATGTGTCGTTCTGTATTGCTTCATATCCGAAGCTCCATTTTTATGAGATGTCTTCCTTTGTCTTTGTACATAAATAAGTAAGTGATTGTACTTTCATCGATATGTTGGAGTTGTTTTAATCATCTTTTCAGCGAACCCGATAACCACCATCTGATGCGATCCTCACGATTTACATTTGCGAATAAAACAGTTTTTATGAATCTATCAGACAAAAGCCAATTTAAATTTAATGATAGAATTTTTTAAATATTTTGAATTCCAGCGGATAATTTCTATTTTATACAAAATTGCACATAAAGGTTTTAATACTACTGTTAAAAAGATAAAACTTCGTTTAATGACTTTAGGATAAGCAATATATATATTTTAAACCTTCATATATTTTTTTGCCTATTTCTAATATGAAATTCTATATGAACGATAGAAGGAAAGTTCGACATGCATAAAGTTAAATTTTAAAATTCATACTTATCTTTTAATTAACCTTAAAAAGTCTTTATCTTTCTTTTTCTTTTTTTTATTTCATATACGTAATAACCAAATGTTAAAATTGAAAAGATACTTATTATCTGAAAATAGTTCAGACATCCTCTATTTCAAAAAAAAAAATATATATATATATATATTATGTTTTATTCTATGTTATCGGCATCACTTACATTGACGCTTGACACATATTGAAGAGTTCAAAATTGTGTCTTATTATATTTCAACTGTTTTCATTTCCTGATGCGAAGACTCAATGCCATATCAAACATTACAGGAAACGTGAACTTTTATTGAATTCGCTTGCGATTCAGAGCATTGGGATGCTTTTAAATAATAAAAGAATTATTTCTTAGAATAATATTTTCGAAATAAGGATAATGTTAAAAAGATAAAACTTCGTTTAATGACGTTTTTCCCTTATTTAATTTTTTTTTTAAATTTTAAAACAATGGATAACAGTCGTATATGTAATAACACATAATAAAATTTATATTAATTTTTATTTACTGCAGAATACATTTTTGAATATGATCAATATGTTCATATATTTCTTGTATTTTAAAATAATGAAATGTGTTCTGAGTTTATAGGATATTAAATCCCATTTCCTATTAATATTTTTGTTTGATATTGTATTTTAGCATTTGTTACATATATTAGTTTCTTAGTGAAATACTTTTTTGAACGACAATGTGCAATAAACCGATAATTTTTCTCGTTTATAAATAATAAACAGAAGTGTAAATTGAGCACATTTCCTATTATATTACACATACGTAATTATCTTTATATATGCGCAATTCTGATGAAAATGCAAATACAGTATGTTTTGATTTGTTTTTACTTACTGGTAAATTTATTATTATATTTAATGAGATCATTGGGATTTGTATATTACAGATTGTAAGTAATCATTTGTTATGTTTATAAAAAACGTTTACAACAAACATAATAGCATATATAAAAATAACGTTTAAATAACAACCGAGCACTGTGTAATTTGATGACATGTAAAAGTGCACGTGAAGCACATATTTTACATTTTTCATTCGACTTTTATTTATTTTGTTTTAAACGAAAAAATTCGCGTATTTTTCTCATTTTTAATTTTTGTTTCAGTTTGAGCCACTGAAAAAAGCAATCCAAATCTAATATTTTACCCTAATACTCCCTTTGTAATTGGAATACTTTTTTACCGTCGGCAAAATCTTTTTTATTCAGGCAGAAAATACGATATTATATAAATAAATAATAATAAGGTAACATTAGTGTTATGCAAGAATATTGAATAATTAATTATAATTGCAATAACTAACGTGGATATCTTCTCTGACTTTCACATTTTAGTTAGAAAACATATTAAACATATTAGAATTTCAAAGGAATACAATCAGTAACGTAAAATTATAACAGGAAATTACTTTTCTGAAAATACTGGTTACAGAATTTTCTAGGTTTATATTTAAATGCTTTCTTAATTCATCATCTTTTCTGTTGTTGTTTTTATCTTTTTACATATGCATATTTATTTCTTTTGAATAGTGTGTTTTTTAGTATATTTACCATTAAACAACGCGGCATTTTCTGCAGTGACAAATATAGGTATTACTTATTTTTTAATACAGAGTGTTTTAGCTATTGCATATTGCATATCTGAAAGAGAAAATAAAAACAAAGTCAACTACTCAGTTCCCTAAAGTCTGTAAATTTAGGAAATCATCTGATATTTCGATCATATGGATGCACCTTTAACAAACACTTCATCAATTTGTATTTATTTATTTCTGTTTTGAAATGTACATTTTATATGATATATAAATAAATACAAAATGAGTAATTTCATTGTTGGTGAGCTTTGTTAGGTAAATCAATTTTAACACATTAAAGAAGGAAAACGACAATACTCGTTTTCATTCAGAAAACATCATTGACTAAGGGCGTGGCTTCTTCCTTACAGAAAAGGCATCACGTTGTCGATACATTTTTAGATTGTAAGACATTTTATATTAAATTAGTACATTGAAAGATATTTACCGATGCATAAAATTGGGAACCCTACCTAAAACATCGGTTTACAAAAGTCTTTCAGAACAGACAGTAGTTTTTACTGTTTTAAAATTCAGATTTGATAAAAATTGGCCTTCAGCAATTTGTTATTTAATCCTCTTTATTAACTGAAAAAAAGAGAAAAACATGTGCAATGCTAAGAAATTGAAAAGAGGGAAACTTTAAGAAATATTAATGTTTGAAATTAATTCATTGATAAAATGGTTTCCTATTCTCATGTAAAAATATCATTTTACCTGTATTAATACTTTTTGAAGTAAGAAAATATATTCTTTAGAGGAACTCTGACATGAAAGGTAAAACATATAACTTAAAAAAAAAAAAAAAAAAAGAAAAAAAAAAAACAGAGAAGAAGAAATAAAAAATATGGATAATTTTTCCTACTTGTAAAATTAATAATTGGGGATTCTCTGGCAAAGGGTATCAAAAGAATCAGTTTAATTTAAATGAAAAATACTCAATAATTTGTTTTGTCACAAAATAAAGATAAATTAGATTAAAATTAGTCTTAGCAATTATGTATTTTAAAATATTTTTTGAACAATTTCTATTATTTTTTCTCTAGAATATAATAAATGTTGAAATATTTTAAATTGTTGCTACAAGAAGATTACAGTGTTATTCCACTTATTTTGCACATATTTCTTCCCGATTATTCTATTTATTTTTCGTCTGTCTTCCTAATTGTTTCGATCTGGTATTGTGGATATTTGTTCTTCCCCAAATAAAAACCACTGGTAGACATTTTATATTAATTTGTTGACAACTATTTATTTACAATAGTCATGTACTTCGAAGATTAAAAGCAATCTATTATATAAATTATTGTTTTGGAACAGAGAATCAATGAAAGAAATTAAAATAATGAATAAAATAATACAAGACAGAGAAAAAAATCTCTTGTGGCACATCTCTTAAACTTTAGATTTTTTTCCTTTTGAGGAAATCGTCTTGTTTTATCTTTTAAATGTTTCTCTGTTAATCTTCAAAAAACTGGTTTCAATTGAATTTAGTATATTTATTACTCCGTTCGCGTTTATAAGGATATCGCTGTATAATACTATATATTACTTAATTTTAATCAAAATTAGCACCAAAATGTTTTTTTATTTAATTTAATTTTTATAAATCTTTTGAAAAAAAAGAGTACTATAATTCTATTTCCTTATTTTTAAATAAGAATTTTTGATTAACCCGACATGAATACAACATTACACAAACACAGTTTCATTACCCCTGAATGAGTGGAACACGAAATGCCGTTAAAAATGAAAAAAATCGAAAAAAAATTGATATTTTTCAGAATTGCATTTCACTTAGTAACCCCCCTTTCCCCCTCTTAGATTTCACGGATATATTCTTCTTCTATTTCGATATTTTCCTATATATATCCTAGAAATGTATATATGTTATATCAATCCTTGTGGTACTGGCAGACAAGAATACATTTCGTAGTTTAATGCTGTTTTGCATTAAAGCAGGGAAAAATTATTTTACGCAACAAATAATTTTATGTACTGTCTGCGTATTGCTAAAGATTTGAATGTAACTGAATGAAATATTTTCGGATATTGGGAAAAGATAAAAAACCTAACATGATAAATTAAATTGGAATAGAATAATTTTAAATATACAGTTAAATACATTTTAATACATTTAAATTGTATATGGAACAGCATGTTTAACAAAAAGTAAAAGACTTTTTCAAAGAATGTCAATCTTATTTCAGAAATAACGCAATAATTAAAGAATCTTGCATTCATAAAACACCCGTATTTTCCAATTTGTTTTTTTTTTCATTTTGTGATATGTAAGGAGAAACATTTGATTCCAAGTTCATTCTATACTAGGTTCTTTGCTTATAATCACATTTCTCGTGTTTTCCTTTTAGCATATATCTAAATAATACTATTTCCGTTGCCGTGTGTGACTTCATCATTGTTCTCCATATACAGGTGTTGAAGTAATTTTTACCTATAAACAATTTCTTAAGCAAAATCTGATTGGTACAATTAACAATTGTAGAAAAATATTCCATTTGTTTTATTTCACATACTTTCCAATTTTCTTTAAATTTATTTCAACACAAACTCCAAATACGATCACTTTTTAGTCTCTGCAAAAAGTGCATCCAAATTCTAAGAAAAGTGCAAATGAAGAAACTTTCGCAAAACATCTTTAATTGTCGAAATACTAATGCTTCTGTTGGGCATTCTTTATTTTCTCTGGAGGTTTGTTTTTGTATATTTACTTCCATCCATGAAGAGATTGAATAACGTCTAAGAAATTATCTTTTTCTCAAATAGTTATGAAGTGATGTCCTCTAAATAAGCAAACCGTAAAGAAATCAGTGCAGATTGGTGATATCTTGCAAGTAAAAACTTTAAACTTTATTCGCCGGAAGATTGGTTTTTGATTGGTTTCATCCCGATATATTTTGGACAAGTTAACGAATTTACATGTTTCTGTTTTTTTCATAGAAAAAATTTCTGTACAATCTATTCCCGTAAAATAAACATTTTTGTTTCAGGTAATGAAGAAATTTTTATATTATATAAATTTGGAATTTTTCATTATATATTTTTTTTAACTTCCTTATAATATTTTGTTTGTATTTTAGGCGTAAACAAGAGGCAATGTAAAATGTTCAAGAAAAAGAAATGGGGACATAGAACCTTGCCTACAAAATCATAGCTAAACAAGTTTTACAAGATTATGTCTCTCGAGCATTAGTAAAATTATTGTTAGGAAAATTCTTAAAACTAAAGTCCTACATACCAAACGTTAAGCGGTGCAGATTGGCGATACTTTCGAAGGCAAAGTTTCAAAAATAACTATTTGAAAGCTCTGTTTTTCAGCGATTTTACCACTATAATGTTTAAAAAATTTAAAAAATTTATATGCTTATTTTTTTATATCAGAAAAAACTTTATTATATAAACCACACCTGAAAAATTAACAATTTGTTTTCATGTTATAACAAAATATATGATATTTTTTTTTATATATTTTGAATGTTTTATTATATATATATATTTAAACTTTTTTACGATAATTAGTCTGTTTTTTAGGTATAATTTAGTCAGAAGTAAAAAAAAAAAGTTCCAAGTAAAAGAAAGGTCGACTCAGAAATATAGAAACTATATTTCAAAATCGTTGATAAACTACTTTTCCAAGATTATGTATGTCATGCATTTGTAAAATTAGTGTTAGGAAAATTCTTAAACTTAAAGTAGTACAAGCAGTAACAGTAAGTGGAGCTGATTGGGTATACCTTATTGCGTTTACTCTTTTACTTGAGTTATAAAATAATACCATTTAAAATAACTACGATTAAGACACTCTTACTGACAAGCCCGTTTTAATACGTTCACTAAGCTCCAGGTTTCACGGCAAAAACAGCAATATTTAAAATAATACATTTCTGTTGATTTAATAGATTTTAATACATTGAACAATGATTAATAATCTCATGGGTTACATTCATATTTTAAATTAAGTTTTTTACCCGACTACCAAGAAGTGTTATGTGTTTCACGCGTATCTGTGTATGTGGATTTCTTTTATACCCTCGAAACATCCCAACAGCTGGTTGGATTTTAATGAATGAGGTTTCTATCGATTCGTCTTAACCATTCGATTGTCATAGGCTAGGATTTGTTTTTATAAATTCAAAATGGCGGTAGAGTAAAAAAAAAAACATTTTACGCACTCTCTTGAGTGCCATATCATTATAAAGGTCTTCAAAAGGAAGACGATGTTTCATTGAATATTTTACAGTCAGAAGCTCCGTTTAAATATTACACAACCTGGAAATTGTGTAGGTAGTATCTCGAGCTTTACTGCAATTCTAACTATAATAGACATCTATAGGTCTCATCAAAACAGTGTTCATAGATAGGAACTAACAATTAAACACAACTTAAAAGTCATTAATACAAGTAAATAAAAAAACTGGTAAATAATATAAAAAATAATTTCACATTGATGAGAAATAATTAATTAGTTCGCTTGTTACGCATTTTTTTTAATTTTTCTTGTTTATATAATGTTGAAAGAATCATACTTTGTTACCATTTAATTTAAAGTGCAGGGTTAACACCATTACAATTCTGCCTTTTTGCATGAGTGTCAGAGGGTATGCCCCTAATAGATACGTGGGTTCGTTGTGGATTTGCGAGATATCCCTGACGAAATCGATTTATTCATTAAAATTATCGGCAAAGTTTCTAACTTATGGGTGTATTAAAAGCCATATTGTTTTTCATAGAACACTCATTGTCAAGAAACAATTAAAATTTCAGGTATTAGAAAGTACATTTTACTAAATAACTTAAAAATAATAATTTCCGTAGCATTTTGGACAAAAAATATTATTTATTTTATCAACCTATAAGATATTGCATAGGGCTTTCTTTATAATGACATATTTTATCAGTAACATTTCGCTATATAAAATTATTCTAGACATAGTTGGGTAATTTGACTAATATAAAACTACTACACGTTCTTTAGTATTATATTTTTGACGTTTCTTCCATGCGAGAAATCCGATATTTATGATTTTTCTTTTCTGCTTCAGAAGTTAGAAAGTGTACAATAACATATGCAGTTTGCTATTTTCTTTTGTGTGTGTGTTTTTTTAATAATATCTGTATTTCGTTAATGCGAGACATACTATATTTATGTAACTTTTCAGTTCCAGGCTCTGTAAAGTGTCCAATAACAAAAGCGCAAAGCATGTATTATTTATTTTATTTTATTTATTTATATTTTTTGTATGTGTTTTTGAATCAGATGCGATATAATTTTCCATAAAAGGTAATAAAGAATAAATGTTATTAATTACACAAAGTCAATTAAGTGATCTCAGGACTTTTAAAATTGTAAAAAATTAAAAAAGGACCATTTTCAACATTTAATATCTTAATATGTATATGATTTAAAAGAAAAAATTCTTATGAATTTCTGCGATGAAAGATACTCTTCCATTTCATGTATTAAAAATAATTAAGTTGGATAATTAGTATTTATAGGGGGCTTCAAACTATTAGACATATGTCGATCAGAAAATTAGTATATTAGCTTACGCGCAGGATTAAAAAATAAATTTTGGAACTAGAACGAAATATTTTGTGCCTAATTATACTTCATACCCTGAAACTAAATAAATCTGGATTTAAAGCATTTTTATATGTTTAATACAAAGTTGTATTTAGCTCATATAAAATTTTGAAAATTTCTATAGCATAATGACCTAAAAAATATTTTTTTGAACAACGAAAAGGAAATTTTAGGTTCAGTTTATACAGACTAACATGAAACATACTTTTTGAAAATTTCATAAAAAAATATTCAGAATTTTTTGAGTTATCCTGCGCGTTGTGTCCCAAAACGTCATTTGGAGAAAAATGACTTCAAAATTTCGGAAATTCCTCTTCAGCTATTGAGCGGGTATAATTATAAAAGCCGTTACTTCTGTTCTTATGGGAATTTCAAGGAAACAATTATACCAGGATGTTCAGAAGAGATAGGAGTTTAACATCTAAAAATATTAAAATTTCGAAAGTTTCGAACCTCTAAGAGTCCTGATACCCCTTATTATATTTAACAGAAATCATTCATAACATACTTCTTTTTTTTAATAATTAAAAAAAAGTATATTAGATTTTCTTTTTTAGGAAAAGTTATTACAGCATCTGTACTCTGGTAAAAAGCCAATTTCGAAATTTTCACTCCTGTTTCACACAAGGAAAATAAATTTCTGTTATGGAAGTTCCATCACGTTCTGTCTAGACAGTCTGTCATGCAATAAAAAAACGTAAATGCACAGCACAGGAATAGAAAAACTCTCATTCATTGAGTGTAATTGTGAGAAAATTCAGTTGAAAGGATTCAATAGAGGAATTCTAACGAACCTGTCCAAGTTTACAATATTTTCTGTAAATTCTGTATGTAAATAAAACGAGTGTTTTAAATATATTAAAATATAATATATCAAATATATAAAATCGTTTCAATAAAATCTGCAGCAGTGACATTAATTCTTATAAAAATATTTGTAAGTTTTTAGCTAATCTTTTCTACAATAACAATTACCCTATTAATTTTTTGAAATATTATTTAAAGATTGTTTTGAAAAATAAATGGCAACATTGTAGCTTGGCGGGATGACCATTTTATGGTAACAAGCTTCCGGAATATTTTGTATGATGTACTGGCCTAAAGTCTTTTAAAAAGAACGTGTGTGGACGGAAGCTTTAATAGAAGGAATCTTGCAGACATGGTTTTGAAATTTTTGAATTTGTATAGGGAGTGAGAATTAATCATTTTTGATATTACCAGGTGAAGGATACATATTTACAGGTATTTCTGTTCATGTTTCTGTTTTTTTTTTCATGTAGGTCTGGGTGGACGCTAGTCGTTTTGCATTCATACCTATTAAAAGTTTAATTTGTTTATTTTTAATAGTTTTTAAATTCACTTTTTAAGAGACATTTTTTCAAATAATATAATTATCATTTGTGTATGCTACATATTTGCTTAAGTTTTGTTTATCTACCTTTTCAATTCTTACATTTTACATCTTAAATGGCAATAATTTAGTTTATCTGTTCTTTTGAATGCAGGATAGATGTGTGTTTAGAAACCTGCAAGTTTTTAATAGTGGAGGTAGAGATAGGCCTGTCTATAATGCAGGATTATTGGATATTTCTTTTAATATATTTGATAATAAATTAACTTTGAATTTGTATGATAAAAGAAAAAGTTTTCCATTCTTTTACAAGAAGTATGCCGCATTGGTTTTCTAATTTACATAAAAAAATTACATAAATATTATAATTAATCAATTAATTCGTTTTAACAAAATTTGTGGCAGTGATAATAGTTTTTATAAGCAGATTTTTAAGTTTTGGGCTAAACTTTTTTACAATAATAATTATCCTATAAAGTTTATGAAATATTATTTAAAAATTGTTTGGAAACATTGTGGATTGGCAATTTGAGCAACATAAGGTGGCATCCTTCCTGAACATCCCATATGAAGTGTGAATTCTAAAGTCTTGTATAAAGAACGAGTTGACATGGATGTTTTGAACCGATGGAGGTATGCAGATTTGGATTAAAATGATTTTTGATAATAGACTCGGAAGAAAAATTAACAGTTTGCTATTGTTGACAGGTGAAGGACATTGTACACTGTACAGGTACATCTGTTCATGTTTTTTTTTTTTTTTTTTTTTTTGTATTTTGCTTGTAGGGTTTGGAGGGTGCACGTTGCTCTGCATCCATACATGTTAAATTAATATTATTTGTTTATATTTAAATTGCATTTTTAAAGTAATTTTCTAAAAGACTTTTTTTTTGTTTAGTAATTTAACTGTGCTTTGTTTACGTTATTTGTTTGTTTAAAATTGGTTTATTTAGCCTTTTGAATTTTGTTTCTAAAATGACAATATTTTTTTTTTCTGTATTGAGTGCAGGATGGACGTGTGTTCAGAAACCTGTAAGTTTTTAACAGTGGGGGGTGGAGATAGGTCTGTCTGTCCTCCCACTGATGAAGAACAGACAGTTTTTTGCTTTTTACCTGTATTTTTGAAAGTTTTTGTTTTTTTATAGTTAATTATTGCTGTTATACACCTTCTTTCAAGAGTTATGGTGTTTTTGCATTTTTAATTATTGATGAAATATATATATATCTATATATATACTGCTGCCTGTGCATATACATTCTTCACGTGCATTTACATAAAAAATAACTGTATAAATCCACGGGCATAAAGAAGCAAACTGTCATGACTTCAAAATAAATGTAAAACTAAAATACATCACAATGAGCGTGTGTCAATTTTTGATACACACATATTTAGTGCGAAACTTTCTCAAAATGCATGTAGTTGCATTAAGTGCGATAGCATTTGCGTTTCATTAGAGCAAATTTCAAATAGCTCTTTTGTGTCAACCTTCCATTTAAACACTTCTCTTTCCCGCATACGTTTCAATAAAAGCTGTGCGGAACTCAATTGTTAGATAGCTGTGGGAAATGTCCCTTTTTGCTTGAAGCTGTTTAACGTGATTTTATGGAAGCATATTTCAATTAAAATGGAATTTTGTCATTTTTATTGAAGATATTTGTTTTAGCAGTATCATTTGGAAACTGCGCCTTTATTTAACACACATTAAATATTACTTTATCAGCTGAAACAATTCGTTTGCCGATGTTTGATATTATATTTACCTTAGAAATTGCAAGCGTCATCGTGTACATAAACCGAATATTATCATTTTTATTAAATAACAAATTACGTGCGAGAGAGCACAAAGCACACCTAACGTTAATCTATGGTCACTATGAATGAAATTTTAATCCAAATTAATTTATAAGTTATTTAAAAAAGTTAATGTGCAAATTATAATTGTATAATCCAATTCTTATATGCAATAAAAGTGTTCATGCAAAGTAGACCTTGCTTAATGAATTATAATACATAAATGCGCAAATTCGATATATATTAAGAAACTACACACTTATATTTAATTAAAGCTTGATACTTATTATTTCCCATTTCTCTAAACAAACAAAACATATATACACAACCTAGAAATTTCTACGAGAAGACAAAGCTTCTTCATCAACTTGTTTTATTATATACCACTTTAGATATTTCGGTAATTAAAGTAATGGAAATCATTAAGCAATACTTACTCTGATCCTAATTCAAGTTCTTATTTTGTATTTTTTGTTCCCATTGAGGTTTATTGAAGTACATTTAAGAAAATTACTCTGAAAACATTTTGCTAATTTTGCTATTTTACAGGTTTTACTACCCATTATGTGCAAAAAAAAAAGGCAGTAATCATAAATTACAAAAATAAATGCATAGAAAAATAATAATTTATAAAGATATTCGATTTGTGTGTTTATTTTTTTTAATATTATTATTATTTCATGGAAATGCATATGATGACCCATTTTTTAAGTATATTTTATCAAAAATATTATAGTGCAAATATTAAGAAAAAAAAACAAATTTAACTTAAGACATGTGCTGTTAAAAAGGTATAATAGAGAATTGATCACATGTATTAACTTTTTTTTTTTTTTTTTAAGAATCATGTGGTTATTTTTTGAAGAATAAGAATTCACTTTCAAATGTATCATATCTCTGCAGTTCACTGAGATATATATATATATATTATCTTGTCTTGATGAACTACCTACAAATTAACGGAAATAATGTACATTTTATTCATGGCACACACTCGACGTAAATATTTTTACCAAAATAATACAAATGAGGCCATGGGGCACATATTTCTGGGAAGGGTTGGTAATTTTTGGATGCACACAGAGATCTCAACACAATTTTCATAATCACTGAAGGAGCAAATTTATTCACAGAGAAACAAAATTATACACAAAGCGGGCCCACGACGGAACAGAAGAGCAGAGCACTGGTTTGGATGACACCTTTTTTTTTCACTCATGGAATATGAGATTGTAGAGCGCACACAAACAGGTGAAATGGGCTTTTTTTATGTGCACCCCGCAGATTTCCACACTTTAATTTATGATGATAGAGATGGGTTTCTGCCGACGCGCAACACAAAATATTTCACAAACAGTGGTAGCACGAACTTGCATCCTTAAAGATGGACACAGCGCAGAAAAAAAACACAGGTTTTGATCTTTGCAGAAGTGCGCAGCTTATATGCATATTTTCACAATTTTTTTTTTAGAAAACTATCTGGAGCAGGTGAACGTTCAGATGGCACTTTTTTTAAAGACAATTTTCACAAGCGCTGGTGGAGATTCCTTCTGAGAGATGGTCAAATAAAAGAAAAATATTTCACAAAGTCTGTGTATTTGTCACCTTTTTTTGCGGGAAGACTCACAGTCGAAAAAGGTGCGGCAGGCGTTCGATGACCCGAACGGCACAGGGTTGCATCTCGTTAGGCCAATGTAGGGTCAGGAAGAAAGGCGAAGAGACGTTGAGGGATCGTCGAACGAAACGCAGAAATCCATAAAAGTAGCAATCTAATTAAGGTGCTGACGAGTCCCATAACGTCGAATATGATGTAGGATAAGAAAGTGGGGGTCCAGAATCCAGATGGAGAGGCAAGACCATTGCTGCAGACAGCTCCGTTTGATGAGTCGAAACGGCACACCGAGATTGAACGCTGGATCACGAGTGTGGAGTCAACAAAGTACTGCGCGTACAAATCCATTGGTGCAGCGAACGCAGGCAAAAGGGTAGAGAGAGAGTGCAGCTACGTTGATAGTCGGAGAACTACAACAAACCCCGTCGGGGAAAAAAAATTAAGTTGTTTCACGTCGCTGATAAGCGCAAAGAGTGAAAACTTCTCCCCGTATTTTTTTTTTTTTTTTTTTTTTTTTTTTGAGAAAACTGGGAAAGCGGCACCAAATTTATATGACGGTGATTTGTGTACCCAAGTTCATAATTGAGTAAAAACTCCAACACAATACTTTAGGAGACTTGAACTTTTTTATTATAAAGAACCTTTAAAAGGAGGGCCGTGAAAATACAGAGAGACGGGGAGAATTTCGTTAAATGCAGAAGCCCACAGCGGGGCTTAATTACTGCCTACGTAGCTCTAGGTCAGGAGCAAAAGTGATAAAAATTTTGTTACAATTGCTTACACATTGGCGAACATAAGATAACCATATGTAAGATATTTGGCGATAAAACGAATCGGGTAGACAAAGCAATCAAGAAGTTTTACATTGAATAAAATTATACGTCATGGCCTGTTTACAGGGTTACATGTAGCTAAAATTCCTGTGGGAAAGCGGGGTGATTGAAGAAATAACTAACACGTGATATTAGATGTACGTTACAGATTTAAGGACAGCTGAAATTAGTCAGCAGGGGCATATGACTTTTATCTGAGAAACTAAAGAGTGGGAAATAATAGGAATGTAAGCCAAGAGGCTGAGAAAATATGCATTACATATTGACGGCTGCGAGATGAAAGAAATTCACTTCTATTTTATTCTTTTATTTTATCTCAACGGAAAATCACTGCGATTAAGATTTATTTCTATCCATGTGAAAGTGAAAGAAAAAGGAACAGACTGATAAATGATGCATGCATTTAAAACATACTTTTAAAGTATAAATGAAACTTACAACAGTGTGAGGGGGTGGTGGGAAGTCAATGTATACCGACATGTGAAATTAAATATAAAATATCAAATTTAAACTAAATATTATATTTGAAAGGGGGGGGGGGAATAATGACAATTTATAATGAACCAGTAAATTTAAATGTTGATTTTTGAGGGGAGAGCAGGATAAATGAATTTAAAACGGGAAAGCCGTTATAACCCCTACTAACTCCTCAACAAAATATTGTAGAAGAAAGTTACTGGTACCGAACGATTGGAAATAAAGTTTACTTTTAAATGATGTATATAAAATTTGCTTAGGGGGGCATCTACATATTAAAACGAACCCAAACTTATTTTTTTTCAATCGCAATACACAATTTTAACAAGATATTTCAAATTGTCGGTTCAAATTATGCCTCAACACCAAATTTCAAGTCATTTGAATGATAAGTTTTTGAATTATAAGCATTCAAAATTTAGTTCTAAATTCTAATGTTACATTATATTTTCATCTTTTCACTAATACTCCTGAAATTATACTTTTAATGTGCTAATTTTTTGTGTAGCAATACTACTACAATACCCAAACATAAATACGTTGAATTTGCAATTTTTATAATTTTATGATATTAATTATCAATTATGAAATTAATATTCGAAAAAAATGATGAATTGCAACCTACATTTTTTTTCATGGATTTAGATTTATTAAGTCCTGCTTTATAGAAATCCAAAATTTCCCATTTTTCTTCCAAGTAGTTTTCAAATTATGCTTAAAAATGGTAAAATGATGGTTTAAGGGACCATCTGTGATATAAGTGACTAGATATTTTGAAATTTCTTATGCTATCCTGTAATCTAGCAGTCTTCAATGATTGCTTGAGTGGCGCTTAAGATGCCTTGATCAAGAAGGAGGCTCTCTGGGTCAACAATCGAGTACCGACTACAATTTGGATACAGCCCCTAAAATAAGCTTGTTTTAAAATAATTAATTTCTCGGAAACTTAACGTACGAATTGCATAAAAAATTATTTTTAGGCTAATTGAAGGGTGTGGAGTTCATTTATGCTGTCAGAAATATGTACAGCTATTGGAAAAAACAAAGTTATGTTTCGTTTTAATATGTAGATGGCCCCGTAAGCAAATTTTATATACATCATTTAAAAGTAGACTTTATTACCAATCGTGATGTATCAGTAACTTTCTTCTACGATAATTTTTTGCAGAGTTAGTGAGGAGTGTTTACTTTTTTTTCCACGACGGTACATTATGGTTAAATCTGGTGAGTGCCAAGAACGTAATATGTACCCCTAAACAATTAATCATTTGTTCTTCAGAAAACTCCACCGGGTAACCTTGTCACGACCCTAAGTAGGTTGCGTAAAAGAAGTCATTTATGGTTAAAGATTTGGCTGTTAGAGTAAGGAATATTAACTAAAAGGAATTTTTACATGTCTTGTAGAAACTTCAAAAGTCAGAATCACCCTAACGTTGCGTACACTGCAACTAACACCGATTTCATAATTTCTTGAAAATTTACTAAAGAAAGAGTAAATGATAACAACATGTAACTGGGAAAATGCATAATACGTGCAGAAACTTTTAGCCCTTAAAAAATTACTGATGTGCTTTTTCAGAATATACTGTAGCTAAAAGATTATTGTTCATCAAAATAATGTAGTAAAAGACAATAGGCATTATATCTAATTTGATCATGAAGAAGCTACTTAAGCGTAGTGTTTATAACTTAGTAGAGAATTATGACAGCAGGAATGAGAACCTTATTGCTAAAGTATTTTACAGAAGTGGAATTTTGAGAATATACAATAGGCAGAATTCTCTGTTATTCTGCACAAAAGTTGCTCTGGTAGAATGCGTACTGGTAGATATTGCGGATAATGTTCCAAGACTGAAGCTTCTACACTGTCAGAAAAATTTGTCTTTATACACTAAATTATTCGTCATTCTTAAACAAATAATCTTCGTACTCCTAGAAAACATGCTTTTTCCTTTAATTCTGCCCAGAAGTCTAAAAAAGAGAGAAAAATTCTGTTTATTCCTCACACGCATGCTTATTGGCGCTATTAAATCCAAATCTCGAATTAATTTCTAAAGTGAAAAGCATAAATTTAAATGAATTAAAATTTCTTATTTATTTAAAAATAAAAGAAACAAAAATAATGCTTTCGAATTTAATAAAGTAGCAATTTTCTCATTAATTTAAACTTATTCGCAATGTATTTTTTAGAGCATTAAAAACATTTTCGCTTGTGATATATATTCTAAACGAACATATTAAAAAATATTTAGTAGATCAATGAAGTTAAAAAAAGATTTTATTCAAATGTTTATTCTCGAATTTAATTCAAAATATTATATTCATATTTTACATCTAGCAATCAAATTCCATCTTAATAAAACATGTCTAATATGTAATAATTTGTATGTTCTATTACTCGATAAGTGTTAAAACACCAACCATTATTTCATAACGAAATGTTTCTACAATTAAGAATAAATTTCCGAGCTTTCAGAACAGGAAATTTAACAATACTTACCAATCCCTCATTTCAAGAAAACCCATATCTTCGTTTAAAATCGGACCTCTGCCAAGTTCTTGCTGGCCGAATGGTTATGATGCTCGATTCCAAAACGCATGGTCTCAGGTTCAAAATCTAGAGGGTCCACGGAAGAACGATAGACAAGTATTAAAAAAAAAAAAAAAACTTTTTTTCAGGTTACGGAAAATTTCTGTCCTATAATGTAAAAAAGTAAAAATTAAATTTAAAAAATAAAAAAACCGAACTAATTAATTATTTATCATTAATGTGAATTTTTTTTTTTATGTTACTTATCTATTTTTTATTTACTTGTATTGATGTCTTTTAAGTTGTGTACGGAGCTTCTGATTGTAAAATAGTCAATGAAACATCGTCTTCATTATGAAAGACCTATCCAATGATATGCCACTCAATATGATGCGATTTTTTTTTACCGTACCTACAGCCATTTTGAATTTATAAAAACAAAACGTAGCCTATAATTATCGGGCGGTTACGACGAACCGATAGAGACATCATTCATTAAAATCGATTCAGCCTTTGGGATGTTTCGAGGGTATAAAGAAATCCACATAACCAGATACGCGTGAAACACATAACCCTTCTTGGCAGTCGGGTACAAGGAACAGAAAGTTCTTAAATTTTCGGATATATACCGGCAACAGTGCTGCCAAGAGTATTTCTATGAATTAAAGAAGATATTTCTGAGAGTGTAGGTCAGTGTGGTATTTACCTTCTACGAGAAATCCTTCGGCGTATATTTTGGATAATGCTGGCTACTTGAATATTTTTCCATATCTCAGATGTTAGATTGACGCACTATGTAGTTTATTTTATACCTTCCAAAATAGTAATGTGTTCAATAATTCCTTTATTGTCTAATAAAATATATTCGATTTTCATGTTTATGGCAAGAAGAGTTACATTGATTACATTTTCCCTAATATTGGAGTTATTCTTTGGAAGTCCTGGAATATCAAAAATTACGGCCCCAACAGTGGCCGAGAGGTTCTGTTTTCGAAGCTGGTAGACGGAAGCTGCAGGGTTAGATCCCAATAGCGACCCTAGGCCTAATCATTAGGAGTTTTCGGGGTTTTCTTGAAACCTTGGTTTTCCAAAGTTAAATACGGGTTAGGCTCCCTTAGAAAGACTCTCACGGAGGGCAACTCCGCCCCTCTGGGCCTATATCCCTCATGCTGATAATTGGCCGTCATAAACATATCCAAACAACCAACCCAAAAAATTACGCGCTTTTCAGTTATTCATTTTTAACGACTGAGGTACTTAAGCACACAATTCACGAGCCTAATTATAGGTTGTTCCTAAAAACTCATGGAGCAAGACTCCTTGGACTTCAAAGAACTCAAGTTATCATTAAGCCATACGTAGTATCCGTGCTAGGATATTGGCGATATTCTCTTTTTAATCTCTCCCTTCTGATTTGTTTTATGGTGTATCGGTGTCGTATTTTGCGGACAAACAAACGAATTTCGTAAGTATTTTATTGCAGGAATGTCCGATGGTGATTTTCCGCATGAAACCGATGATGATCTATGACTTTCTAATTAATTATATTTCAGAATCTGTGATCAATTTTGAGATTTTCAATTGAATTCCTTATTTTGTTACTAGCCTGTTTTGTAAGGTTTATTATCGAACAGAGTATACAAAGTTTGCTATACCATGATACTATTGATATGACTTAATCTATCGCATTATTAAGTTAAGAAAGTGACACTGTTCAACACTCTGTGTATGTGTACACTTTGCATTTATTTATAATTAAAAAAAAAACTCTTTGTTTTAAAAACTATGTAAAAAATTCGTCTGTAAAAAAAAAATTAACACATTTTCCGTGATTTTTTTTTTTTTTTTTTTTTTTTTTTTTTTTAATGAAAAGTTAAATATGCAATTTTGTGAACCGAAGTAGATGGCGCTAGATCACTGATAAACATAAAGTACAAAATTCATGTACGTGTTTGCTCTTCATGTAATTAAGTACGAAAAATTATATTTATGGTTATTGTGCCTAGTACATAGAAACAATTTTTATATATACGTCTGTATTACTTAAAGAGTTAAATATACCCTCTCCCCATTTTTTTGGTTAGTGTAATTACTGTGATAGCCGAATTTAATTATTAAAGTGAATGGTTTCTATAGTGATATCTCTATTGGAAAATTATTAATTAATGCAAGTTCTTGTTTATTTCAGAAGCGCACTTTCTCGTAGATTTATTATCTCCTTTTTCAAATAAAAATTTAATTTCTGCAATAGTCATAACGCAATTATAAATAAATATTTTATTATCGCTAGTTCTCTTAATTTTAATTATTTCACAGATGGAATCATCATCATTATTATTATTATTATTATTATTATTATTATTTTGACAAAACGAAACTTTGGGGAAATGGCTTCTATTTAATTACAAATTAAATTAATTTTTCCTATTCTAAAATTAAAATTACACATTTAGTATTGTTTAAAATATAATTGTTTTTAGAGAGTTAATGTAATGAATATAAGATGGGGAGTCAGTTGGAATATTTTAGTTATTTTGTAATTTGATTATTATCTAAACGAATCTATATATTACGTTCAGGAATAGAAATTATAATTATATTTATAATATACGCACATTCGGAGACAATGTTTGCGAGTGTTCAAAAATTTGACCGACAAATTAAGATGGGAGATACTTCAAGAGGATGAACAATTACAATAGAACATGGGGTCGCAAACAATGTACTTAATCAAAAATACAGGTTGTTCTACCCTAACTCAATTTTGGTTGACTGTAAAAACTTTCAGAAGCCTGAAATATATTGTAATGAAACTTTTGGGGATGGTGGACGTTTAAAAAAATACTTTAATTTTCATAATAGAGATTTGAAATTTTGTGTAAATATACATTTCACTATAAGTATATAGAACACGTTAAAATAAATTTCCAATTTTATTATAATTTTCAGATCTTTTAAAGAAATTAAAATTTTAAAACGAAATTTTAAAATGCTCCTCGATTTTGAATTTTAATCGCGTAAAACTCTATTACAAATAAATCTGTGTATCTATTTTTTAAATTCCTTAAATAGTTAACTTTTTAGAGATATTTGTCTGAATTCCATATCAATTTTCATCAAAATTCTGTCTTACAATAAGTTAAAAATCAAATTTAATTGTCTTAATGAAGTCGAATTTTGAAATGCATACGCAGTTTCTTTTTTAGCAATATCAACATTCTTCCTTATCAGTTTCATGAATTTTGATCAAAATTAAGTGGGAAGGAGCATTTCAAAAATAAAAAAAATAAGCTGAAACATTAGTATTGAGAAAATCAGATTTAAAGTATATTAAAAGTCAAAAAATAGTTTGTGAACAAAATTAAAACACTTGTAACTTTATGTAAATTTATCGCATCTTCATGCGGTTTTCCACGAATGACGTAGTACAAATCGGAGAATAATAATACGCAGAAAAAGAAATGTCGATTTTAGGGTCGATTTTTGCTTAAATGAAGGCCAACGATCCCTTTAGTAGACGTGCGGAATTTTGACGGAAGGAAAAAAAAGTGGGGGAAGATTCAATTATACGTTTTCGTAATGTTATAGAATTTCACACAAAAGAAAGTACATATCGTTGCATTATCATTGCAATGTTTTTATTTTTCTCAAAATTATTGCCGCCAACCCAAGTTCAGTTTGGATGAAACACCCTGTATTCCTGACAAAACAAGCGTTTTACGACTACATGCTCTAGGACAACTTTTCGCCCTCTTGAGGCCGTCTATCACTCCTCTTAATTTACCGGTCGAATTTTGGAACACCCTGTATAATTAATCTTTTATGGAATAAGGAGATAAAAGAAAGTAGAAATTAAATTAATATTAACTGAATGTAAAGTTAAACATTCTTTTCGCATTAATTTTTTTTTTCTTTTACAATAAAAAGCGAAGTCTTTCACATTTAATAATATATGTTTCATTTCGATATAAAAAATATATGTCTTATTGAATTGATGTAAGCGATTTAATTAATAATATAATCGAATCTTATTATGCTGTTTGATTCAGAATTTTCATATTAAATATTTTTGTCTTGAATCACAGTCTTTAAAATGACTAATAGTCACTTTACTAACAAATAGAAAGTTATAAGAGCGTTTGTTATTTTAATTTAAAATAATATTTTACGATGCATAATTCATTTGCATTAAAATTTATTAATAGTTAAAAGATTGAGTTACTTATTACGTTTAATAAAACGGAACATTTGTTTATTTAATGCTATGTTATTTACAAATTACTCTAGACAGAATAGGGAAATTTTTCTGTATGTCCGTTACGAGTTATTTATTATTACATGTTTTGACATTTCTTCAATGCCAAACGTCAGATGTTTTACTACTCTATGAGTTAAACAGTGTACAATAAGAAAACCACACAGCACGCTAATTTGTTTTCTTTCAATGTGTAATTAAAATCACAATATGTATTTTAAAATCATCACTCTTCAATCATCAATAATGCGAGACACCCTATATTTCTCTAGGTATTACAAAGTGTACAATAACAAAATTGCAAAGAATGCTTTATTTATTTATTTTTTTTGCCTGTTTTTGAAATCCGATCAACCAACTGGGATTCAAATATGCAAAAATGTAATAAAGATTCATTATGTTTAATTATACAAAGCCATTTACTATATTTAACAAAAATTATGTGTGAAATGTAATACCTTACATCTTTAATATTTTTAAAGAAGTACATTTGGATTTTCTTCTTTAGTGAAATGATATTATGACATTTACATTCTGGTAGAAAGCCAATTTAGGTATTTTCAATCCCATTTGACACTCAGAAAATAAATTTATGTTGTATAATTTCTGTCACGTTCTGTCGGATATCCTGTCATGTAATAAAAAGCGTAAATATGCACAACGCGGAATTAGAGGAACTCTGATTTGACTGTTATTGTCAGAGACAAAATTTAGTTGAAAGGAACACAAACACCCAAACGAAGTTTTCAAAGTCTACAATATTTTCTTTAGATCCCACATTGTAAATAAAACAAAATATTTTAAATGTATTTTAATATAATAAACGTTTAACAAAAATTAAAAAAAAAATCAAAGAAAAAAGTTTCTTTGTCACATTTGAATAATAGTTTGAAAAAATCTTTTGTATATATACTAATACATTTACGCAATATATTAATAACTGTTGTTATATTTTGAATAGTTTCCTTGAAAAACTGACTTATTTTGCGATTATCTCAGAAACAGTATGTGGTAAGTCGATCACTTTAATATTTCGTTGGTTAAACTCCTTATAAAAATGTTTTGTGAAGTACGAATTGTATATATGTTCCGGAATTTCAGTAAAATATTTCACATTGCAAATGGATGAAATATTTCGGTATACTATAAGCTATATCGCTATTATGATTTTATAGTCTACTCTCGGATGGCGCCCAAAATTTAAAAAAAAAGAGTTTTACTTTAAATCTAACACTCAATTTCACAATTGCTTTCAGACCACAGTTGAATGTAGGACTCCAAAAGATTTTTATATCGGTTAATGTCTAATATTTTGGTCGCATTTCCGAAAGCTCCATTCTATCGTAGGCTGTTCGACATCACTTCGATACTACTCTTGTGTATCTGTGCACCATCTATATGTTATGTCTTCTTGAAGTTTTCCAAGCCATCTCCAATTTAATTGTTGAATTCTCTCGATGATGTGAAAATCTTTTTCCGAACTTCTTATCCAAGTTTTTAATAATCTGTTATTTTCTGTTTGATTATTCATTTTCTGTTTACAACAATGGCAAAGATACACATTTCCTTACATCTACGTGTCATTTGTAATCCTATAAATCGGGTGTTTGTGTTGTTTATAACTACTGCTTATCTGCATAAGGGATATAGTCCCGAGGGGTGATGCCCTCCGTGGGGGGTCTTTTTAAGGGATCCTAACCAGTATTTGCGAAAGCTTACGAAGAAATTCGAACAAATATCTCGAAGGATTTCGAAGAAAACCACGGAAAACTCCGAACTATTAGGCCGACGGGCGCTATTGCGTTCGAACTCGGCACTTTCTGTTTACCAGCTTTAAGATCAGAATCTCTCAGCCACCAGCAACACCTGTTGACATATGGCGATGTGACGATGTGTATAGGAACATATTTGCCTTTTTTGTCTTTAGTAGACGAAACACGGTTTGTAGATCTCAAAAGTAAAATCTCCGTTCCAACTTTGTAAGTAATTAACTTTATTTATTTGAATATTTCTATTTTACGTATACTATGAATAGTAATAAATATTTTTGATAAAGTTTTTTTCTTCTAAAATTGAGAAATGTTAATTATTTATAATTTAACTCTAGCAGCCATGTGGGGCACTTGCGAACAGACTAGTTGGGGGCAGATATGAACAGTCCGCAAGTGCCCCAATAATCATCCTGTGATTATTGGGTCCTGTAATCACATTCTTTTCTTTCAGTTATATTCATGAGAAGAATGTCAGATCCAATACCTATAACGTTTCTGAAATATTAGTCATCCCTGTCATATAAAAGTGAAGTTTGTTTCGAAATTTCCACAACCATATCTGCCAGGAAGTGCACAAGGACAACAAGCTGTGTTACATTCAATTGTAATTTAAATAAATTTAATGTTTTTTGAAATGAAATAAGTGTTATACATTCTTTTAGTAAATGGTTTACAACAATATTTCTTATGTATTGTTAATCCGAAAAGTACTAGGTTAAAGATTTTTGTAAACTGATTCTATTTCAGTTGTCCCAATCTTAAAATGATGGCTTACTTCCATCTCTAAAACAACAGCTATGTCTATAATGTTTTGAAAGAGTATAAACTGTACATTTTTAAAAAAGTCAAATTTTTAAATTGATAACTAAAATGATTCTTGAATATGGGAAGAGAACAGCTTTGTATTCACTTATTTTCATTTTATAATCTTTTCCTTAAACAAATCATCCAGAAACAAGAAACATACATATAGGTATATATTTACATTATGTTGAACTTAATAGATAATATAGCTAATGATTATGAAGACGAATTAGTAACAGAATAACAAGCCATGTCAAAGGATATATTTTTCCTCTGTTCATATGTACCTAACCTGTGTTCACAACTACCCCACTAGTGGTGAAATTTTTTTTGAATTTATAAAACTATTAAAAAGTAAGAGATACCATAAGGTAATTAAAAAAATACCATGTGTACGATAAAGATTTGTTTACTATATTTAGTAGATTTTGTACATTGAAATTAACCTAATTATGAGAAAATGCTATATTTATGTGAACTGGTTCAGTGTTCACATGTGCCCCTCTCTCCTTTATATATATACAATGTATGGCTAATTATTTTTATACTGTCGAAAAAATAATTATAATTTAAAGTTCGTTATTTGGTTAAAGATGGTATTTGGATGTCCATGTATCTACACTATCTGCGCTGTGCGTCATTCTCGTTTCACTATCTTTTATTGAAAAACACAAGCAAGTGCTCGCTGTTAAAGCACTATTGTTGAGTTGAAGGAGCAGTGAATAAACATAAAATTTTGTTTTAAATTGTGAAAGTGCTAACAAAATCCGCAAAATTTTGAAGATGTGTACAGCGATGATGCATTATCACGTTGCCGCATTTTGTAATGGTCTCTACGATTTCTGGATATTAATACCATCAAGGAAAACGTGATATCCGAAATTATAAAGTCTCCTAAAAATGGCTCTGTAAGTTTTTTCAAACTATTTTAAAGCCGCTCGCAAGAATGTATTACGTGATACGGAACTTACTTTGAAACATATTAAACAGTTATACTGTATATTTATATTTCAGGAGTTGTTCCATCTATCCGAGAAACTTATAGCCATAACTTGTATAGATATATATATTGCTGAATGTGCTTATTTATTGTGCATATGCAAGTGCATAAAAATAACTGTATAGCTTCACTCAAATAAATAAGTAAATGGTTATGATTTCTAATGAATAATAGTATTAAATCACACCATCGGGAGAAATGCCCCAATTTCCAATGAAAAATGAGCTTGTGTTGTTTTTCGATGCACGGTTTTCACATATTAAATTCGAAACTTTCACAAACTGCAGGAAACAGAATCAAGAAAAAAATTATTTAATTAAAGCAAATTGCAAAAATTCGTGTGTGTCAACCTTGCATTTAAACAGCTCTCTGTTACAAATTTGTCGCAATGTGATGTGTAAGTTTATTAATCAAATCAAAGTATACTCAAATGTTAAATAGCAGTGGGAAATGCCCCTTTTAACATGCAGCTGTTGATATATTTTAACGTCATATTATAGAACTATATTTGAGCTCAAAAGAAACATAGCCATTTTCATTGAGGAGATTTTGTTTTTTCAGTATGATTTGGAAACTTCTTTATTTAGCACATACTAAATATTACTTTATCAGCGCAAAACAATCTTCTTGCGCCGACGTCTGGTACAATCTTCCCCTTAGAATTCCAAATCGCATGATTCATCGTGTACGTACACCGAATGGGATTGCGATTTTTACAACAGTTTACGCGCGAGAGGGCAAAGATAGCCTTGCGTTATTTTACGGTCACGCAATATATATTTATATATATGGCATTTTTATCTAGATCAATTTATAAGTTACATAAAACTGCTAAATCGTAAATATGATAATTGTGCAGTTAAATGTTTATATTGAGTAAAATAATTCATGGGAAGTAGATCTTATTCTTGAATTATTATACATGATAGCGTATTAATATTTCGATATAAATTGAGAAACTACACTCTATTTCTAATTAAAGCTTCACATTTATTATTCCCCATTTCTCTAAACAAACAAATCATATAAATACAACCTAAAAATCCTTACGCGAAAACAGAGCTTCTTCATCAATTTGTTTTAATATATACCACTTTAGATCTTTCGGTAATTAAAGTAATGAAAATCATTAAACAATATTTATTGTTACTGAAATACTGTTGTTTATTTTGTATTTATTGTTTTCATTTATTCAAGAACTTTAAAAAATATTACTATCAAAAAAGGTTTGCTGTTTTACATGAAATTCTTCCAATTAATCTTTAAATAAAAGGCGTAATTATAAAGTACAAATAAAAATCATTGCTAACTAATAATTTATAATGTCATTCGGTTTATTCTTTTACATTTTGTTGAATTGCAAATAATGACACATTATTTAAGTATCATTTATCAAAAAATTTATCGCCCTAATTTTATCGAGCTAAAATAAACAAAACAAAAGAAATGAATGCAATACATTATAATTTTTTTTACATTATAGATTTTTTTATGTTTATTATTTTTTCAGTCTGGAAAGGGATAGGATATACAGTATAATAGTCAGTTACAAATTTTAGAGTTTATTCTAGAAAAATAGGTGCAGACTAGCGAGGGAAATAAAGAGCGATGCGGAAGAAAAATGGCGCAAAGGAGAAGAAATGGAGAATCATGAGGCATTGGAAATGGCATTTTATGATTAAGAACAGCATAAATAATGCTAAAAAATAAGTTTGTAAACAAAGTCATATGAACAATATTAAAAGAATGCTTTTGCAATATTTCAATAAAGTACCTTTCTCCATCATTTCGCAAAAACAGTCTCTCGGTAAAATACAGTTACTCGACCTGTTGCAAGACTCTACTTTTAAGTATTTTTATTCAATTTCAAGGGTAATACTAAATTAAAACTAAGACTTTAGATTAAAACTAATCACGAACGTGCTGATGAAAAAAAAGAAAGGAAGAAACTCGACCCGTGGAGCAATCGGCTTATCTCACCCGATGCAATTCTCGTTTTACAAAACTAAGATATTTTCCCCACAAAAGTTTGAGGAAGTTCCCTCTTTTTTCCACAGTCCTTTGACGAAAACTGCACTTTTTACGTTTGACGAAATTATTTTTTTTTCGCAATCGATTGTGAAAATTTACTATTTATTGGGCGATCATTTGATGAAATGCCCTAATTTTTCCGCGATCATTTGGCGAAATTTCCTATTTTTAGCGCAATAGATTTTTGAAATTTCCAATTATTTTTCAGCGACCAATTGAATAAAATCATTATTTGTTTCTGATATATTTGACGAAATTCCCAATTTTTTTTCACAATCATTTGAAGAAATTCAAGAATTGATTTTTTGAAATTCTCCAAAAGGAAAAAAAAATCGCGTTTTTTCCCAAAAATTACAAAATATTTGGAATAGTCATATGCTTGTGAAAAAATTATAGCCGGTAAAATGCACACAGCATGCTTTATTAAGCGGAATTTTCTTATTTTATGAGAGATTAACATAATTCCACACGCTTATAGCAAACACTGCACCTCAATGGAACTCCCCCACCCACCCAAAATAACCTCATTATATAGAGCCCCTGCTTCTAAGGATGGATGTTCGCGATGTAAATAGTTGAAAAAACACTGTTGTCTCCAAGTTCATATTCATTATGAATATTTATGTGAAAAAAAATGAGGATTTTTTATGACTGAATTCTTGAGCTGATGGTCGATTTTTTTTTTTTTTTTTGAACTAAATACCTTAATTTCGTGAACATTTAGAACAGAAACACTCCTCGTTATGAAAAATCAACACGACAACGAATTTAAAAAAAGCGCTGTGCACGAAAAAAAAGCACCACGCACACACAAAATAGCACGGCTCATCTCAAACATCCCACGGCGTAGCGCTGCGCTAAATATGCCTAGTTTAATCTCTAAAGTAATACAGTAGCAGTGATTTAGTAGGAAAAAACAACTTGATCTCGTGAGTACGAAGAACAATGCGCGTACAATTTTCATTTCTTCATTCAAGTCTTTCTATAGGATATCGTCTCGTAATACGTCGGAAACAAGCGAAAAGTAATCAGTACATACATACATTGTGGATACTGAATCTACAAGCTGTCAGCTACAATACTAATTTCTACTGTAATTTGAATCTCAATCTGCATATTTCGCTACATGCCACGTGAAAAGATAGCAAAATCATCAAGTGCAGAATAACGAATGTTCTAAAATCCTGTGGAGGAAACATTATGCGCCTGCTCTTTCAGAAATCCCCCAGAAAGATGTCCATTATGGTGAAGTCTGGTGGAGGCAGAAAACGTTTTACGAGCCACTAACAATTAATGATGTGATCCTCAAAGTACTCGAATAGGTAGCTTTGCAACATAGATGAGTTTAATGGACGAATTCATTTAGGTATCAAACATTTGGCAGTTATAGGAACATAAATTAACTAAATTATATTTTTACGTATCATATTGAAACTTCAAAAGTCAAAATCTCGCTAACGTTCTGTTGTTAACATTACACATAACATTACATTTTTTATTACATAATTTCTTGAAATTATCTTAAAGAAAATATAAAGGATAACCCCATGTAACTGGGAAAATGTAATATACATACAAAAACTTTTAGCCTCTAAAAGTCTCTGTTCTGCTTCTATAGCATCTACAGTGACTAAAATTTCATATTTCATCAAAAAATGTAAAAAATGAACAAAAAGCATAATCTTTAAGTAATTAGATGAACGTAGTTATTATACACTGCTCAAAACAATTAAAGGATATTTGAAGTTTTATATAAAATAAAGGTATAAACGAAATTTTTTTTGCCGAAAATAAAAGAAGAGAATCACAAATGCAAATTTTTCTGGTTTTCAAACTGTGGAGTATGCAAATTTTGAGTTCGACGTCAAAAACGTCGCTTCAGCGGCAGCGAATGAAATTTGACTTTCAACTGGATAAAAGAGAATGAAGACAAGGATGATCGGCATTCAGTGATTGCTTTGTTTCGATAAGTACGATGTCTCAGCGAAGTCATTTGACAGATTCAGAAGCTTTGAGAATTGTTGGTAGGTTAGAAGGGGGCCAAACTCAAGCCGAAGTAGCGCAAGCCATTGGAGTGTCACAAAGTGTCATTTCCAGGATCTGGAACCGTTTTTTGGAGAGTGGATGTACAGGCCGAAGACCAGGGCAAGGTCGTAGACGGGCAACAACGCCCAATGAAGATCGGTATTTAGCGTTAACAGCTCGGAGACACCGAACCATGAACGCTACACTTCTCCAACAACACCTTCGCTCGGCTACAGGCACCACGATTTCAACTCAGACTGTCCGAAACCAGCTCCATGCTGTAGGTCTGTATGCTCGCCGACCGATGGTATGTGTTAGATTAACATCAAGGCATCGTCGCGACCGCAGGGAGTGGGCAACCGAGCATGTCAGCTGGAGGAGAAATGAATGGAGCAATATTCTGTTTTCTGACGAGTCCCGTTTTTCTGTGCATCCGGATAATAGGCGTATTTTTATCTGGAGGGACCGTGGCAATAGGAATAATCCTGCGTTCGTGCACGAAAGTGTCAGATTTGGCGGTGGAGGAGTGTTGGTGTATGGTGGCATCTCCATTGACGGGCGCACTGACCTCTACATCATTCGAGATGGAGCTCTGACTGGTCGCCGATATAGGGATGAGATCCTCAGACCTATTGTAGTCCGTTACGCTGCAGCAATCGGAGATAACTTCATTTTAATGGACGATAACTGCAGGCCACATCGTGCAAACCTGGTGGAGGATTTCCTTTTCGAGGAAGGAATCGTTCGAATGGAATGGCCAGCGTGTTCTCCAGACATGAATCCAATCGAGCACGTTTGGGATGCTCTAGGAAGACGAGTTTCTGGCCGCCAACAACCCCCACAAACTCTCCAAGAACTGGAAAGAGCTCTTCTTGAAGAGTGGGGCCCCAACTCGTCATTAATAGCCTCATTGTGTCCATGCCTCAAAGGTGTTCAACGTTGCTGGCCGCCCGTGGAAACCATACCCCCTACTGAAAATGATTTTCTTTGAAGAAAACACCTTTCCTTATTCTTTTTTTCTTATATGCACAAATTGTGTTTTTTTTCCTTTAGTACACAAATGCGCAATAAAATGCATTTCTTTCTGCCAAACATGTGTAATTTATCCTCATATAACCTACTATGTCTGTCGACCATGTATCAATCAGCTAAACAGTTTACCAGATACAAAATCCACCTAAAACTGCAATATCCTTTAATTGTTTTGAGCAGTGTAGCTTAGTAGTGAATGTTTGACAGCAGGAATAAATGCCTCATTATTAAAAACATTTACAGAAGTGGATTTTTAAGAGGTACAATCGTCTTCCATCTTATTCTGCTCCCAAATTGATAAGGATGTGTTCTGGGAGATATTGTGTGAAAGTGTTAGAAGTCTATTGTCCTAGGTCAATGTGATTTCCATTCACTGCAACCTAATTCGACGTATATTTGGAACAATGTTGGCTAGTTGTATTTTTTCTCATAAGACAAATGATTGACACATTGTTCAGTTTCTTTTATACCTACCTGAAAAGCAATGTGCTCCATAATTCAATCTATGTCTAATAAAATTAATTCGTTTTTCATATTAATTGCCGATTGGATTAAATTGATAACATTTTTCCGAATTTTTGAGTTCTCCTCGGTGGTCTTGCAAGGTGAACAATTAAACGCTTCCCTGTTATTAATTTTTGAAGACTGAAGCACTTCTGCATACAAATCTCAGAATATAATTATAGAAAGTTCCCAGCAAAGCATGAAACAAGAAAACAGGTATTCCACTTTTCAGAATTTAGTGTTGAACCTGATGAAAAAAAAATATATATATAAATATAGATAGTACACAGCATATTTCAGTTTTTAGACTTAAAATACCCTCTTTTATTTTATATAAAATGGCGACATTTGCATCCGCTGAAGAATTCCACATTTACGATTCAGTCTTAAACATCATCTACAGTAAAGTATTCATATGAGGTCAATACCGAGGAATAATACACAAACCCAGCAAAAAGCGATTTCGTCATTCAAGAAACTCGACAAAAAATCGGGTATCTAATTATTCATAAGCCATCATTTATTTGTAACATTAATATGTATATTGAAAATTAAATATAGTTTATAATAGCTCCATATTTTGTCAAAAATCATTCATTTATATTTTTTCAAAATTCGAAAAATGTTATTACACACGCATTAATAAAATTGCATTCTTTCAGGTTTTTGATAGGAATTTATTAAATGCGGAGAAAAAAAAGTCACACATAAATACTATAAAATACATTTTTTTAGCACACGAAATCCTGGGCGTGGCACGTATTTTAATTAAGATTTCTTTTTAAAGTTTTTTTTATGAGAAAATGACGGTTAAAAGATATATTAATTGACTATTTCCCCTTTACTTTCTACAGAAATGGAGTACTTCAGTTGCCATCATTTCGAAAATGGGTTTAAAAACTAAAAAATAAATATTATCTAAAAAATAAATTGAGAAGCAATTTTCAAACAAAATGCTTTTAAAAGTACTTTTTCCCAATAAAATGGTCTAAAAATGTAAAATGTGATATGTTTAGAAGTTAAAGAAATTGCAGTAGGTATTATTAACCGTACAATGATATATCTGCTTCGTTTTACGGCAGGCTTATGTAACGAAACGTTATTAGGGAAGGTGCTTTAATTGTTGACCGAAAGAAATAGCAAATCGGATAAGTAGCTGCTTGGACTTCAAAGAAATTAAGGTACTGTGAAGCGAAGCGTAGTACCTGTGTTTGAATAATGGCCTTATCCTACTTTTGATTTCTCCTTTCTTGTACGATTTCTGATGTAAAGGTTTTGTATTTACCAGACAAACATACCGATTTTGTAGGCATTCTATTCTTAGAATTAATGTGCGAAGGCGTCTTTCCGTATGAATTCGAAGATTCTTTATAACTTTCTAACTAATCACTTTACGGAATCTGACATACTTTTTCTGAATGGCAAATTACATTGAAAAATAATTTCCTTTGGTACAAGGAGATTTCATAAGTTATATCATCGAATATAGCATAGCTGTTTTAGTATACCAAGACACCATGAAATATGTCGACATTTTAATTCAAGAGGATGTAAAATTGCTCAACATTCTGTGTATGCAAGTACCCGAATTGTTTTATATTTTAAAAATAACTTCTTTATTTTAATGGGTAAAAAGTGTAAACATCTTTGCCGTGGGATTTTTATTTATATATTTTTTAAGGAAAAATAAAATATGCAATTTTGTGAACTGAAATTCTTCTATATATTAACCATGTTAAATTTAGATCTTTTTTTTTTGGCAAGTGTAAAAACTTTGATAACCGAATTATTTAACAAAAGTAAACTGCTGGTTTGTATAGTGATCTATCTGTTCCAAGCTGATTATTTAATGTATCTTCTTGTTTACTTCAGGAGTGCAATTTCTTGTCTATTTAGTATTTGATTTTAAAAATAAAAATTACATTTCTATGAACAACCACGCAATTATAAATAAACATTTCATTATCGCTAGTTCTCCTAATACTAATTATTTTACAGAAAAACTTTTTCTTCCTTTTTGAGAAAACGAAACCTTGGAGAAATGAATTTGATTCTGTTTAATTACGTAAAATTAAATTTCACTAGTCTAGAATTAAAATTTAACATTTAATATTATCTAACAAAATAATTCATTTTAGAGAGTGCATTAAAGTAATGAAATGTAAGACATGGCTTCAGTTGAGATATAGTTATTTTTGAATTTGATTATTATCCAAACGCAAGTATTTCATTTGTTGAAGAACTGAAATTTTATTTTTATTTAATATTATATCCCGCATTGAGAGACAATCTTTATAATTAATCTTTCATGGAGTAAGAAGATAAAGGAAAAGTCTAAATTAAATTAAAATTTACTGAATGTAATTTGATAATTTTCTACATTCAGTTTTTATTCTTATTCAAAAAAATACAAAATCACCCTCTTTCAGTAACAACCATTTAATTTAAGCTTTGTTCACTTAAGTAATGTAAGCGATTTTATTAATAATTAAAACTTTTTTATTAAGTTCTTTGTTTCTGATTTATTATATTATTATTTATGTATTAAAGATTTAATATATATATATATATCTTTTATCGCAGTATTATGCTTTAAAACGAAATAGAAAGTAGTAAATACGTGTGTTATTTGGATTTAAAAGTGAATATTTTATCATGCATAATTGTTTTGCATTTATAATGTTTTTCAAGTTAAAAGATTGAATTAGTTATTACGTTTAATAAATCAGAACATTTTTTTATTTAATGTAAAATAATTATTTCAAATGAAATAAAATCACATTAATTTAAATACTGCCTGTCAGAAATAGATTATTTCTGCCAGGAGTTATTATGTATGACAGGATGTTATTAATTTTCAATAAATAACATCCGATTACCTTTCTCCGTCCACAGCCCTTTATTCTTCCACTTAGCCCTACTCTTTTGTGGAAGCAAGGTTTTTAGGTCCACGGCCAGGTCCCGAGTAAAATACATTCTAGCCAAAGCCAGATTGAAAAAAAATCGAAAATTGGTACCGGGCAAATTTAAAAGGGAAATTACACAAATGAAAGACACCGAAAACCGGTAAGGGAGGACTCGGGGCAAGGAAGCTACCGAACGACTCCTGGCTGCGTCTAGCTTATTATTAGTCTCGGTCGGCAGTGGGGGGTGGGCCAACCGCCGCGGCGAGCGGCCTCTCTCCGTCCGCAGACCTTTATTCTTTTGTTAGTCAATGTCTAGACAATAGACCAAATGTCTTCTTGCTATGTAAAAAAAAAAAAAAAAAAAATTACATCCTCTTACTGTCTAATATGCTATTTTGTATTTTTTTACTAATTTGTAACAATTAATAGTACTACACTGTTAAAAATTTACATTCAACATTTCACTATAAAAAGCTGAAGACTAAGTACTCTGCAAAGACTTATTCGTATGTTCAAATTCCAAGAGACCTCACGCGCTATGTGGCATTCCTTAATTTTGATGCATGCATCCTAGTTCATCAAATAAGTATCCTACAAAAATTACGAACATAATGCTACTAAGTAAACCATTAATTTATTAAAATTAAAGAAAAATAAATGTTTACATTTCTATAGCTATGGAAATTTTGCTATGCGTTTTACACTGGATTAAATGTTATTGCTATGTGTAAAAAATAAAAATCAATAGCTTACTTACTGTACTGTTACTGTACTGATCACATTACGGTCTATGGGTGTTAATTTCGAACATTTTTATTATTGCAGTCGATGACCTTTTAAATCTCGATTTATATATCGCTTACCTCATATGAAAAAATGCAGTTTTGTAAAAATAACCTTATAGTATATATATATATATATATATATATATATATATATATATATATATATATATATATATATATATATATATATATATATTTAGGATATCTCTTTGATGATTTTTCTTTTTGTTTGAACAAGTGATAATTCAACTGAATTCCTCATGCTGTTTCGTATCATGGTTATTACCATGTTAGAGCCAAAACATATGAATCGGCTATAAAATTCTTAACTCGTTTTTAAAATTAGGAAAAATCTTTGAACATACGATATATTTAAATGTTTATTTTTAATGTAAGAATAAATAATGCTTCAAATACAATTTTGCTGTGTAACTTTTCAAACTTTAATAATTTTTGTTCTATCGACAATCAGTACACATGTGGAAATTTGATCTTGCCTAACAAAGACGAGACATAGTTCCGTGATATTTTTAATTCACATTATGATATCAAGCAGAAATTTCTAGACAGCTGTTATGAAACATGTACCAGATGTTACCTCTCATTTGACATTGTGATAAAATTTCGTCATTGTCTAAAAGTATTGCACATCGAATATTAATTGACAAATTAGTATTTTGTCGAAACACAGGATATTTTTCGATAGTCTATAAAGTACTATTGAGTACGAAAATAAAGTGTAAAAATAGGTAAAAATTTATCTCTTTAAATATTATCAAATTGTTTTATAGCTGTAAATTACGGAAATTTTTGAACGTACCTGAAACACATATACTCTCACATAGCTATCTACAAACTCTATCAATTTTATAAATATTATTTTCAATAATGAGCATTGTACAGAAACCCTTAATGTAATAATTAAATTATCTTGTGTAAGTATATTTACGTACATATATATATGTTATAAACTATATCTGTTATAAGTAATTATAATAACAAACTGCGAACAAACAAACATGCATACGTGTTTACAGACAAAATTAAATCATAAAACAACGTTTGAGATATCTTGAAAACAAGCTGAACCGCCCGGCGTTGCCCAGGTCTGCCGAAAAATGTCACGAAATGCGAAAGAGCTTAAAAAAAAAAAAAAAAAAAAAATCAGTTGCGTAAAATGCAAAAATCGCTTAATGAATTTCCAATACAATTCGTGGAAATGAGAAAAAAAAATATTAAATCGAGCTAGAAGATTGAAACAGGATTCCGTTTACGAATGTGGAAGAATCGTGACAAATAGCGTAAAAAAACACATAAAAAATTCAGGAAAATATGAAAAATTCCTGTATGAAATCCGAATAGACTTTAGTGAAAAAAGAGCGAAATTTACAATACATTGTCAAAAATCGAATGTCAAAAAATCACTGCGAATCGCGAATAAACATAAAAATTCAACAACAAATCATGAAAGCCAAAATCTACTACCTTTAGATAAAATTTTTAAAAAAAATCGTGAAAAGGGGTAAAACGCTAAAAAATCGCAATAAAATACGTTAAAATATCAGAACTTGCACAGGAGAAATATTATAATATTAGGCTGAAATTTTAAAACCGAATTTATTTTCCGTATCTCAAAAAATTGCAGCGGATCTTGAAGAAACACCTTCAAAATTGCATTGAAAATTCCATTAAAAACCGCATTAAAAATTGATACAGTTTAAAATTCCTAGAGAAGAACATTTACCATAATTGGCTAAAGTTTTGAATCCAACTTCCTATTAGACCAAAAGTTCGAAACGTGACTAATTTTATGAAAAGTAAATAAATGGTCCTAAAAGCCAACATATAACATTGAAAATCGCATTAACAATTGCTAAAATTGCAAAAAACCAGGAGGAGAAAATATTATTCCGCAAAACGTTTTAAACCGAATTCCGTTTGGGGATGTAAAAAACGTCATTAACTAATGAAACGCTAAAAATCACATTGTAAATCACAGTCAAAATCGACAAATCTTAAAAAATCGCTAGGGATAAAAAATTTTATTCAGCGATAAAATATTGTAATCTGAAAACATCCATGTATAACAAAAAATCGTCGCGTGACGCCTATAAGCTATATCATATTGAATATCACATTGAACATTCATTAAAAATATCTAAAATTTAAAAAACGGGGTGGACAAAATTTAATATGATAGGCTAAAAGTTATTCAGAAAACCGAACTCTTTTTATCAATTTTAAAAGATTTCAGCGGATTTCGAATAGTATAACATATATATATATATATATGAATTAATATAATATATATATATATATATATATATATATATATATATATATATATATATATATATATATATATAAGATATAATATAATTTACTGTCACTTTTGTGACATTCCGACGACTCTCGATATATCGAAGATAATGCAGTTTAGTAATTAATACCAGTAGCTTTGCCAACCCTCCGTTGTCATATGACAACCGGAGTACAGTCGTGGTGGCCTAATTGAAGACAGGTTCAAGTAAACATTGGAGAAATTTCCCCTTCAAGAATAATAGAGGCATCATGAGTTGAACGTGGTTTATTTGATAGGAATATATCGTAAACAGTTCCAATAACATATTCATCAGCTCTCGACGACATCGTTGATCCACTTCATAATAAATTTAAGATGTTAAAATAGTAGTTTCTCCACATTACAAGTCTAACCACCAAGTGACGAGGATTATTTAGACAAACGAAAAAGCGTATAAATTATGAGCGCCTAGTCTTTGCAACGCTATAAATACACAGAAAAACAGGACGCGAATGAATACATTAACAGTGGAGAACCACTCCAGTAGAGAGTTGGGGAGGAATGGGACAGGAGACAAGCCACGATTCGATGGAAAGGGTTGACGAACGCGTGATGTCGAATGATCTCTTTCGAACCGGCGTCAGAAAAACTGCGTAAACAAACTGCTGGCGGGAAACTGATGGAACAAATAGAATAATAGTGCAAACGATACTTTAAAACATTCGAAGAAAAATAATTTAGTATCAGAAATAAACTGAAAAAGTATTTTAATGGATTTTGACGAATAGATTTAAGGTTTTTAGAATAATAAAAGAATACGCATTTAAAGCATGGGAAAAAAATAAGAGATATTTAAGATAGTATTAAAGCAAGTAAAAAAGGTAGCTATTAAGAATTTGGAATAATTTTACTAAGAATAAAGGGTGAAATTTTTTATTATTGCATATATATATATATATATAACCATTAATTAAACAAAACCTACCACCATCAAAAACCGTAATATTGTGAAATAAAGCTGTAAGTATAAAATAAAGTGCCAAATAATTTACTACAAGAATTATTATGGAAGAAAAAAGAAGAAAATGGACACCGACAAATAATGGAAAAGCTTATATATTGAATTACGTTTTCAAGGGCACAGAATTCAATGATATAAGCAAGATGGTCGTTTGCTGTGAGAAAAAAAGCTAAAGTTATATATATATATATATTGAAAAATCCAAATTCATATAATTTAGTACACGAAAAAACATCTAACAAACTGTAACTAAAACAATAATTAACAAAACCAAGAGTAACTAAGAAAAAACTAAATATGGAGACAAGTGGCCAAGGCTTATGACTTGTACTGCGGGGCTAAACATGTTTTACGTGCACAACATTCCCCCTCACTTGCCAAGACCAAACAAATAGATATTTAAAAAATGAAAATCACAAACTAACCCAAAAGCCGTCAAATGAAGTCCGTGAATATCCTCACCGCTAAGCTATTTTCAATAGGAATCACATATCGATAAATCACCATCATCGAACAATTCCAATGCCTTATTTCGATAGCATTTTTTCTTGATAAAATTGAAAGTTAAATCATTCAGAAAATGTATTGAGTAATTTTGTTTACTGGCGTTTATGTAAAGGTTAAAAATTTCACCAACCAATTTATCAACATTTGAACACAAATTTGCAATACGATTTAATCCATTTAAATATATATTTCTAAAAATTGAAACATGCACGTTACTATTAAAGTTTAATATTTTTATTGTATCAAAATCAAAATAATTTCTTTTATCATAAATACTGTATACTAAAATTCCGTTTTTAATCTCCAAATTAACATCCAAATAGTTGACACTGCCTTGATTATCCGAAGCACTCTTTAAAAGCACTACGAAAGCACTCTATATATATATATACTAGCAAACCCCGCGGCTTTGCTCGCGTAATAGTTGAAGTATGCCAAGTGATATTTGCATGACTATTTTTTATTAGAAGAACACTTTTTGAAATAATTCAAAAATTACAAATTAAGCCACTGTTTGACTAAACTTCATTATAAAAGTGCAATAGACAGAAATGATATTTTAATTAATAAGAACTAAAGCTAATTCCAAATAAATGATAATTTAGAAAGCATTTTGAGACTTTAATGCTCATTTCAGTATTCCTTTGAAGTTTTGAATTTTTTAGAAACCATCCAAGCACATTTACATCTTAAAATTAACCATTATGTCAAATTCCAAGCTTCTTGTCTAATTGTCTACCAGCTCTCTGGTGATAGTGGCACCAACATAAAATGGCGAAACAGGGTTGAAATATAATGTCTCGAAAAATGTTGAAACAGAGAATATCACCATTAATTTGTCAACATTAGCCTTGAAATCGATGGCCCCACCAGTGGCTGAGAGGTTCTGCTCTCGAAGCTGGTAGACGGGAGGTGCTGGGTTCGAACCCAATCGCGCCCGTCGGCCTAATCGTTCGGAGTTTTCGTGGTTTTCTGCGAGCCGTGGATTTCCATGCGTTAATACGGATTAGGTTCCCTTAGAAAGACCTCCACGGAAGGCACTCTTCCCTAGGGCCTATATCCCTCGTGTAGATAATTGACCGTCAAAAATCAACCCAACTCAACCCAACCTTGAAATCGATTGGTATTCCGTAATATTCTATAGAAAACGGAATTTAGATGTTTTTAAAGGCTTTCTTGCTGTCCCTTCCAACCAGGTGGTAGTGGCACCAGCATAAAATATAGCCTGTATAGGATGAGGGACTGTCACTCTTGATCAGTGTTGCCAGAAGGCTACTTTTTTTTATTCGGATTTCTTGATTGGCAACACTTTTCTGAAATGGTAACATTCTCATTGTTTTCGCCTTATTATGTCATTAAATATGGCGAATTTTACTATTTAAAAAAGGTAGTGCCAATCAAGAAATCTGAATTTTAAGGAAGTAGCACACTGGCAACACTGCTTTTGATTCGCAAGCAATAACTTCTGTAATCGGTTCATTATTTCCTGAGATTACACAGAAATCGAAATTTAGGACCCTTTTAGAATGCTTTTCGCTCCTTCCCTTCGCTTCCCCCTTTTTAATTTCGAATTTATTTTCGACAGTTCTTTGAGGACATTTATATTTTATAAGTAACTACCGTGCTATATTGAAACTTTCTAGCCTCTTCAGTACCGCAGAAATCGCAATTTAGAAAGTTTTTTGCTCCTGCAGGCCTCTAGGGGTTGTGGCACCGACATAAAATATAGCTTATGTTTGAGCAGGTTCTATCACCATCAATTTGCAACCATTATGTTTGAAATCGGTTTCGTATTTCATACTATTGAATAAAAATCGTAATTTAGAACGCTTTTCGCTTGCTTCATCCTTTTAAATTTGGAATTTTATTTCGAAAATTCTTAGAAAGCATTTGCATCTTTAAAGTAATTACCATTGCAAATTTAAAATGTTAGACCCCCTCTTTAACACAAAAAAACGCAATTTAGAACATTTTTTGCTTATGTAGACAACAAAGTAAAATGTAGGCTATGTTGGAGCAGGAACTGTCACCATCAATTTGAAAACCTTACTTCTGAATTCGGTTTATATTTTCTGAGATTGCATAGAAATAGCTATTTAGAACGTTTTTAGAACGCTTTTCGTTTATTTTCACCCCATTTAAATTATAATTTTTTAAGGAACTCTTCTCAGAGAGCATTTACATCTCATAAATTATTACCATGTCAAATTTCAAGTTGCTAGCCCTTTCAATATCACAAAAATCACAATTTAGAACGTTTTTTTTTTTTAAATGCAAGATCAAGGTGGTAATAACGCCGACATGAAGCAGATCCTATATTGGAGCAAGGGTTGCCATCATCAATTTCCAACCATTACTTTTGAAATCGGTTGGATACTTTCTGAGATTGCGTAGAAATCACCATTTAGAACATTTTTTAGAACTGTTTTCGCGAATTTTCACCCTTTTTAAATTCAGAATTTTTTAAGAAATGTTCTTAGAGACCATTTATATCTTATAAGTAACTACCATTCCAAATTTCATGTTTCTAAGCCCTTCAGTAACACAGAAATCGCATTTTTGAACGTTTTCTTTGCTCATGTACACCCTTTGGGGGTAGTGGCACCGATATAAAACGTAGCCTATGTTGGAGCAAGGGATATTTGAAATTTTGATGGTGATAAAATTTGAAATTTTATCTGGTCAATCCATCAAACATACAGTCTTACATTCCAGAAATTCGTCGACTAGATGAACTCTATCTGAGCGCCCGTTGTAGTTCATTAAAATGAAACAACGGCCAACTGCACTTCTGGAAAGGCGAACATACGGTACCAAAATATCATCTCTACACCTCACACTAGTCATAGAATCGTTGCCAAACAGGGAGGGGTGTACTGTACGCCCATCCAATATGATGCCTGTCCAAACCATCAAACCTCCGCTGCTATAGTGATCCCTTTCTCGGAAGTTTGAAGTCAGATAATGGATACCTGGTTTTCTCCAGATAAAAGTAAGTAGAGAATTTATATTTAGGCTGAACAGAGACTCATCAGTGAATAGCATGGTCCTTTTTTGATCTCTGGTCCAAAGTCAATGATATCTGCACCCCGCTAAACGAGTTCACCTTCGTGTAGAAGCGAGCGGTAAGAAGCAGATATTATGACAAACAGCCCTCAGTCATGTAGCCTTCTGGAAACAGTAACCCTTAAAACTCCACTGCGTGTGGCCGCATAACGATGACAAGAGACCTGAGAAGCTGTTGCACTCTTGATACCTTTCGCTGTAATGGAGAAATAGCGATCCTTGTTGGCAGTCATGGCTCTTGGACGACTTTGGCCAAGCTAACCCTCTGTGAATCCAGTGTCTTTAAATTGGTTCTATAAGTTGGACACGACACTGGGCGTTGCATTGGAATCTTTAGTAATCTGCACTTGAGACTGCCCTGTTTCCAGTCTACCCGCATTGTGCCTCCTCATTGCATCAGCAAAACGCTGGTTCTTACTGATTTTTGCTGTTTTCTTTTGAATTTCATCAAATGTTGCCAAAAAACACCAAAATAAGATGTGCGAGCGAATAAAACGCGAAACTTGCCACGGTCACTTATAAAGTCTGATTCTTTACCCACTTCGCCCATATATCGGGTGTCCTAAAAAGGACTGACTGATTTTAAAATTCAATAACTTGCAAACGGTGACAGATATTGCAGGAGGGTTATGCATGAGGTCAAAAGATTTTTTACAGTGATTTTCGATTTTAGTTCGAATTACAAACAATAGATGGCGCTGTAAGCAGTAGGCGCTAAATACAGGCTCCATTTTTTACCCGATCTCTTCTTCCATGCGGAAAAAGAAGATTAAAATGTATTGAGTGGCTCCCGAAGGATTTAAAATCGAGCCTGAATTTAGCGTCTATTGATCGCAGCGTCATCTATTGTTTGTAATTCGAACTAAAATCGAAAATCACTGTAAAAATTCTTTTGACCTCATGCATAACCCTCCTGCAATAATTTTTTAAATATCTGTCACCGTTTGCAAGTTATTGAATTTTAAAATCAGTCAGTCCTTTTTAGGACACCCGATATATGGGCGAAGTGGTTAGAGGATCAGACTTTATAAGTGACCGTGGCAAGTTTCGCGTTTTATTTGTTCGCACATCTTATTTTGGTGTTTTTTGGCAACATTTGATGAAATTCAAAAGAAAACAGCAAAAATCAGTAAGAACCAGCGTTTTGATGATGTAATGAGGAGGCACAATGCGGGTAGACTGGAAACAGAGCAGTCTCAAGTGCAGATTACTAAAGATTCCAATGCAACACCCAGTGTCGTGTCCAATTTATAGAACCAGTTTAAAGACACTGGATTTACAGAGAGTTAGCTTGGCCAAGGTCATCCAAGAGCCATGACTGCCAACAAGGATCGCTATTTGTCCATTACAGTGAAAGGTAGCAAGAGTGCAACAGCTTCTCAGGTCTTCAACACTCCTGCAAGAATTTTTTTAAATATCTGTCACGTTTGCAAGTTATTGAATTTTAAAATCAGTCAGTCCTTTTTAGGACACCCGATACACGTGTACGCTTACGTATCCGACACTAAAGAGTTGCGCCTTTGTTTCGAAGCATTAGTTTAACCTTTCATTCAGTACTTTTTTATGAAATTCGACAAAATGTGCGAATTCTCTTAATTTCGAAAATGAGTGTATATAATGAAGTACAAAGTTCTTGACTCTATTTGAGTTGAAGACGATTGACGATGGAATTGTTATAAATAAAACTTTAATATCCTTGTTTCATTCTTCATGATCACATTTATTAATAAAATTATGTTTCAGTGTAAAATTTAAACAATTTAATGCATTATGACTTATACAACTTATTACACATTTATAACATTTATAAATTAAGCGATTAAATAACATAAAATGCATTTAAATATTTGGTTCAGTATATATATATATATATATAATTTTAGAGAATGTGGGTAAACACAGAAAAAGAATTTCGTCAAAATACAATGTTTTACTTTAATTTCTGAATATAAGTTCGTATCTAAATCTTTAAAAATAAATTTAAAAAGGAAATATAATATTAAAATAAGCAATGGTTCCATATCATATTGTGAACTGATTCTTCTTATTATACTTTTCTATAAACAATTTGCATTTTATCTTCCATTCTGTTTGTCGAACTCTTCTCAATCGTTCCTTAAATACAATTAAAATAAATCTATTTTTGGCATAAAAAAATTTAATTTTGAAAATGGTATAAAAATAAAATTAATATTATAAAAATAAACAATACAGTATAACAAATGTGATTTTTTAAAAACGTCATTTATCTAATTAACATTCGATATCTGAACTTATATTTTTAATATTACTGATAAAATGTTCCACTTTTAAAGTTGGTTCTGGAAAAAAAATATACAGATATCTGTAAATAATCTTCTTGGAAAATAAAAATAGATTGAATTATTGTTTGGGTGATTTTTATTCTTCATTCAGTTAGGAATTGTTTCTTCAGTAAAATTGTTTATGTAATTTAGGAGCATTTTATATTGTAATCCATATAATCCTTTTACAAGAGACTGGAGCTTAATCAATGATTGAATCTTGAAAACAACTCATGTGAAAAAGGAATATTCTTACTGAAGCTGTAGTTTTTTCGTTTTTGTTTTTTAATAGAATCCAAATATTTTTTTTAAATAACATTATTTTTTCGGACTTTCTAAAAATCGTGTATTACAGGAACTTTTGATTTTGACGAGAAATATATTTTTTAAATAAATAATAAGTCCAGTTTATTTTAACTTGAAAGAAAAAAAATAGATAGCAAAAAATCTTTTTCATTTATATATTGAGTCGATTGGAAAGTCGTGTCGTGGTGGAAAAATCAACTCAACCAGAAAATACTTCCCGGTAATTATTAGATTACACATCGTAATCAGTGTCTAATAATTAAATGATAGAATTTTCCGTTACGAATTGATTTTACCAACACGACACGATTTTCCGCTCGACACAATGCCTAAAAATTGGATCATGAGAAAACTTTTTTTTTTTTTTTCTGAATAAAAATGTTATTTTAAGTATTCTCTGTACAAAAAGTTTTCCGTGTAAATAATAGATTTTTTCCGTATAAAATATTATAAGTTATCTAGTTAATCCTAAGCTGAAATATAATATCGTCCTCACATTCCTGAATTTAGAGAAAGTTTTTTTCATAACGTATAAAAGATGAAAAATGCGTTTAAAAAAATATAAGCTTGTGAAGCGGTTTTCGAAGCTCAGTCTTTATATACTTCAATATAAACGAATTAAAGTATGCGAAAAATGGCGTTTAAAAAAATTATAAGTTTCTAGAACGGTTTTTGAAACTCAATCTTTATATATATTAATATAAACGAATTATAGTATGAGAAAAATGATCAATTATTAAGATTCATATAAACAAATTCTAACAAGAAAAGTCAATAAATAAATATATCTATATATACAGGGTGTTGCCGAATTCGACAGACAAATTCAGAGATGTGATAGTAGGCATCAAGAGGATGAAAAATTACCATACAACATGGGGTAACAATCAAACATATTTAATCAAAAATACAGGGTGCTCTACCTGAGCTCAATTTGGCTTGACGGTAATAACTTTCAGAAAACTGAAATATATTAGGGGAGAGTACCGAATTTGGACCACTTGACTTATTTTCAGATGTAACTTACTTCATTTTTGAAATATCTTCAAACTATCACTGCACGTGGTCAACCCATTCATCTACTAGCTAGATAAATCTTTAGAGCGGTTTCTTTTTGAAAATCTTAAATTTTATTTTAATTTGAAAAATCCGTTAAAAGTAGTCAAATTGAGCGACTGATCGCCTAAGATGGACTCCACAGTCTCCTAAATTGGACAGATCAATATTAAACTGTTTTAATGGGTAGGGGATTAACTAATTTTATTAAAATAAAATTTTATGTTTCATGAAACAATCAAACAAAACAACAGCAGTGAAATATAGTGAAATCAAATGTCTGAAAGTAAGAGTAATTATTTTAAATCAAAGTGTATTCAAAATATAAATAAAAGTTATAAGTAATTAAGAATAGAAATTATGGAAATAATTGCCAGTTACTTAAATATCATGTAAAAAGTGATGCAAGGCTTACACATAAATTTTTTGTGCTAATTTTTTTATTCCAGTGCAACCAACATGGAATTATATTTGGCAATCTGAACACTGACTCAGTTCTGCAATTTTCTGTAGATTCATATTGCGTGTTTAGCTCTCAGGTTATCAAAGGCTGAGAGTTAATGTGCCCGCAGGTTTTGTGCGTATGTTTGTACGTAACGCGTTAACGCTTGATAGAAATATCCGATTGGCTTCAAAAAAAAATTCTCAGTTAATTTTGATAGGGCGCTTACCTGAATAGTTTTGGGATTTCATTGGTTAAGTATAAAGGGGGAGAAGGGGGGCTGAATCTCCCTTTATTTAGCTAAATTTATTTTTCATGCAAAATTATCCTATTTGCATCAAATTTGGTACACCTGGTTATTCTGACAAGGCGCTTACCTGATTGCATTTGGAGATTCATTGGTTAAGTATAAAGGAAGTAACGGGCGGCTAATCCCCTCTTTATTTAGGTAAATGGGTTTTTCATGCTGAATCATCCGATTTACTTCAAATTTGGTCCGGTATATTCTGATAAGGCGCTTCCCTGATTAGATTTCAGATTGATTGGTTAAGTATAAAGGGGGGAAATGGGGCGATATAATCCGCCCCTTAATTTACCTAAATGGTTTTTTCATGCACCCGATTTGGTCCAATTTGGTAATCGGATAATTCTGATAAGTCACTTCCCGGATTTTGTTTGGAGGTTCATTGGTTAAGTATAAAGTTGGGTAATAGTGTAACGTGCTAGTTCCCCCTTAATTTATTTTTCGAGGGCGTAATTCTTTGAAATAAGAGTATAATATACAATTAGTGTGAATAGTCTGAGAGCTTAATGGCATTAGTTTAACTGGGCACTTTTCTTTTTATTATATAATCATTTATTTTAAAATACTTACCATTAATATTAAAATTTTTAAAAATAATTTATCTCCATTCATTTATTTAGCACGGTTTTTCAATAAGAAATTTGCCGACTTTCATAATGACATCTGCTGAGCACGTTTTCTTCACTGAAAAGAGTATATATATATATATTTTTAAATGAAGAACAACAAAAAAAACTTTTCTTCTAATCTTGAAAAAAAAAATAATAATGCAACCAGTAGTCTTTTAAGTAACAGAAAAAAAGAAAAGCTTAAAACCTTTTTTTTTTTTTCTGTTAAGGCAAAAAACACATCTCTTGTCACTTCTTCATAAAAAAATGCTCAAAGGTATACTTTTTTTTTTTTTTTTTTTTTTTTTTTTTTTTTGCATCAAGATATTTAAAATATCATCGAGAAAAAAAAATGTATCTTTACTTGTCCGCAATTAAAAAAAATATTATAGTTAGACTTTCGGAATTAAAAGAAACTTTTGTTTAATGAATTAAAGATCAAAGTAAAATGTAGTATATTTAAAATTTAATATAGTAGAAAAAATTACGTACAAAAAACTTTTTTTAGGTGCAGAAAGGTTTTTTGTTGATGTGTTTTAAGAGTCTTTTTTATTTCAAAAGAATGTTTCAAACACACACACACAAACACCTTTATATATATATAATTAATAATAAAACGAGCCATTTTGTCTATAAAAATCATTAACTAATTAAAATGGCATGCATTCACATATCGATTAACTAAAGAAAATAATTCTGCTACACAAACTAGCCATTGACATATATTTATAATGAATTATAATCATAAATAGCAGCTAATTTTTAAATCCAAATAATGGATTCAAAATCTAAAAGATTCTTTTGATGATTTTTTTTATAAACAGCAAGATCAATTTATACATTTGAAGAAATATTTTCTTGGCTAATAAAAGATAAAAATAACATTACGCAAAAAACGAACGGTAAACTTATAGACCTATTTTTATGTTTGTTGACAATTAATGATATTTTATTTAATGGGTCTCGGGATTCTTAAAATTTGATAAAAGGAAACAAAAAAGACAATTTTCAACATTTTATATCTTAAAATGTATATCATTTAAAAACACAATTTTTATTGAGATGAAAGATATAAGTATTTTTTATCTTTTCATGTACTTGAAAAATTGCAAGGTGTAGAATTAGAATTTACAGGGGGCTCCAAACTCTCAGACATTTCACGAGCAGAAAATTGGCATAACAGATTAAGCGCAGGATTACCAAATAATTTTGCAATTAGAATTAGAATTTTGTTGCCAACTTATACTTCAGATTATAATAATAACCTTAAAACGAAACAAATTTGCATTAAAAGCATTGTTATATTTTAATACAAAGTTGTATTTAGCTAATACAAAATTTGGAAAATTTCAACAATATTCTCACCTAAGAAAATAATTCTGTGAACAATAACAAGGAAATTTGTAGGTTCCGTTTATACAGAAAAACATGAAACACGCGTTTAAAAAAAAAAAAAAAAAAAAAAAAAAAAAATCAGAAGTTTTTGAGATATCGTGCGCGTTATGCCCAATAACGTCATTTGAAGAAAATAACTTCAAAGTTTCGAAAACACCGCTGCAGCTATTTAGCAGGTATAATTCTAAAACCCATAAGTTCTGTTCTAATGGTAATATCATGGAAACAATTATACCAAGCTGTTCAGAAAAGGTTTATCATGTAAAAATATTAAAATTTCGACAATTTTAAAGCTTTAAGAGTTCTGAGACCCCCTTAAAGGAATTTTTGTATTCAACGTTTAACATGAAACCTTGTAACAATGAAAAAGTCAGACGTTTTAATTAAGTAAATTTCGAAAATTGATAAGGCTATTTTTATATGTAGTATTGCGTGTGCAGAAATGTTTTTAAAGAGGTTTTTTCTCTTTAACGATAAAATTTCTGTCATGTAGTTTTTAGAATATTTCTTATAAGAATGTTTTACTATATTTAAATTATGTGGTTGTAATAAAAAAAATAGCGAATAATTTTTTTTAAAATGCTTAACTATTTACTTTCTTTATTGAATTAGAACCGTTCAAAACAGTATTTTTCTTGACATCATTATACATTTGTACTTCAAGATTTTTTTTCTCTAGAAAAAATAACTTTATAACTAAAAAGGTTTATATACATAAAAGTGAACAGGTTTCAAATAATTAAAATTTTTCTCATTAATATGTATAAAAAATATTTACAAGAAAAAATTGTTTTGATTCTGCTAAAAATAAAATCCTATATTATGAGTTTTCTTTTCATCACAAAATATAACCGAAAATATATTTAATTTTTCTAGAAATACATAAAAAATATAATTAAGAAAAATTTTTTCTTATTTGTAGGTAAAACAAATTTGAAAGTGAATTTTTAAGACATTTTTAAATATATTTTTTTTTTTTCACCAAAGGTATTTTTTTAGTTTACTAAAATAGAAATTGCGTTAAAAAAGGAAATTGCATAACAGAAATTTCTTTCTTCTATACTTTATTAGGAAAAAGTAAATTTTAAAATCTTTTGGAAATTCTTGGGAATGCCTTTCTTAGTATATTTTACTTACCTATTTTGTAAATAAAAATAATGTTCGAGATAAATAAATATATATATTCATTGTTCTTGTAAGTTTGAATGAATACATTTAAATTTAAAAAAGCTTTCCAAAAAAAAAATTATATATATATATATATTTCGTCTTAGTAAAAAAAATAACAAAGGATTTATCTTCACAATAAAATGATCCGAGCAAATAATACTTCATTTGTAACTACACTTTGTAAAACATAATCGAAAAAAGGCATTTTAGATTTGTGCTATGCATATTATAAGACATTTCTAAATAAAAAGTAATATCTCTTTTATAAATAAATATAAAATAAAAATTCTGCGTAAAAGATTTGAATCATATGGGAAAATATTGTTTTGTATCCTTGCTTTTAAAATATTTGTTAAACTTAGATACCGAATTTTAAGATGATTTTGAAGAAAATATTATATCTAATTCTTGTAATCAGAAACAATTTCATATAAAAATATAATTAATAATTATAATAATTACCCCTTTATAATATAATAAAGGGGATAATTTCCCCTTTTTATCCTCTATTTGAAATAGTGGATTTTTTTTTTTCAAAATTTTGGCATTTGCATTTACATTAGGATAGTGGATATTTTTTTAAGTGTCACCACATTATAAAATGTAATAAGACACATATTTATATAATATAGAAAGGTAAAAAATATTTCATAAATCAAAAAAAAAAAAAAAAAATCCTTATTCCATACGTTGATTTTTTATATAATAAAAGAAGTCATCTTCTAATAAGTTCTTTAATATTTACAAATTGTCAAATGAAATAATTTTTTCGATCTCTTGAAAAAGTAATCGAGTGTTTTAAACCTCGTAAAAAAGTTTTTGAAAGAATAAGGAAGAAAACTTTTAAACTACATGTCAAGTAATGATGATTTTTATTTCATACATATATTATAGTCTCGGTTCAGATTTATCTCCTATAAAATGTTTTATAAGTATATAAGTTTCGTTATAAGAAAATTAACCTACAATGTGTAATCTTTAAAATGCAGATTGTTTTAGTTATTAATCAGTAGAAGAAATATTATGTATAGGCGAGTTCAGCAGTATCATGTTCATTGTTCTGTATATGACAATAAATTGTATATTACAGCAAAGTTCAAAATTTCAAAATATGATACTCATTGCATTGGCTTTGTTGAAATGTTTAGTTAGCTCTTTAAATTAAATTGGAAACAATTTTCGACCACTCCGTGACTTAAAATACCAATTATTTTTATAAAATACTCCGTTGTCGAAGTTAAAACTAAAAAGGACCTCAGCCTGTTAAATAATCAATGATAGAATTAGTGAGATTACTTTATATACGATAGGTCACATAAATCCGAGTGACGGATATAATTCCAGACCTATTTATTGCAAAAGAAGAAAAATAACTTTCAATGAATATCAAGCTTCAGATAACAGTATGTGGCTTATTTGTCATAAGAAGTCGTTTACGTATTAAAACTGAACCTTGAAATTTTTAACCGCTTCAGCGCTTGCGACCTCAATATATACAATAAATATATTTAAATTTCGAATGATAAATTTTAATCAATTCTGAATGATAAATAAAAAAAATAAAAAAAACAATTACTGTCAAGATAAATGTGGCCTATTTACACACACCTGGAACACAGATTGTCTCAGTCGCAATTAGAATCGGTATAGCAGAAAACCCGCAAATAAAGAAGTTTTTTAATCTGAATATTTTTTGCTGAGTTAGCAGAAAGTAGGAAAAATTCATAATTTGTAGCTACTATTTTACAATTCAAATTTTCAATTCAATTCAACTTCAAAATCTCTCCTCTGTTATTCCATGTGCGATAGACACAGCAAGTAAACTAATATAAGTTTTTGGCGGATTTTATGAATTCCACGTGCAGAAAAAAGATGTGCTAATACAAATTTTCATCAGATCAGAAAATTAAATTTATGAGTCAAAAATTACTGAAATATAAACGAATTATTGTTAACGGATATAACGGTTATTTATGTATGACGCGAGCAATAATTTGTTCATATCATTACTGTTTTTAACATTACATTTTGTAATAGCCTAAGCCTAATCCTAACACTCTTATTTAATTCACATAAATATTTTATTTAAATTTTAATTATTAATTAATAATGTATCATTGTTAAAAAACGGAAGTAGTAAAATTCATTTTCTTTCAATCTGCAGTCAACTTACAGTCTGCATGCTGGGAAACCCGCAAATGTAAATTTTCATACACATTGGACTATTAATTGTAAGGTTAGTAGAATCTAATGATTTTTTTTTAATTGATACTTAAAATTAAAGTTAAAATCTCTTTTCTGTCATTTAGTGTCTGTAAAATAGACCATATATTTTTCTTAGTTATCTTATTACATTTAACGACAAAATCATTCAGTATTCAAAATACCCTTCTCAATATTGACAGTGCTTGAATACATTTTAAATATAATTTAACACGATTTTGAAGATAGAGCAACGGAAATGTGCATTTATCAGAAATACGCCTTAGTCTGACGAGAAAAATAAATATTAACCTCCGGATTAAATATAAAATTATGTATATGGTACCTCAAGAAATTTTCAGAAAACCACCACCAATAAAGTTTGATGCAAACAACATTATTCTGCGATTTCTAGAATTTGATCTATCTCTGTGCATTTTAATTGTAGTACTGTAGTTTTAATTATTGTAAATATTTTATTTAATTAACCATTTCATTGTATTTTTTAGTTACACAATTGCGAACTTTATTTATAAAAACCGAATTGATACATGAGTATATAAAGACCTATAAATAATACTGTTAAATAATTTTTTATTAACCTTTAACTGATTTCTCGCGGTCTCCCAGACCCCGCGACTCCCAGCTGTAAACACTTTTACAGCTTTTTACTTTTCTGTACTGAAGTTAAATAATATGAATAAAATACTTTTTTCATGCAATTTAATTCACGTGCTCCTAAGAGAAGTACAACGATATTGTTAGGACAAAATTTAAGTAAATTCAACCATTTGAGTTATTTTTTTTTTATACATTTTATTCGAGGGGTCTGAGAGACCGTATCACATCAGTTGTGTGACAAATTTTAGTCACATCAGTTAAAGGTTAAAGAAACTATCACATGAAAAATAGTTAAGTTTGCAATAAAAAGGTCATAAAACTTTCTAATAAGGACATAAAGAAATTCAATATTTCTGTAGAATATTTTCTTTTTAATTAAATCAGTTGTTGAACAAAAGATTATCTATTAGAAATTTTTATTAAAAACTACACATAATTTCATAAGCGATGTAAAAAAAAAATCATTATTTATCATAAATGTTTTTTTTTTAATTTTTAGTTTAAAATAACTTTATATTGAACATTACAACAACAACAACAACAACAACAAATGCTCAACATTGGAAAAAAAGTATTTTCTGAAACAAAGTTCACATTTATTAACGACATTTATGGGAAGGACTTCAAGTTTTGTATGTAAATTAACCGCATAAGAATCGTTTACTGGAAAATAAATTTTATCTTAGATTACTTCCTTAGTTCATTTACCATGCAGTTTTTCTTGAAAAATTCCACTTGACTTCAGAAAACTTATCTCGTATATCTTCATTTCATGATAAGAAGCAGAAATGTGTTCTTCTGTAATTACGGGTTTTTGGCAAAATATTTATGCACTTGAAATCTTTCAGAGTTTTGATGGTAAATTTATTTATTAGATTATGTAGCATCGCAGTCTTGGTCTACTTAAGTAAGCGGAAATTCATTCAAAAAATGTTCTTCGTGGTTTTATTTTACTAATTTATGAGGAAAAATACAACTGTCTAAAATCCTGATTCAGTTTTATTACAGTTTCACATTTTTTTAATCAAGTACGGGTAAGTTTTCTTACTTATAGAATTATATAAAAAAAAAGTAACGAAAATGTAATGTGCATGTTGTTGAACTGTATATAAATCCTGCAAAATTACTTTCTTCTAAGAAATATTTTATTTGAAGTGTAACAGATTGTTTGATTAATAAAAAATAATAATACTTATTTATAAGGTTTGGATTATAATATAATTATTTGTAAGATTAAACTGTTTTACTTGGAAAAAAAGGAATCATAAAACTGAAATATAAAGTAATAAATATATTCAATTTAGCATATATTTAATATACATTGTAAGAAATGAATAACATGTTATATTTAATGAAGTATTATTTACTACAGCATTATATATGTTATTCTTGTATTGGTGTAATTTATTCTAGTGTTATATATGTTATAATTTACTTTTGACTTTTTCTATAATATTGGGAAAAAAAAAAAAAAAAAAAAAAAAAAAAAAACTTTTTTTCTCAAAATTACGTCTACAGAGTAATTAAAGTTTACCTCTTTAGGTTTTGCATTTTCTTGTCAGAAATATTTTCATGCTTTTGAATATATGTTTCTGTGTGAATTATTTGTAATTCTCAAATTTTATAGTTTCCGCAATAATTATTTTTGATTTAAAAAAAAATACATTTAACGTAAAAACAAAAGAAACAATTTTATGATTTCTTATATTCTTCTTTTGCATTTTTCGACAGTGTTGCAAGTTGGGAGGATTTTTTATTGTACCACTTTTTTTCAGATAATCGCTTTTTTCTTATTTAATTGCAATTTATATTATGTTAACATTTCTATTTCGACAAAGGTTGTAGAATTCAAGTAACCGGGATTAAAAAAAACGATTTCACCCAACTGGACACAATCCGTTTGGAATGCACATTTTATATGTCAAAATGTACAATTATATGTATACATTTAAACTTCAATAAAACAAGAAACAGTAAACATTAAAAAATTTATAAATAATAATCATTCTTTGTTTTATTTCATTTAAAAATATATTCACGCTTTTAAGTTTAGATTTTCTCCTATAAATATTGAAGAACATAATAGCAAATAATAAAATGTTTTAATTAAAAAATACTGATACCACTTTTTAGAATAATGTTGTTTAAACATTTGAATCAATTAAAAAACTGGAAAATGAGTTTATTCACTCAGCATGAAATTTAATTCAATTATACTAGGGGAAGGTGGCTTAAAATGATCCCCTTAAGGGGAAAACTTGTGTAAAATAACATAGCCGTTTAAATAAAACTTTGGTTTTATGCTAATATGTTTTACACTTTATTTTGCATCAGAAACATACTTTAATAATATTTTAAACCCAAATTGAGTAATGAAAAAAATATATTTTTGAAAACGTGTCCAAAGAATCATTTTATCGCCACACAATGACAAAATGATCCTTCATTTAAAAAGAATTGTAAATTGTTTTTTGTCGGCAAAATAAAGGATTTAAAAGTAATTATGACAAGACGTAAAAAAAAAAAAAGTTTTACAATCAAATAGCATATATAATTTATTTTATGAAAATTTTGTCACAAATAATTTTGAAAAAACAATAAAATGGAATATTTGAAAATTATGATCCAAAAGTAATATCCCGTAATAAGCGCAGAAATAAGTTAAATAATGCTTATTTCCACCACATTCGAGAACTCGGAATATTTAAGCACATATCGCAAAAATACACATAATCGCCATTGTCATCTCTCCCTGCGCAAATTTTTTGCGCCCACTTACGACACTTGGCACACTGGATCGAGCCTTCAACTATTGTAGAAGAGGCAAATATTTCATCGCAATAAATATGCTGTTCATCTACTGTATCTGTTTCACTATATTCAAAATATTGGTTTTTAGGCACCCTTTTCTTCTTTATGGGAATCGATGTACTTTTTTTTAAAAATTCAGATTTCTTGATTGACACCACTTTTTTGAAATAGTAAAATTCGCCTTATTTAATGACCTATTAATTAAGGCAAAAACAAGAGGAATTTTACCATTTCAGAAAATTGGTGCCAATCAAGAAATCTGAATTTAAAAAGTAGCCCACTTTCAAAACTGATGGGAATACATCTTTGCTTTGACTCCAAGCTCTATTCTTTGCTTGTTCTGTCTATTTCATTTTTAGATTCAGCATATTTTAATTAAATTTTCTTTGCTGCAGGCTCTTTTATCTTCTCTTTCTGTTCTCTATTTTTCGTTTCCAAGCATAGTTGATTCTAGGACAGCTCGTAAAAATGGCTCTTTCAATCGATTTCCTTTTCTCGAAGTGCTTGTTTCCGTTTTCTTTGGAGACGGTAGGATAACACGTGGACTCAAAGAGAAAAGTTTTGGGCAATTACACACTTGGCTCTCATGATGGCTAGGAACCGATACTGGATTTTCTTCAACAAATAAAATGGTAGTTAAACGATCCACATAATGGATCATTTTACCCGACAGCATGACCGTCCATTTTAGATCATATAATTAGATGATGCCGAGAAACATAACAAACTTAGCATGTGCAATTCACATCTAAATACATACTCTATTAAGCCATACTCTACCAAGCCATATTTCTGTACATGAAAGACTGTATACGTAAATAAACATGAAAATTTGTGTTTATCTTATAACAGATGTTATCAAATTGAATTGTTCAAAGAAACCTCTTCAGATGCGTAACACTACGATCGTTTGAATACCGCCCTTACTTCTTCTTCACGCGGCACAACTAGTTTATGTGTTAACCTGTAGATAGAGCGACCTGTCTGGAATAAAACCTAAGTGAATCATTTTACCCGCTAGGATCATTTTAGGCCACCTTCCCCTACATTATTTAAATCCAAATTCATTTTTCTTTTTTTTTGTTTAGAACGAAAAATTTTAGATAAATTAACTTCAACTTTGAATAAATTCAGATAACTGATTATTCCTATTTAAAGTCATTTTATTCAAAATTGATTTCAGGGTTGCAAATATATGGCCAGATTTTTAAAAATATTAATGTATTGTGTATTAAATGCGAATAAAAATAAAAACATTGTAACCTTTATTATCGTGTAATGGAAATATAATTCCTACATAATTCTTATTGAAAAATGATCGATTCGCACCGTAAAGGTTAATAAAGTAATTTGTTTTTATAATGCACGTGATGAAAAACCGCTTTAATATTACATTGGCTATGCACACTTTTAAGATTTTGTATATTTTTACTTTTTTTAGGTTTATAATAAAATTTTCATGGAAACTTTTTAATCTGATAAAACAGAGAAAATTATACATTCGGAAATTATCGTAACTTCCTTCAGATTATCTTGTAGGAAAAGGCATAGTAAGCGTATTAATATATTCAGGGAAAATTTAATGTCCCACCGTCCATTTAGGAATTTTTATCTTTAAATTTCGCATTTGATGAATAAACATTTTCTATATTTTGCATTCGAAAAATATAAAGCTATGAAGCAAAGAACTTTAAATGATAAAAGTCAAAGAATGTTTAATATATTTTTTAAAGCGAAAATCCTGGTTTATCCTGTTATTTAATATTCAAATAAAATGGCAGGTGTTTTAAACTCTTGTAATATTATTTTTTCCCAGAATAAAAGAAGATACAATTCATTTCATTTAAGTATTTTATTGAATGTGCTTGGATTTCTATAATAATTTGTGAACGTCAAATATAAAATTACTGTTCTTTCCGACAAATTGTTTCAACGCTATGCTTAAAAATATTTTCTCATTGCAAGTTATTTTACAACTTTTAAAAATTAACTTAATAGTAGATGTTCAAAAGCTTAAACTTGCTTAATTCTTAACCCCTTGGGGACGAGCGGCACGTATACGTGCCGCATGAAGCGCGCAGAATCCTTGTTTTTTCTCACCAGTAAAATTTTACTGTAAAATTTGCCTTATTTAATCAGCGCATTTCCTCGATTCAAGAAGACACAAATTTCTGTTTTTAAAAAAACGATGACAAAAGATTAAGAATTTCGTAAAAGGCTCCCGTCCCGAAGGGGTTAAAGCAATAAACCGAATGGCTCTCCGTTTGGTATACAAAAGTAAATTGTAACAAAACATCTACTTATGTATTTATTAACATTAAAAAGTTGAATTTTTGGTTTAACATCTATACATAGGTATTCCGATCAGCAATGTATAGCCATTACGTTATCACTAATAGATTGGTAAGGTCATTCTGCCTAAAATGTTACCACTTCTAAATGCCACAGTATTATTTTACTTAATATCTTAAGGCGTCTTGTACCTTTTAAACACGGCAAAAATTAACGAAAAACTTCAAAGTTTGAATTAGTCTATCTTCAAAGCCTTTTTGTGCATAAACATGAAATTTTGGATATTGATTAAACAGACTGTTCTGTGTAATATGCTGTCATTAGAAATTTATTAGCCTTTCACAGAATTTGTGTATTGTTGAAATCAAAATAGCTCTTTTAGGTAGCTTTTATTACAAAAAGCTACCTATTGCAGCCGTTCGGAGGAAAGCGATTTCAAAAAATTTTGGTATATTTTCATCGATCATGACCCCCAGACCCCGAAACTACCCTCCGTTCAAAATTGATATATATATATATATATATGACCTATGTCACACTGTAACTCTCGTAATTTTGAACCGATTTCGATGTAATTCGGTGTGTACATAGTACATACCAATGTCTCGACCGAGTTTGTTAGCCAGCTTCATCCGCCGTTTTGTTTCAAAATGGCGGCCATTTAAAACTAAAAAAATAAAATAAAATTGGAAATGTGGTACCAAAAAATTAAAAATGGAAAAATATTTTTTTCTTGTGTATTTGACCTTTATACAAAGATTTCGGAGCAGTTTTTGTTTCGTCTATATCTTAAAAAATGGCTGAGTTATAGCATTTTGAATTTCTAAAGTGGCTGATATTTTGAAACGTCCTGAATTTTGTCAAGCGATAAAAGTCGTATTTATGAACCGATTTCGATGTAATTCGGTGTGTACATAGTACATACCAATGTCTCGACCGAGTTCGTTGGCCAGCTTCATCCGCCATTTAGTTTCAAAATGGCGGTCATTTAAAATTTTTTTTTTAAAGTTTAAAATTTGAAATGTGGTACCAAAAAAATTGAAAATGGAAAAATCTAGACACACGGCAGTGTGTCAGCCAAGTTCGCCTGACATAGCCGTGTGTTATTTACACGAACCATTTCTAGCTGTTTTCGTCAAATTTCAATGCTCTACAACTGAAAATCTATGAGACCTACGTACTTGTTATACGAAATGTGTAGTAAGGCCACCCTAATTACCTAAAATCCAAAATTTTATAAATAACGCATGATTAGTTTCCGAGATAATGACATTTGAAAATGTCTGATATCCGATAATTTTACCACTGACTGACTGACTGACTGACTGACTCACTCATCAAAAAGATCTCGTATATCTACTGCAGCTACAGACTTCAAATTTGGTGCGAAGTTCGTTTACACTATAAAACTAAGGAAAAAAATAAAAAAATTGTGAAAATCGATTAATTACCCACCTGGGGGTGCCCATTTTTACTTTACCATTGCGTCTATTAGGCGAAATTTTAAGGGGTCTTGTACCTTTTAAACGCGTCGAAAATTAACGAAAAACTTCAAAGTTTGAATTAGTCTATCTTCAAAGCCTTTTTATGCATAAACATGAAATTTTGGATATTGATTAAACAGATTTCGCTTTGTAATATGCTACCATTAGAAATTTATTAACACTTTACAGAATTTGTCTATTGTTGAAATCAAAATAGCTCTTTGTTTTACCCCATAAGTCATTTCGCGCATGATATCTTGAGAAAGTATGCATGAATTGTCATGAAATTCGGTAAAGATACTAAACATATATGTGTGTTTAAAATGAGCTACTCTTAGGCTAAAATTATTTCATTAACTATATAAAAAAAAATATTTTCGTAAAAAAAATTAAAATTTTGTATTTTTAATGAATAAAATTAGTCTTAACTAAAAATATTACCATTGTAAATACTTAAAAGTAGATCATTTTAAACACACATATTTGTTTAGCATATTTACCAAATTTCATGCCAATCCATACATACTTTCTCAAGATATCATGCGCGCAATGACTTATGGGGTAAAAAAAGAGCAATTTTGTTTCAACAATACACAAATTCTGTAAAAGGTTAATAAATTTCTGTTGGTAGTATATTACAAAGCGCAATCTGTTTAATTAATATCCAAAATTTCATGTTTATACATAAAAAGGTTTTGAAGATAGACTAATTCAAACTTTGGAGTTTTTCGTTAATTTTCGACGCGTTTAAAAGGTACAAGACCCCTTAATTTGCCGTAGGAGGGGACGCTGTTCTGTCGCCAAATACCGCCAAGTTTCTCGCCAACATGGCGATATGTCGCCAAATTTGGCGACCAAAATTAGTTGCCAAAAGTGACGCCACCTTGGCGATATCTCTGATATTTCGCCAAATTCCCATAGACTTCCATTGTAAACCTATCTACTTACTGGGGGTTTATCTGGGTTTACTTGCTTACAGAAAATCAACAAATTGAGATATTCTGTCCGTCACAGAGACCGTTCTCAGAAACTATACATGTTGGAGGCGTGAAATTTTGCATATTTACAGCTGAACACCTCACATCAAATTACAAATCATAAAATTTTGAAAAAGTTGTAAATTTAACCCTTTGGGGTCTCACATGTGTATTTTAAACAATCCTTTCTAAGTGAGCCGTTAATTAGGTTGGAGGCATGAAATTGTACATAATTATAGCTAAACACCTCACATCAAACGACAAATCATAAAATTTTGAAAAAGTTGTACATTTAACCCTTTGCGCTCCCACATGTGTATTTTAAACAATTCTTTCTAAGTGAACCCTAATTAGGTTGGAGGCGTGAAATTTTGCATACTTATAGCTGAACACCTCACATCAAACGAGAAATCATAAAATTTTGAAAAAGTCGTACATTTAACCCTTTGGGCTTCCACATACGTATTTTAAGCAATTCTTTCTAACTGAGCACCTTATTAAATTGCAGATTTGAAATTTTGCATACTTATAGCAGAACACCTAAGGCTAGGCGACAAATCATAAAATCTTGAAAAAGTCTTACGCTTAACCCTTTGAGCTACCACATATCTAGACACACGGCAGTGTGTCAGCCAAGTTCGCCTGACATAGCCGTGTGTTATTTACACGAACCATTTCGAGCTGTTTTCGTCAAATTTCGATGCTCTACTACTGAAAATCTATGAGACCTACGTACTTGTTATACGAAATGTGTAGTCAGGGTACCCTAATTACCTAAAATCCAAAATTTTATAAATAACGCATAATTAGTTTCCGAGATAATGACATATGAAAATGTCTGATAATCGGTAATTTTACCACTGACTGACTGACTGACTGACTCACTCATCAAAAAGATCTCGTATATCTACTGCAGCTACAGACTTCAAATTTGGTGCGAAGTTCGTTTACCCGATAAAACTAAGGAAAAAAAAATTAAAAAATGTGAAAATCGATGAATTACCCACCTGGGGGTGCCCATTTTTACTTTAACATTACGTCTATTAGGCGAAATTTTAATTTGCCGTAGTAGGGGATGCTGTTCTGTCGCCAAATACTGCCAAGTTTCTCGCCAACATGGCGATATATCGCCAAATTTGGCGACCAAAATTAGTCACCAAAAGTGACGCCACCTTGGCGATATCTCTAATATTTCGCCAAATTCCAATAGACTTCCATTGTAAACCTATCTACTTACTGGGGGTTTATCTGGGTTTACTTGCTTACAGAAAATCAACAAATTGAGATATTCTGTCCGTCACAGAGCATGTTCTCAGAAACTGTACATGTTGGAGACTTGAAATTTTGCATACTTATAGCTGAACACCACACATCATACGACAAATCCTGAAATTTTGAAAAAGTCGTCCATTTAACCCTTTGGGGTCTCACATGTGTATTTTAAACAATCCTTTCTAAGTGAGCCGTTAATTAGGTTGGAGGCGTGAAATTGTACATAATTATAGCTAAACACCTCACATCAAACGACAAATCATAAAATTTTGAAAAAGTTGTACATTTAACCCTTTGGGCTCCCCCATGTGTATTTTAAACAATTATTTCAAAGTGAGCCCCTAATTAGGTTGGAGGCGTGAAATTTTGCATACTTATAGCTGAACACCTCACATCAAACGACAAACCATAAAATTTTGAAAAAGTCGTACATTTAACCCTTTGGGCTCACACATGTGTATTTTAAACAATTCTTTCTAAGTGAGCCCCTATTTAGGTTGGAGGCGTGAAAATTTGCATACTTATAGCTGAACACACATATAATGACAAACCATAAAATTTTGAAAAAGTCGTACATTTAACCCTTTGGGCTCCCACATGTGTATTTTAAACATTTCTTTCTAAGTGAGCCGCTAATTAGGTTGGAGGCGTGAAATTTTGCATACTTATAGCTCAGCAACTCACATCAAACGACAAATCATAAAATTTTGAAAAAGTCGTACATTTAACCTTTTGGGCTCCTACATGTGTATTTTAAACAATTATTTCTAAGTGAGCCCCTAATTAGGTTGGAGGCGTGAAATTTTGCATACTTAAAGCTGAATACCAACGTGAGACAAATCATAAAATTTTGAAAAAGTCGAACATTTAACTCTTTGGGCTTCAACATGCGTATTTTAAGCAATTCTTTCTAACTGAATCCCTTATTAAATTGCAGATTTGAAATTTTGCATACTGATACCAGAATACCTAAGGCCAGGCGACAAATCATAAAATCTTGAAAAAGTCTTACGCTTAACCCTTTGAGCTACCACATATGTATTTTAAGCAATTATTTTTAAGGGAGCCCTAATTAAGTTGGAGACATGACTTTTTGCATACGTATAGCTGAATACCTCAGACCACACGACAAATCATAAAATTTTCAAAAAGTCATATTATTTACTCCTCCGGGCTCTAACTTGTGTATTTTAAGCAATTTTTCTATCCTCCGCCCTTTTCACCCGTGGAGCACTTTTCCATCTTTTGCCGACACCCCTTTGACCATTCTTTCATATTATGCACCATAACCTTACATATTTTAGTTCCACTTTTTACCGCCAGGTGCGCCTACTTATCTCGGGTGCTATGGGCACAATCCCCTCGACTAACATAACTACGGATAGTATGTAAAACGGAGTTTCGTTAGGATAGAAATTTGTTTAGAATAGAGTGCGTCCCTGGTTGCGAAATGTGGGACTAACAGATTTTTCAAAAGTATAAAGTGTTTTTAAAGGAATATTAAACGAAACCCTCTGTGCGATCTGTGATCACACTTACCTACTTGTTATTTTCAAAATTATCAGAGAAAAGGATATGTAGTTAATTAAATTTGAAAATGCTGGGAGGGGCAATGTCCTTCCTCTGCACTGCCTCTTTGCCGGCATCCATGGATGAATGAAACATAGTGTGGCATAAGTACATAATTTTATTTTTCACTTTAATTCCAAAAAGGCAGGCCCAGCAATAGGATATTTAATTGGAAAATTTAATAGGAAAATTTAATATAGGAATTTAATAGGAATTGTTGTTTCAGAAACAATAAAAATTTCGAATCAATAAATTTCGTTTCAAAACATGCATTGAATTTAGCAGTATTAAAATATAGATTTCTGCCACAAATTGACAGCCAAATAGTTTGTTGTAGGAAATTTAAATTAAAATTGCATGTTGCTTGGTGAATAAAATAGTCACATGTAAACACATTAAAAAGCATTAAGTAAAGTTTCTAAATATATTGTAACTTTACAAAAAGTAATGATATCTAACAAAAACATAGCTGTGAAAAAAGGGAGCCAAGTTCTGTAAAGACAATGGCAAGAAAAGAAGTGATATCTAAGTGGGTGCCAAGTTCAAATAAAATTCACTCAAACTTACCTACTGAAGTATTATACCATTTTTTAAATTGTTTAGAAATAAAAATTATTGATAGCATATTAATAATAAATCTAGAACTTGGCAAGTTTTTGATAAATTGTATGCCTATCAATTTCATGTCTTAATAAAATGGTGATGTTAATATTAATTTCAATGACGTTACAAAAAAAAATTAATATAGTTATTATTATAAACAAATAACTCATGTTAAAGATTTGATAAGCCAATAAATACACAGATACACTCCCGCTCGTCTTTGGTTATCACTCTAGCACCCACCCTCCAGAAACCTCAATGCAAACAGACTAAGATGCCTGACAAAGAGACAGATATACTTATGCTTGTTCATGGTCATCACTCTAGAGACTGCACCCCTTTAACCATTTCAGGGGCAAATAACTTTTATTAGTGACATGCTGAAATGATTGAATCACACCAGAATTTAAAAACAAATTTATTTCAAAATGGGTATAAGCTTCTTTTCACGTGTTTAATAAAATTAAACTTTTTAGTCCTGAAATCTGGTGTCAATGTGGCATTTTGCAGTTAAATTAGGGGGGATATATTTTATCCCACCGCCCTTCAAGGGGAAAGAGCTCACTCAAATTAAGGCTTCCAATCATGAAATAACAAAATTTGATATAATAATGTCATTATTAAAAATAAATGACTCATAGGTAAAAACTTGCCAAGTTCTAGATTTATTATTAATGTGCTATCAATAATTTTTATTTCTAAACAATTTAAAAAATGCTATAATACTTCAGTAGGTAAGTTTGAGTGAATTTTATTTGAACTTGGCACCCACTTAGATATCACTTCTTTTCTTGCCATTGTCTTTACAGAACTTGGCTCCCTTTTTTCACAGCTATGTTTTTGTTAGATATTTTTTTCTTATGTATTTGACCTTTATACAAAGATTTCGGAGCAGTTTTAGTTTCATCTATATCTTAAAAAATGGCTGAGTTGTAGCATTAGGTAGCTTTCATTACAAAAAGCTACCTATTGCAGCCGTTCGGAGGAAAGCGATTTCAAAAAATTTTGGTATATTTTCATCGATCATGACCCCCAGACCCCAAAACCACCCTCCGTTCAAAAGTTGATATATATATATATATATATATATATATATATATATATATATATATATATATATATATATATATATATATATATATATATATACATATATCCATATATATATATATATCTGACATTTGTCATACTGTAACCCCCGAATTTATGAACCGATTTGTATGTAATTCGGTATGTACTTAGTACATACCAATGTCTCGACCGAGTTCGTTGGCCAGCTTCATCCGCCATTTTGAAACAAAATCGCGGCCATTTGAAAATTTTAAAAAAATTTTAAATTTGAAATGTGGTACCAAAGAATTGAAAATGGAAAAATATTTTTTTCTTATGTATTTGACCTTGATACAAAGATTCGGGAGCAGTTTTTGTTTCGTCTATATCTTAAAAAATGGCTGAGTTATAGCATTTTGAATTTCTAGCGTGGCTGACATTTTGAAACGTCCTGAATTTTGTCACGCGATAAAAGGCGTATTTATGAACCGATTTGGATGTAACTTCGTTTGTACATAGTACATACCAATGTCTCGACCGAGTTCGTTGGCCAGCTTCATCCGCCATTTTGAAACAAAATGGCGGCCATTTAAAAATTTTTTAAAAACTTTAAATATAAATTGTGGTACCAAAGAATTGAAAATGGAAAAAAAATTTTTCTTATGTATTTGACCTTGATACAAAGATTCGGGAGCAGTTTTTGTTTCGTCTATATCTTAAAAAATGGCTGAGTTATAGCATTTTTAATTTCTAGCGTGGCTGATATTTTGAAACGTCCTGATATTTGTCACGTGATAACAGGCGTATTTATGAATCGATTTGGATGTACCTTGGTGTGTACATAGTGCATACAAATATCTCGACCGAGTTCGTTGGCCAGCTTCATCCGCCATCTTGCTTAAAAATGGCAGCATTTAAATTTTTAAGAAAAAATTTAAATTTGAAATGTGGTACCAAAAAATTGAAAATTGAAAAAATATTTTTTTCTTATGTATTTGACCTTGATACAAAGATTCGGGAGCAGTTTTTGTTTCGTCTATATCTTAAAAAATGGCTGAGTTATAGCATTTTAGGTAGCTTTCTTTACAAAAAAGCTACCTATTGCAGCCGTTCGGAGGAAAGCGATTTCAAAAAATTTTGGTATATTTTCATCGATCATGACCCCCAGACCCCGAAACCACCCTCCGTTCAAAATTGATATATATATATATATATATATATATATATATATATATATATCTGACCTATGTCACACTGTAACTCCCGTAATTATGAACCGATTTCGATGTAATTCGGTGTGTACATAGTACATACCAATGTCTCGACCGAGTTCGTTGGCCAGCTTCATCCGCCGTTTTGTTTCAAAATGGCGGCCATTTAATTTTTTTTTTAAATTTAAAACTTGAAATGTGGTACCAAAAAATTAAAAATGGCAAAATATTTTTTTCTTATGTATTTGACCTTTATACAAAGATTCCGGAGCAGTTTTTGTTTCGTCTATATCTTAAAAAATGGCTGAGTTATAGCATTTTGAATTTCTAGCGTGGCTGACATTTTGAAACATCCTGAATTTTGTCACGCGATAAAAGGCGTATTTATGAACCGATTTGGATTTAATTCGGTGTGTACATAGTATATACCAGTCTCTCGACCGAGTTCGTTGGCCAGCTTTATCCGCCATTTTGTTTCAAAATGGCGGCAATTTAAAATTTTTTAAAAAATTTAAAATTTGAAATGTGGTACCAAAATTTGAAAATGGAAAAAAAATTGTTTCTTATGTATTTGACCTTTATACAAAGATTTCGGAGCAGTTTTTGTTTCGTCTATATCTTAAAAAATGGCTGAGTTGTAGCATTTTGAATTTCTAGCGTGGCTGACATTTTGAAACGTCCTGAATTTTGTCACGCGATAAAAGGCGTATTTATGAACCGATTTGGATGTAACTTCGTTTATACATAGTACATGCCAATGTCTCGACCGGATTCGTTGGCCAGCTTCACCCGACATCTTGTTTAAAAATGGCGGCCATTTAAATTTTTAAGAAAAATTTAAATTTGAAATGTGGTACCAAAAATTGAAAATTGAAAAAATATTTTCTTCTTATGTGTTTGACCTTGATAAAAAGATTCGGTAGCAGTTTTTGTTTCGTCTATATCTTAAGAAATGGCTGAGTTATAGCATTTTGAATTTCTAGCGTGGCTGACATTTTGAAACGTCCTGATTTTTCTCACGTAATAACAGGCGTATTTATGAACCGACTTGGATGTACCTTGGTGTGTACATAGTACATACAAATATCTCGACCGAGTTCGTTGGCCAGCTTCATCCGCCATCTTGTTTCAAAATGGCGACTATTTAAAAAAATTAAAAAATAAAAAAATTTAAATGAGATACCAAAAAATTGGAAAATGAAAAAGATTTTTTTCGTATGTGTTTGACCTTAATACAAAGATTCCGGAACAGTTTTTCTTTCGTCTATATCTAAAAAAAATGGCTGAGTAATAGCATTTTGAATTTCTCTTGTGGCTGACATTTTAAAACGACCTGATTTTTGTCACGCGATAACAGGCGTATTTATGAACCTATTTGGATGTAACTTGGTCTGTACATAGTACATACCAATATCTCGACCGAGTTCGTTGGCCAGCTTCATTCGCCATCTTGTTTCAAAAGGGTTGCCATTTAAAAAAAATTAAATTTAAAATTCAAAATGAGGTATTAAAAAATTGGAAAATGAAAAAGATTTTTTTATGTGTTTGGCCTTTATACAAAGATTCCGGAGCAGTTTTTGTTTCTGAAAATTTGTTCTTTTGTTGATATCTTAAAAAATGGTTGATTTATAGCCCTTTGAATTTCTAGCATGGCTAACATTTTGAAACGATCTTGTATTTGTCACGCGATAACGCACGTATTCGCCTATTTCGATGTAAGAAGGCATGTGGATAGTATACATCAACACCTCGACCAAGTTCGCTGGCCAGATACATCAGCCATCTTGTTTCAAAATGGCGGCCATTAAATTAGAAAAATATATATGTATTTAAAGTGAGGTGCAAAAAAATTAGAAATTGAAAAAGGTTTCTTTCTTAAGTATTTGATCTTGATATAAGGATTCAGGAGCATTTTTTGTTTGTCTTTACCTTTAAAAATGGCTCAGACATAGCAGTTTCAATTTCTATTATGGGTGACATTTTGAAAAATCTGATTTTTTGCATGCGACAGCACTCCTATATATTAACCGATTTCGATGTGAGTGAGCATGTGCACAGCAATTACTAAGGTCTCGACCAAGTTCACTGCTTAGCCTCATCCACCATGTTGTCTTAAAATGACAGGCACTTTAAGAAATTGCCGAATTTGGCAGACAAATATAAGTTACTTTAAAGAAAAGCAGCTTGGATAAAGCTGACTAATTTCGCGAAATTCTCATTCATTATATTGATAAAAATTAGTATTGAATCTCCTATATTCGGTTTCCACTAAATTGAGCTTCGTGTGTTTGCATGATATAAGTTGGCTTTTTTTAAATAAGGATTATGAAAGCTACCTCTTCCTCCCGGCACTGGCCGGAAGGACTTTTGAATTTCTAGCGTCGCTGATATTTTGAAACGTCCTGATATTTGTCAAGTGATAACAGGCGTATTTATGAATCGATTTGGATGTAACTTGGTGTGTACATAGTACATACAAATATCTCGACCGAGTTCGTTGGCCAGCTTCATCCGCCATCTTGTTTAAATATGGCAGCCATTTAAAAAAATTAAAAAAAAATAAAATTTAAAATGAGATACCAAAAAATTGGAAAATGAAAAAGATTTTTTTCGTAGGTGTTTGACCTTAATACAAAGATTCCGGAACAGTTTCTGTTTCGTCCATATCTAAAAAAAATGGCTCAGTTATAGCATTTTGAATTTCTATTCTGGCTGACATTTTAAAACGACCTGATTTTTGTCACGCGATAACAAGCGTATTTATGAACCGATTTGGATGTTACTTGGTCTGTACATAGTACATACCAATGTCTCAACCGAGTTCGTTGGCCAGCTTCATTCGCCATCTTGTTTCAAAAGGGTTGCCATTTAAAAAAAATAAATTTAAAATTTAAAATGAGGTATTAAAAAAGTGGAAAATGAAAAAGATTTTTTATGTGTTTGGCGTTGATACAAAGATTCCGGAGCAGAGTTTGTTTCTGAAAATTTGTTCTTTTGTTTATACCTTAAAAAATGGTTGGATTATAGCACTTTGAATTTCTAGTATGGCTAACATTTTGAAACGATCTTGTATTTGTCACGCGATAACACACGTATTCACCTATTTCCATGTAAGAAGGCATGTGGATAGTATACATCAACATCTCAGCCAAATATAAGTTACTTTAAATAAAACCAGCTTGGATAAAGCTGACTAATTTCACGAAATTCTCATTCATAATGATTTAGTATTGATAAAAATTAGTATTGAATCTCCTATATTCGGTTTTCACTAAATTGAGCTTCTTGTGTTTGAATAATATAAGTTGACATTTTTAGAATAAGGAATTTGAAAGCTACGTCTTCCTCCCGGCACTGGCCGGAAGGACTTTTTTGAATTTCTAGCGTGGCTGACATTTTGAAACGTCCTGAATTTTGTCACGCGATAAAAGGCGTATTTATGAACCGATTTGGATGTAACTTCGTTTATACATAGTACATACAAATGTCTCGACCGGGTTCGTTGGCCAGCTTCATCCGTCATCTTGTTTAAAAATGGCGACCATTTAAATTTTAAAGAAAAATTAAAATTTGAAATGTGGTACCAAAAAATTTAAAATTGAAAAAATATTTTCTTCTTAAGTGTTTGACCTTGATAAAAAGATTCGGGAGCAGTTTTTGTTTCGTCTATATCTTAAGAAATGTCTGAGTTATAGCATTTTGAATTTCTAGCGTGGCTGACATTTTGAAACGTCCTGATTTTTGTCACGTAATAACAGGCGTATTTATGAACCGATTTGGATGTACCTTGGTGTGTACATAGTACATACAAATATCTCGACCGAGTTCGTTGGCCAGCTTCATCCGCCATCTTGTTTCAAAATGGCGGCCATTTAAAAAAAAAACAAAAAATTAAAATGAGATACCAAAAAATTGGAAAATAAAAAAGATTTTTTTCGTATGTGTTTGACCTTAATACAAAGATTCCGGAATAGTTTTTGTTTTGTCTATATCTAAAACAATTGCTGAGTAATAGCATTTTGAATTTCTATTGTGGCTGACATTTTAAAACGACCTGATTTTTGTCACGCGATAACAGGCGTATTTATGAACCGATTTGCATGTTACTTGGTCTGTACATTGTACATAATAATGTCTCGACCGAGATCGTTGGCCAGCTTCATTCAAAAGGGTTGCCATTAAAAATATATTAAATTTAAAATTTAAAATGAGGTATTAAAAAATTGGAAAATGAAAAATTTTTTTATGTGTTCGGCCTTAATACAAGAATTCCGGAGCAGTTTTTGTTTCTGAAAATTTGTTCTTTTGTTTATATCTTAAAAAATGGTTGAATTATAGCACTTTGAATTTCTAGCATGGCTAACATTTTGAAACGATCTTGTATTTGTCACGTGATAACACACGTATTCGCCTATTTCGATGTAAGAAGGCATGTGGATAGTATACATCAATACCTCGACCAAGTTCGCTGGCCAGATTCATCAGCCATCTTGTTTCAAAATGGCGGCCATTAAAAAAAAAATATATATATATATATTTTTTTAATGTGAGGTGCAAAAAAATTAGAAATTGAAAAAGGTTTCTTTCTTAAGTATTTGACCTTGATATAAGGATTCAGGAGCATAAGGATTTTTGTCTTTACCTTAAAAAATGACTCGGATATAGCAGTTTCAATTTCTATTGTGGGTGACATTTTGAAAAATCTGATTTTTTGCATGCGACAGTACTCGTATATATCAACCGATTCCGATGTGAGTGAGCGTGTGCACAGCAATTACTAAGATCTCGACCAAGTTCACTGGTTAGCCTCATCCACCATGTTGTTTTAAAATGGCAGGCACTTTAAGAAATCGCCGAATTTGGCAGCCAAATATAAGTTACTTTAAAGAAAAACAGCTTGGATAAAGCTAATTTCGCGAAATTCTCATTCATTATATTGATAAAAATTAGTATTGAATCTCCTATATCCGGTTTCCACTAAATTGAGCTTCGTGTGTTTGAATGATATAAGTTGGCTTTTTTAAAATAAGGAATATGAAAGCTACCTCTACCTCCCGGCACTGCCCGGAAGGACTTTTTATTACTCCAGAAGTCATTGCGCGCGTGATATCTTGAGAAAGTATGTATGGATTGTCATGAAATTTGGTAAAGATACTAAACAAATATGTGTTTTTAAAATGAACTACTTTTAAGTATTTACAATGATAATATTTTTAGTTATGACAATTTTTATTCATTAAAAATACAAAATTTTTATTGTTCTTTACAAAAATATTTTTTTATATAGTTAATGAAATAATTTCGGCCTACGAGTAGTTTATTTTAAACATACATATTTGTTTAATATCTTTACCAAATTTAATGAGAATCTATACATACTTTCTCAAGACATCTTGCGCGCAATGAATTATGGAGTAAAAAAAGAGCTATTTTGATTTCAACAATACATAAATTCTGTAAAAGGCTAATAAATCTAAAATGACAGCATATTACAAAGCACAATCTGATTAACATTTTTAAAAACAGATAAATAATTCTGCTACATTCTATAAATGTTATTTCTATAACCTCATATAATTCACAGACTTTCTTCGTCAAACACAATTTTTGAAAAATGAATTTTTTTTGTGGTCACAAGAGTAAGAAAATTTTCATTTATTATCTAGACAAGTAAAATGTTTTTTGCTGAAAATTGCATGGTTAATGGTAATATGGTTTATGATTGTAGAGCGCATGTATTTTTAAGTGGTTACATCATATTTTTCCTAAATATATTTTGTAAAAAAATAATTTGAAATATTTTTAGAAGTTTGCTCTGACGGTCGCAAGAGTAACAATGGACGTTCCCATATATCATTGATAGGAAAATTTATATACTTGAAATAAACATTGATAAATGGAATAAATCGTTAATATAAAAATTTACAGATAAGATGCATCAAAATAAAATATTTGATACTTTCTATTCTAGAAAGAAAAATAGTTTATATTACATGAATTATTCCTGAATTCCTTTTATTTTGTTTTCGAAATTTGCGCTGTTGTACATCTTCAACCACTCTTCAGTTCGGATTGTGCATTTTACGACTCCAAGTTTTCCAAACAGGTTATTTAGTTACATATTAGTGTCTGTTATGTTTTCAAAAGGTTAGGAGTTTGAAATATTTTATGATTTCCCTTTAATCATAAACATTTGAGCTTTTATGAATGTCACACTGGAAATAATGATAAACGCTTTAGGATATTTTTTTATTGTAAAACAAAATAAGCAACATTTGTGGCAAGTTGTCCACCGATATAGAAAAGTACCCTTAAAGCGAGCCGGTTTTGATTGCTTTCTAACGTATGCGCATATTATCTATTATTTCGGAGCTTACATTTCATAAAGTGTGAAATGGGTCATTGGAAATAGACTGTTCTTTATATTATTCGAACTTATCATAATTAGATAAACGTGGTTTCTTGGAAGTTATAAATTATGAGAATTTCAGTGAAGGAAACAGTTTAGCGAGAGATACATCCAAATCATACAACTGTACAAACAGATACAAGGTTGTCGAGTTTCTGTATCTATATATATATATTTTGTTGTAAGTAAAAGATTACGTTGATTCAGACTGCTTATTTACCGCAAAGTTTGAGAAAACTTAAAAAAAAAAAAAAAAAAAAAAATGTGTAGGAAAGTAAATTAGGAAGTAAATTTTATTATTTATTAGGAAGTAATTTTAAAATAGGGAAGTATTTTTTTTTTTTTTTTATTACTCACTGATTTCCTATTTCTAATTGAAATTTTTAGTGTGATTTGTATGTCATTACTTCTCAATAATTGTTTTGTATATAACAAAAATAATAACAAATTAAATTCAATGAGACAAATCCTACAAATATTTATATTAAATATCAGCGTGAATAAAAACAATACATATTTAGATACTCAGAAATGGTGAATCGAAGAAGAAGGCGATAGTGCAACCTCTCCAGAACTTCCCCTTGACGGCCATTGTCCTTGTGACATGTTTTGACGACACTAGTAAGTCTTTGAATATGTTTTACCCTGCCATGAAAACTAAATCGCTACACTGAGAAAAAGAAATCTTATTTTGTTTCTCTTTTAGAAAGACTAATTCATTCTCAAGGAATTCTAACACATATCCAATATCAAACATTTATTTCAAATCTGTAAAGCCTTATTATATTGAATATTTTTCTAATTGAGATTTATACTGTATGTAAGAATGCTGCAGTGTAAATAATTACATATATCAGACTTTTTCGATCTGTCGATATATTGAAAAAAATATCTTCAATGGACGAACCATATACGAGTTAACTTTGTATATGCTCTATGGGATTCTTTATAGGAATCGAAATTATTTCTTATTGGGAACCGTCAAGTTTGTAAACAACCCATTCTTTGAAGGCCGTACAGCCGTTCTTTATTTCTTTTCACTTTTTAGTTTGAGTTAAAATATAATTTAATCATTTAATGCTTTGCTTTACTGAGCCATGTTATACATAAATATCCAACACAGCGCAATTTAAATTTTCTTATTTACTTTAGGTTTTATTTTAAAATCCTTTACGTAGTTTGAAAAACATTTCTTTTAAAAATTTCATTTAAGCTATTATTTTTTTAATTCTCTTTCATATATCGGGTAATTATATATACTGATACATAAATATGGGTACCAGTTTAATGCTTTTCATAAGTCATTTTTCCAAATTATATTTATTTCTCTCTCAATAAAATATTCTCAACTGTATTCAAAAATTATTCTTATGGATCAGTCAGCACATCAATATATATTTTCTACATCAAAACAAATGTACGTGTGAATTGAGGGGCGAACTTAAGAAGGTATAAGGGAAATATCACATACATACACATAATATCTGTACTTATAGAACGTGATCTCCTTCATCTCCAGAGCCAGACAGCCAATCACACACTAGGAAAGAGGGATAATTAAAATGTGTCCTCAGATTGAACAGGAGCGTTTCTTCTCCGAGCATTTAGTCTTACGATACAATTTAGAAGTGCAAGATGTAGTCATTAGAAGAAAAATAAAAGATCTGAACACGAAATCACAGACCTATAGCCACTGCTGCTAAACAGATAATCTTCAGAAACAAGGTGAAGACTTAGGCCCTATGCCCGATGTTCTTAAATGTCTGTTTTTTTTTTTTTTTTTTTGGCTTAGAAGAAATTTGAATTTTTTCTCAAAACTAAATTATTGTTATAAAAATCGTAAGAAAATAATATAAATATTATTTATTTTGAAAATATGAAGAATTATGTATTTCCATTAAGGCTTAAAAATCCTTGTTTCTTACATTCTGTTGCATTTGAAAAAAAACTTTTGGTGTCAAACTCACGTAAATAAAATGATGTGTTAAATATATACTTTTTGATGAAATGTTCGTAGAATTCAGAAATGTATTTATATTACTGAAGATACATCAATATTCACATTTTGAAATTTTAGACTTCGTCAAAAACATATTCCATTAAAAAAGGGCTAATTTTTAAAGTTTCTGGGTAAAGTAAACAGCAGATGCTTGCTTATGTATGTCGATCATGGTCGCTAATTGGCCTCTCTGATTTTCTTTGCATTGAGAGAGCTAATTGAATTAAGTGCCATTGTTCAGAATATGTATTGCATTAGAAAAAAAATCCTTTGGTGTCAAACTCACGTAAATAAAATGATGTGTTAAATATATACTTTTTGATGAAATGTTCGTAGAATTCAGAAATGTATTTATATTGCTGAGGATACATCAATATTCACATTTTGAAATTTTAGACTTCGTCAAAAACATATTCTATTAAAAAAGGGCTAATTTTTAAAGTTTCTGGGTAAAGTAAACAGCAGATGCTTGCTTATGTAAGTCGATTATGGTCGCTAATTGGCCTCTCTAATTTTCTTTGTATTGTGAGAGCTAATTGAATTAAGTGCCATTGTTCAGAATACGTATTGCATTAAGAGAAAATTATGGTAATTACAGAAGTGGTTCCTTAAATATATATTTCTCTTGAAATTTGTTTGAAACAGAAAATAGCCAGAAGTACTCAGGAATGCAAGAGAAATATGCGCTGCTCTTTGTACAGAAATTTAAAATTAATTTATTTTAAAACCCAAAACTGTAAACAAATAAACATAATTAAGACGAACCGTACTAATGTTTAAAGGTTTTGATCGTTATAATATTGCTTAATTGAGAGTGAAATTTAGAAAAATGAAACAGTAACGTTAATAGTAATACAACAGTATATCTAGTGGTTTAATTATTACAGACTTGTATACAATTAATCAAACTTTAAAAAGAGGTTTTGTATTCCAATTATGATGAATGTTTTCTTAAAATACGGCCAATATCTGTTTCAATTTTTGTTATGTCTATGTTGATAAATAATCTGTAACTGTTACTTTATTGAACGTAAATGAGAGTTATGAACTCTAGACTTATTTAGTACATTTAATAGACCAGTGTGTAAAAAAAGAAATTGAATTTTTAAAAATACAATAAAAATTCATATTAAAATCACTTTTATGTATATGTTAATTTTTAATTATTTTCTTTTAATATATTGAAAATAATATTGCGTTACAACAGAATTTAATATTAATTTAGTAATGCAGGACAAGTAGTTAAAAAATAAAACCGATTTCAAGTGATTGTTTATCTTCGTAAATGAGGAAACCGTGTGTTGTTATACAGGTAATGCAGGAAGTTAACCCGCTCTGAAACCTTAAATAGCCGGGAATTACAACAGAATCTCAATTAGCTGATTTACAATAAAAAAAAATGCCCAATACCCAAACCTTTATCAACCTTTTTTGTCTATCTTACGACTTGCGCATAGATTATTTTTTTAAGGAAATAAAAAGTACCTTTTAAAAAAATTAACAAAAATGTGGTAAAAGTTTCATATAAAAATTGTTGATTTGCCAAATTTTTTATTCAAATTTGTGATTCTAGTGTCTATGGCGCATTTTATGTCTTACATTTTTAATCGAAAGTATTTACTGAAGAGTTCCAACGAAAAAGGATTGTCAATTAGGTGATTTATATTAAGAGTTTAGTACTCTCTGCAATATCATCCTTTCAGAAAGTCAGAATTTTATCCAGTAATCAAATCTTTATTTAATTGTCCACCAACAATAAAATCCAACTCGCATGCTAATCTATTTTCTTCTAATTTAACAGATGGAAAATCGGAGATGTTTTCTTTACATGGGGAAACCATTACAAACGATTATGTTTTACAGACAACTCTCCTTAGCTTTGTCAATGTTTATCAGAAACAGGTAATTGGCTTCATGTACAGTCGTTGAAAAAAAAAAAAAAAAAAGTAAACACCCCACACTAACTCTGCAAAAAGTTATCGTAGAAGAAAGTTACTGATACCTCACGATTGGTAATAAATTCTACTTTTAAATGATGTACATAAAATTTGCTTAGGGGGCCATCTACATATTAAAACGAACCATACTTTGTTTTTTCCAACAGTAGTACATAAATCTGACAGCATAAATGAACTCTACACCCTTCAATTAGCCTAAAAACATGCAATTTTATGCAATTCGTACGTTAAGTTTCCGAGAAATTAATTATTTTAAAACGAGCTTATTTTAGGGGCTGTATCCAAATTGAAGTTCGGTAATCGATTGTTGACCGAGAGAGCCTCCTTCTTGATTAAGGCATCATAAGCGCCACTCAAGCAATCACTGAAGACTGCCAGATTACAGGATAGCATAAGAAATTTCAAAATATCTAGTTACTTGTATCAGAGATGGACCCTTAAACCATCATTTTACCGTTTTTTAAGCATAATTTGAAAACTACTTGGAAGAAAAATGTGAAATTTTGGTTTCTATAAGGCAGGACTTAATAAATCTAAATCCATCAAAAAAATTGTAGGTTGCAATTCATCATTTTTTTCCGAATATTAATTTCATAATTCATAATTAATATCATAAAGTTATAAAAATTACAAATTCAACGTATATATGTTTGGATATTGTAGTATTATTGCTACACAAAAAATTAGCACATTAGGAGTATAATTTCAGGACATATTAATAAAAATATGAAAATGTAATTTAACATTAGAAGCACTAAATTTTGAATGCTTATAAATCAAAAACTTATCATTCAAATGACTTGAAATTTGGTGTCTAGGCATAATTTGAACCGAAGATTTGAAATATATTGTTAAAATTGGGTATTGCGATTGAAAAAGAAAAGTTTGGGTTGGTTTTAATATCTAGATGGCTCCCTAAGCAAATTTTATATACCTCATTTAAAGTAAACTTTATTTCCAATCGTTCGGTACCAGTAACTTTCTTCTACGATAATTTGTTGAGGAGTTAGTAGAGGCTGTTTACTTTTTTTTCCACGACTGTACATTGTACATTCGATGTGAAAAACGTGTTATACCTGGCTTTATTACCTGACCATTTAAAATAAAATTACACCAACGTTGACATTACATTCGAAATGATGTATTCTTCCACAATATAAATTTAATTTTGGAAACAGAGATTGACAAGATATTAAGAATTGTACCAACTTTTCTTTTTCATTGATAACACCCAGATTTGATACTTTATTTGCTGTTATTGGAATAATCACAATGGAAACGTATGAAGGTTACACATTTCTATTGAAATCCATAAAGTTTTAATAGACTAAAATTTGTGGATACTAATGTTAAATTATATATATATATCATTTAAGCCCCGACCCACACAATTGTGGGGGTGATACTAAAGTAAAAGAGAATGACTATTTCCTGTTTTTGTGAGATTTAAAACCAAATCTGCAGATTTATATGAGTTAATTGGCTTCAGATGTTTTGATAACACACCACTAGGGGGCACTAACTAAAATACAAAGTTAAATTTTCTGCTTTTAAATAGACTATATCATCTGACAGCAATAGACAAAAAGTATGTACTGTCGTAATTTCTTTTAAATATGATTTTTAATGTTTGCTTAGATTTAATTTTTCTTTTCATATACTTTATTCATGATTTTAATTGATTTTTTTCTTTGATAAATTTAATTACGCTTTACAAATGTTGAAAAACAAATAACCTACAGAATTGTGCGGGTCCAGGTTTTACTTATGTTTTAAGCAATTTATGTTTTATTAATTACATTTTTAAACCGGATTAATTTTAAATAGGTTTGTACTATTCATGATTTCTATTTAAAATATTCATTATTTCTATTTAAAATTGATAGTATAAGGTATATAATATGCACATGTAACGAACTGTATGTTTTTGCTTTGAGTTCTGGATGTCATATATGATTTAAAAGTTTTATATGAGTTATATAGATATCACGAGATAGATTTTTTAGTTTGATAAATTCATTCCATTTTGTCGACACAGCAAGTAAGCCACCAGAAATAAATAATAAATTATGGAAAGTTCAGCAAATGCTCGACAGATTCCGTAGTGTCTGCTTGAATTTACCAGGAGATTAGGGAAAATTTTGCATAGATGAGCAGACGATTCCTTTTTTTAGGACATGCATCAGTAAAGCAGTATATAACGAACAAACCACACTCTGTTGTAACATTATTGCCTGTGATAGTTTTAAATTTTGTAGTATACCAGTGGGAAAGTACAGACCTAGTCCACAAGGATCTGGGCGTAGGACCTACTGTAGTCATTACTCTGGTTCAGGCCTAGTTTTATGTACTTCGATCGGTATTTCAACAAAATACCGCTGCTGGAAAAATTAAAAAAAGAAATTTGAAGGATCAGGCACAATTTAAACGGAGTAAAGGGCATACCATTTCTCAACGTCTGTTAAGAGGAGTGCGAGCATTGAGCACATCTCAGAAAATAAAATTGTAGAGGTCTGTCCAAAAACAAATATTGTTTCAAACATTTTCATTGTGGCTGATGAAAATTATCTCAATAAACAACAACTTTTTTTGCTTAAACTTATATTTTTAGATATTTGCACACGTAAGCCGAACTACATAATTGTGTAGATAGAGCCCAAAAACGGCTGCATTAAGCCCGAACCCACACAATTGTGTGCGTCCTAACTTTGCATAACCTGGCATGGGGTATTTTTTTAAATACATTTTTCAATCAAATATGGTCCTATCGGTAAGGGGAAATCCCCCAAACTTTAAATTTCTACCAAAAAATCTCCCGGTCTTAAAAGGATATGTATATATTATACGCACAACCATACACACACACACATATATATGCAGGGTGCAATATGTTATCTATCGCCGACCTTTAATTTCTCAACCGTTGGTCGTAGACATATAGTTTCAATTACAAAAACGTTTCAAATGAGGTAAATACTCATGCTGTGGCATCATTTAAAGTTAAATTTTTTTTATATAAAAATTACGAAAACTAAATTTTTATACGGTCCCCCAGTCCCTATAGTTATATTTAGTAAAAGTTTACTCATATCATAGTAGGTATAACACAAAAAGTTTGACATCTGTACTGCAAAAATTCACCCAGTTATTAAATTTCAAAGTTTGAGATTTTTGCTTATGATTTTGTCTTTCGTTAAGGGATCAGTTAAAAGATGAATTAAAGTAATTCGAGATCAAAATAAGAGTGCAATGTCTTTTTCAGGGCGAAATCACCTTTAGCCAGTATCACCAAATCGGGGAATCACCAAATAGGGTTATTTCATCTAAAAGTTTGAGCTAACTTTTATAGGTGGAACAACATTCAAAAGTATCGACGATACCGGCTAAAAGTGGCTTCACCGTAAAAAGGACATCGCACCCTGATTTTGATCTCGAATTATTTTAATTAATCTTTTAACTGATCCCTCCATGAAAGGCAAAATCCTGTGCAAAAATCTCAAAGTTTGAAATTTAATAACTGTGTCAATTTTTGTAGTACAGATGTCACAGTTGTACAGTTTTGTAGTACAGTTTTGTAGTACAGATGTCAAACTTTTTGTATTACATCAGTTATGAAGTGTGTAAACTTTTACTAAACATAACTATAGGGGCTGGGGGACCGTATAAAAAGTTAGATTTCGTAATTTTTATTAAATTGATTTTTTACTTTAAATAATGTTACAACATAGATATTTACCTCATTTGAAACGTTTTTGTAATTGGAACTATATGTCTACGACCAACGGTTGAGAAATTAAAGTTCGGCGATAGATAACATATTGCACCCTGTATATACCATTTAAAATAAAGTTACACCAACGTTGACATTACATTCGAAATGATATATTCTTTCACAATATAAATTTAATTTTGTAAACAGAGATTGTCAAGATATTAAGAACTGTACCAAATTCTGTTTTTCATTGGTAACACCCACATTTCACATTTTATTTGCTGTTCTTGAAATAATCAGAATGAAAACGTATGTAGTTTGAGCATTTCTATTGAACCTCCATAAAGTTTGAAGAGACAAAAATTTGTGGATACTAATGTTAAATTATATATATATATTATTAATATATATATATAATTATATATAATAAATATATATATATATTATACATATATATATATATATATAATTATATATAATATTATAAATATATATATATATATATATATTAATATATATATATATAATATATATATATTTAATAATATATATATATATATATTATTAAATTATATATATAATTATATATATATATATATATATATATTGTTATATGATATATTTGTTATATATATATATATATATATATATATAAGTAATAAATTCCATATTTTCATAAGGAAAATGATATAAAAAAGTACTTAATATATGTATCATTTTCCTGATGAAAATATGGAATTAAAAAATTTTTCTTACAAGGAAGGTCTCCATACGGGCATACTCAGAAAAATCTGAAAAAAATACAGAATGTTCTTCTCCCATGGGTATATACGTTTATAAAAAAAAAAAAAAAAAAAAAAAAAAAAATGGCGGAACCTCTGTAAAACGTCCGTAAAAAAATAATGAAAATTTCGTTTATTTGGCGACTTATCACCGTTTGGCGAAGAAATAAATTTAAAAAAATACGCTTGTCGAATACTCTTTAAGGAAAAATCTTTTTATGTTGAATTTCTTTAAATAAGTTTAAATAACTTTAGCTTTGTCTTTTTTAGTATGTTTTAACTATAGTTTTGTTATATATATTTATATGTACTTATAACGAATTTTAACTATCATATTTTACGATTTAAAACAAAATCTAAATTGATTAAAATTGTTCTAAACTCAAAAATATGACCCATTGATCACTGTGTATTCTACATTGTTGCTATGGAAACAACTTCTTGGGTATGGAAATGTATTACGGCAGTATTATTCATCTGGCGTTAAAAGTTATTTTTATATCCGATAAAGCGGTTTAAATTTTAAAAATTGTGGATTGGAGAATAAAACAATCGCAAAATTTTATTCAAATCGGCAACAAGTAACATGTATAATACAAAATGTAATAATAATAATAAATTCTTTCATGTTTACGTTTAAATTCATTAAAAACTGCATATTCTCAAAATCAATTAACAAACAATTTTCAGATTCATTAAAATCGTTTGCTTTTGGCGAGGAAAAAGGCTGATCGCCAAATTGTGTGCCGCTTTTTTCTTTTCACGCCAATTATTCGAAAGTATTTTATTTTTTTACAGATTTTCTACTGTAATTCCGCCGCTAATTTTAACTGATCCTTTATTACGTGCATGAGTACTTTTCACTAGCATTTTTTTTTCAACATATTCTGAGTATGCCCAGTATAGAGACCTTCCTTGTTAGACTTGTCGAAAACATTGTAATTTTTTTTTATATATAAATGGCTCTATGATCATGCAAATGAATAAGGGAAATATGCAAAAGAAAAAATATTTTTCTGTCATTAGTTTTAGGTCCGTTAAAAAAAGTTACTTTGTGTCACTTCAAAATTATCAAGATTGAAAAATAATGATAACTTAGTGGACATTTATAGTGGATAGTAAATATGAACAAATTGTATAACTTCCTTCGTTAGAAGTCATTTCGAAAAACTTTACGTACCTAGAAAAACGACTTATAAAGATAATTTTAAATAAAGACATAACATTATATAGACATTATATAAAAAAGTGTCATAGAAATTATAAAAATGATGGATGCATCTTGTACATAGCTGATTTCTGATGTACTGCTCACTGCTCAGTCATTTCTGCTCACTTTACATAGTAGTATATTTATTCAGTGTTTTATTATCTTTAACATTCTTTATAGGCAAATAACAAAACTTCGCTTCTCAAGAAATATATTCCTTGAATTATCCTTTTTTATAAGAAATATCTCGTATCTACTGAAATAGATGACGTAATTTAATTGTCATCTTCAAACTAATAAATTTTTCAGTTTATGTAAAATGTCAAATTTAACATGCAGCTTTTCAATGCACTCTATATCAGTTTGAAATATTATTTGATTAATATTTTTTCAGAAAGGTGTAATTATGTTAGTCATAAGTAGAAGTGAATAATCTGGAACATAATTCACTGAATTTATTTGGAATTTGCCTGTTAAATTTGTTAGAAACCGAGCAAATTGCAAGAAAACCTAACAAATACACTGAATGGCTAAAGGTGAGCGGTCACTTGTGATTTTAGACGTTTTGTTAAATATCTAGAAAAATACCTGAGGAATAAACCAGAAACTGCAGGTGTGTAAACAGTATAGTATAGGTCATATATTTCCGCAAAGACCTTTTCCTGAAACCCCATACGGGACCGTCAACAAGTTGAAAAAGAACCAATATCTTTTGGATAATACTGTAAAAACTAATATAGCAAAAGCGTTCAAACTAGAGATTGTTAATAAGTGGCTTATTGCAATATACTGTGTTCATTTTTATGAGGATAGCATATACACTCGTGGAGAAATTATGGTTAAAAAAAAACAGTCCCAAATTTCGCAAAGTTTTTTGCTTATAATTTGAAGAGGTCTTAAATTTAAAAAAAAAAGTTTTTTCAGAATATATGACAGAAAGCATTGCACACAATACTCTGCATTCAATTTAAATAATAATAAAAATTGGATAAAAAGTGAGCAGGTTTACTAAAAAATATTTCACTGCGCATGCGTGAATGGAATCAAAATATAATCTGCATAATGTATTACCTAAGTATGTAGGGCAAATTTGTGAAAGTCTCAAATTCATAACTTGAAAATTCTGAAAATTTGAAAATTTAGCTCGAAACACATTTTTCCCAAAAAGAAGCAAAAAAAAAAAAAGGAGGGGTTGTATGAAATATCTATTGATTAGTGCCAAGATAGCGTACAGAATACTGCACGTACTACTATATTTGGATACAATCCCTCATCTTTTTGCTTCCTTTTGGGAAAAACGGATTTCGAGCTCATTCTATCGACGATAATTTTCAGAATTTTCAAGCTATGATTTTGAGACTTTCACAAACGTTGCTCTATATACTTAGCTAATGCATTATGCACATTATATTTTGATTGCATTCGTGCATGCACAGTGAAACATTTGTTAGTAAACCTGCTCATTTTTGCCCAATTATTATTATTTTTTAAATTCTGATTGCAAAGTATTGTGTACAGTGTAGTTTGTCATTATTTCGAAAAAGAACTTTTTTTTTAATATTAAGAACTCTGCTAATTATAAGCAAAGAACTTGGCGAAATTTCGGACTGCTTTTTTAAAACCTTAATTTCTCCACGAGTATACATGCTATCCTCATAAAAATAAACACGGTATATCACAATAGGCCACTTATTAATAATCTCGAGTTTGAACGATTTGCTACATTAGTTTTTACAGGGTTATCCAAAAAATATTAGTTATTTTTCAATTTGTTGACGGTCCCCTATGGGGTTTCGGAAAAAAAAATCTTCCCGGAAATATATGACCTATACTGTTTACACACCTGCAGTTCCAGGTTAATTCCTCATGTATTTTTCTAGATATTTAACAAAACGTCTAAAATCGCAAGTGACCGGTCACCCTTGGCCATATAGTATAGATTGTGTACAAACACACATCAGTGGTTCACAGACATTCCAAACCAGCTCAGAAAAGAGCGACAGAAGTGTTGCTTAATTAGATGAGGAAAGCAACAGAAACGTAAAAATTGAAAAATCTGAGGAAGACCCAGATTCAACAAACGGTTGAAAACAACGATAATGGTAAGTACATTATTAGACAGCCAAATATTTGTAAATTAAACAGTTAATCGATGTGGACAATAATATTATTACATTAACGTGGCTTGGAAAAAACATCATGTACTTCGATATGTTTTATCCACATAAACATTTTGTCTAAAAAATTTAGAACTAATAAAAAAAATGCACAAAAAATTCTTACGAAGCATGCCAATAATAAAATATTAGAATGATGGATATTCTTATCCAATAATATTTACAAGACTAAAGCGTAAAAAGTTGTTAACAAAGACAAATAAAACTGATTCAATAAATTTAAAGTAGAAATTTATTAGTGTATCCGACAATGATTCTTTTAATTCCTATATTTATTCAAATTTTTGAAGAACGTGTTTTTTATTTAAAAGCTATACTTACCTTTTGTTAGCATTTTCTTTTAGTTGAACATATTTAAAGCACTTTTTTCCATTTACATGTAAGTTTTAAAAAATATATATCGTCGGCTGCAAAATCTTTGTCAGAAAGTCTGAGTATAAATTCTTTCAAAATAATTTTGTCCGTGACAGTAACAGTCAATGAATCCGAGTTTCTCTATTTCAGTTCTGTGCATTTAGGTTATTTGTAACCAGACGCTATTCGAATGAACGCAATTGAAATTCCGTCTCAGAAGTCTATTTTCTGAAGATAAAATAGGATTGAGAAATCTCATAAATTGGCTCTGTATCCGAATACAAATGCTTTAATAAGTTTCCAAAAAAGACAGAAAATTTCCAATAAGAATATTAAACAAGAACGAAAAATCCTGAATCCTGCATAGAATATGTAACACTTTCCAACACATTCAGAATACTGTAACGAAACTTCACAGTTCATTAAGATGAAACATAAAGTCTAAATAAACAGTTTGAAAATCTCATAACGCAATTGAAAAAAAAAAACATTATTTCTGCTATTACAATCTAATAATCGGAAACATATTCTTTTTGTGCAGTCCTGTATATGATCTATAAATTTGTATGCATACTGCAGAGTGTGGCAAAAGTTCGTTTAGTTAACCCTTTCGAGGGCGGTGTCCTTGAAAAAGAACACCTAATTTTAATTCCAAAACTGACATACGGCACAAAGAATATGTTGTTAAAATTTTCTTTTTATAATGCATATGAAAATAAGCAAGTTTGTATTTTCTAATAAATTCCTTTATAAATTCTGGTGTCAGTCCATTATTTCATCAGTTTATAAACAGAATTACTCCGTACCGGTAAGGGTTAAACGAATACAACAAATCAAATTTTCCATTCAGCAATTTCCGTGAAAAAACGGAAATACATTTGAGAAATTTGTGCAACCCTGTATATGTTTATTACAATTTATGCACACCAAGTAATATTTTTAAAAATATATTTAAGTTCAAAAACGCGTATCATATCTCAAAATGCTCTTCCAGCAATTATTGCTCATACTCTTCTGTACACAAATTCTTTTGTGTGTCCCTGTAAATGAACAATAAATTCTATGCACATCCCATTCTACAGTTAGTTCCGTGCAATAAAACCCAGTGGTATATATAAGTTTAAGCAGGTTTAAAATAGTGTAATATTATTAAAATATACAGGAAATGATTTTTCCCCAAAGACCGAAATAAAGCGACATTCTTTTGAGTGTCTCTGTAAATGAACTGTAAATGCTACACACTTCATTTTCAATTCCGAACATGCCATAGTGATAACCAACAACATCTAGAAATTTAATGGCAATAGGACTATATTTACGCTAGTTAGAGCACTGACAGACAGTGAGATAGCAGACAAAATGACAGACAAATAGACAGACACTCAGACAATTCGAAATCATAAACACTTTTCAGCTTTATTGAAAAGTGTTAAAGCCACCTTTAGGTAATTCATGCTCATTCTCAGTAATGGTCACGAATTCTTATGTATAGCCTTGAATAAGGCGATTAATTTCTTTACGCACCTACATAGTGTCCAAAAATTTAAACTTAAAGCGCATACCATAAATGAAAATGTCATATCAATTTTTGATACGTTTGTAACCGAGTAACACCATTAAAGTATGCCGCTAACCATTTTTTTTTTCATAGACTATAATATAAAGAAATACGTTTGAGTCTCTCTGTAGGCTTATACTGTTAGTGTTAAACATAGCACAATCGATATTTAAAATCTTCTAGCGCACCTCAATAATGTGCATAAATTTCCTTATTCCGGAATGTAACGGAATACTTTTGAGTACCTCTGTAAATGAACCATAAACGCTACACACTTCATTTTGAATACCAAACATGCCGTATCAAACATCAATAACGTAAACCAATTAAATGTGAATCCGAGTATATTTACTCGAAGTAGAGAATGGACATACAGACGACAGACAGGCTGACAAACCGAATCCGTAAACACATTTAAACTGTGAGGGAAAGTGTTAAAAAGACGACGACAAAAAAAGTATAAATAGTCGCATTTACTCTTAATTAAATTTTTGCATCTTGTAAGTCACTGGAATGGCTTCAAAACACACACACATATATAAACTAGCCATTGGGGGCCACCGTAATACTTACCCATCATGGATATACATAATATAAAATATGAAAATAAAACATGTGATACATGCTCAGCATTGTGTCATGTTACTTTATTCATAATTAAATTTACTCGGACTCCCTTAAATATGATTAATACAATCCCTTAAGCTAATATTACATTTTGTTGCATTAAAATATCTCAATTTGTTCATTTTTTGTAAGCAAGAAAACACTATTGGTTTACGATGGAAATGTATGGGAATTTGGCGAAATATTATTGATACCGCCAATTTGGCGTCACTTTTGGGAGCTAATTTTGGTCGATAAATTTGGCGATATACCGCCAAATTGGCGACACACTTGGCGGCATTTGGCGACAGAACAGGTTCCCTCCTATGGTAACCCTCCTTATAGGTATGGAAATGCATTAAATGCCTGACATTTACGATAATCCATTATTGGCATTTAATCTTATAGTTTAGCGATAGTTTTTTGATCGGCGGGGTAATCGAATAGTACTGAATTGCGTAAAAGAAACATCCTTATAAGTCGAAAAATTATAATCATATTAACTAACAGTTTACTGCGTTGGATTAAGCGTCTCATTTTCAATTAAAATATATCTTTGAATTGAAATTTGAATGAAATATAGGGTCATGAAAAATCGAAGAGTGTGAAAAATATTATTACAAATATCTTGTTAACTAATTATCCGATCGACTTCATTCTTTATGCAAAATTTATGTTTTTTCTATTGTCTGTTACAGTCACTCCTTCACATAAACAATTTCGAAAATTTTTGTACACCTTTTATCAGAGCGAATATTTCGAGAGTATGAAAAAAATAGTTCCGGATAATAGAGGTTGCTGATATTCAATTGGCTTCTTTCCATTGCTACTTCCTAAGTACACACTAAATTGGTTCGATAGATAGAGCGTTTACGGACGCACAGGCACACCCACGCATACACCCAGACGGACGGCAATTTTTTTTCTTCTAAAAATATGTTTTTCGGAATCTCCAGTGTCTGAAACGTGTAAATCCGCCAAATTTTTTTTCCGATTTTTAAAACGATTACAAGACATACAATGATTTGCGCCTCTGGATAATTTACAAAACCTAGAGTATAAAAATGTACATGTACATATTTTGGATTTATTGCTTTAAAGATTTTCTTATAAAATGTAAGGGCAAAGAATTCTTGGCAGTTTTATATGATTAAAATTGCCAAATTAGGTATTAAATCATTTTTAAATAGTGTATAAAAAATACTGATACTAATAAAATATAATATTATAAAGACATCTTTTCAAAATATGTGTTAAAAATTATATCATTATATCTTTATTTCATTGCTCTAAGAAATATTTATAATTATTATTTTAATAGATAGTAGTTATAATAGATGGCATAGTAACCCGATGTGTTACATTTAAATTCCATGAGATCTAACGGTTTTTGTTGAAAGTTTTAATTTAGTTTTATTATACATTTAGACAAAACTATAACATTAATTTGATTGAATACTAAATTTCAAGTAATAAATATTAGAAAGTAGGTTAATAGCCTATTAAATTAAAATGCACCTTTTCAAAATTCATTTGTAAAAAGCGTTCTTTTAAGAATTGCCTTTTTATTTCCAAACTGCTGAAACTTAAATGAAATATTTTTTGCGACATTGGATAAAAAGGACGTTATTTGGCGAACTAATTAGAAAGAAAAATATTTCGGATTTGTGAATGAAAATAAAAGCTTACCAAATGACATTTTCATCGCTTAGTCATTCTGCCTATAGTCCTTTGTGAAAAGTTTTAAGATCGTCATCTTTAAGAAAAAGTTATTTGAAAATCGGTGTTTCTTCTTTAAATTTATTTGCACTAAATATAGGGCAATAATTCTATAGACACATGCAAGAAACTTAAATTTGTTTTTGATTAGCCTTCTTGGTTAAATATTAGTAATAATTTAAAAAAAAAACTGATCTAATACTTGTAAAAGACAATTTGTCCGCAGACGATTTTGTCTAGTTTAGAATAAGTTGCTTCCTAAAGAATAATGTGTAAAATTATGTTTTATGCTTTTATTTCTTAGCCCTTCATTCTATTCCTTGCTATACAAATTTCAAAGAGTAAAAAAGAGCAAAAGTAAGACAGAAAATGTAAAGTAGAAGGAGAATTATTTTAAAAAACACTTAACCTCTTTTCTTCTCATTTATTCAATTTCTTTCTCTAAACCCCCATCTTTATTTGTTCATTTATTTCAAGAAAAAATGGTTAAATTTCTCTTTTTTTTCTATTTTGACTTTGGTTTCCACTTTGATTTGGGCTATTATGATTTTAAAAAAAACACATTAATTTTAAATGTTCTTAAGACTCCTAATATATAAAATGATATACAGTTTTCAAACAAATTACATTTGGAAGTACTCCCCCCCCCCCCTCGTATTCGACGGTGCAAAGTTTGAAATTTTTCAGATTACAAAGATGTTAAATAATTTGTTTGATTTACTTTATTTTATTATTCACTTTATAATTTTGTTAAGGAATATTAGAGAAATATTTATTATTGAAACTACTTTAATTGATTTAAGTGATAATGGATTATTATTCTTCCGTAATAGAGCCTGCACGCGATACATAGATTTAAAAGAAATTTTGCTTGAAAATTAATCAAAAAGCCATAAAAATTGAGATACAGTTTTCAAACAAATTTCATTTGAAAGCACATTTTTCCCTACACGATGGTGTATGAAAATGTGTGATGTTTAGAAGTTTAAAAAATGGTAGTAGCCAAAAATTGCAAAGCCGAAATTTTGTCGTCTAGTGTTGCCATTCGCAAAATGTCACCAGCGTTACGCACATATACGTTTATCCTTTATAATATAGATAAGGCATGAAGAAATTTGATCTAGTGAATACCTCACTAAAATTTTGTCAACAGCTGAGAGACATCGGGCATAAATGAAGGGGAACAATATTTATCAACTGACAAATAGTACTCTAAAGTAATATAATAAATCATTCGAATTCTCTTTATTGAATCAGATTCAAACCGAAAACCTTAACTTAATACACTTCAAGAAATGACATTCTGCAGTCAAATATAAATATTTTCGATTATTACTGTAAAAAATCATTCTATTTAAAATGAAGAAAATGTTTATAATTTTTTTTTTTTTAAATGCATGACACTGAGTTCATTTTTTTTTTTTATTATTAATAGTGCAGGGAATCAGACGAACACATAGACTTTGAGGGGGTAGTACTGACAATCACCTCATCGAGTTAGTGGATAAAATTCTAGGATTAGTTAAATCTTGATTTGCATATTAAAACACAATCGATCTGCTAAGTCATATCTTGATGAAAAACACCTGAGAACCCTATTTAAAAGGTTGACTCGTAGGATTACCGTTGTGTTTTCCCGTCTTCCATGTTTTTATACCCTTCGGTGCAGGAAAATACAATGGTAAAGCTACAAGTCAACCGCTAAAATTAGGCATTTTGTATCAAGATATGACTTGGCAGACCGACTACGTTTTAATATGCGGATCGAGTTTTAACTAATTCTGCAATTTCAGCCGGGAACTCGATGAGGTGATTGTCTGTGCTGTCGCTTCCCGGTCTAACACTGATGAATGAAAATACTATCTGCACGTATTTTATAAAAAGTATACTAATATTACATTGAAATTGGAAAATAAAATAAAGGAATGTTAAAATTCTAGTGCTAAACTCATCAGGAGTAAATAAAATTCATATAAAGCACAAACAAAATGAACTAAAATTGCTTTCGGTACAGGTCCGATGGAGTTTGCATATTCAACTGAAAAATGCAATTCGCAAGAAAAATCTCATTTTTACGTGTTTAAAAAGGGAGGAATTTAGCGATGAAAAGTCATTAAACTAATTGTCAATGAAAAATGTGTAATCTTTTTTAAAATTAAATAATATTTTTTACATAATTTCTTTTAATGTATATTTCCTTCAAGCTGCTCTAAATTCTTTTTTAAATCGACAACTTATATTAGGTGTTTCTTTTTTATCTAATTTCAGGAGTTTTATAACTAATTTTATACCGATTTTTTATTTACAAATATATATTTTTTTTCAGCTAGTTGTCACCATTATTTTTTAAGTCGGTATGGTATTTTATAAGATTGCATAAAAATTGTAATTTAGAACATTTTTAGAACGCTTTTCGCTCACTTCATCTTTTTAAACTTAGAATTTCCTTTCGACAGTTCTTAGAAAACAGCTACATCTTGTAAGTAAATATCATGCAATATTTCGAAATGTTAGACACCTCAATTGTGCAACAAACGCAAAGTAGAACATGTTTTGCTTTTGCAACATCCAGGTGGTAGTGAAAATAGAACATAAAATATAGTCTATGTTGGAGCAGGGGCTGTCACCATCAATTTGCAACCATTACTTTTGAAACATGTTTGGTATTTCCTAAGATTGAGCAGAAATCGCCATTTAAAATGTTTTTAGAACGCTTTTCGCGCATTTTCACTGCTTTTAAATTTCGAATTGCTTAAGAACTGTTCTTAGAGATCATTTATATCTAATAAATAGCTAATATTTCAAATTTCATGTTTCTAGAATCTTCAGTAATGCAAAAATTGCATTTTTAGAACGCACCTGCACCCCCTTTGGGTTAGTGGCACCGAAATAAAATATAGCCTATCTTGGAGCGAGCATTGTCAACATCATTTTAACACCATCGTTTTTTAATTGGTTTGGTATTTCCTGAGATTGTGTAGAAACCACCATTTAGAACGTTTTTAGAACGCTTTTTGTGCATTTTCACAATTTTTAAATTTCGAATTCTTTAGAAAATGTTCTTAGACATCATTTATATCTTATAAGTAACTAATATTCCAAATTGCATATTTCTAGGAACTTTAGTAACACAAATATCAACTTTTTAGAACGTTTTTTGCTCCTGACCCCCTTTGGGGTAGTGGCACTGAGATAAAATTTATCCTATGTTCTAAGTTGGACTAACACCATCATTTCGATACCATTACTTTTGAAATCGGTTCGGTAGCTCCAGAGATTACCTCTAACAAACACACAATTTTTACTTCTTTATAATATTAGTATACATAAATAAGGTTTGATCATGTTATTCTTAATCTTCATCTCATCTTAATGCTCAGTTTGATGTCTGATGCTCGTGTGTGAGTTATGTTAAATATATGGCGGTTAACAAACACAAATAATATTTCAGACGCTCAAGATTCCGTTTTCGATATACATACAAAATTTACAACCATAAATGAGAATAAAAATTAAATATGTTTGTTTCTCGAAGAACAAATATCTTAATACAAAAGAAAATGATAAAATGCAAAATTAAAACATTTATGCATTATGATTTGCACAACCTATTAATACATTGAAAAAATAAGCGTTTAAAAAACATAAAATTTATTAAAATATTTGATTTTATACATCTAAAATACAAGAGAATTTGGATAAAAAGCAATAAACATTGAAGTTGTAAAAATGCAAAATTTTACGTCAATTTGTGCTTATAATTTCAAATATAATTGTTTTAAGGGGCCTCAGGACTTTTAAAATTGAAAAAAAAAAACATCAACATTTCATATCTTAAAAGGTATTTGATTTTAACTGAGATGAAACATGTCAGTATGTTCTTTCCTTTCAAATATTAAACAAGTTGGAAATTGCTCGCCAAACGTGGCAAATGAGGTGCGTTCGTACTATAACTAGTTTTATAATTATTTTTGGAACCCCATATTGTACTGAATGTATAATTTTCTGCACTTCATAAAGTGCATAGTCTGTAACATCATTAAAATGCACTTCCAATAATTTTTTCCCATTCCCCGTAATGTAACGGAACACTTTCGACTGTCCCTGTAATTAAACTATACATCCGATTTTCCTAAAATTTGAAATAGCTCAACAAAACTTTGCAACAATTATATCTTTAAAATTTCAGACCATTCGGAAGGCTGTAATATCATTAAAATGCACTTGCAATAATTTTTCCCATTGGCCGTAATGTAAAGAAAAACTTTTGACTGTCCCTGTAATTAAACTATGCATCCGATTTTCCTAAAATTTGAAATGGCTCGACAAAATTTTGCAACAGTTGTATCTTTAAAATTTCAGATCATTCGGAAGGCTCTAATATCATTAAAATGCACTTGCAATAATTTTCCCCATTGGCCGTAATGTAAAGAAAAACTTTTGACTGTCCCTGTAATTAAACTATACATCCGATTTTCCTAAAATTTGAAATGGCTCGACAAAATTTTGCAACAGTTATATCTTTAAAATTTTAGATCATTCGGAAGGCTGTAATATCATTAAAATGCACTTGCAATAATTTTTCCCATTGGCCGTAATGTAAAGAAAAACTTTTGACTGTCCCTGTAATTAAACTATGCATCCGATTTTCCTAAAATTTGAAATGGCTCGACAAAATTTTGCAACAGTTATATCTTTAGAATTTCAGATCATTCGGAAGGCTGTAATATCATTAAAATGCACTTGCAATAATTTTTCCCATTGGCCGTAATGTAAAGAAAAACTTTTGACTGTCCCTGTAATTAAACTATACATCCGATTTTCATAAAATTTGAAATGGCTCTACAAAATTTTGCAACAATCATATATTTGAAATTTCAGACCATTCGGTTGGGTAGTTTTTGCTCTGTTACATGCGGACAGACGGACGGACGGACAGACGGACAGACGGACGGACGGACTGAACGACGACTATAGGTGCTACGTATTTATATAATTACGAACGCACCTAAAAATTACAAGATGCTGAGTTAGCATTTAGAGGGGGCTCCAAACTGTCAGACATTTTACGAGCAGAAAATTGGCATAACAAATTACACGCAGGATTACAAAATAAATTTTACAAATAGAATGAACATTTCGGTGCCTTCATTATACTTCAGATTGTAATAATTACCCTGAAACTAAATAAATTTGTATTTAAACTATTTTTTATATTTTTAATACAAAGTTGTATTTACCTAATGGCAAATTTTGAAAATTCCAGCAATATAATCGCCTTAAATTTTTTTTTAACAATGAAAAGGAAATTTTAGGTTCTGTTTAAACAGACTAACATGAAACATATGTTTTGAAAATTTCATGAAAAATATTCAGAAGTTTTTGCGATATCGTGCGCACTATTCCCCAAAACGTCATTTGGGGAAAATTAACTTCAAAGTTTCAGAAACGCCGCTTCATCTATTGAGCTTCATCTATTGATATTATAATTCTAAAAGCCGTAACTTCTGTTCTAATGGAAATTTCAAGGGAAAACGTTCAGAAAAAAGGTTTTACATCTAAAGTTTATCTTCTAAGTTTAACATCTAAAAAAATTAAAAGTTCGGAAGTTTTAAAGCTACAGAAAGAATATACAGTTCTCGGACTTTTTGGATAATAACAAAATACAAAATTACCGGTTGGTTATTTTTTTTCTTCTTTTCTCAGTTCAGAATTATTTCTTCAGTAAAATTGTTTGTGTACTTTAGGGACGTTCTTTATTGTAATGTGTGTAGTCCTTATACAAAAGATTGAAACTTGATCAAAGATTCAATTTGGAAATTCACAACTTCGATGAAAAAAAGGAAAATGCTTAATGAAGCTTTAGTTTTTTGGTAAAGAAAAAAAAATATAGAACAAAATTTTTCTGAAAGCAGAATTACTTGTTTAGGTTGTTTTTAAGGAACTTTATTTCTGTTGAAGAAAATTTGTCTTTTTTAATAAATCATAACTCCGATTCATTTGGGTTAAAAAAAGAAAACATTTTCATTCATATGCTCTCAAATATGATCTTAGAATTTTATTTTCTTTCTGAATAAAAATGGTATCTGATGTTTTTTCATCACAAAACGTTAAACGTCTTATAAATAATATTCTTTTTTCCTCAGATATTATAAGATATCTAGTTAATCAAAAGCTGGAATCAAGTACCGTCGGCACATTTCTGAATTTAGAGAAAAAAAAAACAGTGGCACTCCGGGTGTGCCAATAGAAGTGAAAACTTCAACAATTACGTGTGTGTTTTTTTAATCGTCAGGAAATGTTTTATTATGCAGGAAATACTTTTAAATGTAGTGTTTTTTTATTCATTATTATAAACTATTACTACCAAAATTACGTACCATTACTACCGAAAATGTAAATTTTGTGTGTGTTCCTGTGTGAACGTCGGGAGAAAAAGTGAGTTTTAGCTTCGTTCTTCTTTTGCGGATTGAGCTGAAGAGGGAAAAGTTCCTGTCATTCACCGCTTGGCACGATAGTGTCTATGTGCCAAAATGCTAGCATGTCGGATACGTAACAGTGTCTCCAAATCAGTGGTTTTTCTCCATCTCAAAAAAGCTCAACGCGCCTAAAGAAGTTTTTACTTCAAAAATTTACGAATAAAAAATGAAAGAAATAGCTTTGAAAATTTTATAAGCTTACAAAAAGAATTTTCTAGTTCACTCATTACATCTTTTAATAGAAACAAAATGCAGTATGCGAATAATGATCAAGTATTACGATTCATTAAAAAAAATTATCAACATAAATAAATCTATAAATGAATTAATAAGAATATATAAGGTGTCCCCGATTTAATGGGCTGAACTGTAAGAGAATGTATAGTACAAATAAAGAATCAATGCGGGGTCTAAAATAAAAAGCTTTGGCGAAAAAGATGAAATGCGGAGGAAATAAAATAGAGCGTTTATTCGATACAATAATTACATTAAGTGCTCAAAAGTGCAACTGGCAAAGTCTAGAAAGTGATCGGTGTATATTTTTGCGGATTTTAAGTGTTTCACGAACATTTGCAGCAACAACTTAAACTCTTATATTCAGATCCTCACCAGATTCAACAGAATTCTCATAGATGTGATATCTGGAACCTTCGAAATGGTACGGTAATCAGTTGCTAGACGCTGCCAAGATTGCATCATTGTCGGCGGTTGCACATTTGAGCAATTACTGTAGTTGTTATGTAAATAAACTGCTTGTTTTCATTTCCTCCGCATTCGTTGCTTTTATCCAAAACTTTTCATTTCCGACCGCACACTTTGCTGTACCGAAATTGCTTTTTTTTGTGTACTTACCTTCCTTTACAGTTTGGCCCATGAATTCGGGGACACCCTGTATATATATATATATATATTTATACAGGGTGTCCGGTCTCAATGGTGTATAATGGCTAATTCCCAAACCGTTAGTCATAGATATATAGTTGCAATTACAAAAACGTTTTAAATCAGGTAAAGACATATTTTAAAAGCCATTTGGATAATAAAAACATTTCTTAAAAAATTACGAAATTAAAATTTTTATACGGTCCCCCCTCCCCCCCCCAGTCCTATAAGTTATATTTAGTAAAATTTTTCTTTTACACTGACAGGTAAGACAAAAAAAGTCCCATTCATATAACACTCAAATTGAGCAAGTTATGAAGCTTGACTTATGCCACTTTTCTGCTCTGAAAATAAATGAGTTCGGCTTCGCTTTGAGGGGTCTTATGCCAAGTGCTTAACGTATTCGAAGATCTTATTTCATGTGTATCTGCGCTTTGAAAAAAATCGTACAAGTATTACGATTAAGTTATCATTTATTAAGTTTCAGATTGGCTAAAATAACACATGTTTTATTTTGTCAGGATTTGAGACTTTCTTTTAAGATTTCTTTTAACAAAAATTATATTATTTTTATAAGTTTTTATGTTACTTCAACGATCGAGTGTACGTTTTTCTAGTTCAAATTTTTGTACTTTAACTCACTTTCAAATATCCGATCGAGATTACATTTTACATACTGGTGCAAATACGATAACAATCTAATATTATTATGATTTTTGGTGTTTACAATTTATACTTATTTTACAGGATAACACAAAAAATTTCGGATAGATTACCGCCAAGAAATTTAAGAAAAAGTTTTAGATTAGATAATACAAGACTGCGATTGTTGGGTTTTTAGGTGCGTTCGTAATTATATAAATACGTAGCATCTATAGTCGTCGTTCAGTCCGTCTGCCTGTCTGTCCGTCCATCCGTCCATCCGCCCATCTGTCGGTCCGCATATAACGGATAAAAAACTACCCAACCGAATGGTCTGAAATTTTAAATATATGATTGTTGCAAAATTTTGTCGAGCCATTTCAAATTTTATGAAAATCGGATGTATAGTTTAATTACAGGGACATTCAAAAGCTTTCTGTTACATTACGAGGAATGGGAAAAAAAATATTGCAAGTGCATTTTAATGATGTTACAGACTATGCACTTATGAAGTGCAAAAAAATATACATTCAGTACAATATAGGGTGCAAAAAATAATTATAAAGCTAGTTATAGTACGAACGCACCTCATTTGCCACGTTTGACGAGCAATTTCCGATTTGTTTAATTTTTATGTATTTTTTAGCACTGAATCAGAAAATTACCTTAATTTTAACCATCATTTTAGAATATTTCGCAAATCATAAATTGTCAAATTTAAAGAATAACAAAAATCGGATACTATAAAGTAGAGGTGATGACTGTGTTTTTTAACTTTTAGTAATTGATTGTTACGTACTTTTTAGCACTGAATCTGAAAATGATCTTCATTTTTAACCATCACGTTAGAATGTTTTTGCAAATCGTAAATGTGTAAGTTAAAATATAGCGAAAATCTCATACTATAAAACATATGTAAAACTTTTTTTATTTTATTCAATAATTTATTCGATCTTTTTGCTTATCCTGGGATTCTTACAGCTAAACAGCTGAGTGGTCCGATGAGATGGGGAAGGAGATTCAATTTTAACTTTGAACTTTTTAACTTTGAAATTTGCAATTTGCGAAAAATCCTGATGTGATGCTTAAAAATGGTCAATTTAGGATTCAGCGGTACAGAATACATAAGAATCAATTGTCAAAAGATAAAAAAGAAGACATAACCCAACTTTAGAAGGCTAGGCTATTCTAATAATATTTTAAATTACGCATCATTTTGTAAAGAATTGAGGCTGTTAATTTAGCATCATTTTATTTAACAAAAATTCTGTTTTGTTCTTTCTTCTTAAATGTTTATTACAAATTGTATATTTTGCATTAATATGTCAAAATGATTAAAGATTCCAAATTTATATTGCAATTTTAATTTTACTCTCAACCATTTTTAATATATCTGACGAAATTATATTTCGAATAAATTTGTGAATGACCCACAGTTTGCAGCAAAAAATATGCTCCAACTTTAAACAGCTATTACTCGGTCAATTTTAATGGTAGAATAACGGGACATTTTTTGTCTTACTTGTCAGTGTAAAAATAAAATTTTACTAAATATAACTTATAGAACCGGAGGACCGTATAAAAATTTAAATTTCGTAATTTTTTAAGAAATTTTTTTATTGATCCAAATCACTTTTAAAATATTTCTTTACCCGATTTAAAACATTTTTGTAACTGAAACTATATGTCGATGACTAACGGTTTATGAATTAGTCATTGGACACCGTTGAGACCGGACACCCTGTATATATATGTGTGTGTGTAATAATAAAAAATTTCGCCCTTTTATTTTAGTAAAACGATTCCAAATTCTTAACATTTTTTTTTCTTTTTTACCTATCTTTAATAATATCTTAATATCGTTTGTCTTTTATTTCATGCATTTAAAACTGTGTATTCTTTTATTAGTCTAAAAACCTTAATCCATTCGCCTTATATCATAAAACCCAATAAATTACTTTTTTATTTTATTCTAAAAATAAATTCTTTTTATTTCGAATATTTTTTAATATCATTTGTCCTTTGTTGTTCTATTCCCATCATTCCTTGCAAATCCCGTCAGCCATTGTTTACGCAATAATTCTGACGCCGAAACTATATAGTATGTATCGTCGTCACCCGCCCTCCCCCCACCCATCCCCGGAGCTAGGTCCTATCGTATTCTGCTCTCATTGCGTCCTTCCGGCTGCTTTTTACACGATTTGTCATTTATCGTGTATTGTATTTATACGCATGCTGTTTTTGCAAGGTAATAATCCGTTGCATGGGCTAGGAGAGGTAGAATTTGACGATTATTGAGTTGCTTAAATAAACTACGCCACCTGGAGTGTTTGTTTTCCCTGAATCTTCATCATTTGTTCTATTCGTAACATCTAGTGTCACATTTTACTACGTAGCGACTGCCCGCACATGGATCACCCATAACTAGTGGAATTTGGTGCATTATATTGTCGATTAATAAACCTTTTGATGCATCTATCGGCTTCGATTATTTATGCTTCGGGAAACATTCCAATGGACGACAGCCTCACCTTCCACTCTTCCACCACGATTGTTCGGCTGCAAAAAACCATCATTTCTTCATTGAGTATATAATGTGGGTAAGCTGGTGCTTAAGATCTACATGTGTATATGATACGAGAGAAATCGTCTCATAAGTTGACATAATTTTACGTTCGTGTGGAAATTTAATAATAATTCGAACCGATGACGTTCTCAGAATAAAACCAAAAAAATTCTGAGTGAATGGAATTACGCAGTGATATGTTCGACGATTATGAGCATGTACAATCTTCTATACGTAAGTGTCGCCTACTATATTGAGTCTAATAAAAAATATCGCCTCCCGGTGGCATATTAGAACACTTGATGAAGACAACTACTATGATTTATTCATGTTATAACTGAGGAAGGTGCAACTGGGTGCTCAAAGAAAAGAAAAAAAATATTTTTTATTAATAAAGTTCTAGGTTAACATTGCTGGGATTTTCAAGTCTGTAAGTTCAAGTTTGTCCTATTATTTTTGTTACAATGTCTAAAATCAAATTTATATACTGTTTTATTACTGTTGCAAGATTATATTCATTATATTAGAATATAGCTATTAGTATAAATTGATAGCAATGAATTATTTTATAGTTTATTTTATATTATTTATATCATAGAAAGTATATTTACATTTGTTTAAGAGTTATTGTATCTGTGTTTATTATGTTAAAATTTATTCTTTTAAGCTCGCAAGTAAATGAGTTATCCATTTTTTATATTGTAAAGAAATAGATCTGTAAAACGCCCTAGTGTAAAAATGAGTGAAAGGGAAGTAAATATAGTCTGCTTTGACCCTGGGTCGGGGATGAATATACAATCCTGGATGAAGCATTTATATCAAGCATGCTTTTCTGATAAAAAAGATAAAAAATGGACAATGCAAAATCACTCTAAATTTTTAAAAGGAGAAGATTTAAAGGTTTTCATTAATGAATGTCTAAAATTTACTACTTTTAGTAAGATTGTTGAAATCCTTTCTGAAAAATTTATTAAAGTAAATGTTCCCCGATTTTCTGATTTGATTTTAATGAATTAGAGAGTTATTTTAGAAAAAAACATTGAGATTGGTAGACAATTACATTTGTGTGAAACCATCATAGTCCAAGGTTTGATGGATGGTTTTAAGCCAGAGTATCATAATTATATGATTATTAACCTTCCAGAGATCAACATAGATTGGTACAGTATGACTAAGCAACTAGTAGTCATCCCACCTCTCATGTAAATAACCATAAGGTTAGAAATAATTCTCAAAATCATGTAACTTTCCAGCATAATAACATGGCTCCTAGACATTGGGTTCGCCCAAACCAGAATTTTGAAAGAACACATTCTAACTTTCAGTCACAAATCCCTCTTCATTCTCAAAATTCTAGATTTGTTAGCCTTTGATTGCCGACTACTCATTTTCAAAATAAGTATCCTAGTCAACCATGTCAAATGTGTATGAATAGGGGTATACTGGATGCTTTCCACTGGGAGAGGACTTTTATTTTTAATGTTGAACCTGTGCAATTTTATGTTCTCCTCCTAGTCAACAACAACAACCTAGTCATGATATTTGGCATTTAAACGTTAATGGATATGCAAATAACAAGGATTTACCTTGTGTAATCGACTCTGGTTCTACAATATCAATTTTACCTTTTAAGATTGTTAAGTTATTAAATGCTAATGTTATAAATACTTCACCTATTATTATTGACCAAGCCAAAGGAACTGTTAAAATTAATCAATCTTATAACGTGTTGTTTAAAATAGGTAATGTTCAAAAATGCATTAAATTTCTATTATGTAAAACTAATTTAAATTATGCTACACTAGGATTGCCAGATTGTTCTAAGTTTAACTTGATAATAGATTGTAATAAATGTGAAGTATTACAGGGAAACCTTGTATTAAATCGATCTCAAAGCATATCCAATGATAATTTAAGGTTACTACATTTTAATGTCAATGAAAACTACCCGGGAGTGCAACCCGATTATGAAAGTGTCATAGCTCCTCAATCCTTTCATGAAATTAATCCTAATGATTCTAAATTACTTGGGGAGGTAAATGCTATAAAAATGAAACATTAAGGGATAATATAAGGGATTATTTAGATATTTTTTTCAAAAATAAATATGATGTTGGAAAAATTAATATTGAGCCGCAACGCGTTTTTCTTAATTCTGACCTACCCATATCTATGAGGCCTTATTGCACTTCTGAATTGAATGAAAAAGAAATTTCAGACCAAGTTCAATCTTTATTAGCCGCTGGTTTAATTAAAGACAGTTATATTCCTTATTCTGCCCCTGTTACTTTAGTTATGAAACGCGATGAGGGTAATAAAACTAGAATGTGTGTAGATTACCGTAAATTAAATGCAATAATGAAAAATGATGCTGAACCTCTATCACGTATAGATGGAATTCTTGAAAATTTAAGTCGTGCTTAGTATTTTTCCACTTTGGACTTAGCCTCTGGCTACTGGCACATCCCCATTCACCCAGCAGATGCTAAAAAATTGGCTTTTGCTACCAATTTTGGAATTTTTGAGTGGAATGTTCTTCCATTCGGTGTCAAAGTTGGTCCCCCAATTTTCAATAGAACTCTTTGAAGAATTCTCACTAAACATGAAATTAATTTTGCTTGTTATTATTTTGATGACATTGTTTTTTCCTCCTCCTTAGAAGAACACCTGCAACATCTAAAACAAATATTTGAATTATGTAGACTTGAAAATATTAAACTTATTTTTTCTAAATGCAATTTTGTTCAAAATAAAATTAATTTCTTAGGATATGAAATCAACAATGGTACCTTAACTCCTGCTAATGCTAATATTGATGTCATAAGAAATTAAAAACCTCCTTCTAATGTAAAGGAACTTAAAAGATTTTTGGGATCCATTAATGTTTACCATACATTTATTGATAATTATGCAAAAATCAGACATCCCCTAAATAAATTACTTAAGAAAAATACTATATGGGAATGGAATTCAAATTGCCAAGATTATTTTCAAAAATTAAAGAATCAAAATTATATTGAACCAAAATTTCCAGTAGGTGATCTTGTTATTTATGAAGAGTTTCATTATCCAAATACTAGAAAGCTTTCTCAAGTATTTTCAGGACCTTACCAAATCCTTAAAAAATATATCAAATGTAAATTTTGAAATTGATAAGTAAACTCCATTTAAAGACATCGAAATTATTCATGTTTCAAAATTGCGCTTATATCACCCTCCTAATAATTTTAAATTATCGCACGAGCAATTATCACAGCAACAGCAGCAGACTCATGTTAAAACACTAAATTAACTCTTAACTTCCTATAATTTAAATTTTTGTAATTAATTCTTCAATTAAAGCTTAAAGTAAAATTATGTGTTTTCAGCATTACAGATGTGTTTTTGGGAGACGTCTCAAGAATTTATTTGATAGAAATCCCTGATTTATTAATCCGTTTATATGGGATAAATTAATTATTTTTGTTAAGAGTTTCTAAATAATGTTGAATCTAAACTTATTCTATAAAATTAAAAAAGGTAGATAGAAAATCCTTTTAATACTATGAAGACTTAAAAAAGAAAAAAAAAAGATTTTAATAAATAAATAAATAAATAAATAAATAAATAAAAACACAATTAATATTCATAAAAGGAGCTACCTTAAATTATCTGAAATAAAATAATTTTCCTCTTTCATTCAGTAACTGTGTTTCTTGTTCGATCGAAAGCAAGAAATTGCGCAATACGTGGATGTCATGATAGTTCTTTCACAAACATTTTGTACTTTTTATTTATTTTATTATCTTCTTTCATATTTAACATTTCAGCGTAAATTCATACTTCATTTGTCATATAGATGAGATATTAAGTAGATGCTCGAATAATTATGTTAAGCTGATTTGTTTGGTATTTTCGAAATTTATAGATTGTTTATTTTGAATTTATTGTTGATAATAATTATTATTTATAATGATTATAGTGATATTTAGTGGAAATTTAGAATAAAAAAATATTATAGAGTATTGTGATAAATACAATACATCAAAAATTGACCTTGAACATTATTTGAGTTAACTCATTCATAAAGTTATGATACAGCATAGAGTTTTCTAGACCCACTTAAGACGATATGAGTATGACTATGATTAGGTAATTGAAAGATAATTACTTTAACTAGCTGACCTGTAGCTAAATCTACAAAAATAACATGACAAAAAAAAAAGAGAGAGAGAGAGAGAATGAATGGAAATGTAGATTATAGAGATTAATTTTAAAAATTTTGTTAAATGATGAGTTACTAGTTACAATTCTCAGTTAAGAGAATTGTAACTAGTTACAATTCTCTAACTAACTCTTAACAGTTAACTAACTCTCTTAAGAGTTACAATTCTCAGAAAATCATCATCTACTTGTTTAAGAGTTATAATTCTGAATTTCAGAATTTTTCAGAGTTTTAGAATTTTTATGATGGCCATATGGCAAATAATACCATAACAACAGTACTGTATGCCATTAGATATCATATAGTCACATTAGATATATCATATCAAAGATTTTTCTGGCATTTCAGACAGAGATGTTATAGCATTAAAGGTCATACAATAAAGTATGCTGTAAATAGGTTTGATTAAATAATTGTTTTGTATTTTTATTGTTATTCAATTCCTACTATTAGCTCACACTCTCCCTATATTTATTTATTTATTCATATTATTTATCTTGTCCAAATTTTCTATCGTTAATAAAATACTCATTATACATCCTATCAAGTTGAAATACATTTTTTTGAACTTGTACTGGGTGACAATTGATGTTAATACAGTTTTTTTTTCAAATATTAATTGATTAATTAAATATTAATTAATTAATTTTAGTTTTGCATGGGAAACAAAATGGCGGCCATTGGTTGTTGACGATCATTTCACAAATATATATTCTAAAAATACACTCAAAATATATATTAAACATTTAATTGCTAAAAAGGATGCCAAATATTAATAAAATACATTAAAAGTACTTAATAATTTGACATGTTTCAATTGAATTTACTCAATCATCATCAGAAAAACAAATAAACACTAAGATGGAAAATGACAATAAACTATTACAGATGAAGTTAAAATAAAAAAAATTAGGATATATATTTGTGAAATATTTTTAATGGACGTATAAGAGAACTTATGTTTATAATTTAATATGTTGAAGATCAATTAAAGTGTTTTCAATAAGGGGTTACCATAGTGAGGACCCAGTTCTGTCGCCAAATACCGCCAAGTTTGTCGCCAACTTGGCGATATCTCTAATACTTCACCAAATTCCCATAGAGTTCCATTGTAACCCAACTTGCTTACAGAAAATCAACAAATTGAGATATTTTAATCTAACTAATATTAGCTTAAGGGATTATATAAAATTTTTCTTTGATGACCTAACTAGGAATTGACTTTAAAAACAAAATTTTTATATTACTTGTTATTATTGTTTAATTTGATATTATTAATATTTTTATTATTATTGTGATACATTTAATTTATTTATATAAACTGAAAGGTAACTGAAAGTACTTTTAAAGATTCAGTGGCTAGTCGGGATAAGTTTTTAGACGAACATTATATATATTTTTAATCCCAATTCGAAATTTACTTTTGGGGACATTTCTCAGAAGTAATTTCACTAGCCAATTCATATTGAAATAGATCGATTCAACTCCTTCCTCATACTGAGGTAGGCAGTAAAAACTTTATTACTGAACTACTATGAACGAACTACAGTCTGTGATCTATTGCTTACTCATGAATTGGAGCCATGAATGTTCCATAAAAAACATTCTTCTGTAATAACCTAAAGAATGATTACTCTTAAATTTTATTTTTACTTTATTCTGTATTCATATTACTAAAACTATCTTTGTAAATTGTAAACAATATTAAACTCTTGTCCTTGTATTTTCAATACCAATTCCACTAGTTCGCGTTATAATGTCAAAAATTAAATTTAATAGGCATTATTAATATTTTACAAAGTTTATTTTAAGTCTACTCCAGGTGACAAAATTGTAATCCAAGTCCATGTAACATTTCCCTTCTATGAACTTGCAGGTCAAAGGACCTACCAGTTCATCCAGTCTTTATTGAGAGGGGGGATATTTAATAAAAAAAAATTCGCCCTTTTATCTTAGTAAAACTATTCCAAATTCTTAACATTTATCCTTTTTTACCTATATTTAATAATATAATATATTTTGTATTTTATTTCATGCATTTAAAACTGCGTATTCTTTTATTAGTCTAAAAACCTTAATCCATTCGCCTCATCTCATAAAACCCATTAAATTACTTTTTCATTTTATTCTAAAAAGAAATTCTTTTTCTTTCGAATATTTTTTTAATATCATTTGTTCTTTGGTGTTCTATTTCCATCATTCCCTGCAAATCCCGCCGTTTGCGCAATAATTCTGACGCCGAAACTATATAGTTCGTATCGTCGTCACCCGCGCTTCCCCCTCCCTCGGAGCTAGGTCCTATCATATTCTGCTCTCATCGCGTCCTTCCGGGTACTTTTTACATGATTTGTCATTTATCGTGAATTGTATTCATACGCATGCAGTTTTCGCAAGAATATAATACGTTGCATGGGCTAGGAGAGGTAGAATTTGACGATTATTGATTTGCTTAATTAAACTAATATCCATTTCCATATATTTCGCTTAGTTTGGATATAATGACGATAAGAAATTACTTACATAAATTTTACTTTTGATTTTGGATAGGGTGGCACAAAAGATAAATCAATTTATTCATATAATTACATTACAGTGCATTTTATAGGTTCAGTGAAAGTGGCATTTTATTGGCAGTCTATTGGAAAATTAAAAATTTGGTTAGATGTGAAAATATATTTAGCCAAATCGAAAACAATTAAAATTGAATTTTAAAACAGATTGTTTAAGGCTACATGAAGGCGTCACTTAAATTTTGATATCATATCTTTTAAAACTCGTAGTTTGAATTTATGAAAAATGTGAATGATAACGCATCAATGAATAAATTTTTACACATCCTTTTAAATTAAACATAATTCTTACGCATGCAATTATAAATAAAACAAAAGTAAAATGATGAAATAAATAATATAGCGTCACTTAAAATTTGATATCATTATTTTTAAATTCCATATTTAAAATTCTTATAGCAATAAGATAAAGTGCTGCGTCACAAACTTTTAACCCTATAAGGGTTTTTTTAATTGATATCATTACTTTTTCAAGTTAATAATAAAAAGATAAAAAAAAATTAAGACTAATGATAGGAACTCATAATCGTGATTTCCATTCACCTTTAATCCCCCCCCCCCCTCAAAAAAGCATACCTCATACTTCAATTGTAAAGAGTGCTGTGCTATTTGATTTAAAAAAAAACATTTTAGTAAGATATGGAAGTAATATACAAAATGTGGGGGTTATGATTTGTTTCGCAGATATGTGGGTTCCCATTTTCCAAATCCCTACAACGCCAGCTTACAAAAGTGTCGCCAGGAATCGATATCACAACTCTGCAGTACAGCCACTCTAGTTATGCTGACAGCGGCAACGCATGCGCGCAACAAATGACTGTCGGCGACAGACACGCTGCGAGAGATGAACTGAAGTGATGGGAAGAACTTTAGAATCGAGGGTTGGTGCTGGAATGAGGTACAGACGGAATAATGTAAAAAGACGTAGAATGTTTTAACGATGATAAGTTACGAGTTAAGATGTATTTGTATTTGTGTGAGTGATGTCTCCATGTACATAATTTGTAAATAAGTTTTTCAATATAATTATTTTTAAGAGGAAGTCGTTATTATTTATGTTACTAAAGCTCCATTTTATTCTCTAATCAAAGTGATACTTCCATAATTTTTGGAGCCAGAAGTGGTCCGAATGTTTTAATATTTTGACGTCGCTGCCCACAAATATGATGAGTACGATAAAATCTGTGATGGTGAAATAAAAATAAAAATAAAATTACAGAATTCTGGATTCAAGTGGATACTGTTCTTAGTGGTGAGTACTGTATACAATTCATTTTTTATTCAATGATGAAATTGATTGATATCCCTAAACTGGAAATTACCATTAAAAATGAAAGAACAAGTAAAATAAAGCTTTTGCACAAATTTCTTTTAGATGCTGAAGGTGACAGATCAAATAGAAAAAGAATCAGAGAATTTTCTGGTTTTGGTTATCAAAACGATAGTTCTGAATTTAAAAGCAAAATAGCAAAAAGTCAAGTGGATTTCTCTCTGAATGATTTAATTACAATTTGTAATGTACATTGCATTTCGAATAAAGGATCGTTGTTTGATCTTACGACGCGATTAGCTACTTATTTATCGGATTTAAGCTTGCTACAAGCTAATGGTCAGAACGACAGTGACACAGATTCGGAACACGAAGTACCTTTAAATAATAGTTCAGCAAGTAATGACATGGAACCATTACATTTGGATAAAATCAAGCAATTTCCAGTTCAAAGTTTTGTGCCATTAACTATTAATTTTAGTGATATTAAAAATGTTGTACCTCCGTTCGATAGTAGTGCATGTCAGGATATAAATGTATGGTTTAATAACTTTGATGGCGTCACTAGTATATTTAATCTGTCAGAATTACATACATTTATTTTTGTAAAAATATCTTTAAGAGGAAAAGCTAAATTGTTTGTTCAGACCGAGTTACAGATAAATTCATATGAAAAATTGAAGCAACTTTTGATTGCTGAATTTAGCACTACTTATAATTCTGCGGAGTTGCATCATTTGTTAAATAAACGAAAACATTGAAGAATATTTTCTAGTAATGAAGCAGATGGTTCACGTGATAATATTGAGGATTCCGCGTTGATACAGTATGTTATAAATGGTATACCCCACCCTGTTTTTAGAAAATCAATACTGTATGGATGTCAGTCGATTTTAGAATTTAAACAAAAATTAAAAGCCTATGAGAAATTACGGTCGGAGTATGAAAATGAAAAATCTAATAAACATAGAACTAAGCCTAAAATTAAATCCGAAGTTGAAGTTAAGAACAGATTTAAGCCTGTAAAGCCAAATATACGCTGTTATAATTGTGGCGGGAATAATCATAAAAGTATTAACTGTGTTAATAAAAATAAAGGGCCCCTTTGTTTCTCATGTAACGGTTATGGTCACAAATCATTTCAATGTAATAAATCGAAAGATACGAACGTTAAAAACGCTCAGCCACAAGTTAACAATATTACATCCCAAGATTTAATTCTAAAACAGGTAAAGCTGTTTTAAAACAGGTAACACAAAACAGGTTAAAACAGCTGTTCTAAAACAGGTAAAGCTGTTCTTTACATTTAACCTCCTTGATAGATACTGGTAGTCAAAAGACTCTGTTAAAGAAAAGTGTTTATGATAATTTGAAGAACTTTGTGGAATTAAAACCGACGTGTATCACTTTGACCGGTTTAGGAAAAACTTATATTAAGTCAGAAGGTTATTTTAATTTAGAAATTGAAGTTGATAATTCGAAATTTAAAGTTGACATTTCTGTCGTTTATGACAGTTACATTAATTTCGATTTAAATATTGGCATTGATGTTATTCATCAAGGTATATTAACTATTTCTGAGAATGAAGTGAAATTGTTTAAATGGAAGTTCAATCTAATGACTTTTTAGTTAACATTGTAAATGTTCTAGATAAGCCTAAAATTGATTTAAGTCACATTGCTGACAGAAATTTGTGTTTGTAATTATCCTCTTTAATCGAGAATTATGTGTCTATTAAAACTAAAACTGTAGATGTTAAAATGAAAATTAATTTAACTGATGAAATCCCAGCTTGTTCTTCCCCTGGAAGATTACCGCCATGTGAGAAAAAAATAGTTGAAAACCAAATTGAGGAGTGGCTAGCTCAGGGAATCAATCAGAAGAGTTCTTCTAATTTTTCATCGCCGGTTGTGTTGGTTAAGAAAAAAGATAATACAATAAGACATTGTATTCATTACAGACGTTTTAACAAGAAGACGGTGCGTGAACATTCTCCATTACCAGTAATAGATGATGTTATAGATCAATTACACTCTGCTGAGGTATGTACAACCATAGATTTAAAAAACGGTTTTCTTCATGTTGAGGTTGAAGAAGGCTCACAGAAATACACCTCTTTTGTCACTCATGAAGGGCAGTACGAATTTTTAAAGTGTCCATTCGGGCTGTCCAATAGCCTTAGTGTTTTTCAAAAATATATTTATAACGTATTTCGAAAAATATTAAAAAGGTCACACTGTAATCATCTATATCGATGACCTAATAATACCCGCCAAAAACGAAGCTGAAGGTCTAGAAAAATTAAAACTTGTTCTTGAAACTTATTCGGAGTACGGGTTGGAATCAAATCTTAAAAAATGCAACTTTTTGAAGGGTGAGATTGATTTTTGGGGGTATAGAATCATAAATGGTAAATTGTGTCCCTCCCCACTGAAAACAAAAGCAGTAATAAATTTTCCTGAACCAAAGTGTACCAAAGATATTCAAAGTTATTAGGATTGACAGGATACTTTCGAAATTTTATAAGAAATTATTCGGTTATAGCTAAACCGTTGAGTGACCTGTGAAGAAAATATTCTAAATTTAAGTTTGATGTAGAAGAACAAGAAGCTTTTAACGAACTCAAACGCATTTTGTCGTCAGAACCAGTACTTTCAATTTACAATCCCAAAAGCGAGACCGAAATCAATTGTGATGCCAGTATAGATGGCTATGGAGCTGTGTTAAGCAACAATCGCCAGTAGATAATCAATTTCATCCAGTTTATTTCGCCAGTAAAAAAACAACCGAAGCTGAACGAAAGTATACTAGCTATGAATTAGAAGACTTAGCTGTAGTTGAAGCCCTAAAAAAGTTTAGAGTATATGTGCTAGGCATTCTATATAAATGTGTAACCGACTGCAATCCATTTAAAATAACTATGGATAAGACACGGTACTAGTATGAGGATGTTGATGCGTTAAGCAGATATCCTATTTGTATGGTAATCCAAGATAGCTTAACTTTAAAAATTATCCAAGTTGAAGAAACTGGCGAGCATATTAAAATCATAAAAGAAATTCTAAAAGTAAAATCTTATGATGATTATTTAGTTAAAAATGATGCTCTTTATAAATGTGTAAATGGTAATGATTTATTAGTTGTACCAGATGAAATGCAAATGAATATAATTAAGGCGCTTACGAAAAAGGTCATTACGCAGTCGTACGAACAGAAAAAAAAAATTAGAGAATGATTTTTATATCCCCAAAGTTAAACAAAAAATCAAGAAATGTATATCAAATTGTGTTCCCTGTATTTTAATTAATCGAAAATCTGGTAAACAAGAAGGTTTGCTACACCCGATAGAAAAAGAAGAAACTTCGTTACATATGTACCATGTTGATCACTTAAGTCCATTGGAGAGCACAAATAAAAATTACAAACATATCTTTTCAGTCATTGAAGCATTCACAAAATTTGTTTGGTTGCATCCCACAAAATCTACCGACACTGCAGAAGTAATTTCTAAATTAGAAATGCAAAAAACTGTTTTGGAAGTACAATCGTGGGGAAAAAAAGTAACCCCCCCCCCCCCACTAACTCCTCAACAAATTATCGTAGAAGAATTTAACTGGTACCTAAAGATTGGAAATAAAGTCTACTTTTAAACGACATAGATAAAATTTTCTTAGGGGGGCATTTACATATTAAAACGAACCATAACTTTGTTTTTTTCAACAGCAGTACACAATTCTGACAGCATAAAGGAACTCTGCACCCTTCAATTAGCCTAAAAACAAATTTTTATGCAATTCGTACCATACGTTTCTGAGAAATTAATTATTTTAAAACGAGCTTATTTTAAGGGCTGTATCCAAATTGAAGTTCGGAAATCGATTGTTAACCGAGAGAGCCCCCATCTTGATCAAGGCACATTAAGAAGTCAATGAAGCCTGCTAGATTACAGAACAGCAGAAGAAATTTCAAACTATCTACTCACTTCTAGTATAGACGGCCCCTTAAACCATCATTTTGACGTTTTTTAAGCATAATTTGAAAACTACTTGGAATAAAAATATGAAATTTCGGATTTACATAAAGCAGGACTTAATAAATCTAAATCCATCAAAAAAATCGTAGGTTGCAATTCATAATTTTTTCGAATATTAATTTCATAATTCATAATTCATATCATAAAATTATAAAAATTGCAAATTTATCGTATTTATGTTTGGGTATATTAGTATTATTGCTACAAAATAAATTAGCACATTAGGAGCATAATTTCTGGAGATATAAATAAAAATATGAAAATGTAATTTAACATTAGAAGCACTAAATTTTGAATGTTTATAATTCAAAAACTTATTAATCAAATAACTTGAAATTCGGTGTCTAGGCATAATTCGAACCGAAGATTTGAAATATCTTGTTAAAATTGGGTATTGTCATTGAACAAAATGAAGTTTGGATTTGTTTTAATATGTAGATGGCCCCTTAAGCAAATTTTATATACATCATTTATTTTATCACTTTATTTCCAATCGTTCGGTACCAGTAACTTTCTTCTACGATAATTTCTTGAGGAGTTAGTAGGGGGTGTTTACTTTTTTTTTCCACGACTGTACATTTCGCATAATCTCAGATAAAGGTCCTTTTGAAGATTATTGCGTCAGAGAAAATATTAAACATATCCCGATTACCACAGGGTTACCAAGAGCTATCGGCCAAGTCGAACGTCTAAATTCGGTCATAATATCTGTTCTGTCTAAATTATCTGTAGATAATCCTACGAAGTGGTATACACATGTAAGCGATGTCCAACAAGTAATAAATTTGACCTTTCAGGGAAGTATTAACACAATCCCTTTCGAGCTAATGTTTGGTACTAAAATGAAGCTAAAAAATAACATCGAGATTACTAGCCTTTTGAACGCCGAAATACAATCAGATTTTATTAATAATCGTGAAGAATTGAGAAAAGACGCTAAGAAACAAATTTTAAAAGTCCAAGAAGAGAACCGTAAAACTTATAATCTCAGACGAAAAAACCCTAACGAATTCAAGATTAATGATATGGTTACTATACAACGAACACAACAAGGTCCAGGTTTGACGTTAAAATCAAAATATTTACGTCCTTACAAAGTCATAAAAGTAAAGAATAATGAAACCTACGATGTAAAGAAAGTTGGATTTAATGAAGGTCCAATGGTCACTAGTACTTGCGCCGAGTACATGAAACCGTGGACAGATGAAGCTTGACATAGTTTTTAAAATATATATATATATATACCGAAGAAGTAGAATTTCACCGATTATGACACTACCCCGACTACTACACACCGCCGGACTGACTTTAAACGATTTTGATAAAATTAATCCGAAGGAACAAAAAAAAGACGAAAAAAAGGAAGACGAAAGGACGTAAGAAAAAGGAAGACGAAAAGACGTAAGAAAAAGGAAGACGAAATACGTTGTGTAAAAGAAGACGAAAAGATGTAAGGTAAAAGAAGACTGAAGGACGTAAGAAAATGGAAGACGAATCAGACGATAAGCCGTATGAAGAAAGAACGACGAAGAGACGTAAAAAAAGAATAAGAATAAATTTTTCAAGAAATAATTTAAATTTTGATGAAGGATTTTAATAATGATGCCTTTTTTCCAAAATAGAACTTTGGATGCTGCTGTTTTTTTCTTTATCTTTCCAGGTGATCCAGCTGCTGCTTCCAGCGGTCCAGGATGCATTCGAGGACGAATGTATAGAAGGACGGCCGAGCTGTGGGATCCCATTTTCCAAATCCCTACAGCGCCAGCTAACAAAAGTGCCGCCAGGAATCGCTATCACAAGTCTGCAGTAAAGCCACTCTAGTGATGCTGACAGCGGCAACGCGTGCGCGCAACAAATGACTGTCGGCGACAGACAGGCTGCGAGAGATAAACTGAAGTGATGGGAAGAACTTTAGAAATCGAGGGTTGGTGCTGGAATGAAGTATAGACGGAAAAATGTAGTAAAAAGATGTAGAATGTTTTAACGACGATAAATTACGAGTTAAGATATATTCGTATTTGTGTGAGTGATGTCTCCATATACATAATTTATAAATACGTTTTTCAATATAATTATTTTTAAGAGAAAGTCGTTATTATTTATGTTACTAAAGCTGCATTATATTCTCTAATCAAAGTGATACTTCCATAGATATAGAAAGCTTTGTTAAAACTTACTATGTAAAAATTTTACTTTCTTAAGAAAAATAGAAAGGAATATTACTCTTTACACCTTTTTATTTAAAATACAATAAAATTGTAAGCAAAAAAAATACTTTCAAATAAAATTTATTTGGGAAATTGCTGATTTTTTTTATTTTTTAAGAAATAATTTTCCATCATGTAAGTTTTTAATCTATCAACATGTGACATAACACTAACATGTGACATAACATTTATTGCTACTTTAATGTAAAGTAACATTTTCGGTTTTCAGTATTATAAAATAGATATGCAAAACTAATGAGAAATGGGAGGCAGGACAAAGGGTGATGGAATGAAAATTTTGAAGTATGTGGGATTCAGATTTTCAATATGAGATAAAATGTGAATAATATATCTCTATCTACCAAATGTGAATAATCAAAACCCCCCTTTGTACTTTAGGTCAGTAATGAAAGATGATTATATTTAAAATGATTCAAAAATAAATAAATACAAATAAAGAAAGCATCCTTTTACTGCTGCATTACAGACAAGAATTATAAAAAAAAAAATTATGAATGTATTTAACACACATAGAGTTAAAAAAAATATGTTAAAATATTATTGAATTATTAGGTACTTCTTTCAAAACTCTAACTGCATTTTTAAAATTATGAATTAGGTCCTGTTCTGAAATATTAAGATTTTTAATCACTACATATTATCACCTAATTTGGGTTTTCATTGAATTGCATCTTTATAGGTTTATTATAAATCATAATTATGCATGGTTTAAAAAGTGCATTAACAACTGAACTTGAAAAGCAGTTTAACATGATTTTTTTTTCTTAATATATGTTCAATTTTTAGTTTACATTTCCCATTCATTGTTAAAGCTGAATTTAACCAATATATGGCGATACCATGCAGAAAATCATTTAATTGTTGATGTATTTAACTAGCAACTTAAATTATTTCAGAAACAGATTTTAATTTTAATTTGTACCTTGTAATTTTTTTAATGCTAGGTAATGGTTTAATAATTCAGTTAGCCAACTGAATTATTTAATATCAGGTTTTATTTAGCTTATTTTTTTCTGTGAATACATGGGAAGTTTGAAAGGTATTTTTGTTGTTGTTGTTGTTGTAAAACTAAAAAATAATTTAAATAAATTAAAAAAAAATAAATTTACATGACAAATTTTGCACTTTATGCTCTTTTTATTCAAAGAGATGGCTTAATAAACCTTTGTTTGAGCCCCTCTCCCTCCCCCAAAGATAAAAGTATAAAACTGCAATTTATTTGCATGCCAATTTATGCAACAGTACAAAAATTTAAAAAAAATTAAAAATTTCAATTTTTTTCAAAAATTTACTTTTAAAAATTTTGAATGTATGACATTTTTTTTTAATCTCGTAGTTCTCCATTTACAGTTAGAATAACAGCATGCATTTATTAGTATCATTATAAAGGTAACGGAAGAATTATGGCATGTTTTTTTTTTTCTTATAAGTGTAATGAATAAAAAAGAAAAGTGCCCAGCTAAACTGATGGCATTGAGCTCACAGGCTATTTACACTAATTGTATATTATACACTAATTTTAAAGAATAATGCCCCTCAAAAAAATAAGTGAAGGGGAATTAGCCCCCGTTTCCCCCTTTATACTTAACCAGTGAACCTCCAAATCTCATCAGGGAAGCCCCTTATAATAAACCGGTATACCAAATTTGGAGCAAATCGAATAATCCTGCAAAAAAAAACATTTATCTAAATTAAGGGGGTGGACTAGCCCCCCTTTATCTTTAACCAATGAATCGCCAAAACGAATCAGGGAAGCTCCTTAACATAATAAACTGGTATACCAAATTTGGAGCAACGCGAATAATTCTGCATGAAAACCCGTTTATATAAATTAAGGGGGGTGGCCTAGCCCCCCTTCCCCCTTTATCTTTAACCAATAAACCCCAAAAACTAATCAAAGAAGTTCCTTAACATAATAAACCGGTATACCAACTTCGGAGCAAATCGAATCATTCTGCATGAAAAACCCATTTATCTGAATTAAAAGGGGTGGACTAGCCCCCTTTCCCCCCTTTATTCTTAACTAATGAACCCCCAAAACTAATCAGGGAAGTTCCTTAACATAATAAACCGGTATACCAAATTCGGAGCAAATCGAATCATTCTGCATGAAAAACCCAATTATCCGAATTAAGGAGGTGGACTAGCCCCCCTTTTCCCTTTTATTCTTAACCAATGAACCCCCAAAACTAATCAGGGAAGTTCCTTAACATAATAAACCAGTATACCAAATTCGGAGCAAACCGAATAATTCTGCATGAAATACCCATTTATCTGAATTAAAAGGGCTGAACTAGCCCCCTTTCCCCCCTTTATTCTTAACTAATGAACACCCAAAACTAATCAGGGAAGTTCCTTAACATAATAAACCGGTATACCAAATTCGGAGCAAATCGAATAATTCTGCATGAAATACGAATTTATCTGAATTAAGGGGGTGGACTAACCCCCCTTTACCCCCTTTATACTTAACAAGTGAACCTCCAAATCTAATCAAGGAAGCTCCTTATCATAATAAACCGGTATACCAAATTTGGAGCAAATCGAATAATCTTGCAAAAAAAAAAACATTTATCTAAATTAAGGGGGTGGACTAGCCCCCCTTTATCCTTAACCAATGAATCGCCAAAACAAATCAGGGAAGCTCCTTAACATAATAAACCGGTATACCAACTTCGGAGCAAATCGAAACATTCTGCATGAAAAACCCATTTATCTAAATTAAGAGGGGCGGGCTAACCTCCCTTTTCCCCCTTTACCCTTAACCAATGAACCCCCAAAACTAATCAGGGAAGTTCATTAACATAATAAACCGGTATACCAAATTCGGAGCAAATCGAATCATTCTGCATGAAAAACACATTTATCTGAATTAAGGGGGGTGGACTAACCCCGTTTTTCCCCCTTTATTCTTATCCAATGATCTCCCAAAACTGATGAGGGAAGTTCCTTAACATAATAAAACGGTATACCAAATTCGGAGCAAATCGAATCATTCTGCATGAAAAACCCATTTATCTGAATTAAGGGGGGGGGGGGTTGGACTAACCCCGTTTTTCCACATTTATCCTTAACCAATGAACTCCCAAAACTAATCAATTAAGTTCCTTAACATAATAAACCGGTATACCAAATTCGGAGCAAATCGAATGATTCTGCATGAAAAACCCATTTATCTGAATTAAGGGGGTGGACTAACCCCCCTTTTCCCCCTTTATCCTTAACCAATGAACCCCCCAAATTAATCAGGGATGTTCCTTAACATAATAAACCGGTATACCAAATTCAGAGCAAATCGAATGATTCTGCATGAAAAAACCATTTTTCTGAATTAAGGGGGGTCGGACTAATCCCGTTTTCCCCCCCTTTATCCTTAACCAATGAACCCCCAAAACTAATCATGGATGTTCCTTAACATAATAAACCGGTATACCAAATTCGGAGCAAATCGAATGATTCTGCATGAAAAACCCATTTTTCTGAATTAAATGGGGGGGGGGGGTGGACTAACCCCGTTTTTCCCCCTTTATCCTTAACCAATGAACTCCCAAAACTAATCAGGGAAGCGCCTTATCACAATGAACCTATGAAAAAATTTTGAAGCAAATCGGATGTTTCTATCAAGAGTTATCGCGTTACGTACATACGTACGTACGTACATACATACATACATACATACATACATACATACATACATACATACATACATACATACAGAACGGGCGGGCACATTAGCTCTCAGGCTTTGATAGCCTGTGAGCTAAAAACTGTCTTTAGGGTTTTTCCCCCTTAAAAATTCTTTAAATTATTAGTTAAAAAACAATTTATTTGCGGAATAAATAAAAGCCGTTGTGTTACGGCGAAATGGTCATTTTATTTCAATTTATCCTATGACTATTGTAAAGTGGTTAGGGGGCATTGAAAAAAATAACGGTGGTTATTAAAAAAAAAGATAAGTGCCCAGCTAAACTGATGGCATTGAGCTCACAGACTATTCACACTAATTGTATATTATACTCTTACTTTAAAGAATAATGCCACTCAAAAAATAAGTGAAGGGGAATTAGCCCCCGTTTCCCCCTTTATACTTAACCAGTAAACCTCCAAATATAATCGGGGAAGCTCCTTATCATAATAAACCGGTATACCAAATTTGAAGCAAATCGAATAATCTTCCAAAAAAAAAACATTTATCTAAATTAAGGGGGTGGACTAACCCCCCTTTATCCTTAACCAATTAATCGCCAAAACGAATCAGGGAAGCTCCTTAACATAATAAACCGGTATACCAACTTCGGAGCAAATCGAATCATTCTGCATGAAAAACCCATTTATATAAATTAAGAGGGGCGGGCTAACCTCCCTTTTCCCCCTTTACCCTTAACCAATGAACCCCAAAACTAATCAGGGAAGTTCCTTAACATAATAAACCGGTATACAAAATTCGGAGCAAATCGAATCATTCTGCATGGAAAACACATTTATCTGAATTAAGGGGGGTGGACTAACCCTGTTTTTCCCCCCTTTATCCTTAAACAATGAACCCCCAAAACTAATCAGGGAAGTTCCTTAACATAATAAACCGGTATACCTAATTCGGAGCAAATCGAATCATTCTGCATGAAAAACACATTTATCTGAATTAAGAGGGTGGACTAACCCCGTTTTCCCTCCTTTATCCTTAACCAATGAATTCCCAAAATGAATCAGGGAAGTTCCTTAACATAATAAACCGGTACACTAAATTCAGAGCAAATCGAATCATTCTGCATGAAAAACACATTTATCTGAATTAAGGGGGGTGGACTAACCCCGTTTTTTCCCCTTTATCCTTAACCAATGAACTCCCAAAACTAATCAGGGAAGTTCCTTAACATAATAAACCGGTATACCAAATTCGGAGCATATCGAATCATTCTGCATGAAAAACCCATTTATCTGAATTAAGGGGGGGTGGACTAACCCCGTTTTTCCCCCTTTATCCTTAACCAATGAACTCCCAAAACTAATCAGGGAAGTTCCTTAACATAATAAACCGGTATACCGAATTTGGAGCAAATCGAATGATTCTGCATGAAAAACCCATTTATCTGAATTAAGGGGGTGGACTAACCCCCCTTTTCCCCCTTTATCCTTAACCAATGAACCCCCAAAACTAATCAGGGAAGTTCCTTAACATAGTAAACCGGTATACCAAATTCGGAGCAAATTGAATGATTCTGCATGAAAAACCCATTTATCTGATTTAAGGGGTGTGGACTAACCCCGTTTTTCCCCCTTTACCCTTAACCAATGAACCCCCAAAACTAATCAGGGAAGTTCCTTAACATAATAAACCGCTATACCAAATTCGGAAGAAATCGAATCATTCTGCATGAAAAACACATTTATCTGAATTAAGGGGGGTGGACTAACCCCGTTTTTCCCCTTTTATCCTTAACCAATGAACTCCCAAAACTAATCAGGGAAGTTCCTTAACATAATAAACCGGTATATCAAATTCGGAGCAAATCGAATCATTCTGCATGAAAAACCCATTTATCTGAATTAAGGTGGTGGGGTGTGGACTAACCCCGTTTTTCCCCCTTTATCCTTAACCAATGAACTCCAAAAACTAATCAGGGAAGCGCCTTATCACAGTGAACCTAGGAAAAAATTTTGAAGCAAATCGGATGTTTCTATCAAGAGTTATCGCGTTACGTACATACGTACGTACGTACATACATACATACATACATACATACATACATACATACATACATACATACATACAGAACGGGCGGGCACATTAGCTCTCAGGCTTTGATAGCCTGTGAGCTAAAAAAATAAAAATGCATAATTTAAATTTATGTACCGTAGAAAAACAGAAATCTGTGTTAAAAATAGTAAATAAAAAGAAACTGTTGTAGATTGAACAAATACAATCTGCGTATTTTCTTTTCCTTATCATTAAATCTGAAAATTTTCAAAATTAAAATTCTCTCTCTGTAAACAAATGAATGCGTAAAAATGTGCTTTTATTTATATTTGTATTTTTAATGTATTTATTTATTAAATGTATTTGATCTATCTATCAGTTTTAAAGTTCCATTTACCAAATGCTTTTCGGTTTTAAAATATTCTTTTTCCGTCTTATGTAAAAATTGGCTTTCGGCGGACCTTAAAAACCTTTCCGTTTCCGCGTTAGGCAGATTCCGGCTTATGGAGCACGTATTAATGTTATTTTCAATGGATTTGCCGGGACCTGAAAGTCTTTCCTTTGGTACGCAGATTTCAGGCTTACACAGAGTCCGCCTTAGACAGATTTTACAGTATTTTTATTGTCTGAAAAATTGTCACGAAATAGTGATATGTGAAACTCTTAAAGAAAAAAAATCAAAATAAATAAGTACATTTTTATAAAAAACATAAAATAAATTTTCTTTGAAAAAAAATGCTTACTGCTTCAAGGAGGACAGACCTCTCAAGCTATATATTGCGAGGCCCGCACTTAACCGACTGACCTACGGAATGTTCGTAAACATTCCACTAAGCGTTGATCAGAAGAAATTGAGCGCATGAATACAGTATATCTTCGGTGAAATTCCCATAAATGGTGGAAAAATATAGTCCGATTTTTCATGCCTATTATAAAACGAATAAGAGTCTTCCTGGAAACAAACATGGTCTTATTCGGTTCATCTAAAATAGATTCATATTATATATTAATTTTAATCAGATCATTTTCGGAGGAAAAAAAAAATGTGAATTAAAAAAAAATTAGAGTTTTCCCGGAAACAAATGTTATCTTATTCCCTTCACATAAAACAGATTCCTATTATTTTTCAATTTAAAGAAAATCGCCCGGACCATTTTCAAGTAATCAACATTAGAAATTTGTAACATCTCTTTTACTTTAAAAATGGGTATTTAGATCTCAAAATATACTGCACGTAGAAATGTAAAAATTTCAGAATAACATTAGGCAGCAGAAATAAGACTGTTCTAAAAAAATCAGAATAATAAGAGCTATATTCGCTGAGTTATTGAAAGGCGGCTTTTCGCGTTTTTTTGAAGTCAAGTTAGTTGTATATATGAGTTCCGCCATCTACGAATTCTATGATACGATACGATTTTAGGCTTAAGGCTGCGTCACTGGAATACTATCGTCTTCCATGATACATCCTTAAGATTTGAATGTATATAGCATATTTTGCTTTTAGGTAGCTTTCATTACAAAAAGCTACCTATTGCAGCCGTTCGGAGGAAAGCGATTTCAAAAAACTTTGGTATATTTTCATCGATCATGACCCCCAGACCCCGAAACCACCCTCCGTTCAAAAGTTGATATATATATATATATATATATATATATATATCCATATATATATATATATATCTGACCTTTGTCATACTGTAACTCTCGAATTTATGAACCGATTTGGATGTAATTCGGTATGTACATAGTACATACCAATGTCTCGACCGAGTTCGTTGGCCAGCTTCATCCGCCATTTTGTTTCAAAATGGCGGCCATTTAAAATTTTCTTAAATATTTTAAATTTGAAATGTGGTACCAAAGAATTGAAAATGGAAAAATATTTTTTTCTTATGTATTTGACCTTGATACAAAGACTCGGGAGCACTTTTTGTTTCGTCTATATCTCAAAAAATGGCTGAGTTATAGCATTTTGAATTTCTAGCGTGGCTAACATTTTGAAACGTCCTGAATTTTGTCACGCGATAAAAGGCGTATTTATGAACCGATTTGGATGTAACTTCGTTTGTACATAGTACATACCAATGTCTCGACCGAGTTCGTTGGCCAGCTTCATCCGCCATCTTGTTTAAAAATGGCAGCCATTTAAATTTTTAAGAAAAATTTAAATTTGAAATGTGGTACCAAAATATTAGAAAATGAAAAAGATTTTTTTTGTATGTGTTTGACCTTAATACAAAGATCCCAGAACTGTTTTTGTTTCGTCTATATCTAAAAAAATGGCTGAGTTATAGCGTTTTGAATTTCTATTGTGGCTGACATTTTAAAACGAACTGATTTTTGTCACGCGATAACAAGCGTATTTATGAACCGATTTGGATGTTACTTGGTCTGTACATAGTACATACCAATGTCTCGACCGAGTTCGTTGGCCAGCTTTATTCGCCATCTTGTTTCAAAAGGGTTGCCATTTAAAAAAAATTAAATTTAAAATTTAAAATGAAGTATTAAAAAATTCGAAAATGAAAAAGATTTTTTTATGTGTTTGGCCTTGATACAAAGATTCCGGAGCAGATTTTGTTTCTGAAAATTTGTTCTTTTGTTTATATCTTAAAAAAATGGTTGAATTATAGCACTTTGAATTTCTAGTATGGCTAACATTTTGAAACGATCTTGTATTTGTCACGAGATAACACACATATTCGCCTATTTCCATGTGAGAAAGCATGTGGATAGTATACATCAACATCTCAGCCAAATATAAGTTACTTTAAATAAAAGCAGCTTGGATAAAGCTGACTAATTTCGTGAAATTCTCATTCATAATGATTTAGTATTGATAAAAATTAGTATTGAATCTCCTATATTCGGTTTCCACTAAATTGAGCTTCGTGTGTTTGAATAATATAAGTTGGCTTTTTTTAAAATAAGGTATTTGAAAGTTACCTCTTCCTCCCGGCACTGGCCGGAAGGACTTTTATATTTTTATGTGGATATTATTGTAGCGCGTTCAGAAGTTTTATCGTTTAAGAATACATAATTTACAGAACGATGCCTCTTTACGCTTCATATTTAAATTAATCAATTATGTTTTATATTGAAATATATACCAATAATATTATTAAAAGAAAATACTGAATTTATTTAACTTAAAAAAATTTCCAATAAGAGATCTTCAATATTGCTTATTAATATCTGTTCACGATATCCTTAAAGAAAATTTTCCGCCATAAAGTATTTACAGTATTTTTAAGAAACAAAAATAAAGATATTTATTCTTCTTATTCTGATTTCTTTTTTTGTAATGCAAAATTATTCCTTCAAATAACACAAAAAGAAAAGCTTAAAACAGTTTTTTATATGGAGAAAAAACATATCTGGTGTCTTTTGTTCGTTAGAAAAGCATACACCTTTATTAATGAAGATATTTAAAATTTAATCTAGAAAGAAAACTTCAATTACGCACATTAAAAAAAATTAACTTCACTGATAAACAATTAAAAAATAATTATTTAAAGAAATTTCCAAATCAAAAGAAAGAATTTTTTTCATGAAATAAAGTTCAAAGTAAAACTTAGTGTATTGAAAATATAGTATACTAAAAAATTTACGCATTGAGAACTTTTTTTCTTCTGGTACAAACAAATATAATTCTGCAAAAATTGCGGTACTTTTTTTTTGAAGTTTTTTAATTGATATACCGGGTGTCATAAAAAGGACTGACTGATTTTAAAATTCAATAAATTGCAAACGGTGACAGATATTAAAAAATTCTTGCAGGAGGGTGATGCATAAGGTCAAAAGTTTTATTACGGTGATTTTCGATTTTAGTTCGAATTACAAACAAGAGATGGCGCTGTAAGCAATAGTCTCTAAATACAGGCTCGATTTTTGGTCCTTTCTCTTGTTCCATGCAGAAAAAGGAGATGGAAATGTATTGAGCGGGCCACGAAGTACCAAAAATTGAGCCTGAATTTAGTGTCTATTGATCGCAGCGACATCTATTGTTTGTAATTCGAACTAAAATTCAAAATCACTGTAAAAATAAAACTTTTGACCTTATGCATAACCCTCCTGCAAGAATTTTTTAAATATCTGTCACCGTTTACAAGTTATTGAATTTTAAAATCAGTCAGTCCTTTTTGGACACCCGGTATTTTAAACGATACTTTTATTGAAAAAAAGGTGTGTATGTATATGCATATATATATATTAGGGCGGAGCGTAAAAATCGTTTTTTCGAAATTCTTTTTCCGCTAGCGCGGAAAATTTGTGGAATGGCCTCTGAAATATACTCACAAAATTTTAAAATAATCAATAAATATACATTTTAGGGTCTAAGTATGCAATTTTAGCCGAAAATGTTGTAAATTTTCCCATTTCAGTAATATTTTTAACTTCCAACTTTTCCTTCGCGCTAGCGCGAAAAAATTGAAAGAATATTTAAGAAACATAAGCCAAAAATTTTAAAGCAGTTAATAAATATCTTCCGGTTCCAGTTTGGGGTCAAAATATGGAAAATTTGCCGAAAATTATGTAAATTTTTACATTTTAGTGATTTTTTTAAATTTCCGATTTTCTATTCCCGCTAGCACGGAAAAGTTGGGAAAATATACAAGAATAATAAGTGCAAAATTTTAGAATAATCAATAAATATCTTACGGTTCCCCTTTGGGGGTCTAAATAGGGAAAAAAATGTAAAATATAAGAAAATTTAGGGGTCGAAATATAGAAAAAAAATGGAAAACATTTGCATACATATTTATTTATGGAAGCTTTAAACCTTTCTTTATGTGTTTGTTTGACAAGTGTGTAGTAATCAGAGGTTCGTTTAGTTGGTATTTCTGGCAGTCTATGAGATCCACATACGATTTAGCTTTAAAGTTAAAGGCAGGAATTTGGAACACACGAACTCCTGCTCTCGTTTTTTCCCTTGCTTTCAAAATCGTACGTAGCGCAAGTTCTCACACATTCTGGTTTGGGTTGAGAAGCATTGCAAAGATTATTATTGATTCAGTATGACCAAAATAACTATTTATCTGGGTGACACGATCCACATCTAGCTCTAGATCATCTGCAAGACAACGAGAAGTTTGAATTGTTTTCCAAAGATTTCGTGCTTCATCTGTGCAACTGGCATACGATTTGATTGTGAGTTTATCATTGATTGAGTTTATCATGAAAGTTTAACGGACCTGCGTGGTTCACAATCAAATCGCCAATTGCTCAGATGGAGCACGAAATTTTTGGAAAACAATTCAAATTTCACGTAATCTTACAGATGATCTGAAGTTAGCTGTGGATCGCGTCACCCAGAGAAATGGTTATTTTGGTCACCCTGAAGCAATAATCCTTGCAATGCTTGTTGACCCAAACCAGAATGTGCGAGAACTTAGAATTTTGAAAGCAAGGGGAAAATCGAGAGCAGGAGTTCGTGTGTTCCAAATTCCTGCACTTAACTTTAAAGCTAAATGTTACGTGGATATCAAAATCTGGCAAAATTTTCAACTACCGGAACCTCCATATACGACTCACTTGTTGAACGAACACATAATGCAACTGATAAAATCGGGCGAATATCCGGTATCGCCGTTGAGAAACATAAGTTTTCCGTGCCACAATGTGTTGAAATGGGAGTAAAACTGTCAACAGAAGCTTCCCTTGCATTCATCTGACAGAAAAAGCGTGATGGCTACATGATATCCAGAATGGAGTCAAGGCGTGCCATGCCATCGTTTAAAACCAAAAGCCAGTATAAAGTGAAAAATTTAGAGACAGGTGAATGAAATGCATTTAATGCATATTTGCAACTTTTATTCTGGAACTCTAAATACACTTAGTTATACAAAGTCTGTGTATTGCGTGAATAATAAGATTTGTTGTTTAATGTTACTAATTATTATTTACGAATGTCTAATTTTGTAAAAAGAAATGTTTAAAGCTTCCATAAATAAATTTTTCTGCAAAAACATTTTCCATTTTTCTTATATTTCGACCCCTAAATTTTCTTCACTTTTGCATTATTTCTCATATTTAGACCCCAAAGGGTAACCGGGAGATATTTATTGATTATTCTAAAATCTTTCACTTATCTTACTTGTATATTGTCCAACTTATCCGTGTTAGGGGGAATAGAAAATGGAAAATAAAAAAAACATCACTAAAATGTGAAAATTTACATCATTTTCGGCTAATTGTCCATATTTTACCCCAAACTGGAACCGGAAGATATTTATTAACCGCCCTAAAATTTTGGACTTTTGTTCCTTATATATTCTTTCAACTTTTCCGCATTAGCGCGAAGAAAAAGTTGGAAGTTAAAAATATTACTGAACTGTGAAAATTTACAACATTTTTGGCTAAAATTGCATACTTAGACCCTAAACTGGAACCGGTAGATATTTATTGATTATTTTAAAATTTTGTAAGTATATTTCTGAGACCATTCCACAATTTTTCCGCGCTAGCGGGAAAATAATTTCTAAAAAACATTTTTACGCTCCGCCCTAATATATATATATATATATATATATATATATATATACAATACTAAAAAAAATAGGGGATAACATGGTTTTAAGCAAATATTTACACCGATAAGTGACGTAAAATAAAACATCCATAATTTAAAGCGTAGTAGAAAACAGATAAATAAAACTTCACATGCAAATTAAAGTTTATGACGTCAAAAACTAGAAAAGGGAGATAAGTGCAAAAATCGGGATTTTACAGAAACGTCTCTTTCACTGTCTCACTTGTAAAATTCAATTGCTCAGCTTGTGTTTTGAGAAAAGGTGACTTGAAAATGTCACAACAATGTGATTTACTGGAATCCATGTCTTGACGTGTTATCGGGACAGTTTAATCTGGGGAAACACAACGAAGTGTAGTGGACGTTGTTGAAAACTCAAAAAGTGTCATTGCAAGGCTGTGGAATCGATTCCAAGATACTTGGAATGGTCGACGTCGACAAGGGCAAGGTCGGCATGTCCTAGTACAGAAAGGGATGACCAATATATCGTGTTAACAGCTCATCGAGACTGAAATGGCAATGCTACTTTGTTGCAAACGCATTTGTTCTTTGCCACAGGACGAAGGGTGTCCAGTCAAACAGTCCAAAATAGGCTTCATCAGGGTGGTCTCAATACATGAAAGCCAATGATCTGTAATCCGTTGATTTCAAGCAACTGTACAGCCCAAAGAAGGTGGGCAACTGAACATCGAGTTTGGAGGTAACATTGTTGGAGTCAAATTAAGTTTACAGACGAGTCCCGATTCAGTTTCTATGTGACATCATATGTGTTTTAGCATGGAGAGAAAGAGGCACTCAAAATAATCTCTTATTCGTTCGTGAAAGATAACATTGCAGATGAGGTAGTTTGATGCTATGGGCTGGAATCAGCATAGATGGACTTACGGCACTACATATCATTCGGAATGGCACTTTGACGATCCGAAGTCATACAGACGAGATACTGAGACCTCATGTCGTATTTTATGTTGCAACAATTAGTGATTTCTTTTTTTCCGTGCATGATATTGCCAGACCTCATACAGTTCGTCTTGTGGAAAACAAGCTTGAAGTTAAAACAATACAGCGTATGGAATGACCAGCAGGATCTTCTGACCTAAATACGATCGAGCATGTTTGGGACGTGCTCAGACGACGCATTGCAGCGAGACCAAGGACTCCTTTTACTGTCCGGGACTTGGAAATTGCAATTCTTAAGCAGTGGAACAGTATTCCCCAAATTCTTATCTATAACCTCATCGCATCCATGGAAAACAGGTGTGCGTCTTTACTGTTCGAGGAGACCACACGCCATATTAAAAATCTTGCATCATTTCTAAACAATATATTTTTTAATCATTTACATGAAACCAAATTGTTGCCCTAAACCATCTTTTTATGTTATTTCCATCTTTTTCAAAGAATAAAAGCTCCCTTATAAATTTTTTGCATCTTTTTTTTCTGTATTGCGCATTTATACACATGTACTATCCATTTTATACCCATACATGGCTGTCTTCCACTGTTCTCTTTACTTTTTTGCTTGCACCCCTAATTTTTTTGAGCAGTGTAGATAATAAACAAATATTAATTTGACCCTGTAATTTTGATTGACAAAAACTAGTTAAAACTGTATGTATCCATATAACTAAAAGATGAGAAAAAGAAAATGATTATGGTAAACAAATTATACAATATCATTTCGTGACAGTAACTTACTATAATAAGCGATAGTTTTTTTTTTTTTTTTTTTTTTTTTTTTTTTTTTTTTTTTTTTTTTTTTTTTTTAAATCAAGATAATGAAAACAAAATCTAAAATCTTTGTCATTTTTTTTTTATTTTATCAAAAACCTCAAGAGCTATTTACACATTTAAAAAACAATTTTATTGGCGAAGGCAATTTTAATATGTATTAAACATGCAAGAATGTGTTTATGAAGTTATTTCAGTTTAACAATAAAAATTTTGTCCTGTAGTTATTAGAATATTTTTTAAAATAATTATTTAATATTTTATAGAAAATTTGGTTTTAATTAAAAAATTAGCGGATATTATTATTTAACATGCTTAACCATTTAACATTGTTCATCTAATAAGAACTATTTTAAATAATCGAATTTCAGTATTTGTTCTTCATATTATTACGCAATGTACTTTATAAACTTTCCTTCGTTGACAGAAATAAATAAATGAATAAATGAAAAAGTGTTTTTTATATCTGTGTTTAGCAGATATTAAAAAATGCAAATTTTATTCTTCCATATAAAAAAAATAAGTTAAAATCCTATATTATCTTTTTTTTTTCCATCACAACTTGTAACCAAAAATATGTTTACTTTTCCTTCAAGATATTAAAAAGCGAAATTTAGAAAAGTTATTTACGATTGTATTTAATAAAAAAAAGGATTATTTTCAGACATGACTAAATTAAATACTTTTTTTTCCAAATTAAGGATAAAAAATATATCTAGTTTTTTTTTATTAAAATAGAAATTAAGTTTAAAAAAATGAATTGCATAACTAAGATTTTATTCTTTCTTCTTTTTTATATAAATAAAAATCAAATTTCAAACTGTCTTATATTTTTCTCGGGGATAACTTTAATGATGTATTTAAAAACTTCTCTATATTATTAAAAAGAATGTTCTATATAAATAACAATTTATTTATTTTATTTTATTTTTTTTTAATTTTGAATGAAAGCTTTAAATAATGAAAAAGTGAATTCAGTAAGAAGAAAAAAAAAAGAAAGATTTCTTCTTTTTTTTTATTTTTTTTTTTTTTGAAAATATATTTAAAAATATATATAGTTTTTTCATTTAAGGGGGGGGGGATATGTCTTATCTCTTGTCTTCGGATAAAAGACACGTTCAAAAAATGCTACTTTTACTTCAACATTTTTTAAAACATCATATAGAAAAGTTCATTTATAGTTTGTACTTTGTTCAAAAATATTAAAAAGTGTATATTTTAAGTCATTAAAAGAAAGAAAGAAAGAAAGAAAGAAAGTAGTATTAATATATAAATAGTGTTATTCCTTCCTTTAAAAAAAAATGCTTAATTATTTTGTCAGTCAAAATCACCTTTTCAAAATGCGTTTCTCAATACTGAAAGTTGCCGAGCACATTTAAACTCATATTTAGGATCTTTTTGAAGGTAGAGTAACGAGGATTTCAATTTAGGATAGAAGTGATCTGTTTCTGCTGAAAAAAACTAATTATTAATGTTCGTATTGACGTAACAACTGGTATGTATGCTGCCCATCAAGAAACTTTATCCATAAAAGAATGTCAGAAAATTATTAACAAGAAAAATATTCGCAAACAACTTTATTCAGCGAGTTTTAAAATAAGATTTATTACTATCTAATTTAATTATTATACATTTTTTTTACTTAATTTAATTTAAAAGATTTTATTTAATTCAGCACATAAATGTTTCTTTTATATTTAAACCACTATAAATTTTACTTTGAAATGCAAATCGATAAAAGAGTATTAAAATGACATTAATTAATACTATCAAATGATTTTTTATTAAAGAAATTGACAAATAGGAATTATCAAAGTTAGTACCAAAAAGTCATAAGACTTTTTAATTTCGACATAATGAATTTCAATACTTCTATAAATATGTTTATTAGAAATCACATCAGTTCTTCAGCGAAATATGATCGTTTAAAAATTATTACTAAAATCTGCACATAATCTTTAAAATAAGATTTATTACTATCTAATTTACAGACATTCAGGGTAACTTTGATCCCTATTTTCACATGCCACACTTTTATTTTAAGAATATTGTTGCAACTAGGGGCATAAAACAGAAGAAAAGATCCCAAATTATTGTATGACTATAAAGAATTAAGGAATAATAATGATAAAAGCAATAAAAAATGAATTTTTAACCTGGTTCAAAATTACCCAGCCATTTATGGTAACTCTGCACCATATGATAAATAATATCTAAAATAATTCATTATAAAAAAAAGTATTATAGTCAGGACAACTTTGAACATTAAAAAAAAAAAAAAAAAAAAAAAAAAAAAAAATGTTTTCAAATATGTAAAGACTCCGAATTTACATTTCCCAGCATCACAAGATTTTTCATAATTTCTGATATTACAACAAATATTAGGCACAAGAAAAGTGGAAGAAGAGATCCATGAATATTTAGAAATTTAAAAAAACAACTGTTTATTGTTCATATAAAACATAAAAATGCAGTGAAAAAAAATTCTCAATGTTTTAACTCAATAACACATCCATCGTTACAATAATACATACTAGTACTAGTATTATTCAAACAAGAATAAAAAACGTCGAACGTATGAAATGTCAAATTTGAGTAGCTCCGCCCCGAATCACGCCTGTAAATGAATTTTATGTATTTTACCATATATGTGAAAATATTTACATGATATATCTAATGCACACTTTCGGCTATTATATAAAATATACGTGCAAATATGAGAAATTTTTGACAATAGCACCTATAATCAGTAAATTATAAACATCAGTATAACTTTGAGCCGACTCAAAGTTACCTGAAAATGCGGTAAAATATTAGTGCCTTCTTATTTTACATTTGGTTAACTATTAATAGTTTTATAATCTATTCCTTTATAATGTCATATCATTCTATTAACTATTAATATATAAATAATCACAAAATATTAACACATTTACAACATTTAGATAATAATATGTCTGATAAATGAGTATGTTGTTACTTACTATAAAAATTTAATTGGATTACAACAATTTCAAAACAGCATTCAAAATTAACTTGAAAATAGTACTTCACAAAAATAGATAGATGAAGCAATTAATTGCGCATAATGTTGCTAATATATTTTCTAAAATAAAGAGTAGAAATCCCAGTTTAGAACCTTGCCTACAGAGCACAGTTCTGACGTTTATTTAGTCTTTTGGAGTCAAAAATATTGAAAATTAGGCGGTGGTGCAAAGTTACACCCTATGATTCAAAGTTACCCTCAATGACTAATTATAATACAATTTTTTAGGTAGATTCCGTATGAAACACTACGTATTGCGATCGCTTCCATGTTGGAATTTCTGAAAAAAAATTGCATATCTGCACCGATTGTGAGCCCTAGAACCCAAAACCACCCTCAGTAAAAAAACTTTATCTATCTATATATATATCACTTTTATGGGCACGATAACTTCCGTAATTCTACACAAATGTCTTCCAAACTGAAGCATTAAATAAAGGGGCATAAAATCTCGGTCAAATTCGTTAATGGGCAAAATCGGACGAAGCGGATGGAAAATGGGAGGGGTTTTGTGAAAACCGAAAAAACCCCATAACTTCTTAATTTTTGTACATATCAATTCGGTTTAAAGTTTTTATTACTTCAAAAGATAAGGCCAAAAATGTATGTATCACAGAGTTTTCATAAAATTAAAAATGGGGTCAAGGGTCTAAAAAAAAAAACAGGGTTTCAGGGAGAAAAAATTTCATAACTTCGTCAATTCTCAAGATATCAAATCCAATTAAATTTATTATAAATGTTCTTAATATTATCTACAACTTTTATATTGACAAGATTTTGATAGGATCAATTCGTACCGCAAAAAAATTAAAAACGAAAACAAAAAGGGGGGTTGAAGAAGAAAAAAAATTGCATAACTTCGTAAATCACAAGATATTAAATCCGTAAGGATTTATTATGTATCTTCTTAATATTATCTACAGCAATTATATTGACAAGTTTTTGATAGGACCAATTCTTACAACAAAAAGAATTTAATTTTTAACATAATTTTAACGAAAATAGGTGTTGAAGAAAAAAAAATCATCGTATTATGGTTGTATTCAAATCCAAATTGCTTATTTTCTGACTCGTTTTTAAAATCATTTTTGCTCTCAAACGCATCCAACTGGTAGGTTTTCGTATTCAGTTACTATATAATGTACCGTAATCGTCGATTATTTGATACAGGCAGTATATATTTTAAAAAATAATATCAAAGTTGACATTTTGAACCTAATTTCCGAAGCGATTGTATTGGAAACGAAAAATGTGGTTTTACTGAAAAATAGGTATTTATAAATCAAGTTTTAATTAATTGAACGAAAAATAAAAACACAGGTCACTTACAAATCTCTTCAAAAATCATGTCAGCAGTTTTCATATATTTTCTTTTAAAAATGAATCTGAAAACATGCCAGAAAATTTCGAGTTGTTGAGCATGGAAAATTATTTTTTTGAATACCGCCCTAACACGATTCTGAAAAAACCAGATCTTATATAAACATGAAATTAAAATCTCGTCAAAAGCGGCCAAATAAAATTGTTAAAGTGGGTTTATCTCTAATCATAATTTTGTTTTTGTTGTTGAAATTAGTACTTAAATTCAAAATGTACCTGTGTCTGTAGACCGAGCCAGGAGGGATTTTATTTACTTACTTTAAAAGATTTTAATTAATTCAGCACATTAGTGTTTCTTTTATATTCAAACCACTATAAATTTTACTTTGAAATACAAACCGATAAAAGAGTATTTAAATGACATTAATTAATATTATGAAATGTTTTTTTTATTAATGGAATTGACAAATAAAAATTATATAGTTAGTACCAAAAATGTTGCAAGACATAATGAATTTCTATTGGTCTATAAATGTCTTTTATTAGAAAACTCATGAGTTCATGAGCAAAATATGAGCGTTTTAAAATTCTTATTAAAACCTGTACTTGATGTTTAAAAACGAGAACAAGGACAAAATAATTGAATAATTATCGTACCATTTTTAATAACTTTCATTTAACAGTTGTAAATTTCCATGTGTGTGACAAAAGTGTGGGCCAAGAATTGAAACAAGCATGTCTTGGCTGAAGCCAACAATGCTCTACCAACTCAGCCTTCTCCGAAGAATATGAAGAACTAATAATCCCAACTAACCTTTAACGATCACAGCATCTGGTTTGATATCTGAATCAGCTCAACAGTCGAAGGTTATTTTCTGTAACTGTAATAGACACTATATGGGGCATTCTCACAATTTTTTGACTTTTGGGAAAAGAAATCTGGCAAAATTAAACTTGCTAAAATAACATTTTAATCTCATAGACGAATGCCCTAATCATTCAAAATAAAGAAAAACTGGTCAGCAGCGAAACATTTTTTTTTTTTATTTAACTGAGGTTTAAGTTAAATTTGCGAGTTTAATTTTACTTACCGTTTTACCCCTATAACTTTTTATTTTCTTCTAAATATTTACTTATAATGAATTTGCATAGTACTCATAGGACATTCAAATAAGAAATAATAACAATGTAGTACTTTTAATACAGAATTTTAGTATAACGTTGTCTTAAAGGGGTGTTAAAGAAGGGACGGTAAGGTAAAAGAGGGGGATGGTATTGGAAAAAAGAGACTAAATGGTAAAAAAAGGGAAGGTAAGGATGGAACGGTAAGGAAAATTACCACCTATTTTTAGGAAAATCATGTTACGACTAAGTGATAGCCTTAATGTTCATTGATTTTTAGAAACAGTTGTTAACATTGGATTAAATTAATTTTTTTTTTTTTTAATTTACCTCGAAATGTGCAGGAATAAACCTTGGCGACGGTGAGACTACCAATAAAGCCACGATGCTTGAAATTGATATTTAAATGCTGATTTAAATTCTACAGTAAATTTCCTGCCAAAGAATTTTAGACATTATTTCTCTAGCATACTTCTGCATGAGAGGAAACTTGAAAAAAATTATGTGGCTGCATCTGAAACTATTTTCTGTATAATTTTAGAAGAGGGATGGTAAGGAATCTAAAACCCTGGGACAGAGTTTAAAAAATATTAACAACCCTAAAAATGTTTGCAGGTTAAGTTTTAACTACATATTTATATAAAACAATAGTTCCAGTTTCAGAAAAAAATTACATCGAATTATTTTAATTGAAACATATTTATCCAGACAGCTCCAAATTTAAAAATCAGCATCAGGGACACGGGACGGTTGATGAGTTTTCTTGGTATTTGGACCTCCAACATCTTCCAAAACTTATTTATCTCGTTAATATTGTTATGCAATCATGCAATGAGATGTTCTCCAGTATGTGAAATAAAAAAAACACAAAAAAGTGTATTAAATAAAAAAATATATTATTCAGGGACATGAATGTCAAGAGATTGTGAGAATGCCCCATATCCGTAATTAACTATCGGCTATGTCGGCTTCAGCCAAGTCATCTCTGGTACGAACCTTGGTCCGGACTTTTTTCAACCTCTTGGAAATTTACAACTATTATGATTTATATTACTAGTTGTGTGAATGTGTTAAAAATTAATCAAACTTTCTTTTAGTTAAAACTAAGTGATACATCCCGGACCTTACGGGCTACAGAATGTAAGGGAAAACCATTTTTTTAATAATATATTTTTTTAGATTGCCTACTAACACCCAAAAACATTTTTATTTGAAAAGTATCAAATTTGCATCAAATAAAGGTTTCAAATTTATTAAAAGCGATACTTCCGTACGAGTTAATAGTCGAAAAATCACCAAATATTTCGTGAATTACAGCAGTTCACCTAAATTCTGGCCGTTTTAGCTGTGTAAGCAGTTCGATAACATGTTTGTTAAACTTCTGTTTTTATTATAGTGTTTTATTGATGAAGTTTTAACTTCGTTATGGGATGTCAGCCGGGAAAAAATGCTGAACGTTAAATTAAGAGCAAACGGATTTATCTTTCAGAATCATCTACAAGCAATAGAGATAGATTTAAAAAAAGAAAAAAAAAACATGCTTCAAAATTATTTTTAATACCATAAAAAATGAGGGAAATGCGATACAGTTTTCAAAAAATTACAATACAGTTTTGAAACAAATTGCATTTCTAAATACACCCCCCCCCCCCCCCCCATTCAACGGCGTAAAAATTTCAAATATGCGTTGTTTAGAATTTTGAAAAATTACAGTAAAAGCAAAATTTAATTGTCTGCTGTTGCCACCGTCAAAAGGAAGTCAGCGTTACCCACAGACACGCTCGTTGTTTATAATATAGATATATTTTCATGGAACAACATAAAAAAAAAAAAAATCAACACTCAAACCAACATCAAATCACGAACTCTTTCCTGAAAAACAAGGCACATTTCTCATTTATTAACTACTTTTCTGAAAAGAGATTCTATTTTCGTATGTAAATTAAGCGCATTACAATACTACCAAAATAAAATTTATCTTAGATAACTTCCTAGGCTCACTTACCATGTAGTTTTGTTTAAAAAACTGCACTTGACTTCAGAAAACTTATCTCATATGTCTTATTTCGTGATAAGAAGTAGAAATGTGCTGTTTCCTAATTATGAGTAAATAGGGAAATATTTATGCACTTCAAAACTTTCGGAATTTTGATGGAAAACTTATTCATTGGATTTTGTAGCATTGCAGTCCTGTGTTATTTGAGTGAGCGGAAATTCGTACAAAAAGTGTTCTTCCTGGTTTATTTAAATATGTTATAAGAAAAATACAGCTATCTAAAAGCTTGATTTTCTTTTAGTTTAACTTCACATTTTATTCACATATACATTCATTCTTTCATAATACATATATGTTTTCTTACTTGAAATTTTTTACTTGAAACTTTTTAATTCTTATTTTGTACTTAGAATGAAGGTTTGATTAAAAAAAAAAAGATTTTATTGTTCTTTTCAAGAACAATGCCGAATATCTATGTTACGAACAATGCCGAATCAAGATGCCGAATATCTATGTTACGCTTAAAAAAACTATCCCTATTGCAATTTATTTTGTAACTATTACAAGTGAATTTAACATTAGATGTTTCAAATTTTACACCTGTATAATTTTTAAACTAGTTGATCTGTTCACTTTTCGTCCGATAGCATAAGGTAAATTGTAACGAAGAATTAATGTATGAAGTGAAATTTATGTGTTAGTTTTGGAAACTAACTTTTAGTAAAATATAGACGACCCCATTATCAAAATTTATGGTTGGTTGGTTGGTTGGTTGAATTTGTGTCTGCCAATTATCTGCACGTGGGATATAGGCCCTAAGGGGGGGAGTGCCTTCCGTGGAGGTCTTTCTAAGGGAACCTAACCCGTATTAACGCTTGGAGAACCAAGGTTCGAAGAAAACCACGAAAACTCCGAACGATTAAGCCGACGGGCGCGATTGGGATCGAGCCCAGCACCTCCCGTCTACCAGCTTCGAGAGCAGAACCTCTCGGCCACTGGTGGGACCTCAGAATTTATGAATATCAATTATTTGTAGACGTTACCACTATCCGATTTGTACCAGGAATGGGATAATTTGAAGGAGGGTTGTAGGAGGTGATCACTTTTATTTTCCATGATGTCCTATATTATATACAGTAAATTCTGTCTAAGGTGGAATCGATCGGGACCGAGAAAATTTTCCGTAGTAGACAATATTCAGCCTTAGACAAATTTTACTCTATGTCTATGGATTCGCAGGGACTTGAAAATCTTTCCGAGTTAGACAGATTTCCGTCTTACACGGAGTCATCTTTATAGAAAGTTTACTGCACTTGCTATTCCGTTGAAACCCATGCTGGAATAATATCAAATTAATTCTAAAGACTTCAAAAGAAATTTCGAATACCAAGATTGTTGAAAATTGATATGTATAGAGTTTTTGAAATAAGATTATTAACATATAGTAACTATGCTATAATTTATAAAGACTTATTCTATAATAAACAAACATACTAAAAATAGAAATATATATATATATATATATATGTATATATATTACACAATTATAAATTAACTTTTCTATACTCTACCAGATGTATCGAAAAGAAACAAACTTTTCAAAAAATATGCACAGCATAGAAGTAGATTGAAAACATATTCTTTTCCGTTATTTCTCACCCATCATAGATAGTATAGGGTAGTATAGTAATCGTGTAATCGATATAAAAATCGAAAAAAGTTTTTTTACGGATTTACACGTTTCAGACACTGGAGATTCCGAAAAACATACTTTTAGAAAAAAAAAATGCCTTCCATCTGTCTGTATAAATCCTCTATCTCAAAACAAATTGAGATAGAGACTTGACATTTGGCGTGTATTTAGTATGTAATAATGGGAAGAAGCCTATCGAATATCAGTTAGTTCCATCATCAGGAAATATGTTTTTTGGACTCTCGAAATTTTCTGTTTGATAAAAAGTATATATTTATTTCCGAAATTGTTTATTTTAAAGAGTGAATATAAAAGACAATACAAAAACATAAATTTTGCATAAAGAATGAAGTTGATCGGATAATTAGTTGCCGAGTTATTTGTAATCATATTTTCCACACTCTTCGATTTTTCATGACTTTGTATTTCATTTAAATTTCAATTCAAAGATATATTTTAATTGGAAATGAGACGCTTAATCCGACGCAGTAAGCTGTTGGGTAGTATGATTATCATTTTGGGATTTATAAGAATGTTTCTTTTACGCAATTTGGTACTACGTGATTTTCCCACCGACCAAAATAACTATCGCCAAAGTATAAGATTAAATGTCAATAATGGCTTATCATAAATGTCACATTCACTTTACATTAAACACCTTACACGTGTTTGTTACGTCATCAAGTGATATTAATTCGACGTTTTATTTGTATTTTTATTAATCTTTTACTAATTTATTTGTTCTTCCGTTATGTAAAATAAAAAAAAATATGCCAATTTGTATAATTTTGCGAGTAGTTTGGCGATTTATATAATTTGACGAAATGGGACGCTGGCCATATCAAATGGCACCCGCATTTCAGAGCATTTGTATGTATTAAAAATATTTAAATAACCATTAAAATTTTATTTTGGAATTGCAACGCATTTTATAAATAGTTTAAACATGTTTTAATTTCATATTTTATATTATGCATATCCATGATGACTAAGTATTATACGGTGGACCCTAACGTCTAGTTACTTTTCTTATGCATGGGGATTATATTATATTTTAATAATAATAATAATAATAATAATAATAATAATATCTATTATTTCTGTTGTCAACATCCCTTTTTTCTATGCATTTACGAAACTCACAACATTGAATGAGGCGCAATTAAAAAGGTTTTTTAACCGAGTTCTGACACAGTACAGTCACATTCCGTTAAAACACTTCTTTAATTTAAAATTGCAGTTAATTACAAATTAAATCCGCATTGTTTTCCTAAATGAAATGTTTTTCTCGGGTTAACGTTGCCACAAAAAAACACTGAATTATATCAATCTCAGAAATGATAAGTAATAAAATGTATAATTAGTTCAATTAGTGCAAAAAAAGATAATTCGTGGACCCCCCCCCCCCCACACCCCGCATGGGTTTATTTTTAGGTGCGTTCGTAATTATATAAATACATAGCACCTATAATCGTCGTTCTGTCCGTCTGTTCGCATATAACAGAGCAAAAACTACCAAACCGAATTGTCTGAAATTCAAATACTATATAATTCGGCAAAATTTTATCGAGTCATTTCAAATTTTATGAAAATCAGACAGTCAAAAGCTTTCCGTTACATTACTGCTAATGGGAAAAATTATTTAAAGTACATTTTAATGATGTTACAGCTTTTCGAACAAAATGAAATTTATATGCACTTATAAAGTGCCCTGAAATATACTTTCAGTACAATATGCGGTGCAAAAAATATTTATAAAACTACTTATAATACGAACGGACCTTATTTGCCACGTTTGACATGCAATTTCCAATTTGTATATTTATGATTAGAAACTAAATTTGAAAGTAAAATGCTTAGAAGAAAAAGACATGATCGCTCAATCGAAGCAGATGTATTTCACGTGTAGCCTAAAAGTGAGTGCTTTGTTATATTAGGTTAAATTCCTTTATATGTGTCTTATATTTAATTTTCTTCGACCACTGTTTTTCTCTAAGCTGATGACGTTATCTTCTAATTTATTTAAAATACAGTCGTTAATATTTTTTTCTGGCACATGGCTTTTTTTATATTCGACTACTTTTGCTATAACATTGATTGAATAAATTAGTTTGACTAATGTTGTTTGTATATATATATATTTTTATACTTATTTTTTTATATAAATTTAATTATGCATCTAAAAAATATTAGATATTGCTAACAGACATTAGATTGCAGTGGACAATCCTCCCACGCGTCCACATGTAATAATAATAATATGTTAAATTTAATGTAAAAGAACTCATTCAAAATATTATATTTAATGAAAGTGTGAATTCGAAAATAAGAACAGGAGAAATATTTTAAAGCTTATCGGAATTTATATGTTGTCACTTGTGAGTCAGATTCATTGTTCTCGATAAAAATATATGGGAAATAAAATTATGGCCGATATCTGTCACGTTTTTTATGTTGTCTGTAGTAAAACATTTACGGTAGAATACTCTATCTCTATCTGCTTACGAAAAGTTTACCGATGAAGGGCACGGGGAGATAATATGAGAGACAATTTACAATCCACAAAAGAAATATCGAGTACAAGGTATATAGAGATTTTATATATGTAGAGATTTTAGTAAATAAGTATTAACAAATAGCTGCCTATTATATATTTTATAAAGACAAGAAATATGTGTTAAACCAAAAATATAAATATATATATTTATAGAAATAAAAATTGAAAATAGAAAATAAACTGCAATAATTCAAAATATATTATATGTTAAAGAATGCTGGTTAACTTAAACTTATTTTTAACACAAAATATTTTTTATTACAAATTTATACTTTAATTTATATTTAATTTATATTATTTTATTTATATTAAACAAAGTTGAAAGACAAATTTACAATATCACAATATAAAAGTAATTTTCCAACTAAGGAATCTCAATAATAAATGTTATACAAAAAGAAAACATGTTGCTGATTGGAAACTGTATACATTTCTAAATTGATTGGAATAAATAACCTTTATATTATAGTACAGATAAGATTTACAAATATAAATTATGTCATATTTTTTTACTAGAAAGAAAAACACTTAAATACAATATTTGCAAATCCCCCTTTAACTGCATTCTCAATTTATGTTGCTGTATCATTTTTAAACCATTCTTTTATAACAAAAAATTGTGCAATTTTACGATTCAAAGTTTTTTAGACATTTTACAGTTATATTACGTTCAGTAAAAAGTTTTCCGCCAAAATATGTTTAATTGTAAAATGATAAATACATACGAAATCTTCAAAGCTATTGAGGATAGTAATCTCCGTTTAAATCTACAATCGTCTGCCAACGTTTTGGCAAATTTTCAATTCCTTCTGCCAAAAATTGTGACGTGCGCTAGTTCAGAAAGAGATCGACCTCATTTATGAACTCCTCATTTGAATCGAAGATTGCGCAATCAAGAGGCAGCTGCAGAGGGGGAAATAAATGTAAATCTGAAGGGGCCATGTCGGGGCTGTATGGTGGATGTTGCATTAAATCCCACTCCGGCTTGTAGAGCGTCCAGCTGGTCATCGTTCTAATGTGTGGCTGGGCGTTATCTTGATGAAAGTGAACCACCTTCCTTCTGAACTCGTTTTTCCGTTTCTTGGGAATGGCATCGCGAACTTTGGTTAGCATGTTTCTGTATATTGCACTGATCGTAGTCTGTTCGCTGTTCAGGTACTCTTTGTGCAGAATTCCATGACAAACCCACCAGATGCAGAGAAGCACCTTCTTGTTAGTTAGGGCACGCCTTGCAACCTAGCCTGCTGATTCCCCAGGTTCTTACCACCCTCCTTTACGGCTTGTATTCTTGTAGTACACACATTTTTCATCACAGGTCACAGTTCTGCCCAGAATGTGCTCTTCCCTTTGATCTCTGAGCAGAACCAAACAACAGTGTTTTCCCTTGCGCTTGTCTTCAGCAGTCAATTCATGAGGTACCCAGTGGCTTAACTTAAACCTTAGATTTATGTGTTTCAGAGCGTTAACTATTGTTTTCTGGCAAACGTTAAGCTCTAACTCAATAGTTCGTTTTGAAACATTTCTATCTTGATCAATGATTTGCTTTAACTGCTCACAATTAATTTCAATAGCGCGGCTAGAAAGTGGTTCATCTTTAATGTCAACATTTCCTGCGTTAAATTTCTGGAACAAAACTTTGACTGTATCATAAGAAACAGTATATGTTCCTAAACTTTCACACATTTTTCTGTGGCATTCAGTCGCACAGAGTTTGTTACGGAACTCATATTACATAATCGTTCTGAGCTGCTAACGTAATAGCTCCATTTTAAACACTGTTTTGAAGCACAAGATAATAATTGTATAGCAAAAAAGTACACGGTCAAGTAGTTTCTATGCTCTGCTTTCGAATACAAAAATTGGTTGGTTGAAAAACTAACAACCGCACAAATGACACCTGGTGGCACAAAGGCATCTCCCCTTTGGGGAAAACTTTTTACTCAACGTAATATATTAGATTATGTAATGTTTTTAAAGGGTTCATGTTTTGCAATGTTGTCGTCACTTGCCTTCAATCGTAAACATTTAGGTTCGTGTATTGAAAAGTTTTTGCCAGTTAATTTAATCGAAAGTATTTGAGCCTCTGTTTTGTAAAATACAATAACAAGAATTTATAGCAACTTATCCACCGCTGCAGAAAGATATTCTGAAAGTGACTCGTTTTTTAATACATTCACGATTTTGTCTGTGCTAATGTGTGTAAATAGATTTTTTTCTAACTCCATTTAAAATTTCACAAAGCATGAAGAAGCTCGGTGGAAATAGAGTGTGCTTTAGAAAGTCTAAAGCTTTCTCAAACTTTTCTATTGCAAACCATGATCAAGCTCTTTTTTTTCAAAGATAGAAAGCATTGTTATATTAGAATGTTTGTGTAATTGTATTTTCTATTGGATGCAAAGTTGATTCCGAATAAAATATTACATATATCACACTCTTCTGATCAATAGCTATAAAAAGCATTCCTTATACTGAGTGTCTACTTTATATGAACTGTTGTTGTTTTTATTTATTTAGCGTAATGATAAATCCACTTTAATGTGGTAATTGTTTGTGTGACTCGTTGTTTAATACTTTCTGGATTTTTTCTGCGCTAATGTGTATATGTAGATTATTTTCTATCTGCATTTAAATTTCACAATGCTTAAAAAGCTCGGTGGAAATAAAGTTTGCTTTCTATTTTTCGCATTTATGGAAATTGAATGAACGTGATTTCTTGCGATTATTAAATTATGGGGATTTCCCTGAAGGAATCTGTTTTGCAATAGACACTCTGTTAAAGTGGTAAGATTGATAAGCACTTTTTTCGGCGCATTTTGATAAAACTTATGAAGAATTATATGGGGAAGAAAGATAGCTTGTGCGCCAAATTTATTTGATACGCACTGGGCTTACCTGATGATTTAAATTCCCTATCGTAGACATTTATATAATATTTGGTTAGTACTGCGAGAGTTTTAAAGAACATGTTTCTGTAAATGTCATGTTATAAAAGTTAAGTAAATTTTAAAAATCGTTAAAATGAAATCGAACGTGTCTATAATCATAAGTCAGTAAAAAAAAAAATATCAAAAAATCACAATATAATTATAGAAGTATTATTTATTTATTTATATATTTTTTAAATGTGCATTTTGCATTCCTACTACGGCAGACTAAAATATCGTTTATAAAATTCTATTAAAGTGGTATATAACTTATACCACTTTAATATAATCTATCAAACTGATGCAATTAAAAAATTTGTTAATATTTTGAATTAGGGTAACTTTAGGATAAATGACCATAGCTTTTAATGATTTAAATAAAAATTCTTAGAATGCAAATACAAAAAATATTTATGCATATTTAAAATTCTTATACATATCCTCATCATATTTTGGACAAAAAATAATAAAATATCGAGAGAAAAATGTGATAAACAAAATTGAAATGAAAATGACAGATGGCAATCTCTCCTTCAAGCCGAATAGAGATGGCCATCTAATACAAGAAAGAAGAAATGAAGTTAAAATAGCAAACACATTTCATGTAGTTAATAATGAAAAACACATAGAAATTTCAATCCTCCACTTTTCGTATAATTTTACCACATTTTCGCCAAAGATCTTTATAGTTTGTATACGATTCATGGAACCACTTCTGGCACCTTATGCATTGTATCCAGTCATCTTTTTTGGTTCTGGTATTATATTCTTCTCCACAAACAAAATAGTCATTCTCGTCGAATTCTGTTCCCTCGGAGTATGTAGAATCTAATAATTTCAAATGTATTCATCTTCTTCGTTGCTGGAAATGTCGTGTTTTTTTTCTCGTTTATTTTATACCTTTTTTACGGTTTTAAGTTTATTTATCAACTTTAATTGTTTCATAAATGAACGTTTCCGATGTTTTTCAGTATCTTATTAAACAAAAATGCATCGTTAGACTACTATATTATCGGTATTGAAATATTTATATTAGTTAAAATTGAAATAAATTGTCCATTAATATAATTATAAAAATAAAAAAATATTTAATTATTATAAAAATAATTATATTTGTTAAACACCTCACTCGGTATAATTTTGAAATATTGATTATAAATTGCCATTTATCCGAGAATTGATGGACAGATTGCCACCAAATTTATAGCGACACTCCTCCATTGTACATCTTTGTTTTAGACTTAAGAACAAAGATTGGATTGTATACGCACCCTAAAAGTCTTTATAGTAAGAAGAAATGCATACTGCAAAACGTTCCGATACCTATCTCAACAAAAATATCCAATTACTAATATAAATAAAGATTAAAATTACACTTTCTGTTTATAATTGAAAAACACAGCAGCACGTCGCATTGAATGATCAGGTTCAACTATTTCTTACGAACAAAATTTATGCTGCAATCTACGATATATTTTTTGAAATATTTAGTCTGGCCTTATCTCCTCTATGGCCATCAGTAGTAGATAAATGACAGTTCTACGGCCACAGGCTGAATTCCGCAATGAGCAATTGGGAGCAATGCTCAATTGATCAGGTCCACCTTCCTTCTAATCGTGACAATTATTTTGTCATGTTACTGTTCTATCTAGCATTTTGTTAGAAAACCGTATATGAATGTCTAATTATCTACAAAAACGGTTTCGTTTATAAAAACCTATTTACTTTATATCATTTTATTGTTTTCTCCGTTATTTTGTTAGAAAGATGCGTGTATACAAGTTTGTTTTTGAATAAGTATATATATATATATATATATATATATATATATATATCACTTTATTGAAAACAATTGTTAGCAGATATACACATGTTAGTAAGTATAGGTATCAGTAAGCTATGTACACATGTTAGTAAGTATAGGTATCAGTAGACTATGTACACGTGTATCTATATACATGTAGATAAAATGCATATAAGTGTTTATAAATTTATAGATATAAATGTTTAAATATCGCTAAACATATATGTCTAAATCTATCCAAATGAATATATATACGTATATATATATAGTATATAAGTATATGTTTCTAAATATAAGTATCTAAGTATTAATATGTTTATATGCATGTATAAGTTTACATATGCGTGTTTATATAAAAAATTATTGGTTTAAAAAATTACAAAATCTAATTAAAAAAAAGTTAAAAAAAATATATATACATATATAAATTAAAAAAAATAGTTTTAGCAAAATTAAAAAAGTAAAAAAAAAAGTTTTAACAAATTTAAAAAGTTTAAAAAATATATAAATTTAAAAAAAAGTAGAAGAAAAAAAAGTTTTACAAAAGAAAATGTTTTAAGAAAATTAAAAAAAAGTTTCAACAAAATTTTATAAGTAAAAGAAAAAAAATATATAAAAAATATAAGTTATAAAAAAGTTTTAGCAAAAAAAAAAAAAAAAAATACAAGTTATAAAAAAGTTTTAGCAAAAAAAAAAATGTTTTACAAAAATACAAGTTATAGAAAAAGTTTAACAAAATTAAAAAAAAGTAGAAAAAAGTTTTACAAAACAAAAGTTTAAAAAAGTATATTTAAAAAATTATTTGTAAATGAGCATAGATATTTATGCATATATTATATGTAAGTGTGTGGGTACGGAATAAAATAAATACACATATTTAACATTATATTAGAAAGGTTTATGTATATGTTTTAAATAAGTACTCATATAAAAAAGAAACAATTTTTTATTAAAAACAAAACAATTTACAGGAAAAGTATATTTACAAGAAAAGATTTATTTACATAACAATATTATCTTGATAAATTCTTCTTTATATTAGTGTAAATTAGTATTATTGCAATCTTGAATAATTTTACAGTGGCCATACGCAAAGCTGGTGATCCCATCTTTAAACAAATAACGTTTATCATCAAACGGTGACAAACATATTTTGTTCTGACTTAATGTAAATAATTTATGAGCATCTTGCCCAATTCTCATTTGTACTTCAAAAGAAGTCGATTGGTTTTTGAGACAGTTCACATACTCTTCATGCTTTAGACGGTTCTCGACGACGTGTTTAGACACACCCTTCGCTCGTTTCTTCTCTTCTATGGAAGATTTCAGAGAGTACATTTTTGATTTCAATCCGACAAACTCAAGGGCTAGATTGCCTTTTAGTTCATCTTTAAATTTGCCGATCACCTTCTTATTGATATCTGAGTAGAGTGAATGATGCTTTGGATAGTCTGAGAAATCGAACAAGCTTGCATGATGTTCCATATCATCAAAAATATTTTTTGTTTTAATATGATAGCACAGTGAGTCCGTATCGGTGAATAATAGTTTTGCATCATCTTTATATGTTTTCCTTATAAAATTATAGTGAAAGTCATACATAAGTATTTTAGAGAGTTCTAATATTGCAAACCCGACATAAATCGGTCGATTCATGAGTATGCTAGTTTTCATCCTTTCAACAGCAGTTAGATCTTCATCAAATGTTTTAAATGACTTAAATGTAGGCGAGGCTACTAATATTTTAGCTCTTTTTTCATTATTACAAAGCACAATATTTCTCCTTTTTCGCAAATTCTCCATGGTTTTTCCAAAAACAGAGTTATTCATTAATTTAAAAAAGTCTTTTTCAAAGGTGGATTTGGCCTCTTTTCTTTTTTCAGTATTAAAATTAATATATTTCTGAAGCCAAGGTGTCTGTTTAAATTTAAGGACTTTATGAACAGCTTTAAGTTTTAATCCAAGTTGTAAATAAAATTTAAGATTACGATAATGAGTGATATAATTCTGCTTATCATTTAAATTTGGGATAAGTTTAGGTGTTCCTTTAAATGGTTGATTATTGAGAAGGGACTTGGCGTAAGGAGAAAGCATGTCTTCGCTAACTGTGAATCTTTCAGGGGCAAGTGGGTAATCGTTATGAAATGGATGAAGTTCTTCAGGATATTCTAAATCAACCTCGAAAATGTATCCAATATCAGAATCATCAAGTAGAGATAAAATCCACTCTTCCGTAATACGATTTGTTGTACACCATTCAAAACCACCAAAAGGTAAGAATTGCGACATAGCCCATCCATACAAATTATTTGCATCCCAGTACATAATGTAGCTGGGTGCATCATTTTTATTAAAATCAGCTGTATTAGGTATGTTCGCTCTGGCATATCTATGACTAATCATACTAATACCACCACGTATCCCATTCTCGATCAAAAGCAACATATCGATATCAGTAAGTAACTCTAGGGGTGTTTCGGACATTTTCAAACAAGCTTGCCAGGAGAGTGAAGGGGCGGTAAACAAATGTACACAATCAATATCATAGTATTGCTGACATAATTTCCTAAAATTTTGGAATACATCAGCAAGTAGCACAACATCTGTCTTGACGTATAGGTCGTGATATTCTCCTAGGGATTGGATATTGAAGGTTTTCAAAACCTTCTGGGCGTGTTTATAATCTTCCTCGTCTATAGGCTCATCAGTTAAGCTATTAAAAAATGCAGAAGGTGGAGGAAGTTCCTTCTCATTAATTTTTTCAAAGGAAGTGAAATGGTCATAAGGGTAGACCCCTTTTCTCATCAACAGATCTAAATTAGTATTTTTTAAGAAATTTTCTTTTAGAATGGTAAATTGGTCAAATCGAAGGTTTTCAACGAGCTTTTCTAATGACGTTGGCAAAAATTGAAAGGAATCTATAAAAACCATCTGTATAGGACTTGTTGGCTTTCTTAACTTAAAGGTTATATAATTTTCCATAGTGGAAGCAATAACATCATTTTCATGATCTTTAAATTTCCCGATCTTACTCATTAAATGATGTCCATCATAGTTTTTCAGATTATGGAATATGACAGGGATTGTTTTACATTGCTTAAAATTGAGATTACATGCTACATGTGCTGCTCCTCGATACACTCCAGAGATGTGATCATGATCACGTGTGCGTTCTGAATCTAATGGCTGTTTACAAATATGACAAAATTCAGCTTCTTGAAAAGCTTTTTCTTGCAAAGGTGAAAGTTCCATAGGCTCTATGTTCAATAACTCCCGTCCTAAAATATCTTTTTCTTTCATCATTTGTTTTAAAAAATGATCCACACAGTCTTTACCACGATACACTTTCACTTTCTCCATACATCTTCCATCGGGTCCAACAACGACATAAGCGTACCCCCAAGGAAAATGATATGTTGTTTTTTCAGTATAAGATTGTTTAGAAGAGGGTACGCCTGGTGCAATAGGTATAAGTAGACTCTCAAAATCTGCATAAATGGTATAGGGAATAGGATGTTGGTGATGAATACCAGAAAACTTGAGTATGTTATCCTTTTCACTAGGTAGCTTTATAGACTGTGCTATATGTTGGCGACAATATTCATCATGTTTATTCAAAAGATCTTGTCTTGAAAAGCGATGTAAACATCTATAGCAATAATAACATACTCAATCATGTTTGGTGAGATCACCCAAAAGTCTTGAAAAACTTCTAATTAAACAATAATGTTGCTTTTCACCATCACCGATTAATAACAAATTGATAACATCTACATTCTGCTTTTCAGAAATATACAGAGGACAAACTTCATCCTCATCATATCCAAACACATTAATCCGTAAATCATTAAGCTTTTCAATAATAGGTATCTTGTGGAGTGAAACAGGATATTTCACCTCTCCTAGCTTAATCTCATTTTCATAAGGGATATAATGAGAAACTCGTTCAGGCTTTTTTGTAAAATCTAAGTTCAGTTTAAATGCCAAAAGGCACCAAACCAAACACTTATTGTCTTCATTTTTTATATTGAGCACTGCTTTTTTGTCATATAATTTCTTAGATAAGGCTATATAAGAACTTGCAGCAAGGGGATGATATTTAGCAATCTTGAGTTCTAAATGATGAATTTTTCTAAGTTTCCATCCAGACCCTCTTTGTATAAATTCTTCAAAGGATTTAGTTATTTTTGAAAATCCTTCTTCAATATGTTGTGAAATATTATCTTCAGTAAGTTCAGTAAAACACTGGCTTCGAAAATAAGGTTGAATCTCCTCTATCTCTTGATTGTCATTCATACGTTCAAGAGATATTTTAATCACCATATACCATTTAACACCCCCTTTTTCATGAATTTCACTCATTAAACGCTCTTGTAGTTCAGCTCGTAAGTGGGTATGAAACACTGCTATATCACTTTCTTCACGCTCATCAAAATAAAGCATGAGAGTTTTAAACACATTAAGTACATCAGATTGGTTTTGCTTTAGTTTTTTAGACTTTACATTAGAGAAACTTGTTTTCCGTTTCACACTTACAGGAGGTGTACGGGAGTGTTCAGTACGTATATGTTGTTTAAGCTCAAAATTTCGTCCGAACATTTTATTACATTCACGACAAGGGAATTTTGAACTTTCGTGTGATCTAAGATGATGCTTCAAGTTATCCTTCCGTGTAAAAACATACTCACACTTATCACACTTAAACTTAGACTGATCGCCAGTGTTATGAGTTTTTAAATGTCTTAACAAGTCTGATTTCCTTGTAAAAGATTTTTCACACATGTCACAGATATGAAACTTATCACCTAAATGAATCTTCAAATGCTGATTCAAATTAGAAGTAGATAAAAATCTCTTATTACACGTAGGGCATATAGACATCTTCTTTACAGAAACAGATTCTTCAGGTGTTATGTTGATATTAATAGTATTTGAAGACAAACTACTTTTCAACGAGGATTCTTCAGAAAATCCATTATCTTCCAATGATCTAACATTGCTATGGGTCTTCAAATGTCTCTGTAAGTTAAATCTCCGTCCAAAAGTTTTCCGGCAAACTTCACAAGTGTACAGCTTCTCACCAGAATGTATCTTCATATGCTGATTCAAGTTGGATGTGCACGTAAAATCTTTACCACAAGTCAAACAGGTTAAAAATTTCTTCGTAGATGTAGAACTTTCCAAAGGCATAATCTCATCAATAGGTATGATAACATCCATAGTAGAATAAAATGAAATAAAAAACACTTCAAAGAAATCAACAATTAAAAAACAAAAAAGCAATCTTTTCAAACAAACCGAATCAGAAAAAAGCAAGAGCAATTAAAGACACGTCTTATCACTACCAAAATTAATCATCAAATGATGGAAGTCTGATTTTCCGCCTCCTATTTATATCCTGAACCTCCCCCGCTCCACCGATCTCAATCTGGCGACGAAATATTCTACTTAGCGAGAAAATAAAAGATCAAAATCGCCAAATCACGACGAAATAATTCATTTGGCGAGCAAACGAAAGAATAAAATCACCAAATTACAAAAATATTTTTCCCTATTAATAACAATCTAAGAGATCATTAAACCCGAAGACTTATAATTTATTCTTGATGTAATTAATTTTCCCTTTCAAATGCTTAAATACAATTAACATTATTATATACTTATATACAATTGATATTATTAAAAGGTCTTTACCAAAGTTTAATACTAGTGACTTTTATAGTTGATTTTAGAAATTAACGATTAAAAATGTTTTATCCAAACAGAAATAGTTATACTTTAAAACTGTTTCTCAATATATTTTTCAAAACTCTCATGCATAGAGTCATGATTTCCTTGCATATCAATAACAAATGTTTTATACATTGAATTATATATTTCCAATTCAAGTGAAAATTCCTAAAAACTGTATACATACAAGTATATTAAATAAAAAGATATGAAAATACAACTGATTAATAATATAAAATCTAACTAGCAATTCAAAAGTTTAAAAATACATATGGTTATTTTATTATGTTAGTAAATTTTGTGTGTTTTTTTATTCAAATAAATCAATATACAGTTTCACAAAAATATTACTGTTCGACATATAATACCAATTTCGAATATATATATATAAATACTCTAAACTGAATAACTTTAAATTCAGAAAAATATAATTACAACATTTTTTTAAGTTTAACGATAAACAATAATTTTAAATTATATACTTAAACTACTGAGACATGAAAATTAATTAAATGGAACTACGTAACTCAGATAATTTAAATTTTTTATGGAATTTTATAACAAAATAAATTTTACTTTAAAAATATTAACGAAACTTTCTAAAAATTTTATACGTATATACATGTAAGTATACTAAACAGAAAAAAAAATTAAATAATATAAAATTCAACTAAGAGATCATCTGCATTTTAAAAAATACATATAATAATTTCAATACATTAACTGCATTTAAAAAAAATACATATACTAATTTCAATACATCAATAAATTCTGTGTGTTATATTACGATCCTACATTAAATTTAATAATAAATAATAATTTTTAATTATATACACGGTCTACTAAACTATGAAAATTAATTAAAATGAGGTAACTGATTAAATTTTTTGATACGTTTTTAAATATAACTCGAATTCTACTTAAAAAAATATTACAAAGAGATCTCATATTATTGAATTTCGAATTGTTAAAACCAATCACATTAATTTTTTTTTCAAGCATAATTAATATTTAATTGCTCGCGTAAGACAGAATACTATTTTCTCTTAAGACAGATATATATTCTTAATACCAGTGCAGACAACTGTCAAAGTGTTTAACCATATAGTCTAATTACATGACTGTTAAATTTATTTTATTTATTGTTGAAGTGTTAATTTTGGTATTAAACAGAAACAAATACCAAGTTGTTTACCCTGTTCTAAGTATACATAGAAGTTAATTTTACTAAATCGGACAACATATAATATACATTTTTAAAATTCTATATCTACTAATCACACTAAAACGATCTACCTAATTATTATTAAATACTATTATTAAATTCCTTTCTCCACAGAATGAATAAAACAGCTTTCAAATTTATGAAACCTCTAAAAATATTGCATCACCCCTAAAAAATCCTAATTTAGATTAAATTAATGAATCAATAATCTCGAATAACATCAAAACTCATTTTGAAAAACAAAACGACATATTATTTACTTGTTGCAATCTCTAAAAGTATTACATCACCCTGAAAAATAAACCACAAATTGTTCTATCACAACCTTTTTAAGGTATTGCATCATCCTTTAAAAATCATATTTAAGATTAAATTAGTGAATCCTAAACCTTAAATAAAATCAAAACTCAGTTTGAAAAGAAAACAATCTTTTATTTTCGCTAAATTCTTACAAATATTTCATAATCAAATCATTCTAACACTCATTTTCAAGCTTTTACGTCTATTATTCAAATTAAAAATTATACCAAATTAACATTTTTATTTTACATTCTAAATTAATTCCGATCAACATCCTTGAAATTCATTCAAAAATCAAAGTTATCCAAGTCCGATTACAATCGATACAAATTGTCTGCCTCAGAAATATTAAAACCACTATTTTCAAAAATCCGCTCGCTAGGGGGCAGCACTGAGCAAGAAAAGTTTTAAAAATTAAATTTACAACTAGCATAACAAAATTGGTGTATAAAAACAGCTAACCACTAGTAGGGGAAGAAGGAGAGTTCAACCCCAGCAGGTGGTGGTGGTGTGTGTGGATGTGGGTGGAATCCACCTTGTGGATGGAGGAGGAGGGTGGAATCCACCTGGGGGAGGCTTATCCTATAGTAGGAGGGGTTAAATGTTGGAGGGGGCTTAATTTTTGAGGGGGCTTAATATTAGAGATTAGATAATGTGTTGGCAGAACTCTCCTTCTTCCCCTACTAGTGGTTAGCTGTTTTTATACACCAATTTTGTTATGCTAGTTGTAAATTTAATTTTTAAAACTTTTTTTGCTCAGTGCTGCCCCCTAGCGAGCGGATTTTTGAAAATAGTGGTTTTAATATTTCTGAGGCAGACAATTTGTATCGATTGTAATCGGACTTGGATAACTTTGATTTTTGAATGAATTTCAAGGATGTTGATCGGAATTAATTTAGAATATAAAATAAAAATGTTAATTAGGTATAATTTTTAATTTGAATAATAGACGTAAAAGCTTAAAAATGAGTGTTAGAATGATTTGATTATGAAATATTTGTAAGAATTTAGCGAAAATAAAAGATTGTTTTCTTTTCAAACTGAGTTTTGATTTTATTTAAGGTTTAGTATTCACTAATTTAATCTTAAATATGATTTTTAAAGGATGATGCAATACCTTAAAAAGGTTGTGATAGAACAATTTGTGGTTTATTTTTCAGGGTGATGTAATACTTTTAGAGATTGCAACAAGTAAATAATATGTCGTTTTGTTTTTCAAAATGAGTTTTGATGTTATTCGAGATTATTGATTCATTAATTTAATCTAAATTAGGATTTTTTAGGGGTGATGCAATATTTTTAGAGGTTTCATAAATTTGAAAGCTGTTTTATTCATTCTGTGGAGAAAGGAATTTAATAATAGTATTTAATAATAATTAGGTAGATTGTTTTAGTGTGATTAGCAGATATAGAATTTTAAAAATGTATATTATATGTTGTCCGATTTAGTAAAATTAACTTCTATGTATACTTAGAACAGGGTAAACAACTTGGTATTTGTTTCTGTTTAATACCAAAATTAACACTTCAACAATAAATAAAATAAATTTAACAGTCATGTAATTAGACTATATGGTTAAACACTTTGACAGTTGTCTGCACTGGTATTAAGAATATATATCTGTCTTAAGAGAAAATAGTATTCTGTCTTACGCGAGCAATTAAATATGAATTATGCTTGAAAAAAAAAATTAATGTGATTGGTTTTAACAATTCGAAATTCAATAATATGAGATCTCTTTGTAATATTTTTTAAGTAGAATTCGAGTTATATTTAAAAACGTATCAAAAAATTTAATCAGTTAGCTCATTTAAATTAATTTTCATAGTTTAGTAGACCGTGTATATAATTAAAAATTATTTATTATTAAATTTAATGTAGGATCGTAATATAACACACAGAATTTATTGATGTATTGAAATTAGTATATGTGTTTTTTTAAATGCAGTTAATGTATTGAAATTATTATATGTATTTTTTAAAATGCAGATGATCTCTTAGTTGAATTTTATATTATTTAATTTTTTTTTCTGTTTAGTATACTTACATGTATATACGTATAAAATTTTTAGAAACTTTCGTTAATATTTTTAAAGTAAAATTTATTTTGTTATAAAATTCCATAAAAAATTTAAATTATCTGAGTTACGTAGTTCCATTTAATTAATTTTCATGTCTTAGTAGTTTAAGTATATAATTTAAAATTATTGTTTATCGTTAAGCTTAAAAAAATGTTATAATTATATTTTTCTGAATTTAAAGTTATTCAGTTTAGAGTATTTATATATATATATATTCGAAATTGGTATTATATGTCGAACAGTAATATTTTTGTGAAACTGTATATTGATTTATTTGAATAAAAAAACACACAAAATTTACTAACATAATAAAATAACCATATGTATTTTTAAACTTTTGAATTGCTAGTTGGATTTTATATTATTAATCAGTTGTATTTTCATATCTTTTTATTTAATATACTTGTATGTATACAGTTTTTAGGAATTTTCACTTGAATTGGAAATATATAATTCAATGTATAAAACATTTGTTATTGATATGCAAGGAAATCATGACTCTATGCATGAGAGTTTTGAAAAATATATTGAGAAACAGTTTTAAAGTATAACTATTTCTGTTTGGATAAAACATTTTTAATCGTTAATTTCTAAAATCAACTATAAAAGTCACTAGTATTAGACTTTGGTAAAGACCTTTTAATAATATTAATTGTATATAAGTATATAATAATGTTAATTGTATTTAAGCATTTGAAAGGGAAATTTAATTACATCAAGAATAAATTATAAGTCTTCGGGTTTAATGATCTCTTAGAGTGTTATTAATAGGGAAAAATATTTTTGTAATTTGGTGGTTTTATTCTTTCGTTTGCTCGCCAAATGAATTATTTCGTCGTGATTTGGCGATTTTGATCTTTTATTTTCTCGCTAAGTAGAATATTTCGTCGCCAGATTGAGATCGGTGGAGCGGGGGAGGTTCAGGATATAAATAGGAGGCGGAAAATCAGACTTCCATCATTTGATGATTAATTTTGGTAGTGATAAGACGTGTCTTTAATTGCTCTTGCTTTTTTCTGATTCGGTTTGTTTGAAAAGATTGCTTTTTTGTTTTTTAATTGTTGATTTCTTTGAAGTGTTTTTTTATTTCATTTTATTCTACTATGGATGTTATCATACCTATTGATGAGATTATGCCTTTGGAAAGCTCTACATCTACGAAGAAATTTTTAACCTGTTTGACTTGTGGTAAAGATTTTACGTGCACATCCAACTTGAATCAGCATATGAAGATACATTCTGGTGAGAAGCTGTACACTTGTGAAGTTTGCCGGAAAACTTTTGGACGGAGATCTAACTTACAGAGACATTTGAAGACCCATAGCAATGTTAGATCATTAGAAGATAATGGATTTTCTGAAGAATCCTCGTTGAAAAGTAGTTTATCTTCAAATACTATTAATATCAACATAACACCTGAAGAATCTGTTTCTGTAAAGAAGATGTCAGGGAAATCAGACTTGTTAAGACATTTAAAAACTCATAACACTGACGATCAGACTAAGTTTAAGTGTGATAAGTGTGAGTATGTTTTTACACGGAAGGATAACTTGAAGCATCATCTTAGATCACACGAAAGTTCAAAATTCCCTTGTCGTGAATGTAATAAAATGTTCGGACGAAATTTTGAGCTTAAACAACATATACGTACTGAACACTCCCGTACACCTCTTGTAAGTGTGAAACGGAAAACAAGTTTCTCTAATGTAAAGTCTAAAAAACTAAAGCAAAACCAATCTGATGTACTTAATGTGTTTAAAACTCTCATGCTTTATCTTGATGAGCGTGAAGAAAGTGATATAGCAGTGTTCACCGATACGGACTCACTGTGCTATCATATTAAAACAAAAAATATTTTTGATGATATGGAACATCATGCAAGCTTGTTCGATTTCTCAGACTATCCAAAGCATCATTCACTCTACTCAGATATCAATAAGAAGGTGATCGGCAAATTTAAAGATGAACTAAAAGGCAATCTAGCCCTTGAGTTTGTCGGATTGAAATCAAAAATTTTCTCTCTGAAATCTTCCATAGAAGAGAAGAAACGAGCGAAGGGCGTGTCTAAACACGTCGTCGAGAACCGTCTAAAGCATGAAGACTATGTGAACTGTCTCAAAAACCAATCGACTTCTTTTGAAGTACAAATGAGAATTGGGCAAGATGCTCATAAACTATTTACATTAAGTCAGAACAAAATATGTTTGTCACCGTTTGATGATAAACGTTATTTGTTTAAAGATGGGATCACCAGCTTTGCGTATGGCCACTGTAAAATTATTCAAGATTGCAATAATACTAATTTACACTAATATAAAGAAGAATTTATCAAGATAATATTGTTATGTAAATAAATCTTTTCTTGTAAATATACTTTTCCTGTAAATTGTTTTGTTTTTAACAAAAAATTGTTTCTTTTTTATATGAGTACTTATTTAAAACATATACATAAACCTTTCTAATATAATGTTAAATATGTGTATTTATTTTATTCCGTACCCACACACTTACATATAATATATGCATAAATATCTATGCTCATTTACAAATAATTTTTTAAATATACTTTTTTAAACTTTTGTTTTGTAAAACTTTTTTCTACTTTTTTTTAATTTTGTTAAACCTTTTCTATAACTTGTATTTTTGTAAAACATTTTTCTTTTGCTAAAACTTTTTTATAACTTGTATTTTTTTTTTTTTTTTTTTTTTTTTGCTAAAACTTTTTTATAACTTATATTTTTTATAATTTTTTTTTCTTTTACTTATAAAATTTTGTTGAAACATTTTTTTAATTTTCTTAAAACATTTTCTTTTGTAAAACTTTTTTTTCTTCTACTTTTTTTTATTTATATATTTTTTAAACTTTTTAAATTTGTTAAAACTTTTTTTTTTTACTTTTTTAATTTTGCTAAAACTATTTTTTTTAATTTATATATGTATATATATTTTTTTTAACTTTTTTTTAATTAGATTTTGTAATTTTTTAAACCAATAATTTTTTTATATAAACACGCATATGTAATCTTATACATGCATATAAACATATTAATACTTATATACTTATATTTAGAAACATATACTTATATACTATATATATATACGTATATATATTCATTTGGATAGATTTAGACATATATGTTTAGCGATATTTAAACATTTATATCTAAAAATTTATAAACACTTATATGCATTTTATCTACATGTATATAGATACACGTGTACATAGTCTACTGATACCTATACTTACTAACATGTGTACATAGCTTACTGATACCCATACTTACTAACATGTGTATATCTGCTAACAATTGTTTTCAATAAAGTGATATATATATATATATATATATATATATATATATACTTATTCAAAAACAAACTTGTATACACGCATCTTTCTAACAAAATATCGGAGAAAACAATTAAATGATATAAAGTAAATAGGTTTTTATAAACGAAACCGTTTTTGTAGATAATTAGACATTCATATACGGTTTTCTAACAAAATGCTAGATAGAACAGTAACATGACAAAATAATTGTCGCGATTAGAAGGAAGGTGGACCTGATCAATTGAGCATTGCTCCCAATTGCTCATTGCGGAATTCAGCCTGTGGCCGTAGAACTGTCATTTATCTACTACTGCCATCTTTCCTAGAATTGCCCTATATATATTTTTTGAACAAAAGTTTGTAAACCATTTATTCGCATTACTTCGGATAAATCAATATGCAATACCTGAAATTGTATACTTTGACAAAAGTACAGAGTGTCCATAATAAAACGACCCTACTTTAAAGTTGTCTAAATACGAAACTATTGGCCAAGAAGTTGGGAAATTATGTGTCAGACATAATAAAGGAATGGGAATTTGTTTGAGTGAAAAAAAAAAATATTTCAAACTTTCGCCACCAGAGGCATTTTAAAATAAATTACACATTTACCCACCTGCCCACTGAATACTAGGCCTGAGCTCTTTGAAAGAAATGGCGGCTGTTGTAGGCAGATTTTTTTTTCAGAGTTTGTTTGGCGTTCAATTCGAACACCAATAATTTTTAAACGTTTTTACGCTTCAGGGGGCGGTCTGTATATTTGTCATATTTAATCTGCGTATAACAAAGCGTAAAAACTTTTAAAAATGTGTAATTCATTAAAAAAGTCCTCTAATGGCAAAATTTTGAACTTTTTTTCCCCTTCATTATCTCCCTCATAAAATTTCACCATTTTATGATCAATAGTTTCGTCTGTAGACAAGTTTAAAGTAGGGTAGTTTAATTATGGACACCCTGTATATTTCGTTCAAAGAATGGCTGATTTTAAAAGCTATTCTCTTAAGTAAATAGCAGATGCTTGTTTATATAACTTGATTAAGGACGCTTATTAGCCATGCTAATTATTTTGTACTGTTTGTGAGAACTAATTGAATTTAGTGCAGTACGTTGGAATAAGTGCTGTATTAAGTGAAAAGGCTGATAATTAATGAAGCGGTTCCCGAAATAATTATTTTTCCCGAAATTCCGCTTTAAATAGAAAATAGCCAGAAGCAATCCGGAATATGCACTCTTTGTACTAATATACAAATTTGAAAATATTATAGTTCAAAACTTAATACCTAAAAATTAAAAAGGACTGACTGATTTTAAAATTCAATAACTTGCAAACGATGACAGATATTTAAAAATTTCTTGCAGGAGATTTATGCATAAGGTCAAAAGTTTTATTGAAGTGATTTTCGATTTTAGTTCGAATTACAAACAATAGATGGCGCTGTAAGCAATAGTCGCTAAATACAGGCTCGGTTTTTGGTCCTTTCTCTTGTTTCATGCGGAAAAAGGAGATGGAAATGTATTATGCCACGAAGTACCAAAAATCGAGCCTAAATTTAGCGTCTATTGATCGCAGCGCCATCTATTGTTTGTAATTCGAACTAAAATTGAAAATCACTGTAAAAAACTTTTGACCTTATGCATAACCCTCCTGCAAGAATTTTTTAAATATCTGTCACCGTTTACAAGTTATTGAATTTTAAAATCAGTCAGTCCTTTTTGGGACACGCGGTACAAATCTATCTATATTATAAAGGACAAACATATCTGTGCGTAACGCATACGTCATTTTGCGAATGGCAACACTTTGAAATTTGAAATAAAATTTTGGTTTTGCAATTTTCTCTACTGCAAATTTTTAAACTTCTAAACATCGCACATTTTAAATTTTTTCACCATCGTATAAGGAAAAAAATGCTCTTTTAAATGCAATTTGTTTAAAAGCTGTAACTCAATTTATTTTTGAGATATTAATTTTTTTGTTGTTTTTAATATCATTTTTCTTATCGTGGCAACAAAAGTACCTCATTTCTATTGAAAGTCATTGAAAGTAAGCGGAAAATAGTCGAAAATAGGAGATACTGCATCTTTTTGTAGCCATTTTATCGTAAAACCTGAAAAAAAAAAAGTTGAGATTAAAATATGGGCTACGTCAAGAATATTGTCCGTTATTCCGTGATAATGACGTCATACGCACGCTTTTCTATAGACGAAGTTTAAGAATGGATTATAAAAGTGTATTGCTTTAGCGGATGCAAATGACGTCATTTTATTAAAAATTGTGTATTTTAATTCTTAAACCTGAATTATGTTTTGTAGAAGCGCGTCATTTTCACAGCTCAGCTGCTTTGAAATTCTTCACAGGTGAAAATGCTTCACTTTTGAAAATAATGTAATCGAAATCACACGCTGATAAAACGCAACTTTTTACAAAAATTTAGAGTGTCTTTATAAAAGAGAGGTGACATGCAAATAATAGCGATTTACATTACAGAAATTCATGATTCTCGCCTGGATGGATTTGCTTCGCCGCGTTAGGCAAGCAAACAAATAATTCGTGGTTTAAAATAATATCGTGTTCCTGAAGTTTCTGTCGAAAATTCTCTCGAATAATAAAATTTCAATGCTATTCTTTAGAACATTCTGCTATAATTTTTACAAAATAACATAATTTGCTTAATTTAATTTTTCCTAATTTTATATAATCTATATATTGAAAACACAAGTGTGTTTTTTAGTCATCTGCCCTGATCTTTCTGCTGAACCAATTTTACTTATATATATATTTTTTTTAAACTGAAACCTCTTCCTTTGTAGATTTGATCGCACTATCTGTTTTTATTTTTTTAAATATCCCCACTTTTATATTTTAACTTTAAAAGAATTTTATGAAATTTCTTTAAAATGATGAAAATTAGATAGCTTTCATTATTGCAGACAAGAGAGAAATAATGAGGTATTTTTAAATTTTATTCAATTTAATTCATGCTATTTTCTGATAAAAATTCAAGATTATTGATAAAAATTGTTGTATAGGGTTTAGTGGCGCAAAATCCTATTAGGAGCAGAATATTATATTAGGGGCATAATAACGGAAAATGATATACTGCTTTTGAAAACAAGTATTTTTCCTCATAAATTTTCTATATTGTTTTTCCTTCTGCATGTGTACTGATACTAAGTTTCAAACACTAGGCAAAATGCTTATTTAAGAGAAAATGAAATCATATTTAAAAATCAATGATCATTTTCGAAGATAAAACTAAACCTTTTAACAAAAATGCGTCTAAAAAACATAAATTATGGAAATTTTTACTCTCCGGAATTGAGATTAGAATCTCAAGTAAAGAGTGCGTCTGTTCACATAAAAGATTTTGCTGATAATCGTGACTTCAAGTTTTGAGTTAAAATGATTTTTAAATGATCAAACAAAATACAATTTTTTTAAAAGGATGAATATGGATATGAGAAGTGCGTATGCAAATTTTGAGCAGGTGAAAATTGTTGTTTTCATTCCGGGAATCCAAGCATAAGAGTCTCTATTGATAACCAGATCCTAATAACCGAGCTTTATTATGTTTTACTGATTAAGTATCTATATTATAAAGAACAAACTTATCTGTGCGTAACGCTAACGTCATTTTGCGAATGATAACACTTCACGATCAAATTTCGGTCTTAAAATTTTCGCTACTGCAGTTTTTTAATCTTCTGACCATCGTACATTTTCAATTATCACCGAAAAAAAATTACTCTCAAATGCAATTTGTTTAAAAACTGTATTCATTGACTGATGTATTATATTTTCTAAAATAATTTTTAAGCATGATTTTTTTTAAATTAATCTTATCACGCTCCGGTTTCAATACATAATAATAATAAACATTTTGCACATAAAGTAACAAACATTTTTCAGACTTTTTTTTACTATATTTTCAGACTATTTTCAGACTATATTTATGACTATTTTTGGATAACGAAATTAATACTTCCTTTATAAACAAATAAATGAATAATATTAAAAAACCCACCAATCTAACATATTTGTGAAAGACAAATTAACGAAATTAATACTTCTTTTATAAACAAATAAAAGAATAGTATTGAAAAAAACACAAATCTAATATATTTGTAATCGTACAATTTAAATTTTTAGATCACCAAATAGGATTTTTTTTTTCTCCAATGAAATTTTTTTGCAAAGTTCATCTGAGTTTAGTGATTGTCTATGGTTTTAAAAACAATTTTAAAGCATGAAATATATTTAATTTATCTATATCGCGCGGAGCTCGATTACGAAAGGTTAATCCGTTTGCCCTTAAAACAAAATAAAGAGTTCATCATTTTCCTACGGCTAATATCCATTTTAAAAACGTCCCTATGAATAATTGAATAAAATAATATAAATAAAACACAAATTTACCAGACATGTATAAGATCTGAAATTATCAGAATATAAAAGGATGTCATAAGTAGCAAAATCTTGGCAAATAACTCTTAGCATACGGCTAATAAGAAAATATCGCTTTTGATACATTTCAAAAATTTATTTGATGGTATAATTCGTATTTTAAATATGAAAAATGCTTTTTTAATGTAAGTGGTCAATCTAAAAATTTATTGCATATAAAAAAAATTATTAGTTTTCAATTAAAAAAAAAAAAATGTTTTCACCTATATTCTTTAACCCGGGAAGCCCGGGTACGATCCCCTAGTATATATAAAAGCCGTTCTCTGTGTGTATGTCCTTTATACAAATCTTCAATTTTTGACGGATTTGCACGAAACTTCATTTACATAGGTTTTAGAACGTGGAAAAGAGCACTGTTTACTTTAAAAAATCCTCAGAACACTATTTATCCCTTTTTTCTACCATGTTCCGTAATTTAACATTATAGAAATATATCTTTTTAATTTTCTAATTAAATGGTTTCTTTCCCGTTGCCACACCCTAAAAAATGACAGAATAATGTGAAAAAAGTAACGATAACGCGTTGCTATATTTTTGCATTTTTGAAATTGACGTCATTCTAAACAGAAAACGCACATGATTTATATATAAAATAAAAACTTCAACTATAAGAGCGGTAAAACGACGTAGCACCTTAATTTAATTGTTTTTTTAAATTAAAATATCTACTTTAATACAAACAGTCAAATTTCATGAAAACAATTTAGGAACAAGAAAAAAAGGCTAGATATGACGTCACATTCCATCAAATCTTTTCACGTGTAGTCAACTCACCGTAAATAAATGGCTCCTATATTTTGTTTACTTCTTCGATTGTATACTACAGCCATAATCTGTTAAGTTCGTGTTTTATTTTATGTTATTTTTGACGTTTTAATTTCGTTTGCCAATTTAGTTATTGAATATTACACGAAAACAAACAAATTCTAAATTAGTTACAATGTTTTTGAACAATTGAGTTAATATTTTGTAATTGGATTGCAAGCATATTTAAAAAATATTCATGCTTGAAAATTACTTTAAAATCCACAAAAAAATCTGTAAATTGAGATAAACATTACAAACCAATCTTACTGAAAGTACATTTGTTTTCTATAAGACGTTGAGACAATCGAATGTGCGAGGTTTAGAGGTTAAATTGCAGTAAAAGGGAAATTAATTATTGTGTTAGGTTGTTGCCACAGAAAATATGATACCAGGTTACTCATAGACATGTTTTTTCTTTATACTATTGCATTAAGAGTAAACGGGTTCATTTTTCGTAATCGGGTTGCACGTACCTTTAAAAATATCCATGCATGAAAATTACTTTAAAATCCATTAAAATAAGAAAATTGAGATACAATTTTGAAACAAATTTCATTTGAAAGAACTTTTTTCTATTCGACATTGTAAAAAATGAAATTGTGTGATGTTTAGAAGTTAGAAAAATTGCAGTAAAGGCACAATTTATGGGTTACAATTTATGGGCACTGACATAGTGTTTGTACTTTATATATATACCTTGCAAACGAGAATTTCACTAAATGCTGCGCGATTTGGTGGAATTTTTTTTATTCGTATTGTGAGGAAAATCACACATTTTTCTCTTACATCCGGCAAAGATAACGCGCATTCTGTTATTAAAGCTCAGAGATTTTACTATGGTTGCGAGACAATAACATCATGTTTTCTGATTGCCTTTTTAACGTTTTGTGGATGGGAATGAATGCACAAGTTTCAGTTATTATGATTGCCGTATTATTTCGTTTTAATTTATTTTATTTATTTTAATTTGGAGGGCTCCTTATAATTGACACGGGCGAAGCCGGGTAGTTCTGCTAGTAATGTAATAAAGTATAAAGAATTTCATCATTATAATACTTCATAATTTACATTGAAAATTTGTAAAATTAAATAATATTAGTACAAAAAGGTTAACATACATACGATGGTTTAATTATTGTAGAATTATATACAATTAATTAAACTTTGAATAATGTATTTTTCCCCGAATAATAAAGAAAATTGTCACAACACATGTTCAATATATGTTTGACTTTTTGTTATGTCATAGTTGATAAATGATGTATATTAGTTACTTTTATTAATGTAACCGTGAATTGGGATATCTAGAGATATATTTGTGACATCACAGTTCAATGAACAGTGTTAAAATATCGAAATTTGAAATTAAATAATAACATAAAACATATTCAAATTTGTTTTATACAGAATTTAGGATTTCTTAAAAGTTCTAACAGAAATGTGGCATACAGTAAATATAATTTCAGACGACACTATTTCTTGTAAATTCAGTAAATTCAGGTTACAGTATTTTGTGGCCTTAAAACAAATCTGCTAGAAAGATAACAAACACACCAATAACACAATTTTCTTCTTGATGCAAATTTGTTGTACGACCATGAAAATATTTAGTTTAAAATGTACATCCCAAACTATAAGATTATGTTCTATGTACACAATATCCACCGTTTTTCTATATTATACATATATATGTGTACGCATGGCAATTTATACGTTAAACTATCTATTTCAGAGTTACGTGATAACTTTTTAAACAATTATACAGCTCAATGTGTTATCCTCAAAACTCACAGGACAATGTGTATTTTAAAATTGAAACACCAGGTGTGTTTTTGGCAATTTACACGTGACACATACAGAAAAATCGCTTTTGTATCATCATTATATCTGTTTTAACGTTTTACTCATATATGTTTTAGAGTATTGCAGTTTTTTAATTTTTTCTCTTTTCTGCTTGGTTAAATAGTTTGTAGTTATTTTGGTTAGTTAGTAGTTAGTAGTTTGGTTAGGTTTGTAGTTATTTTGTAGTTATTTAGTTATTTTTAATTTAAATGAATGATTAAAAAGAAACATGTTATCGAAAGAAATTCAATATATTTTTTTTTTTATCAAACAACTCTACTATTTAAATATTCCTATATTGTATTCTAGATTCTCACTTCTTATACCTTGACATTTGGCACTTACTGAAAGAATTGTTTTGCATCTTGATATATATTAACTGTTTTCATTTCCCGATATCTCGAAAGAATGTCCCAGAAGAACTGCAAGCATTGGAGATTTTATTGAACTTGGCTGTGAATTCTGAAACTTTTGGCACTTTAAAATAAGAAAATTATTTTCGAATATTGACAACTGAAAATTAATCTGGGCTGATAACTTTGAAATATTTATTATTTTAAAACAATTTCTGAATAACTGATAAAATAATTGCATTATTTTAAGAAAATGTTTTGGATTTATAATTCAATTTTTAAATAAATAATATCTGCATGTGCTTTGATTCAAATTTTTAAGCTAATATAAACTTAATTCAATAAAATGTTTGTTAAAGTTTACGGAAGGTTATGACAAATGTTCCGAAAATATAGAGTATTTCATTTAGTTTCACTTTTAAAAAATCCTTTTTCTGGCGAATTTCGTTATTATAACATAACTATTTTCTTATTTGTAGATTTTTTCGCATGTATATGCATATATTGCTTCATATGTAAATTTAAATACAATTGAAAAATTCCTGATCATTATCCTCCTACATCATTATGAACATTTATATCTAGCCGGCATTCAAAGGGTAAAAGGAAATATATATGATAGTTCAATTTTGTTAAATTCGAGCTGACGGTAAAATGAATAGAATTACTTGAAACGAAACTAGATATAAAAAAAATCTTTCAAAAGATCTGGTGCCATGTTGTGGTTATATTCTACTTAAAAGTCTTGAATGCCTTTTCATCTTTTTATTAACTAACACTTAAACTCAACAATTAAATATTAACAATTTAATAAGACTAAACTTAATCTTATTAGAGATCGCAGGGGAGCACATTGGAAACATAATGTAAAATACTAAGCTAATGGATTAAAGGTTTTAAGAAAATCATAAAATTTTAATTTAATGAAAGCGCATACAGCTAAAAAATATATATAGATTGAAACATGATTCTCATTACACTTACGCATATAGTTCAGACACAGCTTTTTCATGAAAATACGCAAAAAGCGTTTGCGATTACATATTTTGAAAAGTTTACATTTCTCAAAGATTTTACACACTTTCCTGTTTTACCGGTTCTCTATATGCTATGCGATCCATGTATTATGACCGCCGCAGAATTCGCGGAGAGCGGTGTGCCGCATGTCCTTCCGACGTACCTGCCTATGGACACTATCGAAGGCCAGGAAGCAAAGAAAAAAAAATAGTTTAACTCCGGACAATCTTAACCCCTTGAGGGGCGGTGGTATAAAATATATCCCACCTAATTTAAACAAGATTCTCACCAGAAAATTTTAACTAAATTTTATATTTTTAACTTTGGAGGAATATCGTTGAAAAATTGTTTTTCCTTATTCAAAAATAAAATTCTTCGGTTATTCCGGTGGGAATTCAATATTTAGAGACATTTCTGCTTGCCCCTCAATTGGTTAAAGGGGAAATTGATTAAATTAAAGACATCGAATAAGATTCATGCCATCCTTTTTTTAGATTTCCGTTTATCTGACGAAACCCTATTCTTCTCGCTCCTCTGCCTGTCTGTCCGTTAGAGAGCCCTTTCTCAGAAACTATATATGTTGGAGATTTGAAATTTTGCATACTTATAGCTGAACACTTCACATCAAACGACAAATCATAAAATTTTGAAAAAGTCTTATATTTAACCCTCTGGGCTCTAACGTGTGTATTTTAAACGTTTTGTTCTAACTGAGCGCCTAATTAATTTGAAGACTTAAAATTTTGAATACTTGTAGCTGAACACCTCACATAAAAGGAGAAATCATAAAATTTTGAAAAAGTCTTATATTTAACCCTGTCGGCTCTAACTTGTGTATTTTAAGCTATTTGTTCTAACTGAGTCCCTAATTAAGTTGAAGACTTAAATGTTGCATACTTATAGCAGAATACTTGTGATCACACGAAAAGTCATAAAATTTTCAAAAAGTCTTTTATTATTTACCCCTCAGGGCTCCAACTTGTGTATTTTAAGCAATTTTTCTAACCTCCCCCCATTGGTCCCGGTGGGTACTTTTCTACCTTTTGCCGACACCCCCTTGACCACTCTTTCATATTATGCACATAGACTTACATATTTCAGTTCAACTTTTTACCACCAGGGGGCACCTACCTATCTCGGGTGCTATGGGCCCGATCCCCTCGACTAATATATCTAAGGATAGGTTGTAAAACGGATTTTCGTTCGATAGAGGTTTGTGTTGAATAGAGTGCGCCCCCTGATTACGAAATATGGAACAGATTCACTTTTTGTATCCTCATACAGTACAATAGAGGAAAATATAAAATTAAATTTAATAATAATGAATTACCATTGTCCTCAAGTTGCAAATACCTAGGAGTCATTCTTGATTAACGTCTCACTTTCAAACTGCACATTCACACGACGCACAACAACTTTCGAGCGGCTGGAAGTAAATTATACACGTTACTGGCTAGAAATAAGGAATTATCTCTTAAAAATAAACTGCTCTTGTATGGATCCTTTTTACATCCCGTTTTAACTTACTCTTGTTGTGTATGGAGCTATGCGACTAAGTCCCATATCAGACTACTACTCCAAGCTCAAAATTTAACAATTAGAACTATTTGTGATGGCCCTTACTATGTACGAAATTTTCATATCTATAAAGAACTTAATTTTCTCAAACTTAACAATTTCATCCAACATTTAAATATTAATTTTCACCTCTCCTTAGCTAACTCAGAAAATAGGGCTTTAAACACTTTGTCTACGACATACACGAATACTCTAATCGTAAAAGACTCAAATTAGGAATTATTTAAAACTCCCTTCTTTAAACCTCTTAATTCAACCTATTTTCATTTCTAGTTTATTTTACTGTTTTTATTTTTAAATGCTAAATTTAACTAATTTCAGTGTTTACTGATATAGAATCCTACAAGCAACTTCTCTGTAGGGTATCAAATTTATCAAGCACGCATTTTAAGCTCCGCCTTTTTAACCAGCTCTTATAAGTACCATTTCGACCCGGCACCCATTTATGCCACTGCAGTCGAAGTGTGCACTTGTCTCTGTACCGTTCGTGGTATCTAAGAGAAGCCCTTATCAGGGCTGCTACCGTTCGTAGAGCAATAATTCGGGGAGTTGTGTAGACTGTGCAGCTATCTTCGTCACCGCCGAAATACTTTATCTCAGTTGTTGTAACCCTGGTGTGCAAAGAATCTTTATAAAGACTATTGTCTCTTCACATCAGGGGGAGCTCCCGCTGTTGAGAGGTACTAGGCAACGGCATCTTATTAGAATTTTTAGTTTTTTTACCAAATTCTTGTTAGCTTTTTAACTTCTTGTATGTTTTTTATTTCTTTTGGCAATATTTTTTAGCTTATTTATATGGTCTTTCCACTTCCAGTAGCTCATTTTCCCCCACGTCTTAAGGCTTTATTTTTATTGCATTTTTTTATCCCCCCCCCCCCCCAATGCTATTGCTTCCAGCCAGGTTTTAGATTACTTTACTGTTTCGCTCCAGCTGTCACTTACTGGGGATGTGTGGATATGTCCACAGCCGCCTACAGTAAAACCATGTTCGAAGTCGCAGAAAAGGTCGGGCTCGGGGCACTGAAGCTATCGAACGACCGCAGCGGCTTCGAGTTCATTATTAGTCTCGTGGGTGGGGCCCTGAGAGACCGCCACAGAATTAGAGTAGCGTGGAGTTCAGTGTATTCGTCCGAAGCCCCTATCCATGGACACTCCAGCGGAAAACAGGACGAAAAGAAAAAAAAATTAAAATTTGAAACCGGACAAACTTAAAAGGAAAATTGATTAAATTAAAGACATCCAAGAGCAGGAAGGGTTGTATTTGGGGCACTGAAGCTATCGCATGACCGTAGTGTCTTCGATCTCATAATAAGTCTGATAGAGTTAGTCATAAAATACCAATAGTAATTCTTATAGCGAGATGTACAAATAATACGGATACATTACGAAAAATATCTAAAATATGTTCCAGTGATTATATAGGTTTAAAAAATGAATAAATATTTATTATAGATACAAAATATCAAAAAGAGTTTTCCATAAATATATTACTCACATGTTAGGTACATTTAAACAATTTTTTTTTAATATCTAGAAGTAAAATCAGATAAAATATTTAAGAAAAATTACTTATTTAAAAAAATATTTTTTTCAGAACTCCTCCTCTTAGAATATGAAATTAACACCAGTTATCGCATGAATTCGATGATGTCATATAAGGTCTCAGAAATTTATACACTGGCGGAAAAAAAATCCCAACGCCAAGAAAGACTTGTGTTAGATAAACGAAATTTGGTAGGCGTGTTTATACATCTGAAAGATGACATCGATTGAAATTTCGCGCTTCGCGCATAAATGTGGCGCTAGTGGCGCCCCTCAGAACTTGCAGATCAATTTTACTTTAAATGCGTGCTTTAAATTTCGTGGGCGTTATTTAGCTACGAAACGTGACGTATTGAGTTGATGTTAGCCAAGAATGCCTTTAACAAGACGAAGAAGCCACTGTCAACAGCTCCCCGAGTTGGAACAATGTCTCATATTCGGGCTACGAGAAGGTGGATTTTCTTTCCGCGATATTGCAGAAACACTTGGCTGGAATGTATCCACTGTGCATGATTTTTGGAAACAGTGGTCAAGGGAGGGTGCTGCCTCAAGAAGACTGGGTTCCAGGCGGCCACATGCATTCCTGAGAGGGAAGATCGCCGTATTTGGCGTACGACTGTGGCGCATCGTACTGCGTCTGCGGCAGAAATTCGAGCTGTAGTTGGTACCACAGTGACACAACGAAATGTTAGAAATTGGTTATACTTCAGGGACAGCTCCGAACCAGGCGCCCTGTAGCGTGCATTCTACTGACTCCAAACCATTGCCGTTTGCGACGTCATTGGTGTCAATCCAGAGCTCATTGGAGGACGGAGTGGAGATCTGTTGTCTTTTCTAATGAAAGAGACGTCACATTACATAACGTCTTTGTTTAAACTTACTAGTAATAATGAAATAGATCTCTTAACTGCGTTTCTTATTTGAGTTCCATTTAAATATTTAAAAAGCGTGTACCAACTTACCCCATAGGTATAGGCAACTTGGCCCGTGACGTGGTAGGTTGGCGCACAGTTTTACTTTAGGCTTCCGCTAAACATATTAATGCAATGAACATACAAACCTCACAATCAACTACAAAATGAACTACAAAAGCTACAAACTCAAAACTCCGGGTATTTATAGCCCAATGCCTGTTCCTTAAAAGTACAGTTAAAGTTTCATAAAAAACTTAAACAAAAAATTGATAAAAATGAATAACTAAAAACTGCGCCTACTAGCCCCGGTCTCTCCTACACTGTGCACAATGAAAGCTTAATGGTTATACATAAAAAAGAATGTAAATATTTTCTGTATAGCTACAGTAAAATAGGGTGATAGAAGAAATGTTTAAAACTGATTAAAGAAAGATGTGAAGAATTGCTATAGTATCCACTGCAAGAAAAAATTTAATGAAATATAAATGGGAAAAGTTAATAGGAACTGTTCTCCATCTAAATATTACTTTCAATAGGTAAATACAAACAGTAGAAAATACTAGAAAGTATTAAAGCAGCAGTCTTAATCCTTTTGTGGTAATGGCATGCTTATGAAATCACTTAATTTTAATTCCCAAACGTCACAATGACGCTATAATTTTGCTAAAAGCTTTTCCATTTAATATGTATCTGAAATATAGCCCTGTTCTTATTTCCAAATAAACTTATTCATAAATTCCGGTGCCAGTTATTTATGTCAACATTTTAGTACTGATAGTTCTTTGTACATCAAAGGGTTAAAAGATGTTAATGATAAGTTAAGTGCTCATGCGGCTGCAAAAGAACATACCATTGATCGAAAAATCTTCAGGAATGTATGTAGGCAAATCCCACCAGGGTGAGTAGAATGAGATGAATCCCAACTATGTGGCAATTAGAGTTGTCAAGTGGAGTGTCACAAAAAGTAGGACAAGGAGACAAATGCGGGATAGTGGCTACTAAATCCCGACATAATAATACATGAAATACTATGAAAACGGAACCTGCCTCTAACAGAATACGGTTTTAAATGTTAAAATTTCATTTTCCCTTCTGTACAATTATATCTGCTCAGACAAAATATGTTTAAAATAAGTTTTCTCCTTTGACTTGCGATTGCGTCTAAACCGATTTGTTTAAGCGTCATATTTCCCAAAATATTTTTTTAAATAATATCTAAAGCATGTAGCATAAAGTTATTTTGCTTTCCTTAAACTGATTTTATTTCTCTTCACAAATATTTCAATGTAAAACAAAGTGGGTCAAGCATTCTATTTAGTGGGTCAACACTCTCATATGTGGTGAGACTTGACCCATTATTTTTTAATGATTAAAATCAATCATTCTTATATATTGCACTTATGTAGCAATTTTAATTTTGATAACCGATTGTATATCGAATAAAATTATATATGAGACTTTATTCTACCTTCAATATTTAAAAAAATAAAAAATAATTTTGTAAAAAGTGGGTCAACAACTCCCTTGTCTTTCCTATATTTCATTATGTTTGCAAAAAGTGTAGCGACATTAAAATACTTTGCGAACGTTTTTTTTTTTTTTTTTTTTTTTTTTTTGTAGACTCATTGAAGTCATTTGTGGAATCCTGTGAATAATTGATAAATGTTTTTCATTCCATATTCTACAAAAAACCTATATTGCAGCCCCTTATAAATGTATATCAATTTCCTTAATTTTAACCATTTGCAGTCGAGTGTCCTCAAATAACCGCCCTAGCTTTATACAGGAGACTTTATCTGTATATTCTATTCGTACCACTATATTTTAAAGGTGAATTTATAAGTTAATTTCGTCTGCACGTGTTACCTGAGTGCAAGTAAAAATGTTTCTTGGAAAAAAAAGACTTGCCAACCGAATAAGTTCGTGTAAGAGATGGCTGTGCCTGGGAGGAGTACTTTGACCTGTGTTAAAATAGATTAACACCATTAAAAGACATTGCAAAGCATTTGCACGTATAGATGCCAATATAATATCCCAATTCGTTTAAATGTATCGATGAATGAAATACAAATGCTACATACTTAGTTTTGAGTAGGAAAACTGTTCATGGAAAATCTCAAAAAATATATTACAAAATGCAGAACCCGATGTGTATTTATGAAATTATGAACGCAGACAAACGAACCCAAATCATGAAATTTGGCAGTATATCGGAAAGTGTTAAAAAGTCAATATTAAAAATATTCTTATGTGCTAAAACTAGAAAATATTTTTCGAAAAGTGCATCGAATCATATTACTTATACCCAACTCCATCCTTATTAAGCGTGTTCTAATGGCGTTGATAAGAATTTATATCCAAGATCCTTTATGGTCTTTTTAATAAGGAGACATCGTGCGGTTCTTTCGAACCTTGTAACTAGCAGTGGAACCTTTTAAAGAGAACGTAATCGGCATTTAATTCCATTTTTACCAAACTGAAAAGAAATCGTAAACATTAAATGCGATATTTTATATTACAATAGGCGTTCCCATCTAAAAATAAGGTGTTTGCACGAATAACATATGTCTCTCACATTGTTATTCAAAAATACCTGCGAACAAAGATTATCTGCGAAGAACTCTAATATGGCATTCAGGATCTACGGTTTCACGAAATCTGCACTTTATTCTTAGCCTAAAATCTGCGTGTTGAAGTGGTATTCGAAATTTATAAATCTATTCTATTTGTTTATAAGTCAATTGTTCACTTATTTTATTTTGTGGCCCATGTTAAATATTAAACTAGGTATCGTGCGTTGACAAGTGGTATTCGGACGACTCTACTGCTTCTGAAACCTATTTGTTTCCTCCTGCATTGTACAAACAATCTATTCACTATTTCTAAGAGTCTCTAATATACTTGAACCTTGTCGTATTAAATAACTAAGTTAAGCTATTTTACCACTGCTTTCACAAATTATAGTTGGTGTTTTGAAGTTCACGTTCAATCAAAACTATATCACGCTTAGTTTGTCTCTACTATTCTTTTTTGACGTCGTCCATTTATTCATCCTATACCCTTGATATTGTGTGAGCAGTAAACGGTATTGTTCAAGACTTTCTGGAATCGAATGAACTATTTTATGAGCACCTGCATACTAGTCTTCAACTGAATATATCAAAATCGCAAATTTTTGATCCATTGTGTAATTTTTAACAGGTATTACGATTTAACAGCTAATAATGCCCTTTAAATGTAACTGCATATATTAAATGTTAGCGTCCGCATATGCGTAAACATAAGTGAGTAGTATCACATTTTTTTTTTTTTTTTTAACTAAACTGTTTCTATCGAACTCAATGACAATTTAGTGTATTACTTTGAATACATTATATTTATTAAATAAATAATATGTGTAGGATAAGTTACATGTACGAAATATTAATTTATATGTGTATTAATTATTTTAGTAGTGAATAATGATTTAACGAAATTCATAGACTAAGAAGGTTTATATAAGCTCAGTAAGTCCCGCTAAGTGTATAATGCGTAAAAAATAAAGAAGAAAGTAATGATAATACGAAACCCTTAAACTACTAACTGCCAGAAACTTGATCCCTTTTTATTATTACTTTCTTATCCACCACTTTAGATGATTTGGTAAATAAGGAAATGGAATAGCTTTTTTTTTGCCGTATCGAATCACTTGCTTTCGATCTTTACCGAGATTTATAGAGAAAATACTAATATTACTATTATGAGGTTTTTACCATAAGACTGATTTTCTTTAGAAATAGCTAAGGAAGAATATAGAATAATCATATAAACGGGGCATCATATGCTGTGTCTTAAATATCTCATTTAATAATGTACTACTTTCATCGCGATGGAGGAATATGATTTTAAAGATTCTGCATTGCGACAGGGTGTTTAAGAGTTCTAATACAAACTTTTGCACTTAGTTACTAAATTATATCTTTTTTCAAACTTTTTGTTAAAGTTATTTTGTTTTTAATGCTCTGAAATTTCACTAAAAATAGATTTTGGATTTTTTTTAGCTTTTATCCGCTGTAATATTTGAATCGATCATTTTAAAAAAACACATAAATCAAGGTTGTTTACAAACATACATTTTTGTAGCAAATGCTTCCTTAAAGGTAGAGCCATGATCTGGGTAATAACTATATAAGACAGTGTACTCTTAGTGACTAGTGTGAAGAGACTTAAGTAAGTCTCTTCAAACAATACCTTTTAATTTTCGTTCAATATTTAAACGACAACCGTCAGAGACTTCAGTGGTTTTTGCATGCAATACCAGATGACGTTGCCGCCATAACATTCGATTTTATGTAAAACCTACCACTCTCACACATACCAAAATTCAGAACATTTTTTATTTACGGCAATTATGGGTTCATTGTTTTGCTATAAAAAATCTTAAAACAAGCAAATCGATATTTTATTTATATCATGAAATCATTGTTAACAAGGGTGCAGACGAGGTTTGCTTTATGTTGTTGTATTATATTAAAAATAATAATGGACCTCATATTTAGCATCTACACCTGGTCTCCGAAGGTTACCCTGGGGAAAATAAAACAACAACATAATTATTGCGATTTATTTTGGCTTGGACTGAGTCCAGACGATTTGGAAAAAAAGTATCAGTATATTCCTGTGTGGGTGTCATTCATTTTTACCATATGTCCGTGATTTCGGAGAAATAAATAAAATGTTCGAAATCGTGATCTTATCTACGTTCCAGAAGAATACATTGATTTAGTTTCGAACTCCAGTTCAACTGTTAAAAACAAAGAACTGAAAACTGATGATGTTTTTGACTTCAAGAAAAAATGGCCGACATTATATAAAAAAACATATTTGTCAGCAGAATAGTACTGGATTTTTTTTTTTTTTTAAGAACAAAAGAAATCCATTTAGCCATTGGATATACAAGAGTTTTCACTATGATTCTGATAAAAAAGACACTATTATAGATAAGGAATTTATTGATGAATCCGTTAAAAAATCATTTATCTTTATGAAACACTTTCAAGGACCTATGTCACTTCCATGAGTCAAAGTCAATGCATCGTATGTGTCAATTAATAGTAAAAAATTGGACGATTTAAAACAAATTCGGGATAGCATTCTGGAAGAGCCTGTGCAATTTTATCAAAACGTTCAAAGCTGACAATCTGCCAATGTTGAAGATAATCCAATTGAGAATGGTTAAAAAATATGATTGCGCTCCAAAATGATATTAAAACATAAAAATCTTCCTGTATGTGTTAGCTTCATTAATTGTGATTAAAAACATGTTTAATATGACTCTTTTGTTCAAATTAAATACCACATAAACTCGTTTCTTGCTAAAACAACATAATTCAGGACTAGTTTTTCTGTTACTCTTCTTTTTACTATTAATAAATTATAAAAATGATTCGATATTTACAAACTTTGAAGCCCAAAAGCCCTAATCAGAGTAAAGAAATCCATAAAAATTCGTTTACTTGTGAATAAAACAGTTTGTTTTGATTTTTGAAAAATTCTGATTCTGGACTTACTTGGTTTTTGAATCGTCTCAAAACGAATCGAGATTTATGTATTTTAAGCCAATTACATGTTTTTATAAAGTCATATTGACACTTTCGAGTACTATGTGTCATTATGCAAGGGTGAGCTACGAGTTGCATATTACAAATTTAATATTTTTTTCATGCTGTATGAAACGCAAGAGAACAATTACAATAAGAATTTGTTATTGTTTTAAATTACATTTTCATTTAAACTCCACCAATCTCAATTCTTTAATTGTGCTTATTGTTCAATGCGTCTTCTTGCTTCAATGTCTGTCTTAATATGCGCACTATGATCTCATGAAATACCATTATTTAACATAAAGTCATAACTCAATGGGTCTACTACTTTTAAAATCTAAATATCAACTTTCGATTGCAGGGGAACATAGTGCCTAATATTTTGTATTTGTATATATTTATACACATATTTATTCATAAAAAAATTTAATTAAGAAAGAATATATCATATATTACATAAATACACGAGCAGCATATTCAGTAAACCAGTGGGGATTTTCAAAAACAAATAATGAAAGAACAGAGAAAGTTTTTGAAGTTACTTCAACTTTAAATATTGGTTGAACGTTAAAGACACTTTAGGAAGAGGGGATCAAGCTTAAATGATGATCACGTAATTATTTTATAATTCACAACTGATTTTTTTTACTGAATGGTGTAATCAGCAAGCTATGCAATCCATGTCTTTAAAGGTTAATAATTTCTGTACTATATGAGCATATAATTCTAAAAGACAGCTGAAATAAATCACAATAAAAATATATAATTAATAAATAGAATGTGTTCTTAGTATTCCTATGCATAGTGTTTCCTTTTATATCAAATGATATTCTTTGTGACATTATAACTGATTGTGTTTTTGAATCTCATGTTGGTTTTGCCAACAGGTATCTTCAAGTAATCATAACAAACATAAAACGACCGTTTTCATATATTTAGACACTATTTGCATGAATATAGATGACTACGTTCCATACTCGAGTTAATGAATAAGAACTTTACCGCACACAGTCTCTCTTTATTACTATTTTATATTTAAAAATTCAAGAAATTGTCTGTGGGTTTAAGAAATAATGATAAGAAGCACCCACACTCATGTTTTTATCTTTAATTACTCCGATACCTTAATTTATGATATAAGAGTAAAGTACGGGATTACATAATCATCGTATAACTAAAATATTATTCAATAATAGCTTTTCCCTGCAGCTCCGACCACGAAAAGTGTAAGTTTTGCAATTGCAATCTTTCCTTTTTTACATTATAGCTCTACACCCATCAAGATCTGCTCATTAAGACTCTTTAAAAACCTAATATTTGCAATAGGATTTCACCTATTATAACATTTTCTACCATAGTTAATAAATTAAGCATCGTAGAAAAATGTCCTATCCGAAATAATTACCTAGCTGACAATGAAAGACCCACAAAAATTACTTTAGTATTACACAAGGAATAAATTTTCAGAATTAAACACGAGAATGCCTTATAAATACACATATACATATATATGTATATATATAAATTCTATCCCTTCGTAATCAGATTCACCTAATTGTATTATTTTCTCCCATAGCCCTAAAACTAAACAACGTTAAAAGATGTCTTATACAATAAATGCCTCACTCAAAAATTACCTAACTAATAATGTGAGGTTCTTGAAAATCCGCTAAGCAGAAAACGAGTAAAAACGCTCGTAATGAAATGTGAATATGCTACATAAATTCTATTCCTTCATAATCAGATTCACCTAATTATAGTACTTTCTTCCACAGCCCTAAGTCTAAGCTATGTAAAAAGATGTGTTATATAATAAAGTTGTCACTCAAAAATTGCCTAACTGATGATGTACGACTCATGAAAATCCGTTAAGAAAAAAATGAGTTAAAAACGTTAATTCTGAAAAGCGAATTTGCATTTTAAATATATAGCAGATGGTATATTTTTAAAAAGTTATACTTTTATAACCTTCTGCATCTAATTATGCAACCCATCCCCTTTATCTCTAAAACTAAGCAGGGTAGAACTATCTGTGATAAAGTAAAAGCTTCACCGAAAAATTATCTAACTGATAAGGAAGTCTCATGAAAATCCGTTTAGCTGATAGCAAGTCATAAGCGTTAGAAATTAAATATAAATTTCCATTACATACAATGGATGATGGGTAAATTCTTGTTTATTTCAGAGCTAAAAAATGCAATAAATAAACCTCACCAATTTCGCAGTTTTCGTTTAAATATAAAGCAAGTTTGTAAATATAATGCAGTGCAAACTTAAATTTACATATATATTTTCAATATTTCTCTTAATGTTAATTAATTTATAGTAAACACAAAGATTTTCTTTTATGTTTAAGCAAATGAATCCTTGGAGAAATCATTTCGCATCTATTTAATTAAAAGCAAAATGAATCTTCCCTAGACCAAAATTAAAATTTAACATTTAATATAATGCAACAAAATAATTTATTTTAGGGAGTGCATTAAAATAATAGAATTTAAGAGGTGGTTACAATTAAGATTTCTATTTTGTCTTTGTGTTTATGTATTAAGTAAATGCTACTAATTAAACAAGGTGGTGAATACAAATTTTATTTATATTCATATTATATGCAGCTTTTAAATAAAGTCTATATAATTAATCTTTTGCTCATTAGGAATTTGTAAAAAAAGTTTTAATGTGAATTAAAAATTAGACTTTATGTATCTAAAATTTTGTAACATAAATCAGAATGTTTTATCACTTTCATTATTACACGCTTAAACTAAAGTAAAAAAAAAAGGTCGTTGTGTATAAATAATATTGTATTCTCAACAGTTTGCCACATTTAAGATATAGATTGCATTTTATTATAACATTAGATTATTCACTCGACATTCCCGCGGCTCGTCAACAAATTGTTGGAAACTCGAAAAAACTCTAAAAATCCGCGAGAATTCGCTGCATGAATTCAGAATAAACTTTATGGAAAAGAGTACAAAAATTACTATATAGAAGAATTACTATATAGGCTAGAAATTACTATATAGGCTAGAATATAGAAACCGGGTTCCTTTTACTAATCTGAAAAATTCACAGCAAAATACTGAAAAAATGCAAGAAGTCTTCAAAATTTACTTTCAAATACACAGTGGCTAAAATTTATTACATATGGCTAAAAGATTAAAATATAACTTCTTGTACGAATGTCGAAAAATTGCCGCAAAACGCTCAAAAACACTAAAAATCGCGTAAACAATAATGCGAAAAAAAAACTCTACGAATTCTGGATAAACTTTAATGAAAAGAAAAAAAAAATATTGTGCTAAGTGACTAAAAAGGGATTATTCTTACCGATGTGAAAAAATCGCGCGAAACTAAATAAAGAACTGCAAAAATTCACGCAGAAAAATGCAAAAATCAATATTTACTACAGTGATCTAAATGTCAAACAATGTACGCGGAATTATATCAGTTTAAAAATTTATACCACAGGGCAAAACGATCCACAAACTATTAGCGATATTAGAAAGTCCTTTAGCATAATTATAATGGGCGTCTCTGTTAGAGAACGATCAATGTTATGAGCTTTATAATCTATTTAACGCATACAGTGCACTTCAAAAATATCATTAAGTCTCAAATATCATAGCATTCTTAAAATGCACCAAAATCTATTTACGCCATACACTGTTAAATATTTTCAACAAACATTCCGGTCATTTGACTGTTTTTATAGAAAAGGGTTACATTACGGCAATTAAACTTTATTATGACCATAAAATCGCTAATAATATTGTCATTTGCGCCTAACAATTTGATCAGGTAAATGTTTTCGTTAAAAGCGATCGAGTTGCTGGACAGTTTGCTGCAGACTTTTAACAGTGTAGATCATAATGTAATAGAATCATTTTGTGCATCTTGTAAACAGACTATAAATTCAACTTATTTTATACTACTGAAGAAGCATGTTTTAGTCCCATCTCAATTATATGAAGGATGATCCATATGTTGGTTCTTTTCTTATTATGAAAGAAAACGCATTTTTTATGAATTAACATCAAATTCTTTATTGAACATGGAAATTGGACCTATGTCATTTATGTATGGAATACAATATCGCACATGTGGACGCCGCGGCACCGTTCACATGCCATCATCCGAACATCAAAATTTTCGATAATCCATGGCCAAAATGTCAGCCCGAATCTTACGTTTCAGGACTTGCATTGATGGGGGGCATTGGCGTACACTTTGCTTTTCAGAAACCTCTAAAGAAAATAATCCGTTGCGGTTAAATCGCAAGATTTTGGCAGCCAATTCACAAGAGAATTTCTTGAAAATGCGCGATCCTGAAATTTCTCGTTCAATAAGTTGATAGTTTGCCGAGCAGTGTGTGCCGCTGCGCCATTGTTTTACTGTAAACAAGATCACAATTACAAATGGCATACCATACATTTGACAGTTCATATATGCATGAGACATGACAGCTGACACAAATAACGTGTGACACATTCATAGTTCAGTAAAGAACCAATAGATGGATTACATTATTTATTTAATCACTATTTCTGAAGCTTTCTCAAAATTAATGATAATTTTTAATATATATATTTTTAAATACGCAAAACAGTCTTTTTTGTAAAAATTGTTTTCAAGAGATATAACATAAAGTAATACGAAAATTATATAAAAATAATTAATTTAATTCGTTCATTATTTTAGAGGTAGGCTCTTATATTAGGTGAATCTCGCATTCATACAGCTCTCTCAATTTAAGGCATTACTTTCGACCCCTCATGAATTGTATGCGTAAGGGTGTACTGTACCTGGTTGAGAAATTTCACAGCAGTTACATATTTTTTGAACATATGATGAAAAGGAAAAGAAAAAAAAATTAATGAAGAAATATGCTACAAATCATTATGTTGATGTTCACACTAAGAAAATAAAACATAAAATTAAGTATAAAAGTAAAAATAATTATAAAAACAAGAACGAAAAATAATGTGCCCAGTATAGATTATACAACACTTTCCAACACATTCAAAATACTGTAACAAAACTACACAGTTCATTGGGGTGAAAGATAATCTCTAAACAAGCTATTATAAAAACGCATAATGCATTTTGAAAACAGAATTTACGCTATTATCATCAATAGTTCTAAAAATATCTGTTTCTTTTTTTTTTTTTTTTTTTTTTTTTTTTTTTGTGTCCATAATCTATTGATATGTATATGTATGACATAGTATGCTAAAAGTTAATTTGGTTAAACAAAGAGCTCAGTTGAAAATTTCCATTCAGCATCTTCCGTAAATAAACGAAAATGTTCTTCAGATATTTTGTGCAGCCCTGTATATCATGTAAATATACAGTATAGCCTCAAAAATCCACCATTGACATGACAGAGACAAAGCCGGATTTTCGAAAATTCCGGATTTTAGAAAAACATGTCCAAAATATTTTAGATTTTCTTAATTATAATTTAATTCATAGCCAAGTGATAGTTATGTGAGAAAAATAAAAATCTGAATATAAAAAAAAAACCCTTTAATTAATATTTTCAATGGTACAAAAATTGCAATTAACTTCAATCTATTAACTTCTAATTATTTAATAATTTCTAATTATCATAATTTCTTCTCGAGTAATTTCCGAAACATTTATGTCAAATTTATTTGCTTAAATTTTTTTGGCCATTCTTTAAGGAGCTTTTCGTGGATTTTATGCAAGAGAAGAATACTGATTTCGGAAACAGTCGGGTTTCTTTCATTTTCCAGTCAAATTTAAGATTTTTCCAGTGACACATTTTCTTCGTGCCAGCTGACAGTCCTCGATCCTTTGAGGCGCTACAAGCGTTATCGGTGGTTTAATTTAGAACAGCGTCAGCAATCGCACTGTTTGCAATCGATCGCTTTCGATCTCAAAGTCTTTTATTCTTAAACAATTTTTAGCCCCAATTACATTTTTGCACGCAAAAAATCAGGTCAAGTGAAATCCAAGAGGGTAAAAATAATTATTAAATAATTGTCCTTGCATGTTAGTATATATTTTAGACCACAAATTGTTTTCATTATCAATTATAGGACTCAATTTGCATATTTCTTAATATTATGTCTTGCATCTAAAATAATAATTCAAATCTCATCATATAGTATCATCCTTTTTTTATATATCCTTATTTTTAGCCAAACAATGCATTTTTCTATTTGCTTCTGCATAAAATCTATATTTTTAAAATCGAACACGTACTCAGACATGACATTATAACTATTTAAATAAACTGATAATAAGTAATAAAACTTTATGATTGATTGATACAAAAATATCATATATTCTTAGAGAGGCAATAGACTGAAAAAGTTTTGCAACCTTCGTTTTTAAAATTGACACTATATCACAGAACAAACACTTCCAAGGACGAAGAAACATTTAATTTCAGTTAAGAATCAAATAATGTCAATCGCAACTAACTTTTGTAACAGATCTTTTAGTAATACTAACTGCAATATTTCTAAAATCAAACAGATGTAACAAAGTTTTATTTTCCTTAGTACAAACAGAGAAGTAAGCCTGTGTTATTTTGGATTTATCACACCTTAAGCATAGATTCGTAGACAGCTTTTACGAAATTATTTCGAGACTTTATCTCTCATTTGGCATTTTGATGAAAATAAATTGTTTAAGATATTTTTTATTTGTCAAATGAAAAGTGAACTTAGAATAAACGTTTTATTTCTTAAAGAGTTAAAATATAGATCTCTATGTATAATTTTTAGAAATTTTTTATAGAAAATTTCACACGCCTTGAATTAAGTAAAAAAAAAAAAATGCTTGGATTAAAAAAATGATTAAACAATGGATTAAAAAATGTTTTATTAACTACAACTTTAAGAATAGTGAAATTTTCCTTGATATAAAATCTCTACTTTTGTGTCAATTCAATTCTCTTATAAGCTACTATACACGTTTAAGGGCTCGCGTACTTTTTAATACGTCAAAAAATCATTTTTGCTGAATAGTTTTTATTAAAATAAGATAAACAGTTAAATATCATCTTACATGATAAAGAACGAACTTTATCTTTAAAGTTAATTTTCTCAAATCGGCGATTTTGGTCATTGCGACTATTAATAGATTTTCGTAAAATTTTGATTTAGGGTCTAAACGTTATATATGCACAAAATGGCAAAATATTTTTTTTTATCATGTAAGGAATGCAGAATTTATGTCTATTTAAAAAAAAATTAAATTTTCAGAAATCAGCTTTTCCCATATGAATTAATTATTTTATTTTTTCAATTGTATGTCAGTTTATACACTAGTACGTATTTATCGGACAAAAAACAATGCTGTCGCATTTTGACAATGCAATTATGATAAATTCTCAGCACAAGGCTAAGGTGAATTTTTTTATTAAAAAGACATTGATCTTCAAATTTTATTTTAAATCATTACATGCATCTATACATTTCTTAAAAATATTAAATGTTCAATACATCACTTTCATTCCAAGTTAAAACGATTTTTTATCAATAATGTAAATAGATGTAGATTTTGTTTTTAAACACAATCAATCTGATTGGTAAATGAAGCATACTAGATGTATTATTTTTCAACAGAGTGAAAAAGTGTAGAAGTGAAGTGTAGGCAATGATCCGATACAAGGATCTCAGATGATATTGACTATGAATTACAAACTAATTTATCCTTGTCAAATCCAATGGAACAATTCCCTAAGTCGTCATTTTGTCAATGACATCTGGTATGTTAACGCAAACAACTCAACAGAATACATCGTAAGCAAAGGAGCTCCAATAAACTTCGGATATGTAATTACACTCCTTCATTTTAACACAGTCATTCTTAATGGTAAACAAGTCACAGTAGTCGCAATTTTATAAATTGAGTGAAAGCTCAGTTCACTGATAACTCAGTCGTCATTGTCAAAAGATTGTTTGAATTAATTGTTTCTGCTGTATTTGTACAGGTTTGTTTTGTTGGTAGGAGCATCCGAAGGTTAAATCTGTACCAGGCCATTTTTTTCAATCAGAGGAGAAAACTGCAAATAGCGGGATTTCTATACGAATTAGAATAATTGTGTCAAAATAAAGAAGTCTAACTACGTAATAAACTTTTATTAGATTTCAATCGCTTTCGGTTTATTCTGTTGAGACGTTTCAGATAACTGAAATAATGTATTATCAAAAAGTCGTCTGAATGTATTGTGTCCGTCAGATTTGTTCGAAATAGCTCAATTGATAGAGCATTGACATGCAACTATCCTGGGATAAAACATTTTTACTCAGTTAGAAAAAGTATAACTAATTTTATTTTTCTACCCATCAGAATTATTCACTTAAAAGAAGTGTAATTACACTACGGTCATTTATAGGATATCCTTTACCTGCATTGTTTTATGAACAGCATCACTTAATAGAGTAGATGACATTGCCAAAAGTTTAGCTGAATAAGTTTTGTTCGCAGATTTGCGCAGTATAACATAATTAATAGAGCGTTGGCAGCTTAACCGTTTAAACGCCAATGTTCCCATTTGGGAACATCAATTTAAAAAAATCTTCAAAAATTTAATTTTAAAGATACCTTTATGAGATTTTTATTTCATAAACTTAAAAATATGATTGATTTTTTGAAATGTGTTAAAATGGGATACTTTTGTTTTATTTTATATCGAAAAAAATGTTCAAATTTGCAAATTTTGCCATATTTCATATTGATAAATTGTAAATTTTTTAAAGAATATATAAATTATAAAATATTTTTAAATTCATGTGAGTTATGAAATAGTAACCTTAAAACAATATGTAGAATAGAATTAAATCATAAAAAAGGGTATAGTTGAGTAAATATGAAGAAATATATTTCGATGTTCCCATTTGGGAACATTGGCGTTTGCCATGAACTTTTTTTATATGTTTAAACTCAACGCAATTAACCGATTTGAGTGATATTGTACAGATATTTCCTGCATGAAAGCAAGGTATAATTGAGTGCAAAGATGGTTTATTGGTATAAGATTCAAGTTTATCCCAAACCGCCCTGCCCCGCCCCTCCCCTCCCCCCAACAAAAAATAAAAATTTCAACTTTCAGTATTTCATTTTCTCTGTTTCCTTCTGCCTGCACTGATGTCACCTCTTGCTAAAGGATATCTATTTCTGCTGGATACAACCGAAAAATATAAACAAGTGAGTCACAGTTGTAGCTTTATGACGTAGATTAGAGGAGAATTTTATTTACCCCTGTCTTCTTATCAGATGTGCCGAAAGGTCAAAGTTGAGTTCCTTTCCCCACGTGTTTCAGGAAAGAAGGAAGGAAAATTCACGCTTAGAAAGGAATAAGTTGCTCTGTGTTTCTGTTGTAGGCTTATTTTGTTGATTATGGATCACGCTAAGCGTTTTAAAACTGTGGAAGAAGCTCTCGAATATTTCGATACGCTAAATTCAGATGAATCTGATAATTCAGATGCTGATATATGCATTATTCCACCAAATGAAAGTGGTGATATAACAAAAAATGAGGATATCAATGATGAAGATTTAGGGGAAATTATTCCGACGGATGTAACGGGAGAATTGGATATTCTGCGTAAAGATGAGGCTTGTGATGCGCCATCAACATCACACACAAGAACAGAAGCAGAGAGCATGGGTAAAGGTGATGATGATTTTTCTACACGAAAAAAAATTAAACTGTATGAAGCAAGATGGAGTAAGAGAAAAGAATTTAATCATACATTTCTTGATGAGGAACCAGGTGATTTAAAAATTGATTTTCCAGAGTTACAAGATTTGGATCCTATTCGAATTTTTGATAAAATTTTGCCTAAAGACTATATCGGAACATTAGCATGCATGACAAAGTTATACGCTAGTCAAAAAGGAGAGATAATTGCCATTGACGATACAGATATTGCTCAGTTTCTAGGATTGCTCCTCTTGAGTGGTTACCATTGGGTGCCAAAAGAAGATTATTATTGGAGCACTGCTGAAGATTTGAAAGTTGATATTGTTCCAACAGTCATGTCAAGAAGCCATTTCCGTACAATCAAAAAGTTTTTCACTTAAATGATAATTCTAAATTGAAGCTAGGTGATAAACTTGGGAAAATAGCTCCAATTTATGAAGAATTGGGGAAAAATTTGCGTCAGTTTGGAACTTTCCATAAAAAATTGAGCATAGATGAATCTATAGTACCTTATTACCCATATAGCACATGTGCCTCCCCAGGACATCCCCAGGAAGATTTACAATAAAACACCATCATCCCCAGGGCATCCCTGAGGATGCAGAAAATTGTCACCAGGAGGTCCTCAGGAACAGAAAATGTCCGCCTTGCAGCATCCTGGAGAGCTCCCCAGGATATCCTTTAGGGACCTCCCCGGGAAGTTCTGGGGAAGATTTTAGGAAGTGATACTGGAGGACTTTGGGAAGCTTCAAGGTCACTTAATATTCCACAAAAAAATTTTGAAGCTATGGTTTAAAGTAATTAATGTAAAACAATTTAATTATTTTTTCAGAAATAAATACGATCTTTTTAAAACTATTTATCAGATAGATTCACGTGTAACAGGCAATTACAATTATCAAGCACGCACACGGAATTACATGAATACAGCTTTTAGGAACAAATTTCTTACCTTCATTCTGCCTTCCGGGGTTTGATCCAGGGTACTTTCGAACACCAGACGCGCGCTCTATCCATTATGCTACAGGGCCGTTGAACAAGAGATGTTTCTAAGGTATTCAGTATTTTTCTCCTGTTTTGAAACTCAAAACTAGAAAATATCCATATTTTATGTGCTTCGTATAAGCCGGAATTATCTAACTTTTATTGCAAATTTAAATGCATAGCCTTTTTTATATATTCAATGTAAATTTAAATTTATAAGTAAAAAAGGGCTTATCAATAATTATTTAAGATAACATAAATGTCTTTCAATTTTCAAATTCCTACATGAAATTATATTTTTAAATGACAATAATATTGTTTTAGCTTACCATATTTAAAATCCATTGAAATCATTCTGTACCTAGAAAATTCATTCTGTACTATTTTTCATACAATTAATGTTGCTAAATATTTCTGAGGATATCTTGCAACATAATTTAATTTTATTTAATAAAAATAATATTTCCAGAGATTTAAAATGCAAAATACGGATACTTTGATTTAAAATATGAATTATTTTTATGATAACCAAACAATAAAATTCCAATTGAGAGAATCCTTTCAGAGCAAATATTTCTCTCTCTCTCTCTCTTTTACTTACAGAAACTTTAGCCGACTTTTTTTTACGCTTGGTAAAAAGCCCTCTTATTAAATAAATTAATGAAAAAATATGTAGATTTTACTCTGTTTCTTTTTTAAGAGGGGGTGTGTGTGTGTGGGGGGGGGGGGTAAACATTATTTAAACCATCTTTTTGGAATTTCTACACTGATTTTTCAACGTATAACCACAAATCATGAAACTATTAACTGTTAAAAGCATATTTTAAAAATTATATTTCAAAATTAACATTTCTGTTTATAATTTATTTTCGACTTTTTACTATTTAAAATAGTTCATTGTTGCAGTTTCACAGCGATTTGGCACATTTTGGCTAGCATTTATAGACGCTTCATTAAATCCATTGTTTATCATACTCCCATCTGTCGCGGGCGAATTGAAAAAGGCTTTAAAATCAATTTATTATTTTATAATAACGTTATAAAAACATTAAAATGCTGTATTGTCATCAAAAACACATTTTTGTACAAACTTGTAAAATTGTGTCATATCAGGATCTGGGATGAAAATAGATTGCAATATTCCATCATTACAATGAAAAAACAGGCTGAATTACATAAAAATAGAAACTATTACAGATCTTTATTTTATAAGCGAATTATTTTGTATAAATCCCAAACTAAATAAGTATTTTTTTCTTTTTTTCGAAACCTTTGAATTAAAAAATCCTCTTTAAAAAATTCTGACAAATGTGGACAAACGCTTTTGCTTAATTATTTCAAAAATGGGTTTTGTTCAAATTCTAGGAATAACAGTTTTTCCTTTCAAAAACTTTCTTTCGCAGGTATTATGTACTTTCAGCAAGCATGCACTCACATTCTCAGCTGACAAAATTGATTGGGGGCGGATCCGCTCTATTCAGAGTCAACTGGTGATCCAGTTATAATATTCTCCCTGACACCTTAGCTGGGGATTTTCTCAGAGAAAAGATACTTGAAGAGATATGAGAAGTCTGTGGGACACATGCATGCTAAAAGAATGGAGTTAGTTCCATGGCTAAAAGAGAAAAGAAGTTCCGGGAAAAATAATCTTTTATTGATATACGAAACTAAAAATTTGCTAAATATGAAATATGTTTCTTAAATGGAAGTTTTAACCCTCTCTCTATATATATAACGCAAAATACACCTCAGTTTAAAATTCTACAGAAATATTTGTTATTTAGGAAATAGAGAGAAATATTTATCTATATTTTCTGAATCTATAATGTTATTTATATTTCTGAAGTTCTTTAAATGGAGACTTCACTTTTATTATTGAGGGGAAAAAATAATATTATGTATGGTAATTTAAAAAAGATAATAGAAAAATAATTAATTGATAAGTCAAACTTATATTTAAAAAATAAATTAAAGATAAAATAAAACAAAATATGGTTAAACCTCCAGAACTGATACTTAAAATTGACACTTCTATTTAGTTAATATTTTCTCATTCCCAACACCTGTATAAAGTATGCCAGATGAGCTTAGCTTAGCGGTACTGCCCAGGCCCGGGATAATAATCTGAATTAAACCTTAATTTAGCATGAATTTATATCTTTTAACCGATTTTGTAAGAATGTATTTTTTTGTAACAGAAAATCTTTGCAAAAGAAACTCGTATCGGGGGGTTGGGGTGGGGGGGGGGAGGTGCCGCACAATATTTATATATTTTTTAATGAAATATGCCATTTTAACGTGAAATGTATTCACTTTAAGTTGGTGTTATATGCTGAGATAAAAATTTTCTCATCGCGACAGTTTTTTTTTTTTTTTTTTTTTTTTTTTTTTTTTTAATGCAGGGTTTGATAAGTATGTTAGCTAATTTTCAAAAAATGAAAAATCTTAACCTCTGGTGCATCAGGACTCGATTTACACTGTTTTTACAAAAATAATTTTAGATGGCTGCTAAAAGACAAACACACGGTAAGGATAAATTATTTTCTTTGTATAGATACCTTTACCTCTAAATGCCGGGAAAATATATGGTCCAGAACTGTCTTCCATTTAGAGGTTTTAGTGTATTTATTTAGAAACTTATTATTTGGTTAATTTAAACAATTTAAATTAATTACTTAATTAATAAAAATTAATAACAATAAAAAAGAAAAATGCATTATGTTATTTATTAAAAATTAATAAAAGAATGATAAATGGGCAAAATTTGCTTTAAAAGACATACAGTAATTATTATTTAAAATATGAATTAACTGAAATATTGAATTAAACATTTTAATTTAACTAAAATGATTAAAAGTTGTTGCAATAATTAAAAATAATTACAATTTATTGACAATTATCTAATTTGCTAAAAAATAATAAATCGAATATTTAATAATATGAAACAAACTCATTAAAAACCGTTCCCGATCAAATTGAATTCACTTTATTTTAATAAAAAGCAATTGAGTATACAAAAATAAGTTTAATAAAAAGCAATTGTACTCCAGAATCACTCATGAGATGGCGCCAGCACTGAGACTTCCTAAATACTTCCCCAGGAATGACTTCCCAGGTACTTCCCCAAGAACGACTTCCTAGGTACTTCCCCAGGAATGCTTTTCCAGGTACTTCCCCAGGAATAGCTTCCCAGGTACTTCCCCAGGACTGACGTCCTCGGACGTTGCTCCGTAGGACGTCACTGGGAGCTCACTCCTGAGGAGATCTTAAAAGTCTATTCCCCAGGAAGTCCTCATTTTGTCATTTTAGTATCAGGAGGAATTTGGGATGACTTGGAGATCCTGGGGAAGTTTTCGGGAGCTTTCGTGCTATATGGGTATGGACACCACACTTGAAAAATGTTTATAAAAGGTAAACCCATAAGATTTGGGTTTAAAATATGGATGTTATGTTCCTCGTCTGGATATCCGTATGCGATGGAAATTTATTCTGGAAGGAAGATTGAGTCTACAGGAATGCCTCTGAGTGAGGATGTCGTGACGCAGCTAATCTCCACAGTTACAGATCCGGGCAGGCACGAAATCTATTTCGATAACTTTTTTATATCTTATAACTTATTAAAAAAATTGGCAGACTCTTGAATTAGAGCTACAGGTACAATCCGAAGTAACCGCATCCGGCAATGTCCTTTACTAGACAATAAAAACTTGGCCAAAAAGACCAGAGGAGCAATGGATTACCGTAGTGATGGAACTGTATTCATTTGCCGGTGGAATGACAATGCAGCTGTGACAGTTGCCTCTAATCACCAAACGCACGAATCTATTTCAAACACAAAGATATATTCTAAATCGGCAAAAAAGAAAATTGATGTTCCACAACCTGCTCTTATAAGATATTGCAATGAAGGTATGAGTGGAGTTGATGTTCTGGATAAACTTCTTTCATCCTACAGACCGCAGTTACGAAATAAAAAATGGTACTGGAATTTATTTGCAAACGCTCTAAATATTGCTGCAACAGCATCTTGGATAATTTATAGATACATTCATGGAAAGAATTCAATGTCACATTTAGAATTTCGTCGAGATATTACAATGAACTTACTGCGTTCCAAACCAAAACTTATATCTTAACCTGGACCAAAAATGCATGTTCAAAATAAACTTAGAAAAACTGATAATCATTATTTGATATCTGCGTCACAAGGACGTTGTGCTCTTTGCCAAAAAAACTGCCGCAACATGTGTGTTGAGTGTGACAAGAGGTTGCATAAAGATTGTTTTCCCTTATATCACGGCAAATAAATCGGATAAAAAGCTGTAAAAATAAAAAGGTAAACAATTTTAATGTAAATTATTTTTAAATTGCCAAATATTTTCATAATCTTTTATTTTTATGCCTTTTTGTTCATTTGATTTTTGTAAAAAGAAAATCTTCAAAACCTATAAGAAAAGTACTCATTAGACGCCAATGTTCCCATTTGGGAACATCTAAAAAATCCATATGAATTTTTTTTTCTTTAAATGTTTTTATTAATTACTTATAAGGGGTCTATAAGTATACTTAATTAAGCAAATTTAAGTACCAGTTCGATCTACTTCATAATTCGGCGTCTAAAGGGTTAAGCCAAAGTCCTAGAATCAGATCATTGTCTGAGAAGTTTTCCATTTAGTTGGAATGTTCTGTATAGATTTGGAGTATCTATATTAGTGTCACTTTTGCATGTAATTTGCAAGTTTAAAAAGTACCTGTGCCTTTAATAAATTTTCTATTGTAAATATTGGTGGTTGAAAAAAACAACAGAGTACGCATCTATATTTAATATTATGTGTGTAAGATAAATGACTAAAAATGTAAAATGAGAAGACACATTTAATGCCCGCTTCGAATCTTTACATCCATCCTAAAACCATGTAATTTATGTTTAAAGAAAGCAACTGTTCACATTCTAATTATTTTGGTAAAATAGTTCCAAGCTTCAGATTTACATTCATTATAGACTATCTCTTTTTCTTTAATTCATGTTATATGTGATAATACGAGGTGATATTTACATTTATCATGATTTTCTTTAAAATTAAGGGCCATCCAAAAATGATGTTACGCTTGTAGAAGGCTCGTGAAATTATGACAGTTTATGACAAGGGGAGTGGGAAGGGGTAAGAAGAAGTGTGACATTAAACATATTGGTTAAACATTAGAGGGCTTACTACCATTGCATTGACATTAGAGGGATTACTATACCCGAGGATGAGAGTGATGTCAAAATGTCTGTGTACTCTATGGAAAGGCATATATATATTCTCCAAGGGAGGAAGATTCGTAAAAGTAAATGATTCAGAGTAATTTCTATTTTATGATTTAATATATAATTTTATAAATGTTCATATTAATGTGACAAATGAAATGTGATAGCAAATACATTTACGTAAATCTGGTATTGAGGAATCTTCTTCAAAATCAATCTATTTTAAAGTATTTTGTGTTCATAAAGTAAATATAAGATTTAAAAACCAAATATATTAAATTCCATTTCAAATTCTAAAATACTACTGTTTTCAGTTGCTCTTTTATATTAATATTTTATTACTATTGTATATTGATTATGTTTTTTGTTGTAAACCTTAATCTTATTTCATGCAAAACCAGTACACGAATAATTTTTATTGTTATGCTCACAAATGTCATTAAAACACATAGTTAAAGTTCAAAAATAAAATTTGAAATATGACCTATAACGTTGTGCTTTGTTTCTGAAGTGCATGTATATGTTTACGTAATATAGCGTGACATGTGACAAGGGGAGGAGAGGGGTATGGTGAAGTGCGACATTTTGTGACAAAGGGGAAGAGGGGGGTAAAAAATATTGAAAAATGTGCGACATCATTTATGGATCGCCCCTTCGGTAAAATCATTTTTATCTGATCTGGGACATGATCCATGGAGTTGTTTAAAATCCAAATGCTCTTAAACAATAGTTACAAAGTTCATTTTTAAATAGATTTAAATTTTGAACACTATTAATAATATTTTTTATAAAGTATTGACGTTCATCCTTATGTGTAAAAAAATATAGTCATCTATCTACTTAATGAATATACGAGTAACACCATAAAAATTGCATTCTCCTGTGTTATGTTTTTCATTCATATTGTACAAAATCATATAATGGAATTTCTTCTCACTAAGTCACTATTGTTAAAGACTTATGAAAATATTCTCTTACAAGTTTTTCTTTGGAGTAATCTTTTGTTCGTTGACAAAGAAAAGAACATAAGTTTGTTCATCAATCAAGAGATAAGAAGATTGATAGTAAGTGGAAAAAAGCATTGAAAAGGACGAGATACTTCTTTCGCGCTTGACCCAGAAATAAGCGTTCGTGGTAAAAGTACGCGAAAAGTTGTCATACCTTTCTTCGTAAATCACCTTTTAGAAATTTGTAACATCAATAAAATATATAAAAATATATTATTACATAAATTGTCCTATTATGTTTATTCGTTTTTTTCCGTATGGTAAGTCTTTATATACACTCTAGTTTAGTATTTAATCTATGTGACAAGTAATATAAAAATTTTGTTTTTAAAGTCAATTCCTACTTAGGTCATCAAAGAAAAAAATAATATAATCCCTTAAGCTAATATTAGTTTTTGTTGTATTAAAATATCTCATTCGTTGCATTAAAATAAATCAAAAGGAAAAGAGCAACCCAGCAAACATCACCAGTATAGTTCAGAATTTGGCCAATGGGTTTAGACCAAAAATTACAATGCTGATCCAATACCCGTTAGACATAATGGCACAGCACTAATAATTGCGTACACGGAACAGTGTTGGCCAATTATATGCATTTATCATTACTTTAAAGGGCAGGTACTGGTCCAATGGAGGAAATTTTATTTTCATAATTTCACGAATCTTCAAAGGGCAAATAGGGGCCCAATAAGGAATGGCCATACATGATTGAATCTACTTAACTGTTCCAATGAAAGCTATTTAATTCAGTGCCTAATATTTTTCAGTGCTTTACCTGCTCCTAAAGTCATTGCACTGATACCCGTACAATTCCTCACAAGCATACATCTCATAACGAGTCATTAAACGTATCGTCTATAGAGTCTATATGTTCGATTAATAGTATAAAAATAATTAAAGCATATTAATTATAAGCTAATATATTTTTTAACTTTTTCTGGTGGAAGCTGATATGTCTTGAATGTTCATTTATTGCATTGATGGGTAGGACCTTCCTAAATATTTAAAATTGAGATAAATTGCGCTAAAAATGCAGAAAATGAGTATGACATAAGAAGTAATTAAATTAACTAATAAGTGCAACGTTACAGCAGAACATAAATTAGCGGAACTTTAAGTCGATGCCTAAATACATTTCTATAATCATGGAGCAAATGATGGAGGATAACTTCCACCATTACTTTTTAAATCTTCTTTTATTTTAAAATATGATAGAGATAAAATCATTAAGACAAAAATAAGTCACCAGTAAAAAAAGTTTACCTTTCTTTTCCCTTCCTTTTTTTAAAGAAGGAATCGGTTGTATCTATCTCGAATAAAGTGGTCGGCCAGTTTAAAAAATATAGTTAAAAAATATATAGTTTCTTGTTGAACCTTACGTTCAACAAGGAACAATATTATAAATAATTGGAAAATCGATAAACCGTTTCAGGGCATTGAGCATGCTCTCAGTTGATAATCAAGATCATAAACTTGTGATTAAGTTTTTGTTCAGTTAAGGTCAGTGAAGGTTATCTTTTCATACCACAAGTGATAATTAACTTGTGGTATGAATACAAAAAATTAATAATAAATTTGAAAGTAAACAGGCAGTAATTAGTCAAATTCGAATTCGCGCACCAAAACTACAGCATAACCAGAATTCCCATCTTCAAAGCACTCCGTATCCAACATTTCGAAAGTTCACGTCGCTGTCGAACGACATTGAAATAATACTTGTTAGTCCCCTGCACGCATTAACTTTATACAGAGCTGCGATCGGTAGAGTACCTTTATACTCATCGGCAATCGGTAGAGTACCTTTATAAGCGACAATCGATAGAGTAACCGTAGTACAGCGTGTAGAATAAATAGTGTGGAAATCTCCCAAACAGCGCTAAAAATTTGTATCCCTTAAATGTGAAATGATACTCAAATCCAAAAAGGCGATCGCAGCGACATCTGCCGTATATTTTCAAATTTCAATGTAAACATCGTATTATTACAGTGTCTAAACCATATTGTCATGTACTTTTAGAAAATCTCCTGCAGCTTTCGCTGCGATCGGCGGTTTTCAGCATCGTTTGGCATGTAAGGGATCCAATATTTTAGCAATTTGATTAAGTATTACTGAGATAGTTTATTTCCAAATTGTTTTTTCTACACACTATACCCTTAGCATTCACATTGAGAGTTCGAGACACTGCAAAGTTGTCCACAGCTGGGTTACAGCGTCTAGGATATATAGCGTAGAAATCGGCTATCCCAGTAACACTTAAAAAATTGCTAAAATATTGGATCTCTTCAATGTCAAACAATGCTGAAATCCAATAAGTCGATCAGAGCGACATCTGCGGGATATTTTCTAAAACTCCAAGGCGATTGGTCTAGACGCTGTAATAATACTAATTTTACTTTGAAATGTGAAAATATATCGCGGATGTCGCTGCTATTGGCTCCCTGGATTTCAACATCATAGCAAATTTAAGGGATACACATTTTTAGAGCTGTTTGGATAGATTTCCACACTATGTATTGTAGACGCTGTGGCCGGGCTCCCTAGACCACACATCCATGTATCCTGTAGCCACAAATTCATAATCAATATTATTTGAATCATATGAATGACTCTCTTTTGCTTAATTTTTATAATCTCGGATTAGACGAGTTTCAACTGCGGATGTCTCGAAATATATATATATGCGTATTTCGATACATGTATATTAAGAGAGTACATGTATATTAAGAGAATACATATATGCAATATATGTATTCTCTTAAGATGTTTTTCTTTTTTCACAATGTGTCTAAATAGGTAAAAATAGAAGCACCATTATTTAAAAAACATAATTCTTTGAAATTAGCTAAAATGGCTCATATTCAGGTGATTTTGCTCCATGATCAGTTTAGGGTGGTGCGAGAAAAGTCATGTTGATATTTCGAATTGCTATAGTGCGGAAAAGTTGCGATTGGTAAATACAAGAAAAGAAAATCTTCAAATCGGGCTTTACCTTCCGATTGCGCATATTCCATAAACAAAAAAATTAAAAATTTCTGAATTTTTGAGAATTTTCTTTTATTTATTTATGTATATTTATCGATATAGTGAAAAACATTTGCAAATTCTACTGTTTAATAATAATAAATAAATAAAATTGCGTTTAGAGAATATCTTTCAATCGCACAAGATCAACAAAAATCCCGAAAGATTCAATATTGATTGATTTTGATGTATTAAGAAAGTAATCAACTAAGGTCAGTTTGCGTTCTCAACTTAAGATTTAAATACTGATACTATTGAGCATATTAAGTCATTTTTAAACAACCTAGAACTTACGACGATGAGTTCTCTGCAGGGTGGAATGATTTAGTAGTTCACAGAGTGTGGTTGAAGAGATTGATGTAATAACTGAAAGAGACGCTTCTCAAGTCATTGACCGATAAAAAAGAGCCGCAATAGAAAGCATCTACAGCAAAGTCAACTGTATTCATATGAAGTACATGGCATATAATTTTGAAGGGAGAAAGGACGATACCCTAGTTATAGAAAAGATTGGATCTAAACAGTTTCGTCGAACTATTAAAGAGGAACACTATTCTAACAGAAAAGAACCTGACTCTGTTTATTTAAGCCATATGTCTCTAAACTACGGATCTGCTAAGGATATTGTAGCTTCTATAGTATCATGTCCTACTGAATAAGGGTTTTCAATGGAACACTTAGATTTGGTAGGCTGTGGTGTTTCAAATACCAATACTGGGTGGAAAAGTTGTGCTATCAGAAAGCTTGAAGTGCATCTCGGAATACCAGTGCAGTTGGTTACTTGTTTATTCCATTTTATTGAATTCACTTTCCGCCATTTTTTCAACATTTCGAAGGTGAATAACTGGCTCAAGGTTATTTCGGGGATTAATTGGGCAGAAACACATTGCTTGTGACAAGCTCTCAGTGATAAATTTTCAATTAATTCATTCTGAAATTCCAGAAGTGAATAGACAACTGTTGAGTAAGGACCAATAGTATCTTTTTGACGTAAGTCAAGCAACATGGCAACTTTCAAATGACTTATCAAAGCGTGACTCCGGCCCGATTTCACATGCCAGATGTCTCCTTCGACTTTTTGTGAGCTCTGTAAACGCATCGGATGACTTAAAAGCCATAGTGACATTTATTTAAAAATAGTACATGACAGTTTGGTTGAACTAAAATGTAGTCAGTACATTACAGACTAGTTTATACATCTGTAGAAGAATAGAAATATCTCTATACTTACCTGACGACCTGGGGAATGTGGCATTCCCTGTAATTGAGCGAAAATCGAATCCCGGAAAACCTACTGACGGCAATGGTCTTTGATCAGAGGGGGCACATAAGATAGCTAGGGCTACATTTGGCACTTTAATGCCAAATATAAAAAAATCGCATAATAGACTTTATGTTAAACTAAAAATGGACACACCCAAGTGAGTAATTAATCGATTTTCACATTTTTTTCGAGTCCTTAGTTTTTATAGTGTCAACGAGCTTCGCTCCAAATTGGAAGTCTGTAGGTGTAGTAGGTATATTAAATCATTTTGATGAGTGCGTCAGGTAGTGATAAAATTACACTGGGGAACAATTTTCAACTCAATTTCTGTTGACTTCAATTTTTCAGCTGTTTTTAAGTTTTAAAAAATGTGGTGATTACAAAACTGCAATTAGTTTCCTTCTATCACGTCAAGTTTTTTTTTCTACAACTTACATTATTGGGACCACACTACGCTGAATCGAACGTGAGTCATAGGAAGAAAAAAGCTTCAGGACTTGAATCAAGATTGCTCAAGAAATTTTTACTTGAAAAGGGAGCTAATGTATCTTACTTTCGATCAAGAGAAAGTGAATTTCCTCTATCCTTTCGAAATAGCGATGGATTAGTTTTTTGCCATAGCGTACATGGTTTACTGGAGGAGTTGGGAATTTCATCCTATACCGCAACTGAATGGCGTCTGTTCATCCATAGCTCATAAAGGAGCTTAAAATGCGTATACCTTCACAACAGAAATTTATTTGAAGCAGTCCTAATAAGCCATTCAGTTTTTTGCGCGAAGAATATGAAGACATAAAGAGAGCCATTTATTTTTTGAACTATCACTTTCACGAGTGGATCATCTATGTTGACCTAAAAATGGTGTGATTCCTTCTTGGACTGCAACGTGAATATACCAAGTATCTATGTTTTTTGTGCATGTGGGACAGCACGTGAAGAAGCTTTGGTTCCAGTCAAATTGGCCTCCAAGATCTCACCTCAGATATGGACATACAAATATTTTGCATCAGCCACTTGCTGACAGAAAGAACATCATATTTCCACCTCTGCATATAAAACTGAATCTGATGAAGCAGTTCGTGAAAGCTTTGTCAATTGAAGGAGACTGTTTCACGTATCTCATTTCGAAGTTTCCACACCTGTCTTTTGAAAAAATAAAGGCAAGTATATTTGACGGCCCACAGATTCGTCCGCTCATTAAAGATGAACATTTCATTAAAGCAATGCCAGAGCTCCAAAAGAATGCTTAATATGCATTAATAAAACTTGTCAAAGATTTTCATGGAAATATGCGAGTAGAAAATTACACCGAAATTCTCCAGCAACTTTTAGAGAGCTTCGAAAGGTATGGTTACAACATGAGCATCATACTTCATTTTCTTCATAGCCATCTTGATGACTTCCCGGAAAATCTTGGTACAGTCAGTGATGAGCAGAGTGAGCGATTCTACCAAGATTTGAAGTTCATGGAAGAACGGTATCAAGGCATATGGGATGAACATATTATGGGTGACTAATGTTGGAGCATCAAGCAAGATTGTCCACAAATTGAAACTCCAGGAAATGCTACAAGTGAAAATTTTTACCTTAATATGTACGTTTTTCATTTCTTAGAAGGATTTTACTACTTGTATGAAAACAATGTAGTGTATAGTAAGTAGATACAGCCGTTGTATGAAAAATATATTTGGTAATTTTTTCTTTATATTTCTTTGTATCCACATTAAGTATGATTTTGGGAGTAACCTGTAACTTAAAATGTTGACGTGACAGAAAAAAAAAAACTGTTGTCATTTTTGGTTGGTTGGTTGGTCGGTTGATTTTGTGACGGCCGATTATCTGCATTAGGGATATAGGCCCGAGGGGGAGTGCCCTTCGTGGGGGTCTTTCTAAGGGAACCTAACCCGTATTAACGCATGGAAGTCCATGGTTCGAAGAAAACCACGAAAACTCCGAACGATTAGGCCGACGAGCGCGATTGGGATCGAACCCAGCACTTCCCGTCTACCAGTTTCGAGAGCAGAACCTCTCAGCCACTGGTGGGGCGTTGTCATTTTTGGATTTAGATGTTAATAATTAGCAAAAACAAAGTGGAGATCTAAGTCAACAAAATGTTGTTTTCCAGTGTTATCGGTTATCAAATATTTTCAAATATCATTATCTCTGAAAATAATTATCCGTTATTTATAAAATTTTGGTTTCTGGTTAATTAGGGGGCCTTAATACGTGCTCCGTATAACAAATACGTAGATCAAATAGGTTTTCTGTAGTAGAGTGTCGAAATTTGTCGTGTAATATAATACACTATTATGTCAGACGAACTTGGCTGACACACAGATGTGTGTCTCGAAATATCTGTTTATCTTCATCACAGTAAAATAAATGATATTTTTAATTTGAATGTACGTAAATTTTAACTATATTTAGGAAATTTAAGGAATAATTTGACAAGTAAATGTATTTCAATAAGTTTTAAAATATAACAGCTAGTTGAACAAAAATGGCCCAATGACAATCCAGTTTTACTAGAATTTTAAACAGTTTGGCAGTAACGGACCAATAAAGATTTTACAACTTTATTTCGTAGTCCTAAAATACTTGAAAGATCCAATAGTGTACCAGCACTCTTTAATTCATGTGATGCTGTACCTCAAACAGTGAACACTGGGCCAATACCCTTCAATAGATCAGCCATCACTACTAGATAGAATACTAGATGCGCCATTTCTTTTTAGTTGTGAATAATAAAAGTCAATTCGCATATGATTTCATATTTAAAATGTATATATGGTTAATGCATACCTTTTACAACAGAAAGTGTTATCATGAAGGGTTTTTCATGAATTTATATTTCTTTTTAATTTCCCCCCACCCCCCAAGAATCACGACTATATTTATTTAGGCTAAGGAAACATTTTTTTTAAATACTGGTATAAACGCAAAATTTCTCAAGGCTTTCAATATATTAAAAAAGAGAGCATATTTGCTAGAGATTGATAGTCCGTACAGTGTTTAATTTTAAAATTGATTTTTCAAATCAAACATGTTTAAAACCACGGACAATGTTATGTATTTTAGCCTATTAAGATATAAAAAGGGGGGGCACGCCACATTTTTTCCTGTTTATAAATATTTCATTGCACATAGACATATGCTTCAATTTATTCAAACAAATGTACAAGAATATATATTTATTTTCACATTTCTCTGTATAGATAGGGATTAATAAGTAATTACTTAAATATAATCCATAAAAGCAAATTTGTCCCAGTTGCTGCTGTTGCAGCGATATTCACTTATATACTTTCACGATAATTCAAATTTACCAATGCAAATGGATGCACACTCCAATAAAGATAAATACAAAAACATGAAACACATGTGTACCGAAAAACATGTTTTTCACAATTAATGAATTTTTTTTAATCCTTTACAGGTCTTGCATTTAATTCTTACGAGATATATGTCTACAGTTCTAACATATGTTTTCCTTATTGAGAAAATTGGATATTTTTTTTTTTTCATATTTCATTTACCAGAATGCTAACGATAAAAATACATGACCAAACATTTGTTTTCACAGTTAGTATACATAAGTACATAAAGGATAAAAAAAAAATAAACACTAATCTATAAAAACTAACATGCCCAATTTCATGCTTTCAATTTCATAGACGTTCACGTACAAATGTACTTAAAAACTTGTACATGTAAAAGGGATTAAAACGCACTCAAGTAAATGCCTGAGCACATTGGTATGAATACACACAATCACGTGAAACACATATACTATGGAAAACGAATACAGTGCGGTGCAAAACTTTATGCACAAGCTAAAATTTTTTATAAAATGAAAAATATACACCGGGATGTTTTGAAACTGTAACTATATCTAAAGAATTATAATATAAATTCATGTTTCGAATCCGGAAACAATTCATTGTAAGGAAAATAATAAATTATAAAAAAAATAAAAGTGTGATGTCGCAAAATTTTATGCACAAAACCGAAATATTTATATTTCGCAAAGAACAAAAATCCTTAAGTAGTCTATGGTGTTTCCATTGCAACTGTTGAGATCGAATACGCGATTTTTCATTGATAACTCGAGAGTATGGAAGGTTTTGAGAGCGAGTTTGTGGCAGGCTTCCTCGATCGTTGATTTCTGCTTTTGCACTGAGTAATAGTGCTGTCCATTCTTCTAGACGTCACGTGAGAGGATTCTACATATATTCTCAATCGAATTGAGATCTGTGCTGATTGCTGGCCAGTTCATTTCACTGATATTCTGAGATCTAAGCCATTATTTTGTGTACGGGAAGTGATCTTATACTTTTGTGAATTTTGTCTGCCATTTAGGAAGCAAAGGGACTTTTATCCATTGTAGCCAAAAGCGCCCTATACCATAAGCGATTTCTTGCCAGCTGAATAAGCTCTTCGGATCTTTCCTCAAGGCATGCCAATAGAATGAGAAGCTATCTGGACCACCCATATTCCATTTGTTTTCATCAGAAAAAATAACACTAATCCATTCGTTACGATAATGCACGTGCTGTTTTGCTTATTGAAGTCTTTCTTGTGTATGACACTGTTTCAGAAAAACTTACGAACTAATTTTTATTTTTTGATGAATCCTGATTCGGTTATTCGTCTGAGTGTGTCACGTGATATTTCTCATCCAAGCCGATTTTTTAGCTAATTAAGAGACAAATTATTGATTACTTCCAATCTTCTAATTCTTCCATTTTCACGAAATGTTGTTTTATTCGACCTATCTCAGCAACATGCATTTTTGAATTGTTTTCTACGTTACAAAATACTATAAATACCACGTTTAGACCGATTTAAAAAAATCAAAATTTGCAAAACGGATTTACCTTCAACTTTCAGCTTCCAAACTTCTACAACTTCTTCAGACGAGAACTGCAGAGATTTTGGCATTTTGATATAACTCGTACAAAGATCGCTACACTTTATACTCTTGGAAAAATGTCTCGCCGGTCCTCCATCAATCATGCTTAAGGAGATATTTTCATAAAATAGTTATTTGTGCATAAACTTTTGGGGCTTCACAAAAATGTTTTTTTGTAATTTATGATTTTTGTAACGATACATTTTTTCAAACTTGAGATATATATATATTTATGATCATAGTATTCACCTACAGTGGGTATTTGAAAGCGTTCCGCTGTATAATTTTATTTTTATTAAAGTATTTTTGATGTGCTTAAACTTTAGCGCCGCACTGTACGTCTATTGTTTCAACAAATGACCACTATATTTTTTTTTATTCTTTACAGATTTTACGATTAATTATTAGTAAGTATTATTCTTGTTCTAAAACGTTACATGTTCCTCATTCAGAACGCTGGGGAGTTTTTTTTACAGATTTCTGTTTACCACAACTTCAACAGCAAAACAACATAACATTTTTGCTTTATGGCTTTTTGATCGAGGTACAAGGTGCTCCATATATGTAGCACACATTGGGATAATGCACTATATAAATAGAGAAATGTTTTTTGATATAGGAAAAGCTATATAACTACAGACAAAAATAAGCTAACTTCTTTTCCGAGTTACCAAAGATCATGAAAAGCGTTTTTTAACTTTAGAAACAATATAAACCAATATATTTTCGATATTTTAATAAACACTGTTTAAAGCAACGTTTCTTCTGCTGCCACTGGTTTTTGGGAATGTTTCCGAGTAATTTTTATAGTGTATTGATCTGTTTTCGTAAGCCGGAATATAGTTTTTTTCGGTAATACCAATTATCAAACAAACATAATTAACATATACAGTGTGGTTTTAAAGGTCATGCCCAAACGGCGCGTATGGGTGTGGCAGGTAATGAGGGACAAAAATTACATAGGAAGGGGGGAGGGGTCAGAAACGCGACCATGACGATGAAATTGCATCGTGACCGTGATGCAAAGAAAAGATAACAAATGGTGTAAAAAGACCTTTATTTTACAAAAAAACTTAATTGAAGTACAAAATACAAATGAAATATGCTACACATCATACAGATGCTCAAAATGTTCTCTTGTAGCCGTGATTTTATTCTTTACAAATTTTACGATTAATTCTTAGTAAGTATTATTATTGTTCTAAAACGTTACATGTTCCTTATTCGGAACACTGGGGAGTTTTTTACATATTTCTGTTTACCACAACTTCAACAGCAAAACAACATAACATTTTTGCCTTATGGCTTATGATTATCATATCGGCGCCGCATAGAATTGCGAATGCAATTCAAAGAGCCAGGAGTCTCCCGGACACGTGCCGCCGCTTCAGCGATTCGTGCCATGAGGTCCATGGCCAATGGAGCAGAAGCCTCGTACACTAGACTTAAGATATCACAACAGGAAGAAATCAAGGGGTTTATGTCCGAGAATCGTGGTGTCCACGGTACAGGACCGATTGGAACATTTTCGCGATTCCATGCGGCGCCGATATGAATCATGCATCATGGTCACTGGAGCACATTTTGAGCACTTTTTTATGAGTTGTGATGTTTTTCATATATATATATATATTTTTTTTTTGTACGATTAAGTTTTTTGTAAATAAAGGTCTTTTTACACCGTTTGTTATCTTTTTATAGCGTCACGGTCACAATGCAATTGCACCGTCACGATCGCGATTTCTTTCCGACGGTTCCTATGTAATTCTTGTTCCTCATGCCTTAACACACCCACATTTGGTGTTTGTACATGAAGTTTTGGACCCAACTGAATATTTTAAAGACAAACATAATAAATTAACAGTATTAATTTTAACTTTAATATTATTGTCATATTGGTAATCTTTTATGGGTAAATTTAATTACGCAGCTGGAAATTCTCAATCTATACAATATGTAGCATCCTAAAAAGCAATATTCGGGTTTAAGAAAATGGATAATTACACAGTAAGGACAACTCGAAAACGATTTCGAAAATTAGTCGCAGTAAAATAACATTATTTTTATAAACGTTATTTATAAACGTTATTATACCGTTATTAAACGTTATTTTTATTTTTGAAATTTCGAAGATATAGTGTAACTCTTGGATAGATGCCATAGAAGAGAGATGACCAGTCTAAATATTTCCAAAACTTGATCATAGATTGCAACATAAACTTTGTTCGTAGAAATAGTTCAACAAGTTTATTAATTGTGACGTACAGTTGTGTTTTTCGATTACAAAAAGTAAGTGTAATTTTAATGTTTATTTAATTTAGTGGTTAAATAGTTTTTTCGTTTTAGGTATATGAAGTTTTTTAGCACCTATGTTATATATATATATATATATATTTACTATATGGACTTTTAAAGCACCTATATAGTCTAACCTTTACTTCTAAGCCTAAAACAAAGACACAGAATGGCAATTGATGCTTTAAATTGGGAGACCACCAGTCCTTCAATTTCAGGAGAGATGGCCACAAGAAATCGAGGAGAGATGGCCACCTTTAACCAATATTTTAAATTTTGCGGAGTGTGGATTTTGACTAAATATAATTAAATTTAAAATAAATATATAACGTTTATGTTTATAATTATATTAATTGATATAATTGTTTAAATTTTAACTAATATAAATATTTCAATAATAATAATAATATAATAAGACCTAGTAATGTATTTGTTTCAGAAAATACTGGAAAAGTCGGAAACTTTCATCCCAGGAAGTGCTAAAGTTGATAAATAAACCAAATTAATGCAAAAAACATAAAATTAACGCGTAAAAAAAAAACACGATACTTCCAGCAGCGAAGAAAATTAAATACATTTAAAATTATCAGATTGTACAGACTCCGAGTGAATTGAACTGGATTAGGATTACTGAGTTAGTTGTGCAGAACAATATAATATTACATCCAAAAAAGATACCTGATACAATGCATAAGGTTCCTGAAGTGGTTCCCTGAAAAGTGTACAAAATATCAAGACCTTTGACAAAAATGTGGTAAGATTTTACGAAAAGTGAAGTATTGAAATTATACTTCAAATTTTGTTTATTCAGGTTTTATTCACTCATTTTCCATCATATAACTATATCGTTACAAATTGCTATAAGTTTTTCATGATTACAGGGTTCGAACGGGTGCTTGAATTTCTAGATTAAGAAATTCTTTGGTACCAGTATTTTCTTATGGAAAATCTTTGTTGAAATAAGGTGAAATCTCGTTCGTTTAAACTAGATTTATTTTTTATAATTTTTTTTTTTTTTTTTGTCCTTGAAAACAACTGTACCCGTACGAACTCTGGATTAACTACATGAAATGTGTTATTTTTTTGCTATTTAAATTCACTTTTTATTTCTTGTATTGAATGGCCATCTCTCCTCGGCTTTAAGGTGAGATGGCCATCTGCCATTTTAATTTCAATTTTGTTTCGCTCTGTGTAGTAGGGTGGGTCGAAAAAACCGAAATATTTATAATCGAAACGTAATAGCGTGGAAAAGTTGCCTTTTGTAAAAAAGATAAAATACGTAAAATATTACACCGATTGGTTAATATCTTTTACCGCCGCAAGGGGTCCAAATTTCGAAAAAATCGCAAAAAAACATACTTTTAGCATTTTTTTTTTTTTAAATTATCCAAACACACTTATTCAATTTCTAATAGAACGCAATAGCCACGCCAAGATATTAGTAATGTAACATTAACATTTCATTTTTGTGACATCGTTTCTTTTACCGCCACAACAGGTCCAAAATTTGTAAAAAATGTTAAAAATTAAAGTTTTACATTTTTTCAATTTTCTTACCTTTTGTAATGTTTTCAGATTTTTTACATTTCTAATAGGCTGGGAAAGGCATTTTATGTTGTTAATTTCATGCACATTGTTAACAATGATCACTGTAATTCTATAAAAAAAAATTGCTCAATGCTAGAAACACCTGCAGCTGCCTGCACGTAAAATTAATTTCTCGCTGCTAGAGGGCCACTTTTCACTTTGTTCGGTTTTTTTTTTTTTTTTTTTTTTTTTTTTTTTTTTTTTTTGCAATGTACTCCTTTTACTCTATACTTTGATAGCCCTAAAGATAGAAATATCTGCCAGGTTAAAGAGGTGGCAAAGTTTCATCTTTGAGAAGTCAAGGAGGAACATATCTCTTTGTACTAGAACCAGGTCTGAATTATTTTCGTCATTTGACCCCATCGTCTGGCAAGGCGACTTCTGTATGCAATGACATTATAGATTTTTTGAAGAAAAATGAAATCCCGACTGGAATAATAATTGCAGTTGAATTCTGCGGAGCTGTCTTCAAAACAGGATACAATGGTGGTGTTATAGTAGGATTAGTTGAGAACAACTTTTAAAAACCACTTTATTGGCTTCCTTGACCTCACTTCAATGAGCTTCCACTGAGACATCTTTTCAAACATCTTGATGACAAAAAACAGGTTCTCTATCATATCATGGCCCAATTGGTTGATCTCTTGCGATTTGCGAATTATTGCCAATTGCAAAATTTAAGCCAATTTAATCTGATCACTAGCTGTTGATAAAGATGTTTTGTCAACTGACCAGAAGTATATGTCTGAAATATTGCAAGCTCTTTCAACACGCGTGTATACAATTGATCTTTTTTGCTGAGTCCCTGGACAAATATTTCACGCAAGGTGGATCATTACTGCTATTCGAATTTTGAGACTCTACGTTGGAACAAAGAAACCCTCTTCTTAACTTGTCATACTCTTTGAGTACATCCTGAAAATGTACTGCATCAGTTGGTTCACAATTAAAATGAATCACTCATGTTTTCCAGAATCTGTGCACTATAGTTAGTAACTTACGTTACTTGACAGATAATCTACGAAAGATTATAGTTCCTGTATTTTCACGAAATGACTATTTCGCAAATCATACAAATAGCCTCTTTGGAATGATAGCATATGAAGAGGAGAACATCAGGGCCCCAGCCATGAAGAAAATTGCAAAAACACGAAGTTCTGTGGACTAGAATAGTGCCATCCGTCACTTCATCATAGCACACTTCAACACTGAAGTTTAAAATTGTATGGCTTTAGTCGACTGACAAAACTGAAAACTAACGGAACCACCTGTTGTGGTTTCTTTATCGACTAAAAACGCTGGTGAGTTTAAAATGTTCGATTAAAGATATCAGCTATTATAACTTTCCTTGTCCCACTCAATCACTAGAAAGATGCTTGAAATTATTCATTGAAGCACTGATAAAGTTTGTTTACTAGAACAGAGGGAGTGTCACATCTGATCAGTTTTGGTCTATCGAGAAATAATGGCTTCATCTGAAAGCAAGTTATATTATAAAATTCATTTACATTAAATTCTTCTTCATTTTAAGTTTATTTAACCCGTTTCGGTTAAACATCTCTATATTTTAATTAATAAAATACTAAAACATTTTGCTCATTTTATATAATTTTTGTGGCATGAATTGGATGTTATGAAGTAAAACATCAGTAGATGAAGCGATCGTCAAGAAAAAGGAATGATTAACTTTATTTTCAAGTCTATTACAAATAGTTATAAAAAATTATGATATATTAATAGATATAAAGTAAAATTATTTTTTTCTAGACATATTATAGAAATTATAAAAATTTAGAAAAAAAATGAAAAATTGAAATTTTTGAAATTTTTACAAAAAATATGTTCTTTTTGCGGCAAATAAAGATATGATTTCATCATAATGAACATTTACCAGGACATTTCTCATATCTTCATGGAGCTATTGCGTTCTATTAAAAATTGTATTGGTATGTTTGGATAATTTTAAAAAAAAGATACAAAAAACACGTTTTTTGCGATTTTTTGAAACTTTGGCCCCTTGTGGTGGTAAAAGATATTAACCGATCGATGTAATATTTTAGAAATTTATTCTGTATTACAAAAGGCAACTTTTCCGCGCTATTACATTTCGATTATAAAAATTTCGGTTTTTTCGACCCACCCTACTGTTTAGTTTTCAATATTTAATTATTTTTTGCCCAAAATATTATGAGTATATGTATAAAAATTTTAAATATGCATAAATATTTCTTGTATTTGCATTCTAAGAATTTTTATTACAGTCTTTAAAAACTATCGCCATCTATCCTAGAACTACCCTATTTTCTATTTTTTATCGAGCTAAAGAACATTTCTCGGAATCATGAGAAACTCTAAAGTTGTTTTGGTATATTTTTGATTGTGGTTACTTTATACATTCTCAGATTAAACAAAATTTGTCTTTTATTAACAGTGTATACACGAAGAATTATATATAAGGAGATTTGAGTACAGAAATTTAGTTTTATGTGTGCTATAACTAAGGAAAATAAGCTAAAATAATAATTAAGAAAAATAAAATTGCAATGGCAAAATTATATTTTTGAATCTTCATTTTTCAATGATCTTTTTTTCTGTTTTTGTCATATATATTTTTTTCACCTTTATTCTGCTGGTAGGTTTTTTTTTTTAAATCCTTACGAATTTAGATTAAAATTTTTTTATTTAAATAAGTAAGAAAGGCACAAATATATATATATATATATATAATAAATCTGATCTTCTTTTATAGTTCACTAACGAACTTGCTGGAAAGGCATTTGTTTTTACAAATTACAACAATAATACTATAAATTTCAACGTCTGTAAAAAAAAAAAAAAATGAATGATTGAAATCTGCAAGTAAGCTATAGGGCAAAAAGTACACAAAACTATTTAAATATTTATCGAATGACATTTTTTTTTCTTTTCTTTAGTCCATAAGCTTCTTTCTCTCTCTTTTTCAGTATTTTTATTATCACTATTTATATATATTTTTTGTATACTGAAAAGAAATTCTCTCATTTCTGAACTAACATTTTTATTCTTTTTTACAATGAGGATTAGATTAATCAAATGATATAAAAAATGAACTGTACTATTACTCAATTGAACAAAAGTAGAATTTGTAATGAAGTTACTGTTTTTGAGAAAAAAAAACATTTATTCGTAGCTTTCAAAAACTTTAGTATTTCTTAATGCTATATTTCAAAAAAGTCTTTTCAGAACTTTTATCTATTAAGAAGTTTTTCAGTAAATGTAAAATAAAAAACCATTCATTTATACATGTAATTATGAAGAACATCATAAAATAATGAAAACGATATTTTTTTCATGCAACTAGAATCACGATCTTGTGAAAGACTTTCTTTGTTTTCAACTTATGAAAAAAAAAACTGGATGATTGCAATTCACAAAAAATTGACTCGCATGAAAAAGAGGAAATGTTTAGTTTAAGATACTGAAAAAAAAAATAATATAGAAAAGTTTTTTTATCTGTTGTGCTTATTTCAAAATTGAACAGAGATCTTGCACTTCATATATAAAATGAAATATAAATGAAAGACGAAATATAGGAGTGAAATTTAAATATAAAAAGTTGGAAAGTTAGCACTAATCATTTTTATGTATTCCGAATTTGAATCACAAAGTGCTAAAGATATAATTCAAGAGTATTTGAATATATTTAAAACTAAATTTGTTACATACTAAGATTATTTTAACTCTTTAGTTTTTTGATTTATAATAGTTGCTCACTATTCTATTCTCCTTGACAATTTACCCTCTATTGTCATATTTACCCTGTCCTGTTTATTAGTAAACATACTTCTATTCTAAAAAAAAAAAAAATAATAACTAACGTTGTCACCGCCACAGTAAATCTATATATATATATATATATATATATATATATATTGTGACCTAAGGTCTTTTTTCGGTATTATTAAACAAATTACTGCCCACAAAAATAGGAAATATTAGTGATATAGAGAAATGTTTCATAAACACGCTGAAGCAGACAGTTTTTAAATCAAATAATTATTTTAAGAGATATTTAATGTTTAAATTACTGAAAATCGTTCCATTTAAAAACTTTTATATGGAGATATCTATAGATAGGGATTTAGTATTTTTTTAAGAATATACATTAGAAGTTGCCGGTCTGCAGACTGTATTTATTTTTTAATTTGACTAATTTTTGAGAGTTTATTTCCCTTTTAAATTCATATTTTCAGCATTTCGAGAGAGATTTTTTACATATTTTAGAAAAGGTTATTATTTTAAATTGTTGTCTTTTGTTAAAACAGCGCTAAGATAATATTTCCTTCAAATTAAAAGCTTATTTACACGTGACTAATATAAACAATACAAAAAACCCTTTCAAATTAGAATAAAATGATTATGTGTTAAAAAGCAGGTAAATATTGAAAACTACGTCATACAATTATACTTACACGTGAATTTTAAAACGGAAAGAAAGCTTTAAAATAATAATTTCGTTATTATGTGTTAGAAGTCGTAAAGGGAGGAAATTACGTCATATGTAAAATGGCTAAATAATAATAATGCAAAAGGAGGTTCAATTACCATAAAAGGTGTTAAAAAAACATAAAATATATATTTCGGTCCTCCCTTGACCATATTCAATTTCGTACTGAGCCAGATTGTGCTTCGCTGAACTTCCCCTTATCTTCACATCCCCTTACCTCTTCTTCGCGAGTTATTTGAAATACGGTTTTGATGATTGCCGCAATAAAAGGTGAGCTTATGTTACATTAATGCAGTGTGAAAGATTATAAACCAGTCATTTGATTTACATGCGTCCAATTATTGTAGAATGTGTTTCTTTCTTAAAATTTAATAATAATTTAATTTAATAGTTCAGATGTAAATATATTTATGTGCAACCAATCCTAATCAAAATGTTGCATAAATATTTCTTAAAAATGAAATTAATTGAGACATTTTCTCTTTTTAGGGAAATATATTTCAAGCCGTCTGGTTTCAAATTAATACTTTTAATCAAGTGAATTTAAATATTTATTTATGTAATTAATTTCGTTTTCTGCTTAATACATGAAAACTGTAATATCTTTTTCATATTTTAAATACTAATGAATTAATTAAGATATTAGTTTTAAATATTCAGAACTGTTTCATTTATTTATATTTATATTTATTTATATCATTTATTATATTATACACACATTAAGGTACCTACATCTCCATGCTTTGGAAGAAGCTTAAACAACAAACAAACATAAAATGCTTGTACATAGCTTGCCATGCTATTTCTCCCTAACCTGGCTGCATAGCATATTATGCTGGCAAGCACAGAAAATCATATAATAGCACGTTAATGTACCTACCGCTCCATGCTTTGGAAGAAGCTTAAATAGCAAACAAGGCTTAAAAGGCTGATAGCTTGTCATGCTATTGCTGTGTAAGCTAGCTATGCAGCATGTGATGCTGGCTAGCATTGTAAAGCATATACTAGCTTGAAAATCTAGCAGACAAAGCAATACATAGCAATAATTAGCATATTTTTTATGCTGGTTCTAGCAAGAATTTTGACCTGGGCAGTAATGCTTTAAAAAGTGTTAAAAACTTGTATACCATAAATTTTAAACGATGCTGGATGACAAATATAGATCTCAGCGACATTTGCCTGTTTCTTCACTGGTCGATATGTTTTCTCAAATGAATCCTTATACAATGTTTATGTTTAAATTACCAGATGTCGTTGCGATCGCAATTTTCCGTTCTGCTTCGTTCAATATTTATGGAAAACAATTTTTTAGCACTTTTTGTTTGGACTATTTCAACACTATATCTTCTAGTCACAATAACAGAGTGGCTACTAATCATTTCATGCTCAATGAAAAACAAATGTGAGAATGGAGAAAGAAAAAAACATTTCAAATATTCCAAATGTAATGAAAGGTGCACGTGGGCGCAAATATGTCGCCTTTTTAAAGAGGGATGCGTTTTTGTTGATGATGAATTATTCACTAAGGATATACATTCCAATGTACCAATGAAAGAAAATAATTTTAAGGAATTGCTTAAAAATTCTGATAATAACTCGGTTAGTGAATGATGATTGGTGATTTTAGCATTGTAAAAGAGTGGAGTATTTAAGTTTTTTTTTTTTAATTTTTTAAGTATTTTTTTTGTTTTTTACATTTACCATATTTATTATTTTAGAATATAAATTTGAAAATTTTCTTATACTTGTGTATAAACCGATTCCCCGAATTTGTAGGCAAAAATGCCCCAAAATGCTCGTCTTACAAATGGAAATATACGGAAAGTGACTTTTGGAATCGAAAAAAAAGTTGAAAATTAATTTCTAAGCACAAAACTCTTGTTCAACATCGTATTACCTGTTTCATTTAATTTCATTTGCATGTTTATAAATATTAGTCATATCTTACAGTCAAAACAATGTGCCCCTGTAAAACTTATAAATTAAACAAGCAATTATTTTACCCTGACACATACTTTTTAATTTTGTATATTTATTTAATTGTCGGTACTGTCACTTTACATATTTGTATAGAACCAAGGTGTTTGATTATGTCTGCGATAATAATGTAATAATTAATAATTATTTAGACAGATTCCTAAAACGCCATAAACGATATTGCAGTTTACACACCGCATTTTTTTAAAAATAAGATTTTATTTTCTGTTCTGTAGAGTATGGATTTTAAAATATACCATTTTTAAAAAGGAATGCAGGTGCAATTAGATTTGTGACACATAATACAATGTTCATAATTAAAATTATCATAGAAAAGGTATAATAATTCTTTTAATATTCTAAAAATAATATTATAGTAAAGTAATGATATTTTTGTATTATGAAGTTAAAGTTTTATAAATTAATAATTAATTATAAAAAATAATACACATTGCATACATTGCTAACTATTTAAGATATTTAATAACGATATAACGTGTGGAGATAATACTTCAGCATTATTTTGTGATAGCGAGACTGTAAATTTTTATCGAATTTTTAGGAAAAAATTTGTAAGTATTATTTGTCAGAAAATTAACGATATCATTTAAATTACATTTAAAAAGTTCCTAATTTAGTGTTGAATCCGTACAAATTCTCTATAATATAATTTCAAATAACATCATGATTACGTCAGACAAAGTCTATTTTAAAAACAAAAAAAGCATAATTTGATGAATTTGCAAACATTAATATGATACAGAGTTTAAAGTTTTACGTAATTGCAAAAATAAATATTTCATGAGTGATGTTATTCCATTTTTAAGAGCAATTTTAACTATATATATATCTTGCTATTCCTATCAGATCTCAATTAATTTGTTTACATTAAAATAAAAAAAAAATGCAATCAAATTGAATTTGAAAAGCTTTTCTGAATCAGAAAATGCGAATTACTTTTATAAATCAGACGTGTAATAAAATTATTTCTGTTTGAGTAGAAGTGAGTCATTAAAATTTGTAGGAAATATTTAAAGGCATAATAAGAGTAAAATACGTCATTTCGAAATATACATGATTTGATTAAAGGAATGATTTATGAAAATGAATTGTATATATTAATTAAAACATATTTTACGATTTCAAGTTTTAGAAGTGTTGCTTCTAAATACATTTATTAGGGTTTAAATTGTACAGTCGGACAGAAAAAATAGGGAAAACTCCATACATCTTAATCTCTAAAATTGTCACACAAAAAAAGTGAAGTAATCGTTCGACTGGAATTTCTGCTACTTTCATTTTGTTAAACAAATTGGACTTTTAAAAAAGTCTAAGATTTATTTCAATTTCATTTGAACGGAATCTAATTTTTTAGGGTGTTTTAAGTATCATATTGTATGAATTTTACTTTTATTTTTTAATCTTCAATTGGCTTAACTAATTTGTTACAAAAATTTAACCTTAAATGTAGAACTAATTGAATGAAATATCTTAATGTCTGTCCATTCTCGGGCTTAAACAATGTAAGAAATAAATGTTGTTGTTTTTTAATCTGTTCTTCAGATTATGTTTTTGTTTAATATGTCAAGTTTTTTAATAACTACTGCATTCAGACGAAGTTATTTTAAAATTACTAGAGGGTAATCATCATCAGGCTTTGATGTATGGAGCATTACATTACAATGTGTGATGCAGTTTAGCAGTGTATAATGCAAAATATTTCACCTCTGTAGTAATTAATGCAGGTTGCTGTAGTTTAGACAAAAACTGAAAAATCTGAACGTAAAAAATCTGTAATCAAAACATAAAAAAAAAATTAACTTCACTTAAATTTAGATACCTTATTTCCCACCCAGGAACGCTATGAATGCATACATAAATTGTGTTGAATCCATACTGTTAATATTTAATAATATTATAGCTGTGATACAGTAAAAAAAAAGTTTTACTTAAATTTTGTTACATTATTCTCTCCCAAGGGGTGATGTAAACACATCAGAAAACCATTACCCAAGTTAAACTTGGGGAATAAATAGCTCTCATCTTGGAAAAAAATACATTTTAAAATTTAAGTTATGTAATCCCTCACTAAGTTCGCTACCTGCGTATAAATAGCTATCCATTTGAAATTTTTACTAAAACATAAACTTGACCAAAGCAAAAATTTATTCTGAAAATATCCTTTTTATTTTCCACTACGACGCCATATTCACCTTTTTTATTCTTGAATAATAATAAAAAAAAAAAGTTCAGTTTACTATTTCACGTGAACATCTTTCAACTAAAAAGAAATAAATTATTATTACGGCTTTTGAAATTTTTGCAACAATGAAGAAAAAAATGTTACATTTTCTATGAAAAATGCCCGTTGATTCTCAATGAAAAAAGCGAAATTTGGAATTATTAAGAAAAATATTTGAATAATGTAAAAAGAAAAAAAATTGGTCCATGCTTCTCTCCGGGTTATAATTCACTCATATTCAAAGGCTTTTTACCATTCATTTTGACCCTGGCATAAGGCAAACGTTTTTACACTTTAAATTTATAATATCATTAGAATTAGTAAAGAATAAAAATTGAGTGGCATCAGGGACAAAAAGGTGGGAAGAAAAAATGAAAAAGTTATGATCCCCATAGGCATTTCTATGTTAAATTAACATTGAGAAGTGACACTGTAAATAAATAAGTATTGCGCTGCCTCGCAATACTTATATATATATATATTAGGCGGAGAGAGGAATTAATGAATACCAAATTAGTGAAACAAATTGAGATACATTAAATGTTAGTAAAGTACTTACTTTCACTATTTTTGAACACACTTACAATATGTTTAAACTGGAGTTAAAAACATGCATATCGATATTTAGATTTCAAAAAAGAATGACACTTTTCGGTTAATATAAACCTGTCGGGTAATGTGGAATAGGTTTAAAAGAAATGTTAAAATTACAAGAAAAACAATGGTTTACAAGAATAACCAAGATTATGTAATGAGTAGACAGTAGTATATCATCTAAAAATCATAAGATTCTTTGAAAAAATATTTTAAGTTTTACAAAAATCTCAAATGTATTCTGTTGTTTCGTCCACTTTGCCTCACACCGCACACATCAGGCATTTTTTCCACTCTTCCATCTTCCCTAACCTGGCTATTCTCTATTGAAAAACAGGCTCAATGCATCTTCCTCCTCCGGGGTACAACCTGGTAAAAAGCCCATCTTAGATGTGGAGTGGAATTATTCTTGATCTTCACTAGACTCGTCTTGAAACAGTTGTACTCCTTATAAGGCGACAGTCATCTTGAAATATTAATATTTTCACTCGTCAGCAAGTTAGCATAGACGTAAACTGACTAACACAGCCAAAAATCAAACGATTCAAATTAATACGAGAGTTAGTTAATATCACTGTCGGAGCAGTCTTGTAATTATTACGTGTTTTACAAAATTTAATGCAAAAAACTGCAACAAGTGAGAATAACATTTGGTTCCACCGTGTCACTTCAACAACAGGTATCAGAATAGAACTCACTGCTATGCATTACAAGAACACTAAAAATTTGTTTGGCACTTTTCCTTTAGGCTGAATCATTTTACTGACTAGCAATTGAATTATCCCATATTCCCAAATCATTCTTATAATAACCGAACTTCTTCTATCTCATATATGCATTTAAAATATATCTCTAAAAAATTCTGGATTGTAACCTATACATTTTTTTTGTGTTACAGAATTTATACAGAGAAGCTACATGCATTTTTTTGTCGTATTCTTTGCAATTTATTTCTTTTTCTTATTCTCAAGTGTATTTTGCGACAATTTTGATGATTTTTAATTATTTTTTAAACAGTTTAATGCTTTCAAAGAAAGCTTTCAATTCATTTCTTTTGGGTGAATTTTACTGTTTCAAACAGTTTAGATTTTAGGAAGTGCTTCTTTAAATATATTAAGAGAAGCAGGGTCAATCCATTTCAAGTGGTCCAGCACTGGTTGCTCGACCATTTTTAAAAAATCTGAAATTTTTTGTACAACAACCCTAACGTGGTGGAAGTTCAAAATGACTATTATTTTAATTTTATTAATTTTTGTTTGTGCATGGCGGCCATCTTTGTTTCATCGTCTGCAGCAATTTTCTCACAAGAAGGGTTTACGGAATTGTACATAATTCATCGTTTATTTATCCAATTCAAGTGCGGATTAAAGTAATTTGTACAGAATACATTGGGCTAAAAATTTGGTAATGGAGTAGTTTCCGAAAGTAACTGCTTATTGGTTAAATTTAATCATAAAATTTCAGTTTTTTTCCAAAATTTGTCCGTTTACAAGAGGAAATTTTTCTAACATGGAATACTGTCAACATGACATAATTTTTTTTTTTTTTTACAAATAGGCCGAAAGCACTTGTACTCACACGCTGAGTTCCAGATCTGGGACTTGCTTTCTCTTCGCTAAAAAAAATCCCAAATTTTTCAAAAATAACAAAAATCGCACTTTTCAGGCTTTGATATCTCTGGTGGGGCACGAGATAAAAATCTGAAATTTTTTTTAATAAGAGTATTGTATGGTAGTGTTATGCACAAGAAATTTCAGGATGGAGATTTGACTACAAGCTGAGATATGGCAAGGGCAACATGTCAAAATAATACTGCCAAACTATTGTTTTGTTTTAGTCACAGCTAAGTATTTATCTCAGAGTATCATTTAAATTTATTTTTTAGATTATGTTTAAATAATAGTAACAGAAAATAAAGCCTTTTGCAATTAATTAAAAAAATGATTATGCCTACATTTTGTATGGCTTCAGTAATTTTGCTGTAATTTTAGTAACTAAAAGAAACCTCAGCACTTTTATATAAATATATATATACACAAGACCTGAGACAAAAACAGAATAGGGAAAGAGAAAAGCTGTTAATGTTGGCATAATTGTTGAGACATGATCAAACGTGTCAAAACACATTCCTGCTTGTTGGTTTCAAAACCACAATTTTAATGCTGCTTGCTAGTCTCTGAAACTTATTCCTACCATAAATATGTTCCTGTAAATGAAACATTATGCGATGTTACCATGCATCAGCCTCGAGTAATTTTCAGAAAGTAAAGATACCCAAAGCCTTTTCAAAATTTATAAGGAGAAAAATCACATTTTTGCATAAGAAAAAAGCTAGGAATTATTAATGAATTGAGACTTGCACATAGTGATTTCAAAACATATTTCTATGAGCCAGCAGGGCCAAGATCTTCAATCAAGTTATCAAGAGATGACAAGACTTGGTTCGTACAAATAAAAATTTGAGAAAGATCAAAATTGTGGATTTTGAACCAACAAGCAAGAATGTGTTCTGACGCGTTTGATCATGTCTCAACTAGTATGACAACATTAACAGCTTTTCATTTTCCCTATGTTGTTTTTGTCTCAGGTCTTGTATAAAAATATTTTTTTTTCTTTATGTAAAAGTGCTGAGGTTTCTTTTAGTTACTAAAATTACAACAAAAATTACTAAAACGCTACAAAATGTATGGTCTTAGGCATAATTATTTTTTTAATTAATTGCTAAGCTTTGCAAAGGGCTTTATTTTCTGTTACTATTATTTAAAGATAATCAAAAACATAAATTTAAATGACACTCTGAGATAAATACTTAGCTGTGGCTACAACAAAACAACAGTTTTGCAGTGTTGTTTTGACAGGTTTCCCTTGCGATATCTCAGCTTGTAGTCAAATCTCCATCCTGAAATTTCTTGTGCATAACACTACCATACAATACTCTTATTAAAAAAAATTTCAGATTTTTATCTCGTGCCCCACCAGAGATATCAAAGCCTGAAAAGTGCGATTTTTGTCATTTTTGAAAAATTTGGGATTTTTTTTTTAGCGAAGAGAAAGCAAGTCCCAGATCTGGAACTCAGCGTGTGAGTTCAAGTACATTCGGCCTATTTGTAAAAAAATTATGTCATGTTGACAGTATTCCTTGCTAGAAAATTTTCCTCTTGTAAACGGACAAATTTTGGAATAAAACTGAAACTTTATGCTTAAATTTTACCAATAAGCACTTAGTTTCAGAAACTACCCCATTACCAGATTTTTAGCCCAATGTATTCTGTACAAATTGCATTAATCCGCAGTTTAATTGGATAAATAAACGATGAATTATTTACAATTCTGTAAACCCTTCTTGTGAGAAAATGCTGCAGACGATGAAACAAAGATGTCCGCCATGCAGAAACAAAATTAACAAAATTAAAATAATAGTCATTTTGAACTTCCATCATGTTAGGTTTGTTGTACAAAAAATTTCAGATTTTTTTAAAAATGGTCAAGCAACGAATTGATGATTTTCTGGACCACTTGAAATGGATTGACCCAGCAAAATTTCGATTTTTTTCTAGTTTCAGTTATTATTCTTTCTAAAATACTTTGTCAATAAAACCTTGTATTATTTTGTCACTGAGCATATGATTTTGAGATTCACCATAGTTTCTTTCTGCCACTGCATAACTAAGTATATAATATTAGTCATAAAATAATTCTCCTTTTTATTGTTTAATTTCAGTGAACTTAACAACAGCAAAAATCTCATTCGGATAATCTGTAACGTACTTATCAATTTCGTCCAAAACACAATTTAGAATTACATACTGCCTATCATAATTAATTTTAAGTAACAATGTATTCAACAGTTTCCTGACTTCTTGTCTATATACACGTCTAAAAAATACAGTTTTGGATTTTTCATGTTAAGTACTATATTTTATGGCTACTAAATAAACTTAAGCATATTACTTTTAGGTAGATTTCGTAAGAAAGACTACCTATTACATTCTCCTCCTCGTAAGAATTTCTGAAAATATTTTTAAAGATCTACACCGATAATTACATTATTCTTTTATTAGAATATATATATATATATATATATATATATATATATATATATATATATATTCTAATAAAAGAACAAATTGCTCTGTGTGTGTGCGATGGCTAGCGAAAACTACTGCACATAGAATTCTGAGAGTATTGGTGTGAACAGTCCCAAACTGGTGTTGTTGCACCTGACGTTCGGATTTTAAATTTCTTAAGGGACGGGGAACCTGGGCCCCTTTAATTTTTTATGCACTAAATTGTTAATAACATGCCTCTTTTCCATCCGAATAACTTCGATTTTGGGTCGAATTCACCATTCAGTTTCTACCCCATTTCTACATTCCAGTTAAGGGTCTGGCACCCTTCTGGCCCGGAACAAGGACCCTTTAAGTGTTATTGCACTAAATTGATAATAAATTGCTCCCTTTTAAAGCGATCTTCATTTTTGAGATCATTTATCCATTTAGTTATTCTCTCGTTTCTACATTCCAGTTAAGACCCTGGGCCCGGTCAAGGACCCCTTGAAACTTTTTGTGTGCCATGCATTCGCCCCTTAATATTTTCCCCTTTTCAGTAAATAATTTTAAAGTTGAGTCTTGGATTCATCTCCCTAGACCGACACCCATATATTTTTATTTGGGCCCTAGGGCCCTTTTTAAAACATTTCCCGAATTTTTGCGCATTTCTTTAAAATTATATTCTAATGATTAATTCATCACCTATGCTTAATTTTGATTAATCGAAGATTTAAAAAGCTAGGTACTAAAACGTTTTAACACGTTTTTATGTTAGGGTCTTGCTCTAAACTAATAGTTAGCAATTCCTTAGGTTCTTCAGCTATTACACGAACGACAAAAAAAAAAAAAAAAAAAAAAAAAAAAAAAAAAAAAAAAAAAAAAAAAATTCAGACTTCAAGTACTGCCAATTTTGAATATTAATCGCCTTCTTGGGGCCCTCGGTGCAGCTTCTTTAAAGACGATCCGAATTGTTTGCAATTTTCTTTAACGTAGTCCTAGCTTACTCTGAATACTTTAAAAACTACTAAAAAGTATATTTATACCCAACTACATGCCACGTAAGTCTCTGGCCCCTTGGGGCCCGGTGGAGCTTTCCTTGAAGTTTTCCCATAAATTGTTAATAAATTGCCCTCTTTTAACCCGATATCCATTTTAGGAACCCTTTTTTCATTTAGTTATTCTCCCGTTTCTATATTCCAGTTGAAATCCTGTGGCACCCTAGTGTCCCGTAGGGCCCGATTTGGCGTCATTTGAACATTTTGCAAGTCAATTTTCACCTTCTAATTTTCTCACCTTCTCAGTTCATAATTTTAAATTTGAATCTTGGACTCTTCTCCTTGACCAACACCCTCATATTTTTATTGGGGCTCTAGGCCCACTTTTAAGCATTTAACAATTTTTGACGCATCTCTTTAAAATATTATTCTAATGTTTAATTCATACTATATGCTTAATTTTGACTAATTGAAGATCTAAAATGTTAAGTACAAAAATATTTTAACATGTTGTTATGTTAGGGCGCTGTTTTTAACAGTCAGTTGGCCCCTTACATATTACAGTTGGCCATATTATAGCTTCCTTAAAAATGGTCCGATTCACTAGCTTTTTTAAAAGAACGTTTTAGGTCATCCAGCTACTACATGCACAAAAAGAAATTTCAGACTTCAGCTACCACCACTTTTGAATATTAATTGCCTTCTTATGGATCTTGGTACAGCTTTAAAAAAAATTATCCGAATTTCATGCAATTTTCTTTAACAGATCTCTAGCGTCCTGTTATTACTTTAAAAACTACTAAAAAGTATTTTTATACCCAACTATATCCTACTTAAGTTCCTGGCCCCTTAGGGTCCAGTACAGGTCCCCTTGAAGTTTTTGCAACATAAATTGTTAATACATTTCCTCCTCTTAATCAAACCTCTTACCTATTTTTGGAACCCTTTTTCAATTTAGTTATTCTCCCGTATTTTTATTTCAGTTAAAATCCTGAGGCACTCCAGGGTTCCACAGGGCTCGATCTGAGGTCCCTTGAAGATTTCGTGCAGCTTGCATTTTTCATTACTAATTTTCTCGCATTCTCAATGCACAATTGAATCTTGCACTCTTCTTCCCGGACCAACACCCTATTATTTTTAATGGACCCTTGGGCACTGTTTTAAGCATCTCCCCATATTTTGCGCATTTCTGAAAATTGTATTCTAATTATTAATTTATACCCTATCCATAATTTTAAATAACTGAAGATGTAATGTGCTAAGTACTTGAACCTTTTAACAAGTTTTGATGTTAGGGCGCTGCTCTTTACTTTCCTCTTTGGCCACTCTGTTAAAGGTCCTTTAAAAACGGTCCGATTCCCTAGCTTTTTTATCAACTCTCTAAGTCCTCCTGCTACTACATGAATGGCAGAAAAAATTTGTCGGACTTCAGCTACCACGAATTTTTAATATTAATCTCCATCTTTGGTCCTTTGTTGCAACTTCTTTAAAAACTAGCCGATTCTATTACATTTTCCTTTAATATAGTTTTAGCATCCTCCAGCTACAATAGAAAAAAAATTCTTATACCGAATTACATTCTAGTTAAGACCTTGGCCCCCAGGGCCCGGTCTTTCTTTAATGTTCGAAAAATGTGTAGCTGAGGTATAATCTCCTTTTACAGCATCAACTTAAGTTTACTCACTACAACCGTAAATTAAAATTCGGGTTACCTTGAAGGTAATTTTAGATAAGGCATTTTAGACGTTTATTAAATATCGTGTTAATGTTAAAAGTAATTCAAAAAATTTACAAGGGGAGGGGACTTCTTCCACCAATTGGGGACGAATTCTTTCCTCGGATTCTAAGGATCTAATTTCAACGGGATTTGGTTCATTCAATTTAGATTACAATTCAGCTAGTTTCTGTATTATGAAATTTTATCTTATACATCAGTTACCAACATTTTCTAACATTAATGATGCTTTCTTTTTTTTTGGATTCTATGGGCTTGATTACTATGAGGTTTGTCTCACTCAATTTGGTTTTCGATTCTCTCCGGCATGTGCCGAGCACTTCCGGTACATGCTGCCTTAGGTCAATTCTCAAGATATCAAATGCACTTAAATTTATTAAAAATCTTCTTAATATTACCTACAATTTTTATGTTGACAAGTTTCTTATACGACCAACTCTTACCGCGAAGAAAAACTAAAATAAATATAAAAAGGGAGCTTGAAGAAGTTAAAAATTCATAACTTCGGCAATTCAAATCATATCAAATCTGCTTAAATTTATTATAAATCTTTTTAATATTATCTACAACTTTTATGTTGGCAAGTTCTTGGCGGTACTAGGTCTTGCAGCAAAGACTAAATAAATAGCTGAAAAACAAAAAAATGGTGTTTGTAAAAGAAGAAAAATTACATTAACATGTGCTATTCTTTTTAATACAATCTTACTGATTAGTAAAGTTATCATTCGAATTAGATGTTACCAACTCAGCGACCGAACCTTTACCAAAAATGTTATATGAGTGAAATATGATCGGCGGCTGTCACCGCAGTTAGCTGAAATGGTAGAGCATTAGCCAAGGATCCAAGTAAGCTAAATATCTACGTTCCATTTCCGACTTGTGCATTTTTTTTGCTCGCTTGGAAATATTCAATTCGCATATTGACATTATTCTGATAAAAACAACTAAACAGAAAAACTTCTAAATCTAGGCTTTGTCTATACGCTGAGCATGCAGGGATTTTTTTCTGATGTCTTCGGGACTCTGATTCATTAGAGCCAGTGTCAAAAGATTAAACAGTATGTACATTATTTGCCATGATGAAATCTTATAATGAATATCTCTAAAATGTAAAATTATCTACCAAGTTATAGAAAATACGCAAGTTCTTATGACTCTGATAGCATTTAAGATGCTAAATATGGTACTAATTAAGATCTAAACATTTAATAATCAGACTTAAAACCCCTTCAAAATTGATAAAAATTCAGACATTTAATGTATAAAGGTATGGTGTAAATACAATAACTAGAAAACAGGAATTCTACTTTTTCAGAATTTACTGTTGCCGCCGATGAAAAAATATATATATATAGATAGTACAAAACATATTTCAGTTTCAAGACTTAAAATGCACGCTTTTATCTTATATAAAACAACTTCATTTGAATCACCTGAAGAATTCCACACTTAAAATATCCAGTCTTAAACAACATCTAGGGAAACGTACGCGCGGTCAATCTTCATAAAAGAAAAGATCGCCAGTTAAAAGTATGCATATGACGCCACCATCGCAAAGTAATACACAAGCACAGCAAAAAATGATGTCGTCATTCAAGAATCTCGACAAAAAAAAAATATGGTATCTAATGTTATATAATAGTTCAATGTTTTATCAGAAATTCTTCAATTTTTTTTTTTCAAAATTCGGAAAATGTTATTACACACGGATTAATAAACATGCATTCTTTCATCTTTTTGATAGAAATTAAGTAAATGCGCATGTATACTTTAAAATAAATTTTTGTAGCAGACGATTTTCTTGACACTGCACGTATTTTAATTAAAATATTTTTCAGTTTTTATGAGAAAATTGCAACAAAAAGATATACTTATCTACTATATTTTCTTTACTTTCTCCAGAAGTGGAGTACTTCAGTTACCGCCTTACAAAAATTGCTTTAAAATTACAACAACAACAACAAAAAAAAAATAATAATAATATCTCGAAAATAAACTGAGGTGCTGTTTTCAAACAAATTGCATTTAGAAGTACTTTTTTTCCTATTCGACGGTTTAAAAATTGAAAATGTGCAATGTTTAGAAGTTTAAAAAATTGCTGCAGACATGATCAGTTTTTAACCTTACAATTATACATCAGCTTCGTTTTACGGCTGACTTATGTAACGGAAAGTTATTTTTTAAAGAGGACACTTTAATTGTTGGCCGAAAGAAATAGCATATCATGGGATAAAAATTAGATGTTTCGGATTCAGTTCTGAATTCCTCTTCAGTATACAACATTACAGATACATAAACAATCACAAAAAGAACCGAATTCAATCATTTAATGTTATAATCAGAGCAAATAATATATTCAGGTGTAATGCGGTGTGCTTCGTTCGTATGTGATACAACCAACTTTGTGAACCACCCTTCTAGAAAAATGCAGATCTTGTATATGTTGCAATTCGACATAAATATATGTGCATTCACAAAATCTGTTCTGCTTTAATGAATATACAACAATTTTTGAATTGAGATGGTTTTTTCGTGAATGTTTGTTTATCTGTAATATTGTATACTAATTATACGAATGTACGAAATTTTGTAGAAAATTATACATTTGTATACTGATGAGAAATTCCGAATTGAATTCGAAACGTCTAATTCTTATTCTATTTACATTATACTTTAGTATTTTATTAAATATCTGAAATTTTACAAAATTTACATGTTAATTATCTAGACGTAATATGTGATTTGAACGATTTAATGCTCTTTAAAATAAGATATTCATTCATGTTTCTTTTTTTAATGAAAAGTAGGACAACTGTAGTTGCAGGTTAAATTAATCATTTCAAATATAAATCAAATGCACACACTATAGGAACTCTTTTCTAGAGATCGACCGAAAATTCAGCTTCGTTTTCGTTATCGGACCGAAATCTGAGTTTCGCCGAAAACGAATTTTCCTTATCCTTAATAAGTAATCCTGCTAAAGATTCGGCCGAACCGAAACACGACCGAAACTATATGTATTCCAAAACTCTTGTTTCTTCCTGCAAAAAATTTCAACATGGTTCATTGATTTTATCTGTATCGGCTCAAAAGAGAATCTCTTTGTTTATTGCTATGAATTTCACTGCTTATAATGATCAGTCACGACTGACTCAAGACGTGAGTGCGTGTTATAAAACAAGCAATGCATATAAGAATAAAGTTTGAAGACGCTTTTCACGTGCTCATTAAACGCTGCAGACTCAACAGTAATATAAAAATTTTACTTTGAAACTGGAGAAATTTTTCGATTGCTCTTTGTGAATATTCTAGTAAACAGAAGATCCTTTACAAAACACATTATAAAAGTTAAATCAAGGTATGTACACATAAAACATTTTTATAAGATGAAACTCGTATAATTAGAAAATAATTCTGTGTCGTGGATGAATTAATTACATTTTAAATAAAAAGTTTAAGTCAGAGGCAGAGAGAGCAAACTAAGGCTTATGTATAACTAATTAATCATTACGTAATGAATAAAAAATCCCTGACGGCCCGGCCTACAGGCGGATGTAGATTTCGAACTTAAGTATACTAATTTCACAAACAAAAACCAAATCATGATTAGAGATAAACCCACTTTAACAATCTTATCTGGCCGCTTTTGACGAGTTTTTATTCCATTTTTATATTAACTGGTTTTATCAGAATCATGTTAGGACGGTATTCAAAAAAATACTTTTCCATGCTCAACAACTCGAAATTTTCTGGCATAACTCCAGATTCATTTTTAATAGAAAAATATGAAACTTGTTGATGTGATTTTTGAAGAGATTTATAAGCGACCTGTGTTTTTAATTTTCATTCAATTAATTAAAATTTGATATGTAAACAATTATTTTTTCTGTAAGACAATATTTTTCGTTTCTAACAAAATCGCTTCGGGAAATTCCGTTCAAAATGCCCACTTTGACATCATTTTTTGAAATATATTCTGCCTCTGTCAAAAAATCGATTATTACGGTACATTATATAGTTTCTGAATAAGCGAATCAACCAATTGGATGCGTTTGAGAGCGAAAATGAATTTAAAAATGAGTCAGAAAATAAGCAGTTTGGATTTGAATACTCCCTTAATACGGTGATTTTTCCAACACAATCCGCGTCGGGAAATTCGGTTCAAAAGGCCCACTTTGACAGCATGTTTTAAAATATATTGTGCCTCTATCAAAAAATTGACCATTACGGTACATTATACAGTTTCTGAATAAGAAAAGGTACCAATTGGAAGTCTTTGAGAGCAAAAATGAATTGTAAATTGAGTCAGAAAATAAGCAGTTTGGATTTGCATACACCCTTACTAAGATGATTTTTTTCTTCAACCGCTATGTATTTTTAATTTGTTTTTGGTGTAAGAATTGGTCCTATCCAAAACTTGTCTATATAGATGTTGTAGACAATATTAAGAAGATATATGATAAATTCATGGGGATTTTATTTCTTTTGAATTGAGGGAATTATGGATTATTTTCTTCTTCAAACGCCCTTTTTGTTTTCGTTTTTAATTTTTTTTTTTTTTTGCGGTACGAATTGGTCCTATCAAAAACTTGTGAATATAAAATTTGTAGATAATGTTAAAGAGATTCATGATCAAATTAATTGGTTTTGATATCTTGAGAATTGACGAAGTTATGAATTTTTTTCTCCCAAAAACTCTATTTTTGCGCCTCTTGAGCCCATTTTTAACTTTATCAAAAATCTGTGATACATAAATTTTTGGCCCTATTTTTAGAAGTAATAAAAACTTTAAACTTATTTGATATGTACGAAAATTAAGAAGTTATGGGGAGTTTTCGGTTTTCACAAAACCCCTCCCTATTTCCATCCCCTTGGTCCGATTTTGCCCATTAACGAACTTGACCGAGATTTTATGCCCCCTGACTTTATGTATGAGTTTGGAAGAGATTGGTGCAGAATTGTGGAAGTTATGGTGTCCAGAAGAAAGTGATATATATAGATAGATACATACATACATAGGTAGATAGATAGATAGATAGATAGATAAAGTTTTTTTACTGAGGGTGGTTTTGGGCTCTAGGGGTCATGATCGGTGTAGATCTGCAAAAATCTTTCAGAAATTCCATCATAGGAACGACAATGGGTCGTATTTCATACGAAATATGCCTAACACGTATAACTGATTAATAATTGTGTGTATTTATGTAAGTATTAATTGAAGAGCTTGGTGGAAGAACATGTTATGATACATTTTCTCAAATGTTGTTTTATTTTATGGATGAAAGCGTTATGAGATATTATATCACATGGTAAAACTAAAATACTAAAATTCTACTTACAAGGGAACCACTTTTGGTGTTGCTCTCACCTAGCATTGAGACCTGATGCATTTTAAAGCCCTATATTATGAAGTTTGAGAATCTATAAAATTTTTCTGTTAAAATAATATTTCTTGATTATACAGAAACATAACTTTCTGAAAATGCAATTTTCGAGACCACTTATCGGACTATTAACATTGATTTTTTTTTAAAGAAGAACATTTAAAAATAAAAATTAGTTAATAATAAGTATATAATATTGAAAAAATTTAGAAAATTCCTTCAAAAACCCACGAATTTGATTTTGAAAAATTGCAACTTTATATTCATATTTTTGGCTGGTAAACAGTTGGCGTTTATTTTCAAAAGTAGAGCTTTCCGGCAACCCTAGCTAAATGCCATAGCTGAATTTGTAATAGCTAGAAATTGCAATGTCCGACGTATTTCGCCTCAGTAATTTTTCTAAATTGTGTAAAAATATTAATTTACTTTATGATTACTTTTACCGAAGGACCATTTATTACAGCAACATTTTATTTTAAACATTCGAAACTCTATTTCATTCGATTTCAAAAGAAAATAGTTTGCTTATTTTGTATTTCACTAAAAAATAGTTTTCAATGATCTTCGAAGCTTTTATAGAATTATATTTATTACTTATATATTTATCGTCTGCATAGAAAAAAATAAAAACATAATATTTGTTTTTTATGCTATCAATTATAAAAAAAAAATCGCAATCTGATAAAATTCTAGTAATATGTTCTGTACATTTTCTCTTTGGATAAAGCGGGCGGAAAAATTGTAGCGTCATATTTGGCGGCTTAACTCTCTTTTGGCGTGAAATAAACAAATAAATATGTAATAATAAAAAAATAAAAGTATAAAAAAGTATATAAAATATTATTTTAACAGAGAATTCTTTTCGGTTCTCTAACTTTCATGTATAGGGCTACAAAACGCACCAGGTCTCGATGCTAGGTGCGAGCAACACCAAATGTGGTTCCCTTGATAGTTTTGAAGATATGAGACAGTATCTTTTAACGTTTAATATTTTTATATTTCATAATTTAAATGGTGAAATTAATTTTTAATATTTAATACTTAAATGATAATATTCTTTTCTAGGTGAGTTTAGCATCACCTGTTAAATTTCAAACATATGCTACTAAGAAGAAATTAAATAAATAAGATAATTCTAGGATAGATAGCCATAGTTTTTAAAAATTGAAATAAAAACTACTAGAATGCAAATACAAGAAATATTGATGCATATTTGAAATTCTTATACATATACTCATAATATTTTATGCAAGAAATAATTAAATATTGATAACAAAAAGTGTCAAACAAAATTGAAATTTAAGTGGCAGATGGCCATCTCTCCTTAAAGCCGAAGAGAGATGGCCATCTAATGCAAGAAAGAAAAAGTTAATTTAAATAGCAAAAAAATAACACTTTTCATATAGCTAATCCTGAAAACATATAGCAGTTTGTAAAGATGCAGTTATATGATGGAAAATGAGTGAAGAAAACTGGAATAAACAAAATTTTAAGTATAATTTCAATACTTCACTTTTACTAAAATCGCACCATATTCTTGGCAAAAGTCTTGATAATTTTACACGTTTCACGGAGTCGCTTCAGGTACCTTATGCATTGTATTCAGACATCCTTTTTGAATTTGATATTATATTGTTTTGCAAAACCAGCACAGTGATCCTATTAAAATTCTATTTACTCGGAATCTGTAGAATCTAATAATTTAAATGTGTTTCGTTTTCTTCGCTACTGGAATTGTCGTGTTTTTTTTTGTTGTTTTTTTTCTCGCGTTAATTATACGTTTATTACGTTAATTTAATTTATTTATCAACTTTATCAGTTTCTGTCATGAAAATTTTCGACGTTTTTCAGTATTTTCTGAAACAAGTAAATAGTTAGATCTTGTTTTATTATTACTATTATAATTAAAATATTTATATTAGTTAAAATTAAAAGAAAATATGTCAATTAATAAATTTATAAACGTAAACGTTATATATTTATTTTAAATTTAATTATATTTAGTTAAATCATCATTAAGTAAAATTTTGAAATATTGATTAAAGGTGGCCATATCTCATGAAATTGAAGGACTGATGGTCGCCCAATTTGAGGCATCAATAGTCATTGTATGTCTTTGTTTTAGTCTTAGAAGTAGAGATTAGATTATAAACGTGCCTTAAAATTCCACGTAGTAAAAAATATACATAACGTGTGTACTGCAAAACATTCAGATACCTAACAAAAAAAAAAAAAAAAAAAAAAAAAAACCTATTTAATTTACATTAAAAGTACCTTACTTTTTTGTAATCGGAAAACACAACTGCACGTCGCAATAAATACACTATTTCATACGAAAAATGTTTATATTACAAACTATGATCAAATTTTGAAGATATTTAGACTACCCATCTCTCCTCTATGGTAATCTATCCTAGAGTTACCCTAACTAAATTACAACAAAAAACTTTCGCTTCAATTTTCTCGAATTCTAATTTTTGTTACATAACATCTTGTTCACGTCACGTCTTTAATTACTTTAAAAAATAATTTTGGACATTTTCGCTTTCGTTTTCTGTAAAAATAGGAAGATTACCTAAATCTGGTTCCTGTTTCTCTCTTTAAAATCTGTATCATTTGATCCTTACTTCTACCTAGTGAGACGCAGAAAAAAGAGTAGCTAAAACGAGCAAAATACGAGTATAATAACATTTAATTAAACACAGTACTTTTTATATACAATGTAAATGAATATAAGTTTAAAAGTTCTTAAGTAGAAGATTTTCTCTTTTTTTCTAAACGTACATTTAATCTCAACATAAACGTACAATTATTATTTAAAAAATTAATTTTTCAACAAAAATTATTTTCTATTTATGATTTCATATCTTATATTTTGATATTTCACATTTATTAATAGTTTTGCATTGCATATTGCTATATTTGAACTATTTCCAATTTTGACATGACGACTCACGGCAATATGAAGATATTTATCAACTTTTATTTACATAAACTCAGCATAGTATTCTAAGAGTTTAGACCCCTTTAACATATTCGAATAAATATTTAAATACAAATAAAATAAGAAATTCAATGAAATAAGAATTTTAACAGTAATTTCCAAGTATGCAAACTGTGTGTATTAATAAAATTCTTCATTTTATTTGTATTTATTGTACATTTTGGAATTTCATATCTTCGGAATTTGATCTTTGAGTAATTTTAAAGTAATGCTTGAATTTTATTTAATTAAAACTTACTTAAAGCATTTACTCATTTAATATTTTGAAATGTACGCTTTTATGCGTATAAAAAGAAAAACTGAAAAAAAAATCAAATGTTAATTTTAGTATAATAAATGTCTACTATTTGATTAATTCATGCACATATATGGAAAGAAATAATTTAAAATGTAAAAGTTGTGACTATAAATTCATAATCTCATTTTTAAAATAAACTGTTAAACATTAATGTGCACATTATTTAAAATCAAACCTTTAAAATAATTGTTAAAATAGATAGTTATTTTTTTTCACTTTCGATTGTTTTTTGAGTTTCTTATTCTTTGTTTTTAATTGATTTTTTAAGTCAAATACACTATAAAAAGTACATAGTTTTCTAATTAAATACTACTACTACTACTAATAATAATAATAATTGCTACATAAATATCCGTAAATCTTCGGTTTTGATCTAAATTATTAATCAGGAAAGTATTAGAATAAGTATACTAAACAAGAAAATAAATTATTTTACCGAGAGTAAAAAATTAAATACAAGATTTGGGACACACTTTTCACTGAAATCGGAAAAATTAATTTCAATTCCGTATTTTATTGTTCACGTAAAAATCTGTAAGTATAAAAAAAGTGCCAAATAATTTATTATAAGAATTATTATGGAAGAAAAAATAAGAAAGTGGACACCGACAAATAATGGAAAAGCATATATATTGAATTACGTTTTCAAGGGACCAGAATTCAATGATATAAGCAATATGGTTGTTTTCTGTGAGAAAAATAAGCTAAAGCTAAAAATTATTTTTCTCTGTGCCCGAACAACCATTGTAATCAAGTGAATAGATTAAAAATGAAAACAGAATAGAAACAAATAATATGAAATGGAAAAATCAATAAAACCTGTTTAAATATTTATGGGATATAAAATAGAAATAATACACAACATACCGATTAATATTTCAGTATTTTTCAATACATCCACTCGCACATGGCTACCAAAATATCGTAAAGAGTAAGGTGAATAAAACAGTTAAGAAATCACAGTAATTGATACCAAAGGATGCAGTTAATACATTTTGAAATACCATGATAAATGGAATTAATATAATATAAAATAAAATAAATAGAAAGTAATTACATTATTTAAAATAACTAAAATGCACTATTAAATTAATTAATTACTATTTAACAATATTGTCAAAATATAGCTAAAAAAATCCCACCTGGTGTAGTAAATTATAACTGAAAAGGAGCTGCAAAAGACAAAATTTATAACTTATCGTCAAAAGACAAATTTTGGTGCTGCCATCTAGTAGTATTTTTATTATTCAAATGTCACAAGATGAACAATTGAAAGCCTTTTAGAATGTAAAAAATTTTATTAACAGCAATACCAAACAAATCCTTATATATAGATAATTATAAACCGAATATAAACCACACTATATATATTTTTTAAAACTATTGTTAATAAAATTTTAAAAAAAGCATTCAAAATATTCTATTATCTTACTCATTTAAACTATACTAAGAATTTAAATAATTCTATAACATTGATAATATATAGCATATAGCTATATGCTATAAAATAAAATAAATTCAATAATAATTAATATAAATATATATTAAAAATAATATAAAAATCGTTAATAAAAAATATTATATATAAGATAATTATAAAATGAACAGGAAATAAAAAAAAAACATATGGAAGTATACAGAAGAGTATCAGATACTTAAATTCTCAATTACCTAAAAATCTCAAATATAGTGTGGGGATTATTTTCATACAGCCATAAAAATCGTAAAAGTATAAATGTGGGACATTCAAACACATTAAACCGATAATAAATTTTATAACACAATGTGAAAATAGATGAATATTAAAAAGAATAGAGGAATAATAATAAAAATAATTACCCAATTTTAATACATACAGTATAACTTTATTTATATTAAATATACTTATATGTATATTAATCACTATAAAAATGGCATACTAATAGTAATTAATATGATATGTCCTTAGTAAATTAAAATTTAATAACAAATGATTGTAAATAAGAAAAAACTTTAATTAAGCTAAATATAATATTAATGAAAGTCACCAATTACATATAAAATATCAAATCAACATCATTATAAAATACGTATCAAAAATATAGTAATAACACAAAAGCCCCATTTTTTTAAAAATTAACCATTGCATATTATCCAGACAACACCACCCTCTTCCGTACTCTAACATCATCCCACCCATCCAACCTATAATAATTTTTTTATATTATTTTACAATTTTTAATTTTTTATAGATTTTTATATATATATATATTTTTGTAATTTTGTTTACGCATGTGTTAATTTGTTTTAAAAGATCATGTAAGTAAAGTACTAACTGTATATTAATGAATATATGCATTTTTTTGGAAAACCATGATTTAATGCATCATAAATTAGTTTTTTAATATTATTGTTAATTATAGGAGAAGAACATAAACATTTTATTCTATATAAATGATTAAGTATTATATTTCGAAATACAGAATGATGTAGACAAGATTTAAAATTTGTAAATGTATTAACTTTGAATTTAAATTCTTTACGTTTGTCATATAAATCTGTGATTGTTTTGTTGTCTTTTATTGTAATTTTAAGATCTAAGAAGTTAATTGTATTGTTACATAAAAGGTTTTCCGTTAATTCCAAATTAGTGGGATAATCTACTGGAAATTGAGTAATTACAGATTGATCAGTTTCAATTAAAATTATGTCATCAATATAACGATATAAATGTAGATTATTATTAGTAAATGTACGTTCATGATGATATAAGTATAAGTCTGATAGTAAACTGGATGTACAACCGTCTTGTGGTATACCGACATGCTGTAAATATAAAGTGTTATCTTGCAATATATAATTATTATAGATAATGAAGTTTGTTAAAGGTTTAAAATATGCAATATCTATATTAGATGGTAATTCCAGTTTTTTATAATACTTTTTAAATAATGCATTTATAATTTTATGTAAATTTAATAGGTCTATATTATTAAAAAGATCTTTGAAGTCATATGTCGTCATATTATATACACAATGAAGATTTTTTAAAATATGGATAAGTTTATAGCTATTTTTTATACAATGTGTATTATCATTGTTTGTAGTAAGTACATATAATATATATATATATATATATATATATATATATATATATATATATATATATATATATATATATATATATATATATATATATAATTTCTTTTTTTTTACTGTTATACATCTCAAATTCCCTTTATTTTAACTTATATAAAGGAAAATGGTAAGTTAAACAACACTATGAAATTAATTTAAGTGTTTTTTTTTTTTTTTTTTTTTTTTTTTTTTTACACATTAAAATTCAGATCTTTTATTGGAACAGTTTTGTAAATAAATAACGTAACTTCCGACGCCTAAAAATCTCTGTTTTTTTGGAGAAAATTATGCAGTGGACGGAAAATAGATTTCAAAGTATTTATTATATGAATTATTAAGTTCATTAATTCGGCATTAGTCGCGTGTCAGTCTTTTTGCAACCCATATAAACCATTTTCCCTAACTCATATCCCCTTAGAAATACACTGGAGCCATGTAGCTGACTTTAAATGTGTCTCCACACTATAGTGAAGTACACTGGTGTCCAAAATTAAGGACCTATCACAAAATGCTAATTCTCAAGTACGCAAATACTCAAAAGGGAATGATATAATTCGAATAATTACTATCTCTACCTCAGAGATAGTCCATATAACATCTCATTCATGTCACAAATGGTCACAAATGTCTCAGCCACTGCGGTGAAGCAAAAAAGTAGGAAATTGCATACATCACATTATGAGTCTCAAATGTCACATTATGAGTCTCTATATGTGACTTCACTGAGACTCCACTGTGACTGCTGCTTTGTGACGAGTCACCATGTGACTTTAAAATGTAGTTACATTGTCACTCTCATGTGACTGTCATCTGTAGACTCAATTTCAATGTCATCGTGAACGCTGCATTGTGATAAGTTACTAAATAATGTCACATTAAAGTCACATGATGACTTTCAAGTGACAGAGAGACTACTGTGAAGTCACCATTGTGCTCTTTTGTGAAAAGTCACCATGTGACTAAAATGTGATATTATTTGGTGATTTATCATAATGAAACATTCATGATGACTTTGAAATTGAGTCTAAAAATGACAGTCACATGAGAGTCAGAATGTAACTACATTGTAAAGTCACCTGGTGACTCGTCAGAAAGCATCAGTCGCATTGACGTCTCACTGGAGTCACATATAGCAATCATTTGGGAGTCATAATGAGACGTGTGGAATTTCCTATTTTTTATTTCACCGTAGTGACTGTGACACTTGTGACCATGTGTGACATGAATGAGATGCTATATGGGCTAGCTCTTCTGTTGGGATAATAATTATTTTAATTATATTATTTCCTTTTGAGTATTCACTTACTTAAAAATTAGCGTTTTGTGACTGGTCCTTAATTTTGGACATCAGTGTAGTTTTCCTTCAGGTGCAATTTTAATAGTAAAGTTGAAATTAGTGGAAAAGCTTGCGCAACGATCACTAATAGCAGTTCATTTTTACTTTTTCCAATTATTCCAAATCTCATGAATAAAACGTATAATTTAAGCAAAGTACAAATTTATAACTTCATTGGTATGCAATATTCGGATATTAAGTGAAAAATGTCTCTTATATTACATTTTATATGTGTGGGCTGTCCAGCGACAAAAATACCGAGTGCGACTAATAATGTTCTGAGAAAAGATGCGACTACTCAATGGTTTACTTTTCGAAATTAAAATAAGATTATTGGTCGCTGATGTGTGGTGTTACAGTGATTATAAAACATAGCCTTCCGCTGCTTATAACAAAAATCCGAAACACAAACTTAATTTATGGTTGTGTACTATAAATGTAGTCACTCAATCATTATAATACCACTAGTTTATCTGTCACGGCAACTTTTCTCTAAATTTATGAAACGTGGAACATTCAAAATTGCTAGAGATACAAAATCGATTGACCACATACCGGGTGTCCTAAAAATGACTGATGGATTTTAAAATTCAGTAACTTTCAAACGGTCACATATATTAGAAATTCTTGCAGAAGTGTTATGTAAGATGTCAGGAGTTTTAATGCTGCTATTCTCAGTTTTAGTTACACAGTCAGTTTTAGTCCCTTTTCTCTAAATTTATGAAACGTGGAACGTTCAAAATTGCTAGAGATACAAAATCTATTAACCACATACCGGGGGTCCCAAAAATGACTGATGGATTTTAAAATTCAATAACTTTCAAACGGTCATATATATTAAAAATTCTTGCAGAAGTGTTATGTAAGATGTCAGGAGTTTTAATGCTGCTATTCTCAGTTTTAGTTACACAGTCAGTTTTAGACACTTTTCTCTAAATTTATGAAACGTGGAAAGTTCAAAATTGCTAGCGATACAAAATCAATTGACCACATACAGAGTGTCCCAAAAATGACTGATGGATTTTAAAATTCAATAACTTTCAAACGGTCACATATATTAGAAATTCTTGCAGAAGTGTTATGTAAGATGTCAGGAGTTTTAATGCTGCTATTCTCAGTTTTAGTTACACAGTCTGTTATAGACACTTTTCTCTAAATTTATGAAACGTGGAACGTTCAAAATTGCTAATACCGGGTGTCCCAAAAATGACTGATGGATTTTAAAATTCAATAACTTTCAAACGGTCACATATATTAAAAATTTTTGCAGAAGTGTTATGTAAGATGTCAGGAATTTTAATACTGCTATTCTCAGTTTTAGTTACACAGTCAGATTTAGCCACTTTTCTCTAAATTTATGAAACGTGGAACGTTCAAAATTGCTAGAGATACAAAATCTATTGAACACATACCGGGGGTCCCAAAAATGACTGATGGATTTTAAAATTCAATAACTTTCAAACGGTCACATATATTAAAAATTCTTGCAGAAGTGTTATGTAAGATGTCAGGAGTTTTAATGCTGCTATTCTCAGTTTTAGTTACACAGTCAGATTTAGCCACTTTTCTCTAAATTTATGAAACGTGGAACGTTCAAAATTGCTAGAGATACAAAATCTATTGAACACATACCGGGGGTCCCAAAAATGACTGATGGATTTTAAAATTCAATAACTTTCAAACGGTCACATATATTAAAAATTCTTGCAGAAGTGTTATGTAAGATGTCAGGAGTTTTAATGCTGCTATTCTCAGTTTTAGTTACACAGTCAGTTTTAGACACTTTTCTCTAAATTTATGAAACGTGGAAAGTTCAAAATTGCTAGCGATACAAAATCTATTGACCACATACAGAGTGTCCCAAAAATGACTGATGGATTTTAAAATTCAATAACTTTCAAACGGTCACATATATTAAAAATTCTTGCAGAAGTGTTATGTAAGATGTCAGGAGTTTTAATGCTGCTATTCTCAGTTTTAGTTACACAGTCAGTTTTAGACACTTTTCTCTAAATTTATGAAACGTGGAAAGTTCAAAATTGCTAGCGATACAAAATCTATTGACCACATACAGAGTGTCCCAAAAATGACTGATGGATTTTAAAATTCAATAACTTTCAAACGGTCACATATATTAGAAATTCTTGCAGAAGTGTTATGTAAGATGTCAGGAGTTTTAATGCTGCTATTCTCAGTTTTAGTTACACAGTTAGTTTTAGTCACTTTTCTCTAAATTTATGAAACGTGGGACGTTCAAAATTGCTAGCGATACTAAATCTATTGACCACATACCGGGAGTCCCAAAAATGTCTGATGGATTTTAAAATTCAATAACTTTCAAACGGTCACATATATTAAAAATTCTTGCAGAAGTGTTATGCAAGTTATCAGGAGTTTTAATGCTGCTATTCTCAGTTTTAGTTACACAGTCAGTTTTAGACACTTTTCTCTAAATTTATGAAACGTGGAACGTTCAAAATTGCTACAGATACAAAATCTATTGACCACATACCAGGGGTCCCAAAAATGACTGATGGATTTTAAAATTCAATAACTTTCAATCGGTCACATATATTAAATATTCTTTCAGAATTGTTATGTAAGATATCAGGAGTTTTAATGCTGCTATTCTCAGTTTTAGTTACACAGTCTGTTATAGACACTTTTCTCTAAATTTATGAAACGTGGAACGTTCAAAATTGCTAATACCGGGTGTCCCAAAAATGACTGATGGATTTTAAAATTCAATAACTTTCAAACGGTCACATATATTAAAAAATTTTGCAGAAGTGTTATGTAAGATGTCAGGAATTTTAATACTGCTATTCTCAGTTTTAGTTACACAGTCAGATTTAGCCACTTTTCTCTAAATTTATGAAACGTGGAACGTTCAAAATTGCTAGAGATACAAAATCTATTGAACACATACCGGGGGTCCCAAAAATGACTGATGGATTTTAAAATTCAATAACTTTCAAACGGTCACATATATTAAAAATTCTTGCAGAAGTGTTATGTAAGATGTCAGGAGTTTTAATGCTGCTATTCTCAGTTTTAGTTACACAGTCTGTTTTAGCCAATTTTCTCTAAATTTATGAAACGTAGAATGTTCAAAATTGCTAGAGATACAAAATCTATTGACCACATACCGGGTGTCCTAAAAATGACTGATGGATTTTAAAATTCAATAACTTTCATACAGTCACATATATTAAAAATTCTTGCAGAAGTGTTATGTAAGATATCAGGAGTTTTAATGCTGCTATTCTCAGTTTTAGTTGCAAATAGCATCTACAGATGTCGCTGCAAGCAATAACTGCAAAATCCTGGCTCGATTTTTTGGCCTTTTTCTTCTTCCATGAGAAAAAAATGAGGTTAAAATGCATTGAATGGATCCCGAAGTACCAAATATTGGGTCTGGATTGAGCACCTAACGCTCTCAGCGCCATCTATTGTCTGAAATTCGAACTAAAATAAAGAATCACAGTAAAAAATCTCTTAACATCATGCAAAACCTTCATGCAAGAAATTGTTTCATATCTGTCACCGTTTGCAAGTTATTGTATTTTAAAATCAATCAGTCATATTTGGGACACACGGTATTTATAGATTATTAGCCGACCGCAAATTTTTTCATTAAAAATTTAGGTCGGTTAATTAAATTACTGTAAATTTGTTTTTGTTTGTGCATGGTGTGTGTTATCGTTCGAAAGGTATCTATCACTGAACTCAAAAATAAATTTGTTTTTACTTTAGATATTTTATTTTCATACATATCGTTGAAAATGTACTGTAAAAATATGTTCCCGCCCCCGAATATTACTGAATCTACTGTAACTAAAATTGTAAAAAATATAGTAATTGTAGGAGTTTATTTAAACATTGCAGGAAAACTACAATGATTATCCTACGTTCATTGTTTTTTATATGATCGCGTTTTCCGGTTACCCAAACTTAACTTTGTGGTCTCTGATCTTGGAAGATGAGAGTGCTGGAGGTATCTATCGATCCGGTATCATTGAAGGATTCTTGATAATGATTGTCATTGATCAGCCAAGATAGTGATAAAAAACCTATCTAGAAACCTATCTACTTTTCGGAGTGCGCTTGGTACGATGCCAAGTATAAACTTTGTGCAACGTCATTATTGTACGGTAATCTTTGTGAGCAATTAACACTCGCAATTGACGGATTATTTTAATATTTTAATCGATATCAAATTAGCAAGAGAGATACAAAGCATCATAAGAAAACATTGATATTTTGTAAAGGCAAACATGCGAAAAATATTGTCATTGCACATTGTTTAAAAGCAAAAATATTTCATTTATCGTAACAATCTTCTATACTACTCTTTAAAAAAGTCTGGTAATAAGTGGTTAAAATTTGGAGGTAATCCGATGAAAATTGTTAAATTTAACAACATTCCATACACATTTCTAAGCGTTCTCAGTGTTTTCTCTAACGAAAAAAATATGTTAATGATGTGGATATAGTTAAAGTAAAAACTTCCACACAAAGTGTTATTTCGATGTGTAGTTTTCTCAGAAAATAGATTTGAAAAATCATTGCTTTTCCCTCTCCAGAAGTTGTCTTACCTCAAAATGACAGCATAATGTAGGTGGGCAAATGGTGGCAATGGTTAAGTTTTGAGGATTTTTCATAATTTTCTGGCTAAGTGTATGTGGCTTATTTTTTTTCTTCTATAAAATTTTACACATATCTCTAATGCTTATCACGTGTAGTTTTAGTTGTAAAATAAAATTACAAATATTTTTATCATATAATTTCAAAATTGTAGGCTTCTCATTTTAATTTGTGGGCTACTTTCGAAGCATAGAGTTTCAAAGGTGGTCTTTATATCAATCATATGAAATCAATATAAAATCAATTTTAAAATGTGAAACAAAAATCGACGAATTATTGTTACTTCTAGAAGAGTATGACAGTGTTTAGTTAAAATAAGTATTTAAAAATATTGCTTATAAAAAATTATAAGCAATATTTTTCAAAATATTTGATTAAATTAAAAAAAAAATAGATTTAATACAGAAAGCGTAAATGAAATCTTCTATTTTGACTTGTTTGATAAGACATTGACATTCTTAATGCACATACTGCAATCACTGATTACATAGTCGCATTTTAATAATTTGTCTTCCTTACATAGAAGGCAAAACCAGCTTACTTTTTGGCTGGCAATGACTCAAGTCAAGCATGGTAGTATCAGTTTGTTTGAGAGTTTCTTTTGGCAGTGTACCGGATTGTTTTGTTTTTTTTTCATTTACTTATTATATGTCTTACTGTTATGTTCTGATCATTCTTTGTTTTGATATCTTTAGAGCTTTTCTTCTTAATGTTCTTATCTTCTTTCACGAAAAGACTTTGAATCACTTTTTGTCCACGATAGTTGGGAGATTTACTTCTGGGAGTTACTGTCTTCTTTTCGGAGTTCTCTGATATTCTTAATAGTGGGAAAATTGTTTGAGAAATCTAAAAATAAGTGATAATAAATGACAATAAGTATTTTTAGCTATTTAAGTAGAAATGTTGAAAATTACTTTTACTACATTGATTTCCATATTTCTTACCTACTGTGGCCCCACTTCCGGACCACCATGGGAACATGCATATTGTCACCAATTGTACGGCAAAAAAGCAATTAATTTGATAAATTTATTAGAGTTTAAGCAAATGTGATTAAGGGGTCCGGGACACAAAAATCGTCAAATTTTCAATTTCTTTTTTATTGGATTAAAAATTTCTCTGCCGTTTTCTACTTAAAATGATGTTTAAATCATGTTTCTATCTTAATTAGAAGAGGAAATATTAATTTTTTTCGTTTTGGTTTGTTTTCAAAATCTGCCTTTCAAGCTATGGATGTCAAGGAAACGAGTTCTTGTGAAATTGCGTTTTTCTTCAGGATAGGTTTTTTCACCATTTCCCATATTTAAATTCTTATAACTCGAGAACCGTTAAAGATACAGGGTTGAAACTCCGAACATATATTTTTCAATTATTTTACTTTGCTTTTGAGCCAGCATATTTGAAAAAAAAAATATTTACTTTTGAAAATATGATTTTTTTCTTTTTTAAGTTGCACCACTTTTTTTGTAATTTTTTCGTTAAATATTTTTTTTTTATTAATATTTTTTTAAATGCTGGCTCTAAATTAAAAAATATATATTTCTGTTTATTTAAATGAAAAACAATTTAAATTCTACAAATAATATTTCGAGTTATAACGATTTTAAGTCATACCACTTTTTTCATAAATTTTAAATTTAATTTTTTTAAAAAAGCTATGAGAAGTTTTATCATTTGATTTTGTTTACAAATGATATGGTTAACCATCACAAAAAAATTCAAAATTTTAACTCAATAAATAAAATTTTTTTGAAAATGTATCCCGGACCCCCTTAAAGAGAAATATATAAGGTTTCAGAAATGTTATCATAACTCAAAGTTCTAAGAATTTAAACATCTAGAAATTACAACGACTACTCAAAAATGAAACACCTTGCAATTACAATCTCCTAATATTCAGCCACGTGCACTGCAGATACGTTATTTATTTGCAGTAGTGTTGTTTTGTGATTAAAAATTAAATTAATTCTAATTTTTTTTTTTTTTTTTTTTTTTTTTGGGGGGGGGGGGGGGGGGGTTTAGATAAAAGGGAGCACTGGTCACCTTTTGCACACCTACTTTATGTAAACAGCCTTAGTCAAAAGTATTGATAGCACCCTTATTTCAATATATTTCCCAAAGTATTAGTCATAATTGTTTAACTGCATGGAAAAGAATATGTTTTTATTGCAATTTGTAAAATGCGATAACAAAAGGACATTGTGAATAAATAATTGTATTGGACATTGTGAATAATTAATTGTGAATAAATCCATTTGCTTAGTATTATTATTTATTTAACGACATTAAATACTTCTAAAAGTTTCGTTGCTGTGATATGCAAATTAATAGACAAACATGAAATTTAAAAAGAAATTTCTTGCAAAAAAAAAAATAATAATAATACGTAGGACATTTTTTAAGCCATGTAAATAACATGAACATAATTTAATTTTAGAGAAATTTAACTGTAAGAACTTATTAAATGAAATTCGTAGTTGTTTGTAATTACTCATTTATATCTGATTGTTTTATTTAAACAAATACATAATTAAAGTACAGCCATGTTAAATACTATTGAGTAAGTCTCTATTTATTATTATTTAGAGCATGGAAAATATAGAAGAATATAAAATCTGTAGAATATTTTGCGCGGTATATATATATGTATATACATATATATTGCATTTTATTATTCACTTTCAACGTGTTTATAATATTTAACTTTCTTGCGTATTAGTCCAGGCAATAGAGACCGTATAGGGACTCTACCTAGCAAAATTAATGGTAGTACTGGAAATCGGCTTTCTAGATGTTTTTTGGGTAGCTGAATCCGAATTTGTAACTTCCCACCAAAATTTCCCCCGGCAACCGCCCCCCTCCCCAAAAAAGGTTTTTATTAAAACATTTTTATAAAACAATAATTTTTTTTTATTGTTTTAGAGAAAAAGTATCTAGAAATTCAGAAAGTAGACAAAATTTCCAACAAATTAGATATATGGCATTATGACTTAGGATGAAGGGGAAGGAGGGGATCTGCCTCGGAATATGCGCCGCAGTGCTGCGTGGACTAATTTGCGCAATTCCACTTAACCACTCACACGTTTACATTAGACCTCCCATCTTCCCTCCGAACTTTCTCAATAAGGTTTACTTTAAATTTTTTGGGTAGCTGAAACCGAATTTTTAACTTACCCCCAAACTTTCCCAACCGAACCCCCCCTCCCCCCCGCAAATAGTTGTTTTTAACTTAAATTTCTTATTGTTTTAGGGGAAAAGCATTACGAAATTTATAAACTAGACAAAATTTGCAACAAATAGGATATATGACATTATGACGTAATATAAACGGGGAGAGAGGGGGCTGCCTCGGAACATTCTCCGCACGCTTTTCTGGAGCCAATTTTTGGAGGGGTTGCCGGGTGAAATTTTGGTGGGAAGTTACAAATTCGGATTCAGCGACCCAAAAAAACATAAAGTGAGTCGAAATCCAGAACTAGTATTAATTTTGCCAGATAAAATCCCCTATTGCTTGGACTTCATAATTTAGTGCACGTAGCGCCGCAGTGCATGTTCAGAGGCAGCCCTCACCCTCCCCGTTCATCCTAATTCATAATGTCATATATGCTATGTGTTGCATATTTTGTCTAGTTTCTGAATTTCATAATGCTTTTCCCCTAAAATAATAAGAAATTTAGGTTAAAAACAATTATTTGGGGTGGGGATTTTTGGGGGAAAATTAAAAATTCGGATTCAGCGACCCAAAACTCTTAAAGTAAACGCTATAGAGAGAGTTTGGAGGGGAGATGGGAGGGCGAATGTAAACGTGTGAGTGGTTAAGTGGTATTGCGCAACTTAGTTTACGCAGCACCGCGCGCATGTTCCGAGACAGATCCCCCCCCCTTCCCCTTCATCCTAAGTCATAATGCCATATATCTAATTTGTTGGAAATTTTGTCTACTTTCTGAATTTCTAGATAATTCTTCTATAAAACAATAAAAAAATGATTTTTTTAATAAAAACCTATTTTGGGGGGCTTTTTACAAAAATTTGGGGAGGTTGCTGGGGGAAATTTTGGTGGAAAGTTGCGAATTCGGAGTCAGCGACCCAAAAAACATCTAAAAAGCTGATTTCCAGTACTACCATTAATTTTGGTAGGTAAAATTCCCTATTGCCTGGACTATATATAATGTTTCCCCATTAAGTTCTCTTAAATGAGTGTATCTATCTATTACTTGTCTGTTTAAACTATTACTTCTTTTTAAAACACTAGGGGGCTCGGCCCCCTACGAGCTACGCTTGCTAACCCCCGTCCAGACACCGTAGACTCTAAATGCACGCTAATTTGATCGACTTTAAAAAGATTTCGAAAGATTGAATTATAATTAAAAAAACAGTGGCGATCTCCCTATAAACGAATTTCTATTCATTTCTCTTTGATTGGGCAATTTTAACGCCAAATCCGCTGCGGTACTACTTGATTATCCCGTCGACCAATTTCGCCAAATTATATAAATCGCCAAACCACTCGCCAAATTATACAAATTGATATAATTTTTATTTTAAATAACGAAAGAACAAATAAATTCGTACAACATTAATAAAAACACAAATAAAAGGTCGAAATAAAAATAACTTGATGACGTATACACGTGTAACAACATTTCAAAATAAGCTAATGTAAAAGGAATTAAGTAAAGAGAGTCTTTGTCTCCTGGTATTTTTTAACAAAGCGAAAAGAAAGTTCTTTTAAATGAGACATTTTAAATTAATTCTCAAAATATCAAATAAATGTCTAGCGCAATTTCTAAATTTAAACTTTTTTGCAATATTATTTTGTGTTCATTTTATGTAATAACTATAATCTGACGTAAATATGACGTAATTTCTCCTAAGACTTCTAAAGCATGTTAAGAATTTATTATTTTACAATATCCTTTCTCTTTTTAAGCTCACGTGTATACTTGTTATGACGTAATTTTTAATAAGTTCCTGCTTTTTATACGTAATTATTTAATTCTAATTTGAAAGTTTTTTTCCTGTTTATAAAAGTCATGTGTAAATAAATTTTTAATTTGAAGCAAACATTATTGCTTGAGCTTTTTATACAGTTGGCAACAGTTTAAATTAGTACAATTTTCTGAAATCTGTAAAAAATATCTCTAGACATGCTGAAAATTTGAATTTAAAATAGAAATAAAACCTGAAAAAATGAGTCAATATAAAAAAAAAATTAATGCAATATGCACTCCGGCAAATTCTAACGCATAAAATGATCTAAAAATGATTACACTGCCATGCATAGTTTTTGCTGCTATAAAACGTTTTTAGTGGAACGATTTTGTCCAACTTTAGCATTAAATAACTCTTAAAATAATTCTTCGATTTAAAAACTGTCTGCATCAGCGTGTTTATCAAACATTTTTGTATACAACCAATGATTTTCATATTTTTGTATGCATTATTTTTGCTAATATTAACGAAGAAAGGCCTCCGGTCACAAAAAAATCAAAACCGGCGCCGGTGACAGTGGTTGTTACCTTTTTTTAGAATAGAGAGACACATTGCATTCGTATTTTTTATTACTACGCAGATATCGATGTCATATTACTGTAAGTATTTAACACTTAAGTGGTTATGTGGGGGTGTATGAAACTCAAAAAATTTCTTTCTTGCGTACTCCATAAAATTTAGCGAATTAAAACAAGAGAATTTCCTGTGAATTTTGTATCATTTACTTGTATAAAAGTAACTTAAAAAGTACTGTAAGTGTATATACATATACATACGAATTCGCGTATCTTACCCTCATAGCATGCATGGTCACGATGACGTCGTTGTAACGTCACTGTGAGTCACTGTGGTCACGTCACATCTGTGACCAAAATGATGGTGACCACTCAGTGAAGTGACCACTCAGTGATGTCACATTGTGACTGAGATGTGAACTTCTTAGAAAAATTTAAAAAAAAAATACAAAAAATATTCAAAACATGTTATTTATGTAAAATTATATTTTCTGGCAATAAAAAAAAAAAAAAAAAAATGTGACGTTCCTGTTATGTCACTGCATGTAACGTACGTCACGTCACATGTGTGACGAAAAAACCGCCATATTGTAAGTCACAGTGTTACAAAAATATGAACATCAAAAATCTTTGAAAATGAACAGAAATATTTTAAACATGTCCGAGTTACAGCAACATAAGGAATGAAAACATATTAGTGGATAGGAAATAGTATTTTCGGACACGAAAAGAGGTGGTGGGGGGCATAAAAAAGAAAATGCACGGTACAAGTATCAACAAACTAGCTTTTCATGCTATATTTTATCAATTTGTTATCTAAGACAGTGAAGTATACTTTTTTTATGATTTCAATTTTATCTACCATTGCAATTTAATCCTTCACCGATTGTTATTATTATAAAAGTGTTTCTCGGAAAAATGGTACGTTATGAAGCAATTTGGATAACATATTTAGAATTAGGAATATTAAATCTGTACACTTTACATATTTAGTTTGCAGGGAGGAAGTTTTTTGTCGACCAGTGTTATTCGAAACACTTCTGTGGTTTCAAACTAAAATTTTCTGTTACAGTTAAGTCTGCAGCTTTTAATGAGCACGTAGAAAGAGTATCCAGAGTTTAGTCATATATGCATTTCTTGCTTTAGAATTTGCATTCAAGTCATATTTTTTCCTGTTAGTGTTTAACTATTTTAAATAACTATTTTAAAAAAAAATCTACTTCTTTCAGACTTTTTAAATAAAATTAGCATTTTCCGAAAAAATATTTATACAAATTTTATACAAAACCCATGATATAATTATTCATATTTTAAATTCGTGTTTTAGAAATACGACTTTAAAAAAAGCTATTTTACAAATAGTTTTATTCTACAGAAAATGAATATAAAAAAATGACAGAATGACAAAGAAAGTTTTTTTTATCCTGTATACTCTCTTATCATTTATTAAGATGCCTAATTTGTATTTATTAAGTGTAAAACAAACTTTACTTTTAAAAAAAGAAAGAAAAAAGGCAGGTGTTTCATTCAAATAGAAAATTTTAATTACAGACAAAAATTATAATAATACAGTATAAGCACCTGCTTGCGAGTGCGCGTGCGCTATCGTCTGCGCTCGATTAAACCGTAGGATAAAATAAGGATCAGAACATTTGACGCGGGAAGTATGTCTGACAATTTTGTCATTTTGTCAGAAATATGTCTGACAATTTAGGATAAAACACGGATATTATTAAACTATTTATGGAACTTAAAAGGTATGTCTTATTTAATTTAATTTTTTTATTCCCGTTTGATAGATTAAAGTTAAATAAGTTGTAGTATGTCATATGCAATGAGACTGATCTGCAATTCTTTTCCGATTTGATGCTGTAAAATATCTTAATCTGCATCGCTAGAAGGGAAAAAAAAGCTGATGCAGAGACTGATTCTAACACAGTATTTATCGTCATTAATATTTTGGAGTTAAATATGATATTCGATTATAATGATATTAGGAAACTGTTTCAATTTTGAAATTAACATTATACTGGGAAAATATACTTTTACATATTGTAGTAGTGAAACTTTTGAAAGATTTTTTTTTTCATTGTTAGTAAAATTTTAAATTAGTATTTAAAATCTTAAATCTTCATACCAATGTTTTCAGATTTAACGTTTGCCAAAATTATAAAATAGTAGAAATTCCTTATAACATATGGAAAGATTTTTGAGAAATTGTTAAATGCATTTAATTCATCTATTGTAGTTTGTTGTTGCTTAATAGTACAATTATAAATACTAATTATTTAGTGTTTTTCAAATTGATATATTTATTTTTTTTATTCTATTTAATCATTATTTTGCTGTTTGTGATTTTAATCGAACATTTAATTGTAGACATTCAGAATCAGTTATTAAATTTTCTTTGATTGTAAACTCATTTTCTACGTTTTTGATACATTTATTTTATTGGCATTAAAAAATAAAAAAATAATATTTAAGCATTGAAATAAAGTGTTTTTCAGGCCCGATAAAGTTGAAAAGTGTTTATGACTTCGGTTTGTTTGGCCGTCTGTCCGCTCTCTAACTCGCGTAAATATACTCGGATTGACTTGAAATTTTTGGATGTTATTGACGTTTACCATAGCAAGGTCCCTATTTGTAATGAAGTTTGTAGCATGTTTAGTTCATTTACAGGGACAGTCAAAAGTATTCCATTACATTACGGCCTGTGGGAGAAAAAATCGTTTCAAATGATTTTTAATGATTTTACACGCTTTCAAACAGAATAAAATTGATATGCATTTATGAAGCGCACTAAAATGTGCATTCCGTAGAATATGCAATGCAGAGAATAGTTATTGTTTATTTACAGGGATAAAAAAGGAATTCCAATACATAATGATATAGGGGTGGAGGGAATTGTTTGCGGCGTACTATATTTATGTAATCTATTTGATATGTAATGAAATTGATATACGTCGTTGAGGTTTGCATACTATGAATTATTTCACGTATAATACGAAGTGTATATAGCATTTACAGGGACACACAAAATATTTCAGATACTATATTGTATCCGAAGTACTGTTCATTAGCGATGATTGCTGGAAATGCATTTTTAATTATGATATGCGCTTTTATGATTCACTACATTTATGCAAAGTATATGGTGTATATATATATGCTATAATTCATATACAGGACTATACAGAAGTATTCGTAAGGGTTACTGGGTATTGCTTAAAGGTGTTTTTTAAATAAGTTATGCATTTTTACGCTGCACTGTATTTAATTTACTAAGAAATGTTTCTAGAATATAGATAAAATGATATACAGGGTCACGCAAAGAATTGGATACGTTGCCGTCTATAAATTATAATTTCTGGAAATGTGATTTCAGCAGTTTTAAAAGTGTTTTAGTTTGAATTAAATTTTAACTAAATAGTGGCGTGTAATAAAGGTTCTAGGTAAACTACAGGGTTGTATAAAATTACTTAAGTATGTTTCGATATATTAGTATAAATTGCTGAAAGAGAATTTCAACCTGTTATGCGTTTCCTTGATAAACTAAATTTTTCCATTATATAGTATATATATCAATCTAGAGATCAAATACAGGACTGTTTAAAAGAATTGGAAAACATATTTGGCTATGGATGGCAACTGCTGAAAATGTTCAAATGTTTTATGCGTTTTCATGTTTAGTTAGTTATCTTGTTTACGTTATTTCCCCCGATGTCTTGTTAAAACATTCAGGAAGAGTTGGAAAGTGTTTTATAATATAGGCTTAACGCATGATATATCTTACTTGTTGTTTCTATTTCCCACATCAGTCTTTTCCTATAAAACACACCAAATCTAATTAGCTCATATTCACAAAATACAATATATACGGGAATAAAAAATTTAAATAAATAGGGATTATGATGTCGTTCTATAAATAACAGTTGTATTAATGTCCGTTAGACTCCATGTTCGTATTTAGTAAAGCAATGACAAATCACAAAAAATTAAAAAGCTTACACATTCTTAATATTAAGATTGAATTCAAGATCAAGCTTAGAACTTAATAAAAAAAGATGTCAGTTGATAAGGATTGTTTTTTAAATGGAAAATTAAAAATATTTTAGAAGAATAGGACTCCAAAATAGGGATATCTTTCTAAAAAGTACGGTAAAAAGATAAGACTTTATATTTCAAACAAAACTTTACTTTAAAATTATCATAGTGTTTATGACAAGAATCATCACAATATTAATACTTGGAAATTTTTCCAAAGAGTACATTCGCCTTGCATACAATATTTCAAATAAAAAACAAATTTCAAATTAATTGCTTAAAAGGCGCAAAGGCCAACATAGTGAAAACATTCCACGCCGGGACTCGATCCCGGGTCATCAGTATAGCGCACTGACATTCTACTGACTAAGCCATATGGAACGATACCCAGCCTGGAAAATTTCTCCCTATTACATGTTGGCGAGGCTACAAACGCAGCACAAGATGGAATATTTATCGTGAGCCATCGTCATGGGGCAAACATGAAACTTAATTAAATCCAGCATCGATTGAAACTATATTAATGCTTGGAAATTTCAGAGAGAAACATTCGCCTTGCATACAGTATTTCAAATGAAAATCAAATTTCAAATTAAAATTGCCTTTTAAGCAATTAATTTGAAATTTGATTTTCATTTGAAATATTGTATGCAAGGCGAATGGTTCTCTCTGGAAAAATTTCCAAGTATTAATATAGTTTCAATCGATGCTCGATTTAATTAAGTTCCGTGTTTGCCCCATGTCGATGGCTCACGATAAATATTCCACCTTGTGCTGCGTTTGTAGACTTGCCAACATGTAATAGTGAGAAATTTTCCAGGCCGGGTATCGTTACATGTGGTTTAGTCGGTAGAATGTCAGTGCGCTATACTGATGGCCCGGGTTCGAGTCCCAGCATGGAATCTTTTTCACTATGTTCGCCTTTGCGCCTTTTAAGCAATTAATTTGAAATTTGATTTTCATTTGAAATCATCACAGTGTATATAACAAATTCGTCAGAAATGACACATATTTCACAAATTGGTCACAGTGTGACTTCAAAGCATTGTCACTTTCGTCACAGGTTCGTCACAAAGTTAATGCCAAAATAGTCCCAAATGACACACTTTTCACAAATTTGTCACACCGTGACTTCACAGAGTGGTCACAATGTGACGTCACAAACGACCTCTAAAACGGCCATAACGACCTCGCATTCTAGTCACTATGACGTCACATCGACGTCACGTGACGTCACATCGACAGTCACAAAATCACAGTGTGACTTCACAACGACGTCGCCGTGACGCCACCATGCCTTACGGGTAACACCACAAAAATTTTGTTTGCAGAGTTCATATACAATTTCTCTGGTGTGCAAAACACCCCACCTCACCGTTTAAGGTTTAAGGTAATTGCCGACGTTCGGAGCACTTTCTTTTTTTAAATGTACAAAATTTAATAAATATATTTTAAGATAAATTACAATACAGAATGATGAAAAAACAAGAAATCCTAGCTATATTTCCTAGCAAAGTTTGTAAGTCGAGTCGGAGATTGTACGTCACAAGTGGCAAATGAGGTGCGTTCGTACTATAAATAGTTTTATAAATATTCAGATCTTGGTGCAATAGATGTTGAACTCTTATGCAAAAGTACATGAATATAAAAATTATTGCGATTATATATGTTAAGTTCAATAATACGGAATCAATGTGAATAATTATATGACGTAATCACCATGGCAACCTACAATCATTGCCTGTTATGGGATATCTTTGAATTAATTACGTATAATGGGATTTAATAGAATGGGGAAAACTTTTATTAATATATTTTTAAGGTGTAATTCGAGTAAAATTTTAAATTACTCGAGAAAATTCTGAAAAGGATATACATATTATATTTCAAACCATTTGTTTGGGTATTTTTGCGCTGTTATATGCGGACAGACGGATAGGCAGACTGTTCGACCAGACGACGACTATAGGTTCTACATATTTATTTAATAACGAGCGCATCTAAAAATTTCTTTCTTTTTTTTTGCCATTTTTCTAGCAAAATTTCATACTTAGCCAGACAGCGTACACCCAATTCAACTAAACGTATCTCAGCTTCTTTTGTACAACACACTACTATTACACTTATCTGTGCGCTGCATTAAGAATTTTACAATATCTTCAAATTTAACGGAAATATTTTGATATGCCAAAAATACAAATATTTTATATACAAAGTTGCATTTTTCTTATATTAAAGTACCTATAAAATAACTACGTTATTAAATAGTGTTTTGATTCTAGTTCAGAACTTAGCACGTAATATGGAAATGATTTTGCCAAAATTGAACTGAAGTATGGTTAAAATATTTTACGTAATGGAATTTATCGAACATGGAAATAACGGAAAAGTAGATTTTCGAGAATTCGTATTTAAATATTTCTTATTGTCTGTTGATTATTACTGTAAAATTAATCTAGAGTTGCCAGTTAAATTTTGTTACACTTTTATGTAAAAAAATGCTTGAAAATCGTGCATAGAAAAATTGTTTACATTTTCGCTGGCTTTCATACGCCCACTTCCTCTATTTTTACTCATTACTTCCTGTTTATTAAATTGGCCATAACTCCTGTTTTATTAATCATAGGAATAAATTTCAAACAGATTTGCGATCTAGAAAGGTTACTCTTTCAAATAAAACAATAAAAAAATTTTAAATTTTAAACAAAACGGCAATTTTAATGTAGGCACATTGTACCTTGAGATCGCATATTGCTCCTTGAGGCTGCTAAGGTATATTCTTTTTTCATATTTTGGATTTTATGACAGAGTGTACAGCTAATTGTTTTACTATTTACTTTAATACCATAGAATAAAATTTAATATTTTTCAGTGAAATTCAACATTTCTCATAAATTTAAAAATATATTTTTCTAAGGGGGAACCGCATACAAAAATTCTTTAATAAAGAATTCCAGTAATTTAATGTTAATTACGTATAAGGTAGTGTTTGATATCCTTAAATGAAAGTCGTACGTTCGTAAAAAAGGTAATGATATTTATGAAATACTTTATTAAAATGCTGCAATTAATTTGAATTTTTTTAAACATCTTTGTTTTGTGGAAATTTATGTCCCGTTTTTCTTTTACAAACGATTCCTAAACATTTTTAGAACGAAAGAGCAATATTGATTTTAGAAACTCTTAAAAGTTTTAAGTATGTTTTTACAAGACCAAAAAAGAGGAAAATAATAAAACAAGAATCATTAAGTATGGCTTAAGGGAAAATAAAATCTGTTAAAAAGTAATTTTAAAGGCATTTAAAAGTCGTTTTTATAAGAGCTATAAATTTAAAAACTCTTTTGAAGCTGGATTAAAGACACCGCTCTTTTTTTTCCGTATAAAATCTAAAAAAAAAAAAATTCTAAGCGTATTATGGTGATAAAGAAACACACTTGAGAAAATTAAAACAATAAATAAATAGATAAAATGTAATACAATGTTAATTAAAATTTTGAGTTAAAAAGTTATTAAATAAAGCAGAAATAATTATATTTTAAATTTTTTAATGTCTGTTTATGAAGATTAAAAATGAGTTTAATCAGCTTTTTATGAAACAAAGCACAGTAAAATTTTCAAAAAAGCATTAAAATTCAAACGTAATGAAATTTACATCTTTAGTTTTTCAAAGCATGTGACAATATAATGTTAATGCTTTTTTTAATGTGTGGGATAAATAAAGTTACATAAATGTTTAGTTAAAAATATATTTTTTAATTTTTTCGACACAAACGTTAAATTAAACCACATTTATCACGTTAGAAGTTTTAAAAATGTACTCTAAATTTTTATCTTGTTAACTAGAGTCTATTGGAAACACAGTTTCTGAATTGTGTGGTTCCCACATGAGGGTCTCTTTTTAACACTTTCCAACAATATGACTTCGGTTTGTCTGGCCGTCTGTTCGTATAGCCGTCTGTCCACGCTCTAACTATCGTAAATATGGTCGGATCGTTCTGAAATTTTTGGATATTAGTGACCTCTACCATAGCATGTTCACTATTTTAAATGAAGTTTGTAGCCTGTTTAGTTCATTTACAGGGACAGTCAAAAGTTTTCCGTTACATTACGGCCAATGGGAAAAAATCGTTTCAAATGATTCTTAATGATGTTACACTCTTTCAAACATAGTAAAATTAATATTCATTTATGAAGTCCACTAAAATATGCATTCTGTTGAAAATGCGGTGCAAAGAATAGTTATTGTTCATTTACAGGGTCACACAAAAGAATTCCATTCCTAATGGTATAGGGGAAATTGTTTGCGGTTTATTTGAAAAGATTTCAGGTACTATATTGTATCCGAATTACTGTATATTAGTAATGATTGCTCGAAATGCATTTCTTATTATGATATGCGCTCTTTTAGGGTTTCGTTCATCTGACGAAACTCTATTCGTCTCGCTTCTCTGTCTGTCTGTCTGTCCGTCTGTCACAGAGCCCGTTCTCAGAAACTATACATATTGGAGACTTGAAATTTAGCATACTTATAGCTGAACACCACACATCATACGACAAATCATAAAATTTTGAAAAAGTTGTATATTTAACCCTTTGGTTTCCCACATGCGTATTTTAAACAATTCTTTCTAAGTAATCCCCTAATTAGGTTGGAGGCGTGAAATTTGGAACACTTATAGCTGGACACCTCACATCAAACGACAGATCATAAAATTTTGAAAAAATCGTACATTTAACCCTTTGGGCTCCCACATGCGTATTTTAAGCAATTCTTTCTAACTGAGCCCCTTATTAAATTGGAGATTTGGAATTTTGCATACTTATAGCAGAACACCTGAGGCCAGGGGACATATCCTAAAATCTTGAAAAAGTCTTACGTTTAACCCTTTGAGCTACCACATATGTATTTTAAGCAATTCTTTCTAAGAGAGGCCTTAATTAAATTGGAGACATGAATTTTTGCGTACGTATAACTGAATATATATCAGACCACAATGCAAATCATAAAATTTTCAAAAACTTTTATATTATTTACTCCTCCGGGCTCTAACTTTTGTATTTTAAGCAATTTTTCTAACCCTCGCCCCTTTCACCCTGGGAGCACTTTTCCAACTTTTGCCGACACTCCTTTGATCATTCTTTCATATTATGCACCATAGCCTTACATATTTTAGTTCCACTTTTCTGCCAGGGGCACCACTTATCTCGGGTGCTATCGGCCCATTACCCTCGACTAATATATCTACGGATGGTATATAAAACGGAGTTTCGTTCGGATAGAGGTTTGTTTAGAATAGAGTGCGCCCTGGTTGCGAAATGAGGAACTAACAGATTTTTCAAAAGGATAAAGTGTTTTGAAAGGACTATTAAACAAAACCCTCTGTGCGATCTGTGATCACACTTACCTACTCTTTCACTATATTTATGCATACTATAAAGTGTGTATAAATGCTATAGTTCATATACAGAGCTACAGAAATGAATTCGTAAAGGTTACTGAGCATGAGCATAAATTGCTTAAAGATGGTATTTAAAGGAGTCATGCATTTTTACGCTGAACTGAATTTGGTGTACTAAGAAATATTTGTAGAATCTAGATAAAATAATATACAGAGCGACGCAAAGAGTTGGATACATGGCCGTCTATGGGGGATAATTTCTGGAAAGGAAATTTCGGTAGTTTTAAGCTTGTTTTAGTTTGAATTAAATTTTAGCTAAATAGGGACATGTAATAAATGTACTAGGTAAACTACAGGGCTGTACAAAAGTATTCAGGTATGTTTCCATCTATTAGTATAAATTGCTAAAAGATGAATTTCAACCTGTTATGTATTTTCTTGCTAAAATAAATTTTCTAATTATATAGTATATATATAAACATTCAGATCGCATACAGAGCTGTTCAAAAGAATTGGACTACATGTTTGGCTATGGGCGGTAACTACTGAAATCAGATTTTTAAATGTTCACTTAGTTATCTTGTTTACCTTATTTCCCTAAGTAACGATGTTTCGTTAAAGCTTTCAGGGAGTGTTGGAAATTGTTTCATAATCTATGCTGTACGCTTGATTTTTCTTACTTGTTTTTTCTTTCTAACTGATGACCAGGCTTCTACCTGCCGGGTTGCTCCAGCTGAACAGGTTTTCTACCTTGTATCGGATTCGGTGACCGCCTTATTGACGCATATCGGCAATACGTCTGTCGGGTTTTTAGTTCGTTTTCTTAACGGCAGTGGCTACTGCTCAGTTATGTGCTTTTTATGCAGGTTACTTAAAAGGCATACCTTATTGTTTGATACCTGCTCATTGATACTCAAGTTGATCTCGTAATTTAGAGCCTTGATCAGATGACGAGAGCTTCACTAGATCAGATGACGAGACCACATGAAGTTCTCAATGATATTCTGGTAATTTTATTAATTTTCAGATCTTTTAGTATATATATGTGGGATGAGACTCCTATTTATAGATCATAACTCACTTCTAAGCATAACACTGATACTTTTTTAAGATGAAGATAAAATAAAAATACAGATAGCAGCACTTTTCACAATCAATATTTAGCTTGAAAGCGCCAATTTTTCGCTTTATTTACATAACGTCGTCAAATATTTCCTAAGAATTTTATACTTCATTAAATCTTCTATTTCATATCGTCGAAAGAAGATTCTGTTCTTTTTAACAACAGCAACCGTTGAATTCTTTCTGCGTTCTATTTACCTTTTCTGTATTTCCACTTCACGCAGCTTCGGTACATTTTAATCGCGAAGCAGAGGGCAGCATCGGGAACATTCAGTCTGTATGTAGGTATAACTTACGATGTTTCCCACATGCGGCCTCCATGACAAAAGAAACAAAAAACAGAAACCAGCAACTGTTATTAGGGGAAACAAATAATCTGCACGTCACAAAGATCAACCAGTCTATTTCAAGTGGCGTAACATCATATGAAAATTTCTTTAAGAGCATTGACATATAAAATTTTCACAAACAAACAAGAAGAAAATATTATTATTATTATTTTTTTTTTTTTTTTTGAGTTTCAATTTTCATCAGGCCAAGGTTTCATGTATTCCACACTAGCTAGTGTTTATCGGTCCTTCGGTTGATGATATTTTTGCTACGTCGTAGGTGTCGTTATACTTTACTTTGGTTATTTTATAAGGACGCAAGAACTTAGATTTCAACTTTAAACCTGGTTCTTGCTGGGTTCTCTTAATTGCTCTGAGGTCACCAACGTTGTACTTCCGGGATTTCTTACGCCCTAAATTATAGTTCTTGCGATTTCCTTGTTGATTTTCTAGAATATTCTTCTTAGGCTCTTTAGGGAGCTCTTCTCTGTCTTTCATGAATTGCTTCAACTGCACTGTTTTAAGAGGTCAATAATTTGTACATCTTCTTTCTGTTCCATTTTTGTACCAAATAATATTTCAAACGCTGTTTGTCAATGCTTTGTTTGAAAGTAAAATTAATGACTTTTTGAATTTTAGAAACAGGTTTGAACCATTTGGTCGGTTCGTCTTTGGACATTTTAGTGATTACAGAAATTATGGTGGAATTAAGTCGCTGTACTTTACCACTGGCACGGGGAAAGCCAGTTGTACCGTCTAGTACTTTATATATTCATCTTCATAAAAATCAGCAAATTCTTTACTTGTGAAGGCAGGATCTTTACCGCTAATGATGGTGGAAGGATTGCCAAAAGTATAACTTTGTTGTCGTAGTTTTGATATAACTTCGGTAGCAGAAATAGTTTTATAGGGATACAAGCAGCAGAACATAGTAGATGCATATATTAAAGACAAAATATGTTTGTAATTTTGTTAGTCGTTTCAAGAGGGTTTAAATGATCCATGTGTTTGGAGAGGAGTCTCTTCTTTAGGTAAGTGATGTAATTCACCTTTTTGTTTTTTACGTTTGCGATTAATGTTACACAATTTCCTACAATTTTATCAATTTTATTTGACATGTTAGGTATGAGAAAGTCTTCATTAAGGAGCTCTTTACAACGTTTACCACCAAAATGTCCTTTGTCATGAACGTGTTTAATGACATTTAGCTCCATTTCATCCGGCACAACTACCAGATCGAGATCTTTATGACTTTTATAGAGAACGTTATTTTTAACGAAATAGCTGTCATATGGCTTTGTTTGGATTTCTACTTAAATCTTCGGCATGGCGCATGCGTGTACCTTGTCTGTGATCAATTGTATAGTTATAGCCAGCTAAAATTAAAGGCCATCGAGCAATCTTGGTGCAAAGATCTTTTTTATTCATAGTAAGGGCAAATGCGTTACAATCTTTTATTATCTTAAAAGTGATGCCTAGAATGTGAACGCGAAATTCTTTAAGGACTTCTATGACACCTAAAACTTCTAATTCATAACTCGAATATTTACGTTCGGCATCTGTGGAGTTTGCTCATAAGGTAGACAGGGTGAAATTAATTGTCAATAGAAGACTTTTGAAGGAGAACTGCTCCGTAACCGTCAATAGATGCATCGCAGTGAACTCTTGTTTCATTGCTAAGGCTATAAATGCTTAAAACACGACCGGAAGAAAGGATGTGTTTCAGCTGATTAAATGCACTTCGTTGCTGATCATCGAAGTGAAATTTAGTGTCCTTTCTAAGTTGATCTGTTAAAGGCTTAGCTATTAAAGAGTAATGTTGAATGAATTTTCGAAAATATGAAGTTAGTCTGACAAATGAATGTACATTTTTTATATTTTTAGGTTCTGGAAAATTTAGGACAGCTTTTGTTTTTAAGGGCGAAGGATGCAGATGATAATTTTTCAATTGATAATCCAAAAAATTAATTTATCTCTGTAAAAAGTGGCACTTTTTAAGATTCAATTCTAAACTACATTCGGGTGCAGTTGTAAGGACGCGTTGTACTTTCTGGAGGCCTCCAACTTCATTTTCAGCGGGTATTATGAAGTCATCCATATAAACAATAAGTACTTTTTCATTAATGAGATCTCGAAAAACATTATAAATATATCTTTCAATAAAAAAGAAAAGTGCCCAGCTAAACTGATGGCATTGAGCTCACAGGCTATTCACACTAATTGTATATCATACTCTTATTTTAAAGAATAATGCCCCTCAAAAAAATAAGTGAAGGGGAATTAGCCCCCGTTTCACCCTTTATACTTAACCAGCGAACCTCCAAATCTAATCAGGGAAGCTCGTTATCATAATAAACCGGTATACCATATTTGGAGCAAATCGAATAATCCTGCAAAAAAAAAAAACATTTATCTAAATTAAGGGGGTGGACTAGCCCCCTGTTTATCCTTAACCAATGAATCCCCAAAACGAATCAGGGAAGCTCCTTAACATAATAAACCGGTATACCGAATTTGGAGCAAAGCGAATAATTCTGCATGAAAAACCCGTTTATATAAATTAAGGGGGGTGGACTAGTCCCCTTACCCCTTTATCCTTAACCAATGAACCCCCAAAACTAATCAGGGAAGTTCCTTAACATAATAAACCGGTATACCAAATTCGGAGTAAATCGAATCATTCTGCATTAAAAACCCATTTATCTGAATTAAGGGGGTGGACTAGCCCCTCTTTTCCCCCTTTATCCTTAACCAATGAACCCCCAAAACTAATCAGGGAAGTTCCTTAACATAATAAACCGGTATATCAAATTCGGAGAAAATCGAATGATTCTGCATGAAAAACCCATTTATCTGAATTAAGGGGTTGGACTAACAACGTTTTCCCCCCTTTATCCTTAACCAATGAACTCCCAAAACTAATCAGGGAAGCGCCTTATCACAAAGAACCTAGAAAAAAATTTTGAAGCAAATCGGATGTTTCTATCAAGAGTTATCGCGTTACGTACATACATACATACATACATACATACGTACGTACGTACGTACATACATACAGAACGGGCGGGCACATTAGCTCTCAGGCTTTGATAGCCTGTGAGCTAAAAACTAAAGGAGCATCACTAAGGCCATAATTCGTGCATACGAAGTCAAACTGACCAGAATGTGTTAAGAAAGTAATGTATTTTCTACTATTTTCTTCCAATTCGACACTAAAAATGCATTTTTAAGGTCAAGAGTAGTAAATACTTTTGCATGATGCAATTGATCAATAATGTCATCAATTACTGGGAGGGGAAAACATTGATTATAGGTTTTAGAATTTACCTTTCTATAGTCAATACACAATCTATATGGGCCATCTTTCTTTTTTACTAGGATAAATAGGTAATGAAAAATTACTAGTGCTTTTACGAATAATTCCCTTTTCGAGTCACTTAGAAATTTGCTTTCGACGAAGTTTTTCACTATTGGCGACAGGCGTCTCGGAGGACAAGTGACAGGTGTTTCGTTTTCCAGATGATCTGATAATTTAACATCAGTTGTCTTTATTCTTCTGGGAGAATAATTTTGAATAAGTTCTGAAATTTTTGAACATATTGTTTCATCGTTGATATTAGATAAATCAAGATTAATTCGTTTAACACATGAGGACATTAATCAAAAAAATATTGACATATTGTCATTTTTCTCGATTTTTTGCATCGAAATATTATTTCCAGAAATTGTTAAAATACTTTGTTGTAAAACATCTATACCAATAATAAGATCAAATGATATGGAATAATCTGGGACTACATAAACATTGGCTGTATAATTAAAATCATCAATGATAATGTACGTAGAGAAAAAAAACCGGCGTTTGATTATAGTATTTCCTAATCCAGTTAATGTGACGGTTGAATGTTCAAGATTCAAAATTGTAAGGTGTTTGCGGTAAAGACTTTCCGTTAGCAAACGTCTTTCATTTTTAGTATCTACCAATGATGTAATATATACAGACGAAATAATGACTTGTTTGGCCATTAAAGTGTTCGACATAATTGTGGAAACATTGGAAGGTTCAGACTTAACTTTAGTCCTCCTTGGTTGATCACAATGGTCATTTTTAAGGCCATAATTCTAGCAATTTAAACAATGAGGGCCTTTGTCTTTATATCTGCATTGGCTACTTTTATGATGTGATAAACCACACTTAAAGCAATAAATACCAGATTTTGGTCGAAAGAATTTCTCTTTCACCGGAAATTCAGGTTTAACTTTACGAAATTTAGTGTTCTCATAGTCATTTCGAATTATATCATACATTTTGAGATTTTGTTTGAATTCTACAATGGATTGACTACCATATAATGTTGATTTTCTAAAAACAGGGTCGGCTATACAATTTATGATATATTGCATTAATGCGGAATTCTCTATGTTTCAGCGCGAGCATAATTGTTTCATAACAAGAAAATATTCTTCAAGTGATCAATTTATATTAATATTGCAATTTCCGTTTATTTAATATATCATGTAACTCGACGGAGTTATAAGAGGTACTGAATTTTGAAATAAAGAACTGTTTAAGTTTGTCATATGAATTAATATGAAATTCTGTCTATACTAACAACTGGTTTTTCCTCATAACATACTAATGTTACTATCATAACATACTAGTGATATCGTCGAAATTACAGAGACAAACATTTATATCTCGTAAAGAACTTCCGTCTAAAGGAGGTACAATACTTTCAACATCAGTAAAACTAATATTTGATGGCACAAAACTTTGAACTGGAAGTTGTTTGTTTTTATCAAAATTTGATAATTCGGTCTTATTACTTGAAGTCATATTATTTTAAAGCAATTCTGGTTCCGATTCAGTGTCACTTCCATTTTGCATAATATTAGTTTTGTTGAAAGCTCAAGTCTGAAAAGAATGTAACTAATCGGGTTGCATGGTCAGTTAAGGAAATTTCATTAGAAATGCAAAGTAAATTAGAAACTGTAATCAGATCATTTAACGAAAAATCAGATTGAACTTTAGTTACTTTATTTTTGAACTCGGTGCTGTCTATTTGAAAATCAAAACCAGCAAAAAAGCGTATTGTCTTCCTATTAGATCGATCGCCTTCAGGATCAAATATGAATTTATGTAGTAATTTAATTTTATTCGTTCGATTATTTTTAAATGCAAGTTCCAGTTCATGTATGTCTACTAGTTTCATAGTAAAATATAGAATATATAACAATGGACTCACTCTTAGAATAATTTCCGGCTTCAATGTATAAAATGCATAATAGGGTGATGCGAAAAAAGTCAAGTTGATAATTCCGAATCGCTATAGTGCGGAAAAATTGCGATTGGTAAATGAAAGAAAAACAAGAGAAAATTCTTCAAATCGGATTATATCTTCCGATCCCGCAAACCGCCTAAAAAATCCGATTTTTTCAGAATTTTTTTTTGTTTTTTTACTTTTATATATTTTTATCGCTATATTGAAAATTATTTGCAGATTGTACTGTTTAATAATAATAATAATAATAATTGTGTTTAGAAAATATCTTCCGATCGCGCAAGCTCGATAAACATCAGCAAATTTCAATTTTGAGTGATTTTCATGTATTAAGAATATAATCAACTGAGGTCCGTTTGCGGTCTCAGGTTAAGATTTAAATGTTAATTGATACCATTGAACATATTAGGTTATATTTAAACAACCTAGAACTTATTACAAAGAGTTCGTTCCATGTCTGAAAAGTGTAGTACTTCACCCAACTGCGCTAGCCACATTGCAAAACAGCGCTAAATCGGCGTACGTGCACCCACCTAGTCTCACCTAACCTCATAAAAGCCAACTGGATTCAGATGAACTACATGGCATATATTTTGACGGAAGAAAATACCCTAGTTAAAGAAAGGATTGGATCTAAACAGGTTCATCAAACCATTAAAGAGGAACACTATTCTATCATAAAAAAAACGTGGCTCAGTTTATTTAGACTAGGGTTGCACAACCGTTTTAGACAAGGGCCACTTACAAAAATGTGTGGGTTGTCGAGGGCCACATCAGTAACGCAGAGGGAATTCTATATGACGGAGGTGTGTGTGTGTGTGGGGGGGTGTAATAACTCTTTATTCTTGATGAATAATGATTTTTTGTAAATGAAAAATATACAAATAGAAATAAATAGTTGTTCTCGGGAATGCAGGCTTCTTCACATCTGTATGAATAACCATACAAAACTTAACGAAGACTAAATCTTTCTTCTTAATAAATGGTAACTTGAAAAAAACTAATTTCACAAAATTTCCAAAAAAATTTAACGTAATTGCAAATTATATTTTTTTTTATTAAAGAATGAATTCATTTAAAAAAAGGAAAATTATTTATGAAAGAATAAAGCATAATGGAATAATTATGCTATTTTTTCTGTGACCGATAAACAAAGTTAGGTTTTTTTTTGTCAATCAAGCGCGACTGATTGACGAAATTCGCGATTTTTTATCAACGACCAATTACCAGGTTTCATGGTAATTTTCGAGTGCCGATTGGCAACATTTGCAATCTTTTCAAACAACCAATTTGTAATATCTGCGATAAATTTACGAAATTCTCGATTTTTTTCAGTGATAAATTTTCAAAATTTGAGACTTTTTTCCCACACCGAATCAACAAGATTTCTGTGCTTCCGAATTTTTTTAATTTTGTGAATTTTTTGTGCTTCAAATCGAATTATTGCGTTACTGTTTTGTTCTGGATTGACAAAATTCGCGATTTTTTATATGAGTGATTGGCGAATTTTGCAATATTTTCTGTGACGGATTGACAATATTTGTAATTTTTTCCAACGACCAATTAACGAAAGTCGTGATTTTATCCTGTTATACATTGCCATAATTCGCGATTTTTTCCCACAATAAATTGACGAATATCTCGATTTCTTTTTTTGCACGATCGACGAAATTTGCGATTTTTTCCTCCGACCAATGGATTTCTATTTCATGATGGGGTTTTTTTCGACCGATACACAAAACTGGTATTTTTTTTCTAAGAGCGATTCACGAAATTCGTGAATTTTTTACAAAATTCACGATTTTTTCTACAAGCAATTGATGACTATTGTGATATGTTTGCGCCCAACAGGAAATATTTGTAATTTTTTCCATCAATTGTAGAAATTCGTGACTTCTTTTACCGCGATAGAGTGATAGAATTCGCAATTCTTTATCGTGATAAATGAAAAACTCGCGATTTTCTGCAGGCGGTCAATGTAAATTTGAGATTTATTGTACGCCTGATCGACGTTAGTCGCGATTTTTTTCGCTCCCAGTCAACGAAATTTGTAAATTTTAACTGGCTGATGAAATTTGTAATTTTTTCCGCTGAAAATTTACTAAATTCGCGATTTTTTCTCGCTATAAATTAGAGATACTCGCGATTTTTCCACAGCTGACCAACGATATTTTCAATTTTTTCGCACCTCATCGATAAAATGCGCGATTTTTATGCGCCCGATTAACGAAATTAAAGAAAAAAAATTCTGCACCGAATCGACAAAATTTGCGGGTTTATTTGCACCCGAATAATGAAATTCGCGATATTTCGTGCCCGATCAACGAAATTCACACATTCTTAACTAACTATGACCAAATTTGCAATTTTTACCACGGCAAATTGACGAAATTCGCGCTTTTTTATCGCGATAAACTGACGAAACTCGCGATTTTTCCGCAGTCAATCAACGAAATTTAAGATTTTGCGGCACATGATCGACAGAATTCCTGATTTTTCCGAAACGAATCAACGAAATTTGAGATTCTTTACTAACTGACGAAATTTGCAATTTTTCCTGCTGCAAATTGAAGAAATTTGCGACATTTTCTTGTGACATATGGTCAAAAATTGCGAATTTTTCAAGTTATAAATTGACGAATTTCGTGGGCCACAGGTTGTGCATCTGTAATTTAGGCCATGTGTCTCCAAACTCCAGGTCTGCTAAGGACATTGTAGCTTTCATAGTATCATGTCTTACTGAACAAGGGGTTTCACTAGAGTACAAAAATTTGGTAAGCTGTGATGGTACAAATACCAATACTGGATAAAAAGTTGATGCTATCACACAGCGTGAAGTTCATCTAGGACGACCACTGCAGTAGGTTTTTTGTTTATTCTATTTTGTTGAATTATCTTTCCGCCATCTTTTTCACCATTTGGATGGTGAAAGAACTGTCCTAAGATCATTTAGTAGGCCAATTGGGCAGAATCTTATTGTTGTGTAAAACTCTCGGTGGTAAGTTTTCAATTGACCGATTGTGAAATTCCATAAGTGAACAGACAACTGTTGGACAAGGATAAAGTTATCTTTTTGACGTAAGTCAAGCAATTAAAAGTGGCAACTTTCCAAATGACTTTTCAAAGTGTGACCCCGGCCCAATTTCACATGCCAGATGGCTCACTTGTGAAAATAGAGTCCTTCGAATTTTGGATCTTATTGTTGTGTAAAACTCTCGGTGGTAAGTTTTCAATTGACTGATTGTGAAATTCCAGAAGTGAACAGACAACTGTTGAGCAAGGACAAAGATATCTTTTTGACGTAAGTCAAGCAATTAAAATTGGAAACTTTCCAAATGACTTTTCAAAGTGTGATCCCGGCCCAATTTCACATGCCAGATGGCTCACTTGTGAAAATTGAGTCCTTCGAATTTACGCGAGCGTGGAAAATCCATCGGATGCCTTAAAAGCCATATTGAAATTTATTTTAAAATCTTACATGCTAGTTTGGTTTGAAATAAAATGCAGTAAGTACATTACAGACGGGACTATTCATCTGTACAAAGCAATAGAAACATCTCGATACTTGCGTGACAATCTGAAGAAAATCTAGTCCATGAAATTGAACGATACTGGTTCGACTGGAACGATACTGGTCTTTGGTAAGAAGATGCACATAAAGGAACTAGTGCTAAGAAGAGTGTTGAAAGCCAGGTAGAATGCTTCAAAGGGTAAAGGCATCTAAATCTTTATCACTCTTACTTTAAACTTCGATGCGGCAGGCTATACAGAATTAATTGATTGGAATGCAGCAAGTCTCCACCTCTTTTTCGGAGAATAACCAATGAAGAAATACATTTCTTCGTTCGATCAGGTGATATCTCAGGCTGGGATGATAGAAAATTTCCCTGCTACACGCAAAATGTAAAGCGGTGCGTAAAATTGTTTATGGAAACATCGTTTAACGTATGTGGGCCCCAATCAAGAGATGGATTAAAACTTTTTGTTTGCTATTTTCAAAAATATCATTACTTATTGACAAAGTTTAAAAAAGGTGAATGGGCGTTTAGTTATACTGTTCGCATTTAATATGAGTGCATTTTTAAGTATACATTCAAATATTTACGTAAACTGTACACTGGATTGACAGTGAATTAGCGATACCTGCTGAGTAACGAGTTTCCGTTCCTCTAACCTTGATAATGACTGCTATACGACATTGCATAGTTTCAATAAGTCTATGGAAATTTTTTGAAGGTATGGCATAATATACATGCTAAAAATCTACATACTATGATCTTTCTGCATGTCTTTTTTTAAGAAGTTTTCAATGGTATTTAAAAACACCACTTAGATATTCATAGCAAAAGACAGTAATGCTTACGAAATTTATTACACATTTCTCTTTTCATGCTATAGAATTTATGACGTGTAAAGTACTGAAATAGAGTTAAATTTTAAATCGCATATTGCTTTTGAAAATGCACCTCAAGCGATTATCGCTGGTTGATGGTATTTTAACGGATTTCATTTCTGTGCCCCTATAAATGAAAAAAAAATAAATGTGATACACTCCATATTCTACAGTTAGTATGCTGTAGTGTTCTTCAGAAATGCACAAAAACTTCGTTATAGTTGAAACACTGTAACATTTTAAAATTATACGGCAAATATTTGTTTTTATAGCCCAATATGTGAAATATTTCTTGTGTGTTATCAATGAAAATGAATGTGTGACATGCGTTCAACAGTCAACAAAAATAAATTGTTATTGCACTTAGTAATGTATATCACTTTCAGCATATTTTAAATAGTATTTCTTTATTAATATACAATACAAATGATCTTCGCATAGACTATAGTGTAAGGGAATTCTTTTTATTGAACTCCTGAAAATGATATGTAAAGTCTACACATTTTAATTTCAGTTGAATTTTATTGAATATGCTATTGTACATATTAGTATCGCATTTCAATCACATGATAAATCAAGTATATTTAAGCGCGTTAGAGCACTGTCAAACAGACGGACAGACAGACTGATGTGTATAATCCCCATTGCTCTTTTATTTTTTTCGGACTAAATAAAATTAGAAATTTAATTTAATATTTTATTAGCATCCAAACTTTGTATCATATGTATCTATTTAAACAAAGCAAGTTCTGATTTTTCTTTTTAATATATTTTCAGAAACACAGTCTCAGTTCTCATCATCGTTCTACCATTTCAAAATAGCTATAATCGTTAGAACTTCAAACGTCTCTTTAAATATAACCCATCTTATGTACACGAAAGAAATCAATGAGGTGTATTTTCCCTCGGGAAAATTTCTTGAATTCTGAAAGTTCCTTTTAATTAAATATCGCACTTCTTTTGAAATAAATTGCCATCAGGAATAAATTTAATAAAATGGGTTATATTTTCTTAAACACTTTGAAAGAATATTTTGTCGAAATTTACATAGTTTCATTTTCAGAGCTACAATTTAGGAATACTTGCAGTATATACAGAGTGCAATATGTTATCTATCGCCGACCTTTAATTTCTAAACCGTTGGTCATAGACATATAGTTCCAATTACAAAAACGTTTAAAATGAAGTAAATATTCACGCTGTGGCCTTATTTAAAGTAAAAAAATCAATTTTATAAAAATTACGAAATCTAACTTTTTATACGGTCTCCCAGTCCCTATAGTTATATTTAGTAAACGATTACGCATATCATAACACACATAACTCAATAAGGTTTGACATCTGTGCTACAAAAATTCACACAGTTATTAAATTTCAAAATTTGAGATTTTTGCACCTGATTTTGCCTGTCATTGAGAGATCAGTTAAAAGATGAATTAAAGTAAACCGAGAACAAAATCAGTCTGCTTGTCCTTTTTACGGCGAAACCACATTTAGTCGGTATCGCCAAATTGGGGTATCACCAAAGAGGGTTATTTCATCTAAAAATTTGAGCTAATATTTGGGGGTCGTATACAAATTGAAAAATGAAATATTGAAATAAAACAGAAAAATTAATATCAATTTATTAGAATATCAGAAAACTGTCTACTATAAAAAATGAATACATAAAAAGCCGGAAACAAATCTAAAGATACGAGAGATACTGCTCAAAGTGTTCTCCATTGGTGGCAATGCACAATTGAATGCGTGACAGTACTGAGTCCAGGGCACGTTAGAGCATAGCAGGTTTGTAAACTGTGCGACTATCAAGGATGATGCGCTGCTTCAGATAAACCATAGAAGTAGTCTCTGTCACATAGATTTATGCTTTAATGCAATCCCAGACGTAGAAGTACATGACATTCAAGTCCGGTGAACACGGTGGCCACTCTATCGGACCACCATACCCAAGGATTTGTTGGACGAATTCGGTGGCCAGATACACCCGGACGTTTGATGTTTTTTTACGGAGGCAGCACATCATCTGAAACCACACTCGGCATTCATGTCGGAGAGGCAGCTCTCCATACCAGTCACGTACCGTGTTTTGTAGCAGATGCAGATAACGATCGTCCTTTAAGGTCCCATAGTAGACGATGAATCCAACAATCTGTGTTCCCCATATACCGCACCACACGTCTCTTACTGTACGGGCAATTTGGAGATTTCCAGGTCGCATTATCCTTTTGATTGTTTCACAGATTGCACACCTGCTGTACTCTAACGTGAGCAGTACTCAGTACTGTCATGCATTGAATATAGTGCATTGCCACCATTGGAGAACCCTTTGAACAATAACTCTAGTAGATTCCGGCTTTTTATGTAATCATTTTTTCTACTAGACCGTTTTCTGAAATTATAATAAATTGATATTCATTTTTCTGTTTAATTTCAATATTTCAGTCTTCACTTTCTATACGACCCCTAAAAGTGAGCAAAAATTTTTAGATGAAATAGCCCTCTTTGGTGATATCCCGATTTGGCGATGCCGGATAAAGATGGTTTTGCCGTAAGAAAAAGGACATAGCACCTAGACTTTGATATCGAATTACTTTAATCACCTCGATTTTAATCTTGAATTACTTTAATTCATCTTTCAACTGATCCCTCAATGAAAGTAAAATCATGTGCAAAAGTCTCAAACTTTGAAATTTGAGAACTGTGTCAATTTTTGTAGTACAGATGTCAAACGTTTTGTGTTATATGTGTTATGATGTGTGTAAATTTTACTAAATATAACTATAGGGACTGGGGGACCGTATAAAAAGTTAGATTTCGTAATTTTTATAAAATTGAATTTTTACTTTAAATAATGTCACAACATGAATATTTATTTTATTTTAAACGTATTTGTAATTGGAACAATATGTCTACGACCAACGGTTAAGAAATTATATGATATTAAGAATTAACTGCATTTTATAAGGTAATTTGTTAAATAAAAGCAGTTATTAATTTAATTAGGCTATTTATTTTCTGGTTTACTGTCGACAACATCTTTGAGTTGTTTGACTTTCATATAGGTCTTTGCGTGAGCATAATCTTTATTGATATGATTTTTTAACAGTCTTATCCTAATTCCATGACATTGTTTTAACAGTTTTCCCAATTACATATTTATGTAATGTATAATAATCTTTAATAATTACTCTATCTGTTACAGTACCATGCGATACTTATGACTGGTTGAATTTCACACCATTCTCCTTATAAACTTTTTATTTTATTTTTCCATTATTGCTAGACAACCTATCTCAGTTAATACCTTTATGCCAATCATAATCATTGTATTGTTTATTACAGTCACATTTTTTTTTTTTTTACTTTTCTCTATACTTTCATCTTGAACAGTGTTTAATTCATAGATTTTTCTCCCGGAGGAGAATTTTTCAGCACCGATGAATGGGAAAAAATTATAGAAATTCGAGACGGAATTTGTACTTTTGCACTGTTAACATATACGAAATCTCAAATTGTTAGGAAAAATCATTTTTTTTATATTTGTCAATTCATCACTGCTTATGACTTATTTCTCTGTTATATCTAAATGGTTTAACATAATTTAGACATTAATTCGTTGCATCTATTTACTACTAGGATTTTTTTTTGCACTTAATCAATTTCTCCTGTTTTACTTTTAAATACAATTAAAACAAATTTATGAAGATTATATTTCTGTAAGATTTTCTGCATCTTTGATTTTAATAAAAAAATAAGAAAAGTGCTGTTCAAACGGATATTCTAGATATCAATTCTGCTTGAATCACACTATCACAAAATGAGGAGTAGAATAATTTTATAAAAAGAAAAGTCGTAAAAGTAACAATGTTATGTCACTTTTTATAAATTCTAAAGACATTTTGTTTCAAAATTTGCACATTCTCTTCTACTTGGCTGTTGGATAACATATAGTATGGTGGAATAAATGTATGTTTTATCCCATATGACTAAAAGAATTTTCGATATGCATAGGTTATGAACGAAGATCCTTTGTCACTGAACAATTCTACGAATAATCCAAATGCAGCAACAATTATGAGCCAAACTCAAATAGCTAACTAACTAACTTACTATCAGTACTGGGTACCGCAGAGTTAAACATTCTGAACAAGAATACAACACTGCGGAAAAATATATACTTTGAAATAATGAGCATTACATATACGTATTCTTTCTCAAGCTAATTTTGATTCCCATTTCAAAGATTTCTATTTAGAGTTATATTCAGAAAATCTTTATGATACAATACAAAAATTTATATTTTGTCCAATTTCTTTATTGATATTAGGAAAATAGAATTATGGAGCTTTGCCGTTCAGGCTACAAATACTCTGATTAACCAAATGTAGTAATTTTAATATGTATACGCGAACTTTTATGATAAAGTAAATGTCCCCATAATAAATAGTTATCTAAGCATTAAACTTCATCTCGTCTAGAATAGTATTTTTGGCATACACGTGAGATAACATCTTGCAGCCATCCGTATAAAATCCATTCTAAAATCTGCTTGGTTACTGAACTATCAACTGTTCTTTTTAAAATAGTTTTTAAAAGTAACATACCAATTATCACTAATTGAAAAAAAGTTCACTTTAGAGTGATTTCTCATTTCATTTACAGTTTCTGTAATAGATAATGTAATTAATGGATCATTATTGTTATTATTTTTACCTTTTAGAGACTCAGAAGTAGAATCACACATTGCTAACATTTGTGATCATCTCCAGTGTAGTAATATATCAGGTAACTTTTTTGTATGATCAAACAATGTAATTAAAAGTACATGCACATCCGTCTTGATCTCAAAACCATTTCTCTTGTCCGACAAATTAAACGCTCCAGGCCGCCGATTGCCGCTAGTCAATATCCTTAACTTAATGAATTTGTCTTAATTTTTTTCCGATGGAATTTTCCATGACCGGGTCTACTACCATTCAGGTCAGCAAATAGAGGAAAGGACATCCCAATCCACCATGCCGACTATGTTTCTCACATGTGTAATTTTATTTTATTTGTGTTTCCCACTTCTCACAGCACAAACTTTTTCACAGATGTTTCTTCTCCAATCGCATTTGACATTATCTTACCAATTCAAAAGATTGGGATATCTCCATGGCTATTTGCTGTGTTAGATTTTAAGTATCTAATTTTTTTTTATTATATTTATTCGTCTTCAAGAAAGAACTCTAGCGGATCACGATGACGATCACTTAGAATTGTTCGAAAATAGTTTCCGATAAATAACATAATTTTTTTATAAAATAAGCTACAGAATCTCATTGCTTCCCAATCTTTTTTTAAAATCTAAATCTGTCCAATATTTCTCTTTGAATTTCTTTAGAAATAAGTACGGATCCTCCTAATGGATCTCTTTTAAAGTAGGGGAAAGAACGTCAAAGTGTCCATTTGAGTTTTTCCGCTGTATATTGTATTTTTCGTCGGATGATGCCATAAATCCGGGATGGAAATACTTTCAGGGCGTTTTATCAACATAGGTTTGTCAATTTCTTCCCAAGCTATTAATATTGATTCACGGAGCTCGTCATTGCTTTCATATTGTTTGCTCTGGGCATAGATTTTGCGAACTAATATTCCCCACAGGGTCTCCATAGGATTGCATTCTGGGGAACAGGAGGCAAATTCATAATATCAATTCTTTGTTTCTTCAAAATTCACGTGTACTGCACTGTATTGGTACCGAGATATTTTTTTTGCCGAAATGTGAACTATACTTTGCTTAATCGCAGGAAATACCGAATAATTTGGTCTTGCAATATCTATTGGTAATCAATACATTCCATATTTCATGTTGTAAAGGCCTGGTGCACCTTACCACGGGCAGTGATAATCTATATTATTAACTAATATTATTAAGGGGCTATATTATTAAGTTTATTTTAGAAAAGTACCTTTGTTCATTTCTTAAATCTCACCAGTAAAGAAACTCTCAGGTCCGTCGAGACTGAGTTTCTTTTTGTGACTTGAAATAATCTGAAAGATAAAAAAAAATATTTCTAAATTTTATTTTTTTATCCACAATTCAAGAAGAAAAAAGATAGAACTTACGTCTCCTCAGTTTGGGACACGTTTCTACGACAAAACTGCAATCGTGCTCTTTTATGTCTAGATTTTAGACGTGGAGCAAGTTTCATTTTTGCAAAAACAAGATTTGAAATACATTTAATTGTTCGAATAACGATATCCCATGAAACATTAAGCTGTAATTCTGTCTTCACTTCCGTTGCACGTTTAATTTCTTTTAATACAGCCCTATCACGGCCGTTCATTACGTTTTTAAAGTTTCCGAGGACGTCCTATTCGCTTTTTAAGTCCACAATTTCGTTGTTTCGTCAAACATTTTCGATTGCACCAACAGAACATTTTAATTGTTTTTCAATATACTTATTTCCTCTATCATATGCTCAAAATGCTGTGATTTGGCGTATTTCAAAATCAGAGGGTTCTATTCGGTGTGGTATACCCGCTGCGGTAAATTCTAACTGCGTTTATCCCTTATCTGCTATTTTTAACGCAATAGTAATGTGTAACGACTGTAAATAAGGCCTATATTTCATGCTATTCCGTTAGATTCGAAACACCAAATAAACCAGGGATAGTATGCTAAGATGTGGAAGTAGTTGTTTACCTGTATATATAGTGAAATTAAAAAAACTTGATGTTAATCAACTGTTTTACCATGCTGAATATTAGATTTTACAATAACTGATTGGGATTGAATTCCACGACCTTACAAAGAATATATATACTTTTGCATTGACAAAAAAACACATTTTCTATATTTTTTTCTTGCTATTCTATTAATTGCATGTGCATTTCCCCCCTTTATATCATTTCAATTACAAATTATTTATTTCCAAATTCCTTTTCACAAAAGTCAAGGTTTTTTATTTTCAGAATTGTTAAATTTTAAGGGTTATGTATATTTTTCATTGCATTTTATAAATCGTTAGAGAGATAAAGATAAAGATAAAGATAGAGAAAGAGAAATAAAGAGTCAGAGACTTACATCCTTATAGTTTGAAATAATTTTAGTTTCATTCATGTTTCCTTATTATTCAATTTTAAATAACTGAATTTATAAATATTATGAATCTGATCTTTGGTTAAGTATTTGATTGTAAATTTATGCACATTTTAAAATTATTACTTTCGATGTGGTGAACTACAAAAGATATTTTGATATATGCCCAGAATTTTACAAAATCTTCATTTATGGTTGAATTTAAAGTTTTTTAAATAATTATTATTGCATGAGATAAGTTCTATGGATTTGTTTTATGCTTAATTGCAAAAAAAAAATTAATAATTTTAAAAATATATATTTTTGAATTAAAATAAATAATAAAAAGTTGAATTCTATTTGTTTTATCTTTATTTTTGTAAAAAGGCATACAACATAAAATCCAGTGTTTACTTTACAAAACATTTTACAAATGTTTTGTAAATGTTAATAAATTGTAATAAGTCGTAATAAATTTGTATTCTTTTTTTCTTTTCTTTTAATGGAATATTTAAAATGTATATAGAGAGAATAATGTAAATGATCTCATTTGAAGTTTGATAGAAATGTTTTATTCCTTAAAAAATATATAAATGAATGAAAACAAAACAAAATTAACCATAGTAAAATTTTTAAGAGTATGTTTAGCCAATCATTTATAAATGGATTCATAATTGCATTATAATAAACGAAATATTAAATTTTAAATATCATTTATTATAAGACGTATATTCAATGTCAATAAAATCAAAAATTAATTTTATAGTATTTCTAAGTATTTAGAAAAACTATAATTATATATTGATTTAAACCGAAGATACCATTTAAATTAAAATTGTTGAATTGAAAGAATTTTCTTTAATTTCTTCCAAAGCATTTTTTTTTTCGAGTGTCTTCTAAACAGCATCCTTTTTATTTTTTTCTGTTGTTTTGGAATAAAGAAATACTTTTGAAAAAAAAAAAATGAACATAAAATATTATGAAATATTGTTTCAAAATGAATTCAATTCTTTCAGTTGTAATGAAGAAAACGTCTCTCAGAGTTTTAACGATAAAGTTTAAAACTTTATTTCTTATACTTTTAAAGTTTATTTAATTTTATTTAATAAGGAATGATAAAAAAAAAATATTTTATTAATCTTGAATTTTTAAAAAGCAAGAAAAAATGCAAATAATTGAAATTAAACTCTTCTTCAAAATAAAAACAGTTCTTGAGAACGAATATTTTCTAGCGTTTTGAACAAAACAGTTTTCAATAAAAAGTATTTTCACAAAATTTATCCTCTTAAATAATAGTTTTTTGTCCCAAATATTTAAAAAAAAATTATCTTAAAAGGTATGTCTTTAATGTATAAAATGTATATTATCTATCTTTATATATTATTTGTAAATAAAAAACGATATCTATATATCGATAAAAAATATCTCCATTTTGTAAGAAAGAAAAAGAATAACAGGCAGATGATTAATTTTACATTTTATACATTTTTATAAAAAGTATTGAATTAATCTTTCGGGAAAAATATCTTTTTAAACATATTGTACATTACTATATTTTAGTTATAATTGCAATAAAAAATCTTCAAAGATAAAATATTTTTTTTCCTTTTTTTTTTTATATGGATAATCAGTGTTTTCATCTTTTTTGGATGAAAATTCATATAATGATTTGTCTTTTAGTTAATATAGTCAATACAGTTTTATATTAATATATGTTGCCAATAATAATCTTAATTTACGAAAAGCTTAAAGCAGATTAGTGTGAGTATATTTTCTTAAATACTGAAAAAAGTCACTTCTTCTGCACCACTACAATCATTTCCTACAGGATACAAGCTCATTGTGAGCTATATATATGCAAAATTTGTGAAACTAGTAATTATATCGATATACTTACGTGAGGTCATCTCTAGATATTATCTATTCAAGTAGCTCAAATATTAGAAATTATTCACACTAACTATAAAGCTTTGATTAATAAGAAAAATTATTAGCCAATAAATTTCATTATGTCATGCATGTTTAGCTTTATATATTTAATAAAAAACTAAACAATGCATTAATTGTGTTCACATTGCACACAAACTCTTAGTCTAAAAATACGGAACGTATAGGGGCTTCACCTAGCAAAATTCATGGTAGTCTCGAAAAAGGCTTACAGTATGTTTTTTTGAGTAGCTGAATCCGAATTTTTAACTTCCCACGAAAATTTCCCCCGGCAAGACCCCCAAATTTTGGTAAAATCCCCCCCCCCCCAAAAAAAGGGATTTTATTAAAAAATTCAATTTTTTTTATTGCTTAAGGGAAAAAGTATCTAGATATTCACAAAGTAGATAGAATTTAACACAAATAAGATACATGATATTATGACGTAGGATTAATGGGGAGACGGGGGGGGGGGAGGGTGCCTCGTAACATGCGCCACAGCTGTGAAGAGTGCACTAAGTTGCACAATTTCGCTTCACCACTCACATCATGTACATTCGCTCTCTCGTGCCACCTCCGAACTTTTCCTATAAGGTTACGTTTTTTGGGCTGTTGAATCCGAATTTTTTACTTCCCTCCAAAATCCCCCCCCCCCCCACCACACACACACATACACACAAATTATGGTAAAATACACCCAAAATACTTTTTTTTAATTCAATTTTTTATTATTTTAGGGGAAAATTATCTATAAATTCAGAAGGTAGGAAAAACTTGCAACAAATAAGATACATGGCATTATGACGTACAATTAACGGGGAGAAGAGAGGGACTGCCTCGGAACTTGCGGTGCGGCGCTGCGTGCATTAAGTTGCGGCATTCCGCTTAACCACTCACATCGTTTACGTTTGCTCTCCCGTCTCCCATTCAATCTTCCCCTACTAGTGGAAAATTTTTAAACAAAATAACAAAAAGTATTGAAAAATAATGACAAATCAATGTCATTTTTTATATTTCTATTTATTATTCTAATTATTATCCTAATTATTTGGGATAATATAAAATTATTCTTCTTCGCTTGACTGTAGCCGAGGACCCAGATTCACTTTCGCAATTTGATCTCTGTCAGATCCGTCAAATGTTTCACGCAAGTCTGAAATATACGGAAATATTTGTTATTCAAGTTGAAAATTAATGTTATGCGTTGCAAAGATATAATTTGCTTCAAGTCGCGTTTTTAAAGCGGATTGGTTGATCGATAAACCAATCGGTTTTATATGCGTATATTTAGCCAAATCTTGCCAAAAAATGGGTGAATCTATGGTTCTGATAAGTTTCTGGATATTTCGGTCAGATTTTCGTAATGTTTCCGCATATTTCTGTCAAATATTCGGAAATGTTTCCGCATACTTCGGTTAGATATTCGGAAACATTTCTGCGTATTTTGGTAGAATATTCAGAAACGTTTTCGCGTATTTCGGTAGAATATTCGAAAACGTTTTTGCGGATATCGGAAATGTTTCTGGATATTTCGAAAATGTTAGTATATATGCATATAAATATTATAAACATTATAGTTAGTATAAATGTTAGTATTTATGCATATTTCGGATATATTTGTGAATATTTCAGACATGTTTGTGTATACTACGGTTGTGTATACTTCGGAAATCTTAGTGTATATTTTGTAAATATTTCTGTGCATTTAGTAAACCTTCCCGAGTATGTCATATATATATATTTTTTTACGTAAGAAAGTAATACGCTTTTAAAAAAAGAATTTATATTATCCTGTGAAATTTTATTGATAATAATTTTAGATTTACAGTTAATCATTTTTTGCACATGCAAAGTTAAACAACTCGTTTGAAATGTATATTCTTGTCCATGAATCTATAATAGATATTATATATTTGATTAATGAATAATAATGTACTTCTAGTATTTGTAAAGTACAAATAGCACTGTTTATATGTTTTTTCATCTGTTCGTTTTGAACATATGTTCTAATTCACTGAAACATATGTTCTCATTCAATGAATAAATGCATCGTTTATATGACCGAAGAAAAGATATTTTCACTTCTACTAATGCGTGTTATCCTCGATGAAGAATTACATATTTGTAAAAAGATAATATCGAAAATTTGATTTGTATATCTATAAATAATTCTTTTTTAAAATGCGGTCACCTGAGCACTATCCTGTAAATAAATACGTTATAAAAATGTATAATTTCACTACATATAAATAGATGGATTTTTTACACCGTTAAATATTTTTTCTCATAAAAAGGCACACTGATTTAAAATAATTAATAACTACGATTAATTACTTTATTTTCATGAATTGTTTACTTATAAATATATATTGTTTCTCGGGTTATCTCATCTCTTCTCAAGTCATACAAATAAAATAAATACTTTTAAAGGAACTAGGGGGCTCTGCCCCCTACGAGCTACGCTCGTCAACCCACGTTCAGACACCGCAGACTCTAACATCATGCTAATTTGATCGGCTTTAAATAGATTTCGGAAGATTGAATTATAATTTGAATCTGACGTAATTTTCACCAAACTTTTCTTTCTCTTTTTAATGTTCATGTAAAAATAATTTTCTTAGAAATGAAATATTATGATCATCTTAATTTTTCAAATAAATGTATCGCGCAATTTTTTTAATTTAAACTGTTTTGCAATATTATTTTTTGTTAATTTTACGTAATAAGTGTAATGTGACGTAAATGTGGCGTAAATACTCATATTTAAGATTTCTAATGCATGTTAATGAATTTATTATTTTACAATATTCTTCCTCTTTTAAAATTCACGTGTAAGTATAGTTTTTATGACGTAATTTTCAATGATTTCCTGCTTTTTATATTTTCTGTTTATAATAGTCACGTGTAAAATAAATTTTTAATTTGAAACAAGCATTATTGTTTGCACTGTTTATACAGTTGGCAACAGTTTAAATTAATACAATTTTCTAAATTTTGTAAAAAATATCTCTCGAAATGCTGAAAAGTTGAATTTAAAATAGAAATAAAACCTAAAAAAAGGATTCAAATTAAAATACTAAAAGCAGTCTCCACACCGGGAAATTCCAACGCATAAAAGGATTTAAAAATGATTAAATTCCTATGTACAGTTTATGCTTCTGTAAAACATTTTTAATGGAACGATTTGGTCAAACTTTGGCATTAAATATCTCTTAAAATAATTCTTTGATTTGAAAACTGTCTGCATCAGCGTGATTATCAAACATTTTTCTATAATACTACAGATTTTCATATTTTTGTATGCAACAGTTTTTTAATATTAACGAAGAAAGGCCATGATTAAACATTCAAATTGGATGCCGATCTGCCGGGAATATCTACGCAGATTTTTATTGGTCCATTTCCAAATCAAAACTTTTATATATATATATAGAAGGATATATTTAAAAGGACGATAATTGTAAAACAGTATATTAAAAATCTATTTATAAATAGACAAAGTAATTTCAAAAATATATCTATTTATAAGTATTATAATCACAAAAATAAACTAATTTCTCATCAGATATGAAACATAGCGAAATATTATTCTATAATTATAAGATAAAAAATAAATGTTAAAAGTATAAAATAATCCATCTATTTTCGTAGGGAAATTAAAATTTTCAAAGTATATAATATTTATTTGTATGATGGAACTCTCGAAATTGAATAAAAAAAAAGAAATTTTTATACATCTATAAATTAAATTTTCAATAAGATCTTTTTTTACAAATGTATGATTCATAAACAAATAGGATAAGACGTATAGTATAAGTGAAATCATGAATTATTTCAGTCTCTTAAACGATACATTTCACAGTGAAATGGAACATAAGTTCAAAACGAAAAGATGATAACACCATATAAACACTAAACAGTGCTATCTGTTATTTCACCATTACTAGTACTGCATTATTTAGAGTTCATACGCTTCAAAGACCTTTTACCATAATTTTAGTAAAGTAACATTATCCTTATTTAATGGGAAAAATCTATCTTCAGATATACCAACCAGCCCTTTACGAAATTTCTGGTACAATAATATCTAAATTCCCTTAAATCGCTTGATGCGCATACATTCTGTTATTCGTTAACCAAATATCTACTATCTTGCATCTATCATAGATTCATGCAAGAGAGTATATATTTCAAACGGGTTATTTAACTTTATATCTGCTAGAAACTTAACTCTAATATTATTATTCAATAAAATTCAATTGAATAATACTAATTCTTTTAAAAAAGCGTATTACTATCTTAAATGAATATATATATATATGAAACATAAATGCTTACTTTCCTTAAAATATTCGTTACTTTTAACCACAGAACAATAAAAGTCATGTGATTATGACATTATGTATTGGGCATGTGCTGGAAATCAGAATATTCTCATCTAATACTTTACACGAAAATGAGAGTAACATTTCCGATTTAATAAGTTACTCAAGAGAATTCATAGCTTACACTACATTTTCGGAAACATTTCCGCTATGAACTGTAACGTTTCTGATTACTTTTACAATGTATTCGCTTCAAATACTTTACACAGAAATGAGCGTAAGGATTCGAATTTATTCAGTAACTCAAGATAATTAATAGTTTACACTACATTTTTGTAAATGTTTCCGCTATGGACTGTAACGGTTCTGATTTTTTTAAAGTGTAACTAATCATTCGTGTTTTCAGGTTCTATAGAAGTTGGATCTTCAAGTTCACGGGATTCCTTCAAAACGTTCTTGTCAGCCTGGTTGATCTTCTCGGTCAACAGTTCGAGTTCAATTTCTTGTGGATAATCTCCATGCAGGTCCTCGAGGATAACTTCAGGGATAATCTCACATGAATTGTTGGACTTGAGACATATGATAGAACACCTGAACCCACTTTTCTTGCAGCTACATGCGCCGCGGTGGCCTCACACCTGCATGAGATAAGCTTCAGATGCATTAATGAGCGGGAGGTTTCAATCTACTGACAGGTCATAGTCAGTAGCTGATTTTCTTTTCCAATCCCATTTTTCTGTTTTCATAAAATTTCCTAGCCAAGACTGGACTCGGCTCTACGCCCTGAATGAGTGTTGTTCAGCCGCAGCTTCAGTTGGGGACAAAGAAGCTATGATCTGTTTATTGTTATACGCGGACGATGAAACATTGATATCTAAAGGCATTCAAAGTCATGTTTTTATCCTTGCAACCATGCAAGCGAAGTAAAAATTGATTTCCAACTTTTTGTTAGTATAGCTAGCTAATTGTTTGAAACCTCCAGCTCCACCAAATCTTTTAAATCTCCTGCAGATGCAAAAAGGCTGCCGCGGCGCATGTAGCTGCAAGAAAAGCGGGTTGAAATGTTCTACCATATGCCTCGAGTTTACGTGAGATTTCATGTCAGAATAACCCTGAAGATATCCTTGAGGACCTAGATGAAGATGATCTATAAGAACTGGATCTCGAACTGTTGACCAAGAAAATAGATCAGGGTGGCGAGAACGTCTTGGAGGGATCCTGTAAACCTGAAGATTCAACTACTATAGAGCCTGTACACAACTTCTAAACGGATTAGTTGTTAGGTTAGTCGATTTTTATATTTCTTTTTTCTCCCCTTTCTAAACGTTTTTCGAACAAAATTCACGTATTTACGCTACGCTATACGCACTTAAAACCGGTTGGTTTATCCATTAATCAATCCACTTTAAAAAAGCGACTTGAAACAAATTGTATGCAACAAATGTAATTAATTTTAAACTTGAATAACAAATATTTTCGAAAATTCAGACTTCCGGGGAAACCCACAGAGCAACATTTGAGAGATCTGATAGTGATCAAATTGAAAAAAATGAATCTGGGTCCTTGGCTGCAATCAAGGGAAGAAAAATAATTTTAAATTATTCAGCAACTTAGTGCACGCTGCGCCGCGCTGCATGATCCGAGGCAACCACACCCTCCCCGTAAATCCTAAGTCATAATGCCATATATCTTATTCGTCAAATATTTTGTTTATTTTCTGAATTTCTAAATAATTTTCCCCCCAAAACAACAACAAAAAAAAAAATGGGGGATCCATTCAATGCATTTTAATCTCCTTTTTTTCGCATGGAGGAAGAGACATGCCGAAAAATCGATCTTGGATTTAGCGGTTATTGCTCGCAGCGCCATCAGTCGATGCTACTGAGAATCGCAACATAGAAATTCCTGACATCATATATAATACTCCTGAAAGATTTTTTTAATATCTGCTACCGTTTGTAAGTTATTAAATTTTAAAATCCATAAGTCACTTTTGGGGCACCCGGTACATATGTGCATTCAAAGTGCAGATAGAGATCTTCTAGAAGAACATTTCGTTATTCATTATGGAGTGTGCTTTGTGGATTTATGGTCTAATGATTCAATTAAACAAATTTATTTTATAATATACTAGCAAACCCTTTGCGTGCTTGCGTAATAGTTGAAATATCACAAGTGATATTTATATGGCTAATTTTTATTAAAATAAATTATAATTTTAGGAATAATTAAAAAATTACTATTTAAAACACAGTTTGACTAAACTTCATTATCATACTGCGTTAGACAGAAATGAGACTTAAATTAATAAAAAGAACTAAAATTAAGTAAATGATCATTAGGGTGGGTCGAAATAACCGAAATTTTTATAATCGAAATGTAATAGCGCGGAAAAGTTGCCTTTTGTAATACAGAATAAATTCCTAAAATATTACATCGATCGGTTAATATCTTTTACCGCCGCAAGGGGGCCAAAGTTTAAAAAAATCGCAAAAACATGTTTTTTTTTTCATTTTTTTTTTAATTATCCAAACATACCAATATAATTTCTAACAGAACGCAAAAGCTACATGAGGATATGAGAAATGTCCCGGTAAATGTTTATTACGATGAAATCATATCTTTATTTGCCACAAAAAGACCATATTTTTTGTAAAAATTTCAAAATTTTCTATTTTTCATTTTTTTTCAAAATTTTTCTACATTCTATAATATGTCTAGAAATAAATAATTTTACTTTATATCTATTAATATATCATAATTTTTATAACTATTTGTCATAGACTTGAAAATAAAGTTAATCATTCATTTTTCTTGACGATCGCTTCATCATATCATACTTCCTATTATAAAGAGGTAAAAATTGTTTATTTGTCGGAGATAAGCTCAGGAACTACCGAACCGATTCCAAATGCAATGGTATCAAAATGATGGTGTTCACCCAACTTAGAACATAGGCTATATCTTATGTCGGTGCCACTACCCCAAAGGGGGTGCAGGAGCAAAAAACGTTCTAAAAATGCGATTTTTGCGTTACTGAAGGGCCTAGAAATATGAAATTTGGAATATTAGTTACTTATAAGATATAAATGGTGTATAAGAAAAGTTCTTAAGCAATTCGAAATTTAAAAGGGGTGAAAATGCACAAAAAGCGTTCTAAAAAACGTTCTAAATGGTAGTTTCTACATAATCTCAGGAAATACCAAACCGATTTCAAAAGTAATGGTATCAAAATGATGGTGTTGGTCCAACTTAGAACATAGGCTATATTTTATGTCGGTGCCACTACCCCAAAGGGGGTGCAGGAGCAAAAAACGTTCTAAAAATGCAATTTTTGCGTTACTGAAGGACCTAGAAATATGAAATTTGAAATATTAGTTACTTATAAGATATAAATGGTGTCTAAGAACAGTTCTTAAACAATTCGAAATTTAAAAGGGGTGAAAATGCACAAAAAGCGTTCTAAAAAACGTTCTAAATGGTAGTTTCTACATAATCTCAGGAAATACCAAACCGATTTAAAAAATATTGGTATCAAAATGATAGTGACAACGTTTGCTCCAAGATAGGCTATGTTTTATGTCGGTGCCACTACCCCAAAGGGGTGTAGGAGCAAAAAACGTTCTAAAAATGCGATTTATGTGTTACTGATGGTCCTAGAAATATGAAATTTGAAGTATTAGCTACTTATTAGATATAAAGGATTTCTAAGAACAGTTCTTAAACAATTCTAAATTTAAAAGGGGTGAAAATGCGCGAAAAGCGTTCTAAAAAACGTTCTAAATGGTAGTTTCTACAGAATCTCAGAAAATACCAAACCGATTTAAAAAATAATGGCGTCAAAATGATAGTGAAAATGATCGTGAAATTTAGAATGGTAGTTAGTTATAAGATATCGATGATCTCTAAGGACATTTCCTAAAAAAATCGAAATTTAAAAGGGGGGTCAAAATGCGCAAAAAGCGTTGTAAAAAAAGTTCTAAATTGCAATTTCTATGCAATCTCAGGAAATAATGAAACGATTTCAAATATAATGGCGTTAAAATGATGGTGACAGACCTTGCTCCAAGATAGGCTATATTTTATATATGTTTCCACTAACCCAGAGGAGATGCAGGAGCGAAATGAGCGAAAAGCGTTCTAAAAAGTCCTTCCGGCCAGTGCCGGGAGGAAGAGGTAGCTTTCATAATCCTTATTTTAAAAAAGCCAACTTATATCATGCAAACACACGAAGCTCAATTTAGTGGAAACCGAATATAGGAGATTCAATACTAATTTTTATCAATATAATGAATGAGAATTTCGCGAAATTAGTCAGCTTTATCCAAGCTGCTTTTCTTTAAAGTAACTTATATTTGGCTGCCAAATTCGGCAATTTCTTAAAGTGCCTGTCATTTTAAGACAACATGGTGGATGAGGCTAAGCAGTGAACTTGGTCGAGACCTTAGTAATTGCTGTGCATATGCTCACTCACATCGGAATCGGTTAATATATAGGAGTGCTGTCGCATGCAAAAAATCAGATTTTTCAAAATCTCACCCACAATAGAAATTGAAACTGCTATATCTGAGCCATTTTTTAAGGTAAAGACAAACAAAAAATGCTCCTGAATCCTTATATCAAGATCAAATACTTAAGAAAGAAACCTTTTTCAATTTCTAATTTTTTTGCACCTCACTTTAAATATATATATATTTTTTAATTTAATGGCCGCCATTTTGAAACAAGATGGCTGATGAATCTGGCCAGCGAACTTGGTCGAGGTGTTGATGTATACTATCCACATGCCTTCTTACATCGAAATGGGCGAATACGTGTGTTATCGCGTGACAAATACAAGATCGTTTCAAAATGTTAGCCATGCTAGAAATTCAAAGTGCTATAAGTCAACCATTTTTTAAGATATCAACAAAAGAACAAATTTTCAGAAACAAAAACTGCTCCGGAATCTTTGTATCAAGGCCAAACCCATAAAAAAAATCTTTTTAATTTTCCAATTTTTTAATACCTCATTTTGAATTTTAAATTTAATTTTTTTTTAATGGCAACCATTTTGAAACAAGATGGCGAATGAAGCTGGCCAACGAACTCGGTCGAGACTTTGGTATGTACTATGTACAGACCAAGTTACATCCAAATAGGTTCATAAATACGCCTGTTATCGCGTGACAAAAATCAGGTCGTTTTAAAATATCAGCCACCAGAGAAATTCAAAATGCTATTACTCAGCCATTTTTTTTTAGATATAGACGAAAGAAAAACTGTTCCGGAATCTTTGTATTAAGGTCAAACACATACAAAAATAATCTTTATCATTTTCCAATTTTTTGGTATCTCATTTAAATTTTTTTATTTTTTTATTTTTTTAAATGGCCGCCATTTTGAAACAAGATGGCGGATGAAGCTGGCCAACGAACTCGGTCGAGATATTTGTGTGTACTATGTACACACCAAGGTACATCCAAGTCGGTTCATAAATACGCCTGTTATTACGTGAGAAAAATCAGGATGTTTCAAAATGTCAGCCACGCTAGAAATTCAAAATGCTATAACTCAGCCATTTCTTAAGATATAGACGAAACAAAAACTGCTCCCGAATCTTTTTATCAAGGTCAAACACATAAGAAGAAAATATTTTTTCAATTTTCAATTTTTGGTACCACATTTCAAATTTAAATTTTTCTTACAAATTTAAATGGCCGCCATTTTTAAACAAGATGGCGGGTGAAGCTATCCAACGAACCCGGTCGAGACATTGGTATGTACTATGTATAAACGAAGTTACATCCAAATCGGTTCATAAATACGCCTTTTATCGCGTGACAAAATTCAGGACGTTTCAAAATGTCAGCCACGCTAGAAATTCAAAATGCTATGACTCAGCCATTTTTTAAGATATAGACGAAACAAAAACTGCTCCGAAATCTTTGTATAAAGGTCAAATACATAAGAAAAAAATATTTTTCCATTTTCAATTTTTTGGTACCACATTTCAAATTTTAAATTTTTAAAAAAATTTTAAATGGCCGCCATTTTGAAACAAAATGGCGGATGAAGCTGGACAACGAACTTGGTCGAGAGATTGGTATGTACTATGTACACACCGAATTACATCCAAATCGGTTCATAAATACGCCTTTTATCGCGTGACAAAATTCAGGACGTTTCAAAATGTCAGCCACGCTAGAAATTCAAAATGCTATAACTCAGCCATTTTTTAAGATATAGACGAAACAAAAACTGCTCCGAAATCTTTGTATAAAGGTCAAATACATAAGAAAAAAATATTTTTCTATTTTTAATTTTTTGGTACCACATTTCAAGTTTTAAATTTTTTTTAAAATTTTAAATGGCCGCCATTTTGAAACAAAACGGCGGATGAAGCTGGCCAACGAACTCGGTCGAGACATTGGTATGTACTATGTACACACCGAATTACATCGAAATCGGTTCATAATTACGGGAGTTACAGTGTGACATAGGTCAGATATATATATATATATATATATATATATATATATATATATCAATTTTGAACGGAGGGTGGTTTCGGGGTCTGGGGGTCATGATCGATGAAAATATACAAAAATTTTTTGAAATCGCTTTCCTCAGAACGGCTGCAATAGGTAGCTTTTTTGTAAAGAAAGCTACCTAAAACGTTCTAAATGCAGATTTGTCACCAATATCTCAGGAAGAATCAAACTGATTTCAAAAGTAATGTTAAGAAATTGATGCTGACAGCCTCTGTTCTAACATAGACGCTATTTTAAGTCGGTATCACTATCACCTAGACGTCGCAGGAGCAAAAAAGCGTTCCAAATTTCGATTTTTGTGATCGGTAGGGGCTAGCCACTTAAAATTAGGCAAGGTACATATCTATTACACATAGATGATCTTTAAGAAGAGTTTCGAAAAAATTGGAAATTTAAAAAGGAGTGAAAATGCGCGAAAAGCGTTCTAAAAACATTCTAAATTGCGATTTCTACTCAATGTCAGGGAATTCTAAAGCTGTTTCAAAAGTAATGGTTGCAAATCAATGGTGACAGTCCCTGCTATAACAGAGGTTATATTTTATGTTGCTGTCACTACCATCTGAGGGTTGCAAAAGCAAAAAATGTTCTAATTTGCGTTTTTTGCATAACTGAAGGGTCTAACACTTTGAAGTATGGCATGGTATTTACTTACAAGATGCAACTGCTTTCTAAGAACTGTCGAAAGAAAATTTCAAATTAAAAAAGATGAAGTGAGCGAAAAGCGTTGTAAATAATAATTTTTATGTAATCTTATCAAATACCAAACCGATTAAAAAAGTAATGATGACAAATTGTTGGTGATAGAACCTGCTCAATCATAAGCTATATTTTATGTCTGTCCCACTACCACCAGAGGGTTTCAGTACCTAAAAACTTTCTAAATTGCGATTTCTGTGATACTGAAAAGTCTAGAAACTTTAAATATGGCATGGTAGTTACTTATAAAATATAAATGCCCTCGAAGGACTGTCGAAAATAAATTTGAATTAAAAAGGGGTGAAGTGAAAGGGAGGTGCGAAAAGCATTCTAAAAAAGACCTAAATTACGATTTCTACGCAATTTCAGGGAATATAAACCAAATATAAAAGTAATAGCTGCAAATCAATGGTAGCAGTCTCTGACCCTACACAGGCTATATTTTATGCCGATGATTCTACCACCTGGGGTTCACAGGAACAAGAAACGCTCTAAAAAAGGCCTTTAAAAGATTTCTAAATTACGTTTCTGTGGAATATTAGGAAATAACAAAGCAATTTCAAAATTAATGTTTGCAAATTAATGGTGACAGTTTCTATTTCAACACAGCCCTTTATGTTGAGAGAGGTGGTAGGACTTGGAATTTGACATGATGGTTAATTTTAAGATGTAAGAAGATGGTTTCTAAAAAATTCAAAACTTCAAATGAATACTGAAATGAGCGTATTAATTGAGCATAAAGGTTTCAAAATATTTTCTAAATTATCATTTATTTAGTTTTATTTCGTTTTATTAATTTAAGTCTCATTTCTGCCTTATGCAGTGTAATAATGATATTTAATCAAACTGTGTTTTAAATAGTAATTTTTTTAAATTATTCCTAAAAAGTAATAAGTACGTTTTAATAAAATAAAATATTATCTTTTAATAAAATAAAAATTTAGTTACTACATTTTAATAAAAATTAGACATATAAATATCACTTGGCATATTTCAAATATTACGCGAGCAAAGCCGCGGGGTTTGCTAGTCTACTGATGTTTTACTTCATAACAGCCAATTCATGCCACAAAAATTATATAAAATGAGCAAAATGTTTTAGTATTTTATTAATTAAAATATAGAGATGTTTAACCGAAAAAGGTTAAATAAACTTAAAATGAAGAAGTATTTAATGTAAATGAATTTTATAATATAAGTTGCTTTCAGATGAAGCCATTATTCCTCGAGAGGCCAAAATTGATCAGATGTGATCCTCCCTCTATTCTAGTAAACAAACTTTATCAGAAATTCAATGACTTTCTAGTGACTGAGTGGGACAAGGAAAGTTATAATAGCTGGTATCTTTAATCGAACGTTTTAAACTCACCAGCGTTGTTAGTCGTTAGAGAAACTATAACAGGTTGTTCCGTTAGTTTTCAGTTTTGCCAGTAGACTAAAGCCATACAATTTTAAGATTCAATGTTGAAGTCTGCTATGATAAAGTGACGGATGGCACTATTCTAGTCCACAGAACTTCGTGCCTTTGCAATTTTCTTCATGGCTGGGGCCTCTCATATTCTATCATCCCAAAGAGGCTATTTGTATGATTTGCGAAATAGTCATTTCGTGAAAATACAGGAACTATAATCTTTCGTAGATTATCTGTCAAGTAACGTAAGTTACTAACTATAGTGCACAGATTCTGGAAAACATGAGTGATTCATTTTAATTGTGAACCAACTGATGCAGTACACTTTCAGGATGTACTCAAAGAGTATGACAAGTTAAGAAGAGGGTTTCTTTGTTCCAACGTAGAGTCTCAAAATTCGAATAGCAGTAATGATCCACCTTACGTGAAATATTTGTCCAGGGACTCAGCAAAAAAGGTCAATTTTATACATGCGTGTTGAAAGAGCTTGCAATATTTCAGACATATACTTCTGGTCAGTAGACAAAGCATCTTTATCAACAGCTAGGTGATCAGATTAAACTGGCTTAAATTTTGCAATTGGCAATAATTATCAAATCACAAGAGATCAAAGAGAGAGTTTGAAAAAGATGTCTCAGTGGAAATTCATTGAAGTGAGGTCAAGGAAGCCAGTAAAGTGGTTTTTTTTAAGTTGTTCTCAAGTAATCCTAATATAACACCACCTTTGCATCCTGTTTTGAAGACAGTTCCGTGAAATTCGACTGCAATTATTATTACAGTTTGGATTTCATTTTTCTTCAAATAATCTATAATGCCATTGCATATAGAAGTCGCCTTGCCAGACGATGGGGTCAAATGACGAAAATAATTGAGACCTGGTTCTAGTATCAAAGAGATATGTTCCTCCTTGACTTCGCAAAGATGGAACTTTGCCACCTCTTTAACCTGATAGATATTTCTATCTTTAGGGCCATCAAAGTATAGAGTAAAATGAGTACATTACAAAAAAAAACGAACAAAGTGTAACGTGGCCCTCTAGCAGCGAGAAATTAATTTTACGTGCAGGCAGCTGCAGGTGTTTCTATCATTGAGCAAATTTTTTTAACAGAATTACTGTGATCATGGTTAACAATGTGCATGAAATTAACAACATAAAATGCCTTTCCCAGCCTATAAGAAATGTAAAAAATCGGAAAACATTACAAAAGTTATGAAAATTGAAAAAGATGAAAAACTTTAATTTTTAACATTTTTTAGAAATTTTGGCCCTGTTGCGGCGGTAAAAGCAACGATGTCACAAAAATGAAATGTTAATGTTACATTACTAATACCTTGGCGTGGCTATTACGTTCTATTTGAAATTGAATAGGTATGTTTGAACAATTAAAAAAAAAAAAATGCAAAAAGTATGTTTTTTGCAATTGTTTCGAAATTTGGACCCCTTGCGGCGGTAAAAGATATTAACCAATCGGTGTAATATTTTACGTATTTTATCCATTTTACAAAAGGCAAATTTTCCGCGCTATTACATTACGATTATAAATATTTCGGTTTTTTCGACCCACCCTAATGATCACTTAGAAAATATTTTGAAACTTTTATGGTCAATTAATACGCTCATTTCAGTATTCATTTGAAGTTTTGAATTTTTTAGAAACCATATATTCTAACGTCTTAAATTTAACTATCATGTCAAATTCCAAGCTTCTTGTCAAATGGTCTACCATCTCTGTGAACATAAAATGCTATGTTGAAATAGGGACTGTCACCATTAATTTGTCAACATTGATTTTGAAATCGGTTTGGTATTTCCTAATATTCCACAGAAACATAATTTGGAAATCTTTTAAAGGCCTTTTTTAGAACGTTTAACGTTCTACCAAACCCAGGTGGTAGAGTCACCGAAATAAAATATAGCCTGCGTAGGATCAGAGACTGTCATCATTGATTCGCAACTATTACTTTTATAATCGGTTTATATTTCCTGAGATTGAATAGAAATCGTAATTTAGGGCTTTTTTAAAACGCTTTTCACTCTTCCCCATCGCTTCACCCCTTCTTAATTCGAATTTAGTTTTTACAGTTCTTAGAGGGCATTTATATTTTATAAGTAACTACCATGCCATATTTAAAGTTTCTAGCCTCTTCAGCATCACAGAATTTCACAATTTAGAATGTTTTTTGCTACTGCAACCCTCCGGTGGAATTGGCACAGACTCTTATAGAATATTCTTAGGATATAGCTTATGTTTGAGCAGGTTCTTTCACCAACAATTTGGCACCATTATTTTTTAATCATTTTGGTATTTGATAATATTGCATAAAAATTGTAATTTAGAACGTTTTTAGAACATTTTTCGCTCACTTCATCGTTTTAAATTTGGAGTTTTCTTTCGACGGTTCTTATAAAGCACTTGTATCTTGTAACGTGATTACTATGTCAGATTTCAAAATGTTAGATCTCTCAGTTACGTGAAAAACGCAAATTAGAATATGTTTTGCTTTTGCAACACCCAGATGATAGTGATAGCAACATAAAATATAGCCTATGCTGGAGATGGAATGTCACCAATAATTTGTAAACATTTCTTTTGAAATAGGGTTTGATATTTCCTGAGATTGTGTAGAAATCGAATTTAGAACGATTTTCACCCCTTTAAATTTTCAATTTTTTTTAAACTGTCCTTAAAGATAAATTATATCCAAAAAATATGTGCCATGCCTAATTTCAAGTTGCTAGGGCATAACGATCACAAAAATCGTAAATTTATAATGTTTTTTTCTGCTGCAACCCCTAGTTGGTAGTGAAACCCGCATGCAATAGCGTCTATGTTAGTGCAGAGGCCGTCCGCATCAAATTCCTACCACTACTTTTGAAATCAGTTTGATTCCCCCTGAGATAGCTGCCTTATGTTATAGCAGAACTTATGTCCAGCAGATACTGCTGATCTTTGCTAAAAACGTTTCTGTAAATTTCTGGAATAAAACACTCAACACCGTCAAACTTTACCACCGGAAATTACTGTTACATTTCAATGAATTTCCATTCCGGCATTTGTTTCAAACTTTAGATGGTGAAACGACTGGATCAAAATCATTAAGTGGTCCGATTGGCACACAACTCAGTAAATGTGAGAATCTCCTTGTGTTAAGTTTTGACAGTCTTGAGTGTTTTATTCCAGAAATTTACCGAAAAGTTTTAAGCAAAGATCGGCAGTACCTGCTGGACATAATATCTGCTATAAAATCAGATAACTGTCCTGAACATTTATCTGTTCGCGAACCTAGCATACTTTCCCACTCAACGTGGTTAACAAAGGCATTCAGAGTCATTCGATTGTATTTAGGTATTGAAACCCACCAGATGAACACAAGATATTCATTTATTTCTCCTAAAGTTATATATACCTCTATGGTTTCCAATCAAATAAAGTAAACTCTTCATAAATAGAACAGAATAAGTATTTAAAGTTATAAAATCGCCAAGATACCTGCCCAAAAACGTGCTGACAGTCATTGATACAGTAATTGAGAGGAACGCATTTTTTGTCCATCCAGAAAACTTTCCTTTAAGTATTAAAGTAGATAAAGGGGATCATATAAGATAGTCAGATTTCAGAAGAATTATAAATGCTAAAAACGTAGCTTCTAAAAGAAAGTCAATCAAGAGTTTTTAACCACCCAAAACCAATTTCCTATCTATAGTATATATCGAAAGGATTCATTGGAAAAATATTACACTTTCAACACCACATTTACTCCAAAGCGTGACCGATCAAGATATCTGGTCTAAGGTCCAATCAAGTGGAACAGCGGCTGAGTGTAATTTTGACCAATTCCCATGTCACACCTAAACAGCAGAACGATGCGTGAAGCTGGTAACCGAGGCGTCACAAAAAGACGTTGGCTCCAATTCCAGAGATGGTTTTATAAGAACTACACTTATCTCAATATCTCCAATTTGTAGTTTTTCAAGCAAAGCTTATTTCAAAATACGAAACTAAAGTAAAAAGGAGTAAAGTACTGTATTTCATTACAAACAGTAATTTTTCATAACCAGAAAAATGAATTTGTTTCAATGGAAATTTGTCAATTTTTTAAAAAAGTGTTTTTCTTTTAAACGTAAGGCGCAACTAATAAAGTGAAAATGTATTATATTTTTAGCCTTTATTTGTTATTCTAATACTATTTCTACTAAAAAATTACTATAACTAACTGTTATAGTAGTTATTTTATTTATTGCTATTTATTAGAAAAATGATAAAAATCGCATATTTTCTCAAATTTTAGAGCCGATGCGCTACCGCCAAACGTAAAATTTTATTTATTTTGTTTTTGCATTTTGCTAAGCTACCCTAGAGGCAAGTTTTCCGCGGTATAGCAGATAAAAAGAAAAAAAAAAAAAAAAAAAAAAAAAGTTTTTTTCGGCCCACCCTAATGTATATAGATGTATGTAGGAAATATTAATCGTTACTTTCACAGTATTCATTTATTTCTGTCTTGTATTACTCGTCTATGACTGTAACCGCATACTTATTGTTTCATTTTCATTCTTACTTTATATTCTTTGGCAACGATCAAAGAAAGAAAAAACGTCATGTGACCTAACAGTTATGTAGTGGTAGTCGAGTTTGTTCTATGCAGCGAGAGGCTGCGATTGTTATAATGAGATCTTGGTTGTATGTTAATTGTTTTGTGTTTTGTCATTACATATTGTGGTCGTCAATTAAAATGACTGAGAATTTATTCAACCCCTAGGCATCCCGACCCACAGAAAATTGGGGGCTCGGCCGGGATTAATAATGAGTCTTGTGCCAACGGAATAATTTTCCCGCCCGACCGTTATTGTGAACCATCAGAGTTCTAAATAGAATTTTGCAGTCACCCTGACTCTGTGAAAGAAAAAAGTGAAAACCTCATGGTTTTATGTCGAGAAAGAATCACCCTGATTCTCTATTTCGGATCATCCTGTATCCGTTTGTGAAATAATAAAATAAGAAAAGCCATCTGGCTTTCTCCACAAGTCACATTGTGAAAGAATCTGTGAATAAAAAAAAGAAACACACTCTAGTTTCTTTTGTGAGCTAAATGTTGTGAAAGTGAAAGAATCAAGATCCCGATTCAAGTGTTCGACGCAATTGTCAGTTATAAATTTTGTGAAACAACCATCCCGGTATATTTAAATTTGTGAAATATTTAGTGCGATCGTTAAATTTGTGAAATATTGACGCGGCAACAAGCCATGTATTTTTCGTTTCATTTAAAAGCTTTGTGAGTCGATTTCATCAGTGCGACACAAGAAAACAAGTGTTTTTCATCAGAAAAAAAAAATAAGAAACCAAGTGATATTTTTTTTGTTTGTCTCAGATTCTACTTTTTAATAGATAACAGATAAGCAATGTGGATCCTTTTCTTTTAATTTGTGTAAGTAATTTATTTACTGTGGTTAAAAGGAAAAGACTTTGTTTATGAAATTTAAATTTTATTTGATTGAGCATTTGAAATACAAGTATATTTTTATTTATTTTTGCTTTCTTATACAAATATGTGATATCAAAGAGATAAATGTTTATTAGTTTCATTTTTGCTAATGTATTTATGTTTCAGCAACGATTTGAGTTCAGTAAGTTCTGTTCTTTTTCACTGATTTAAGAACTGAAATGCATGCAGTGTAAGTTCTGTTGAATCAGGGTTGAGTGCACTCAAAAAAGGTTATTCTAGTTCTGATTTTTATCATGACATTTGATTATTTGTGATTTTATTTTGATTATGCAATTTAACTTTTATTTTGATTATGTTTATATGATATAGTCTGCTCATTTTGTTCTATTTACCTAATTTAAACTCAGAATTTATTTGTTTTATTTCGCTTCTGGTATTTAGCTGACGATACTTATATTTATTTATTTATTTTTATTCATATATTTTTTAGTAATATGAAGCCAAGATTTTAAGATCTGTTCGTTCTCGTATATATTTTAAATCACGAATTCTGTTTCTTAGTTATAATTTTATATGAACTAACTTTTCTAGTGGTGATTTTATAAGAATTAAATTTTATTAGTGATAATTTCATAAGAACTAAATTTTGATTTCTTAATAAGCAAATTTTAATTTTTGGGACCTGAAGGTCAGTTAACATAAAACTGCGTTTGAGAAAATGGCCTTTCTCAGCAAAGGTATTAAACAAGATTTGCAGCACGTCGCGACGGAGTTGGGAGTTAGAAACGTAGAAAATTTAAAGGTTCCTGAATTAAAAGATGCTATTATAGCAGCTGCTACGTATGAGGAGGAATTTGTAAAGGGCTATTTAGATACTGTTATCGAGGAAAGGAAAAGAAATAAGGAAGAGGAAGCGCGAAAACAACAAATGGAGTTTGAATTAGAAAAATACGCCTCGAAAATGAAAGAATCGTCGGAACCAGTCACCAAAACGGGAGTCAACCCGAAAGTAATGGAAAACTGCGTATAAAACTGAATGATATTATTCAAAAGTTCGATCCCCAAACATACGATATAAGTCTTTATTTAATTCTTTTTGAACGCCAGACGAAAAGGGCGGAAATTAAAAAGGAATTTTGGGTTACACACCTCATTGGACTTTTGCCCCAAGAAATTACGGAGATAATCCCTAGGGAGAGCGAAGAAGTAACCGATGATTACGAAAAGGTTAAAGAAGTACTACTAAGGAAATTTACGCCTGAAAATTTTCGACAATTGTTTGTCAGGCATGTTAAAAGAGCAGACACAACGTGGCGAGATTTCGCGTACGATTTGAAGAACTATTTTAGCGAATGGGTTCGAGGTTTAGAGGTTACAACTTTGATGAGTTATGCGATTTAATGATTACTGATCAGATAAAACGAAAAGTGCCTCTTGAGGTAAAAGAAAACTTCTTCGACGAATGGTCGATGTTTAAATTATCAGATGTTATTTCAGAAAAACTAGATGATTATGAAAACATTAAAATGACGTTTAATAGAAAACCGAAAGAATCTCAGTACAAAGAAAGCAGAAATATTCCTTTTGGGAGGCCACATTTTGGCAATAACGGCAGAGAAGATAGAACGTTTGCGAGATCTTACCCAGAGCAGAGGAATTTTGACCGGGGAATAACTACAAATCTAGAAACTGAAAAGTCTGAAAGACAAAAATCATTCAAATGTTATGAATGTGGAGAAACCGGCCACGTCAGATCGTATTGTCTCGAACTCTTAAGAAAAAACGGAGGTAAAATCAATGAAGAGAAGGTTTCTGATGCACATGTAGCATGAAACTGTAACGTCATCGCATTTAAAAAAAAAAATAAAACAAAAGAAGCTACCATTAACAATCAAACTATTCCTGTACTCATCGACACAGGCTGTTCAGTGCGAATTCTACGCGAAGACTTATACTAACAAATTTCTGATCGTCCAAAGCTGTCCAACAACTCTTTAGTATTATCGGGAATAGGGTCATCTAAAGTTTATACAAAGGGATCGATTGAGCAATAAATAGAATTAGATGGAAGTAAATACTCCCTAACGTGGCATATAGTGCCAACATCACAGATGGATTACCAAGCAGTTATTGGTATGGACATTTTAGATCAAGCAAGATTAAATTTTGACAAAAATGGCGTCGAATTTTGTAAGTACGTGACGACAAATGCATTATTCATGCAGGCATCCCAGTTAAGCAATAAAGATGAAGTTGAGCTGAACCACGTTCATGATACGCAAATAAGGGCAGAGCTAAAGGAAGTTACTTCTGCATGTACAGTGGGTTACCAAATTATTAGGGACAGTCATATTTTTTGCTAGTTTAAACTTTGGGTGCACTTGACTGCGGCTCTAAGTGGTTTAAGTGTTGCAGAAATGTATTTTACCGTTGTCAACATCTCTATAATTCAACTTTTAAGTACTTTTGGTATGTTAAAAGGTTTGTTTGCTTTCTATAAATATTTTAATAACGGGAGAGACGGGAGTCTTTTACACACGCAATAGTGGAAGACGCTTTTCTTTAATTTAAACAAAATTCTTTGCTTTTCTTTGGAAAAGTTAAGAATTATATGTGAGTATTATCTTTCTTTTATTGATTAAATATTTGTTTTTTGCGAAATTATTTACAATTTTAAATTATTTTTTTATTTTTTTAGATTTCAGTATGGGTCCAGGAGTTGATTTGTCCCCTAAGGAAAAAATCTGAGGTAAAAACCCTTCTTCTGCATATGAGTCATTCCCAAAGGAAGATAGTAGAACTTGCTGGAGTTTCCAAGTTAGTAGTCAACAGAATAAAAATAAATATGAACAAAAACCAGACACTTTCGCCCAAACGAAAAGGTAAAAGGGGAAGAAAACGCATAACAACGCTACGTACCGATAGGAAAATCCGGGATATTTGTTTAGGAAACAGAAAGAAAAGTGTGTGACTCCATACCCAGATGCTTCAAGAATCTGGAATACCAGTTTCTAAGAGAGCTGTGCAGTGGAAATTAGCGGAGGAAAGGTTGACAGCCAACCGTCGTCCAACCAAGAAACCCCGGTTGACAAAAGCGATGAAGAAGAAGCGCCTTGCCTGGGCTCGTGAATACCGCCAGATGACAGCTGATGACTGGAGTTAGGTCAGTTGTTAAGATAATTATTATTTATGTCATTTAAAATCTTTATTTCTAAATTATTAACATATTTTGTTTTTCAGGTGTGTTTCTCAGATGAATCAACCTTTGAGATTTTGTCCGATAACAGCAGCTTTGTCAGGCGACACCCAGGCAAAAAATACTGCCCTGACTGCATCGTGGAAAGTGTTAAACACCTTGATAAAATAACGGTGAAATCTGTGATAAGCGCTAAAGGGGTTGGACGCCTTTACATTGTCCAGGGAACCATGAGACAAGACCAGTACATGCAAGTTCTGGAAAATCGGCTGCTGCCGCAAATTGAAGAATGGTTCCCAGGTGGTGAAGAGTTCATGTTTATGCATGATTCAGCGCCTTGTCATAAAGCTAGAAGTATTACAAAGTTTTTGGAGGACCACAATATCCCAGTTTTACCTTGGCCTGGCAATTCTCCTGACATAAACCCCATAGAAAACTTATGGGAGATCACACGCCGGAAATCACCAAAGATATGATTACAACCAAGGTACAACTCATCGAAAAACTAATAAATGTATGGCATCACAACCCTAAAATAAAAGAAAGGGCCAGAAATTACATAGAAATCATGCCGAGATGCATGGAAGCACTCCTCGAAGTCAAATGAAATGCCACCAAATATTAATATTATTTACTTAACATGGGTAAATTGACGGTATTATATGTTTGTTGGGTTTTTTTCACATACTAATATTGCGTAAATACTTCGACTATAAAAAGAAAGCTTTTTATACTTAAAAACAATGTTTATTTTCAAATTATATCCTAATATTGTACAAAAAACCTATACTTCATGGCTGTCCCTAATAATTTGGCAACCCACTGTAAATCGGAGAAGAACGAATCGGTTGATGTCCCTATGAAAGTCGTGTTGACAGACGACACTCCAACAGAATCTGAAAAATCTTATTTAAGCCGATATTTACGAAAAAGAAAGCTAGATGTAAAGGATGAAAAATCAGCTACAAAGCAAAATGTTTTGCGAAAGTTACCATTTCGAAGAAATAAAAATGCTCCAGATATACCGGATTTAAATTCTAATGCATTTTGGTGGAGTGGTGTTGGAAAGGAGCAAGGTTGTAAACTTAGAGACATACCAGAAATAAGAGAACGAATTCAAAAAGCAAAAAATATCCGGCCTTTGTATAGAGTTCTATTTTTCCAATGGCCAACAAATGATCAAGATATTGTTGGAGACATTCTTAAGTTTAATGGTTTCCCATTTGATAAATCTTCTTATGAATATAGTAAACGTCAGAGCCTTATGAAAATCATGCTTGATGAAACCATATTCCACATTTGTGAACTCCTGGATATTAGAAAAGGTGATAAACTGTCATGTATCAAGAATATTCTTGACTTTTTATTAAACCCATCTGCAAAAGTTGATCCATCTACAGATCCTAGGGGGCAATCAGCTGTTCCTCTGGAGAGAATAAAAATTGATGATGCATCTTTTCGTCAGTCATCAAGTAATGTTCAACTAAGAAAAGGTAAATATTTTAGTACCTCCAAAATTCCAAAAGAGAAGGATGTTAAAAGCAATTTTGTCACTCCTACAAGATTAACACGGAGTTCTGGTTCTGTCAATCATTATATTTCTAATGTAGCTTCACAGAATAACAGAAATGATCATGTAATGCGTTTGAATAACCAAGAAATAAATCTAAGAAGCAAAGATTGTGATGTATTTAGGTCACATTCTTTCAGTCAAATTCAGGCTGAAAATAAAAGGACATATGACAGAAAAAGAAAAAGAAAGTCTAAATACAAAATTGGTGATCTGGTGGCCATTCGACGAACTCAGTTTAGCACAGGGTTAAAATTAAGACTTAAATATTTTGACCCGTATAAAATAACTAAAATAAATCCCAGAGATAGTTATGAAGTGGAAAAAGTTGGTGACCATCCAGGTCCCAATAAAACTACTACCTCTGCTGATATGATGAAGTATTTCTCAAATATGCAATAAACTTGTATAGTATTATTGTAATTTCATGTTTAAATTTTTCGTTGATGCATCAACTGTACAGTATTATTATTTTTAGAAATTTGTATTGAAGTATTTAATCATTTTATTCATATTCAGTAGTAAGTAAGTAAGTAAGTAAGCACCCACCCTGGGAACCCGCTTTTGGCTTATGGTTAGGTATATTCAGTAGTATGTGCATTTTGTGTATTGTGTCTTTTATATATTGTAAAGATTTGTATTGTAAAACGTCCCTGAGGCCAGTGACACGCAGAATGGCCGATTTCTGTAGGAAATATTAATCGTTACTTTCACAGTATTCATTTATTTCTGTCTTGTATTACTCGTTTATGACTGTAACCGCATACTTACTGTTTCATTTTCATTCTTACTTTATATTCTTTGGCAACGATCAAAGAAAGAAAAAAACGTCATGTGACGTAACAGTTACGTAGTGGTAGTCGAGTTTGTTCTAGGCAGCGGGAGGCTGCGATTGTTATAATGAGATCTTGGTTGTATTTTAATTGTTTTGAGTTTTGTCATTAAATATTGTGTTCGTCAATTAAAATGACTGAGAATTTATTCAACCCCTAGACATTCCGACCCACATGTATATACATAAATATATCTGTAAATATCTATATAGATATCAAAGGACCAGACTTCTATTCTTTATACTTATTTAACATAACTTGATTAAATATGCAGTATATACAGGATGGTTGGTATTTTACAGACGTGGTCGGGACAACGCTCGACCGTAATCATCCTAATGATAGGAGAAATCTGAAGTCGTCAGCCCACACAAAGCATTTCGGACAGTATTTAACACGTTCACGCCGGCGCGGTGGGTAACACTCGACTATTTCAGAGCTGATACGTCTCCGGCTGTTTGGATACCAGTATTCTAATACAGAATATGTTGTTTTATTTAATTAGAACACTTGGGCGATTTAAAGGAGCAACATTTTCTCTAAAATAACAGTGGTGTGCAAAAAGCCGGAGACTTGACAACTCTGAGACGGCGGAGTGTGACCCACGGCGCCGGCGTGAACGTGTTAAGTGAAATACTTGCTGGTCAAGCTACATTTTAAATAAAGATTTGTGCAGCGTGGCTAATTTTCTGATCTGACACCAAACGCTGACAAATCCCTTTTTCCTTGTTAAAGAACTATCGTCTATTCAGCGCCATTAAATGCTGAGCTTGCTTGCTTTCCCGTGTTTAGTGTTTTATAGATGTTTTTATGCATCACTGCTTTCGGTCGATGTCCTAACCCAGGGTCGGCGAAGCTTTTTGTTGCCGCGTGCCAAGTTTAGTCAAAAAATATTTTACGTGACCATGACGTGCCAATTAAAAAACAAATTTAGTAGGTGGAAAAATAATGGATTAAAATTTTCTATTAAGATTTGAAAAATATGAGGAACATATATGTAACTATTATACTGTAATCATTATGGCAACAAGTATATTGTAGAAAAAAAATAATGCTATGTAATTTGATTTATGTTGCTACATCTTAATATCAGGTTAATTTTAATGCAAACTAAACTCCGGATTTAACTGACAAGTGTTTTCAGTATGAATTTTGATATTATTCATTCGTGAAAACAGTGGCTTGAAAGCATAGATAGTCAGAAAAACTGTTAAAATGGTAAACAACAGTTTTTTTATTAATAGCTTTGAAATAAATTCAAATATGCCGTAACGCATCATTAGAATTTAGTAATATCTAATTAGCGATTCTTGTCGACAGTTTTCAAATAAATTGTTTATTTTTTTTTATTTTTTTTTTTTTTTTTGAGACCATAATTAATCAGATTGAAATATAATATGCCACAATAAAAAATTTTCAATTTCCATTTAATCGAATTCAGAAAAGATCAGTCGCAATTTTATTTAATCTCACTTTATTTTCATTTAGAGCCACAAGCAATGCCGTGCCAAAATTATTCTTTCGCGTGCCATAGGTCCGCCGACCCTGTCCTAACCCGTCTCTGACATAGATATATGTATATAAACATACGTACATAAACATTTTTATACAAATAGTTTTATACATAAAAAATAAAAATACATTTTAACATTTTCTCTTAGAAATATTAAAAAATTATAGAACTTAATTTTGTTAGTTATATTAAATGATTATACATTATAAATATTAAAATTATATCACATTCTTTTTATGATATGTTTAATATCCCAGTGATAAAATAATAAATTATTACAGAATTATTTACAAGAAAATTCATTCTAAAACGTTCTCATCTCTGAAAACGTCAATTGACAAAATGTTTTCCTTGAGGAATTAATATTTGTATTTATATAAGGAATTTAAACTAATATAATTATTTAATGGAAAAATACATTTTTCTTGATTTACTTCCTTAGATCACTGTAGCATCACTTCAAAAAATACGCTTGAATTCACAAAACTTATCTCGTGTATTTTCATTTAGTTATAAGAAGCTGAATATAAGGAAGCCATAATTACGTGTTTGAAGCCAATATTTCATGCACGTAACATCATTCTGCACAAAGGTAGTAAACTATTTTACTCAATTATGCATTATTCAACTATTGGATTATTTAAGTAAGCATAACTTATCTGAAACGTATGGATTTGCATTGCTATGCGAAAAAAGAAATTGAATATTGCGAAATATTGAGTTGCGATCTTTTCCTATAAATGTGAATATTTATTTCTGGTGATATCTTTCTTAAATTTTAAAGTTTTCGAGAACTTAAGATATATTTATATGCTTAATTCTGTTATTTCTGTTTTCGATAATTTATGTAAGTTTTATAATATTATATTTATGGGAATATAATAAACACAAAAAAATGTATTATTTATTTAACACTATTTTTCTGATATCAAGAGACATTTTATATAAGTTTTTAAGAATGTTTATTTTTCTTGTACTTTTAAAGCCAATGAGTATAAAAAAAAAACTTTCTATGTTTTGAAAGTTGTTTATGATTGCTGTAGCAAATAAAATACCAATATTTCCAAATCATTTTAAAGATGTTGTTTTCCACTGGTAAGAATAGCATTAAATAACATTTGTGGTTATATAAACAGTATAGTTAGAACACGTAAACAAATCACATGTTATGTTCTTAAATTATTCTGCCAAAAGTTAAAAAAAATATATTAAAATAAATATAATCATGATGTGAATTACTCATCGGTGATGATCAATTTATGTCGCTTTTAATGCATTTGATACATTTTAGAATGTAGCGTACTGAAAACATATATATAATTTTAATTATCAAATTTGTAGACTTGAGTTACTCTGGATAAAAAGAAAAAAAGATAGAAATTTCAGCGTTAACATTACAGATATAAACTAGAGTACAATAAAAATAATAATTGAAACCAAATATAATAGTGATATATAAATCTATACTGCTTTCACGAGGGCGAATTGTGGGAAACAGAAATATATTATGCTTATTAGGCTGAGTGCCAAATATTTTTGCTATATTATAACCTTAAAATTCCCTCTATTTATAAAATTGTCTCAAATAGATATGTAGCAGAAACTAATAATAATTTCATAACAGTTATTTATTATATGATTCACTTTTTGTTACCTTTTTAACTATCAGTGTTATGCATAATTTTCGATAACAGAAAAATTAAGTACTGAAAATTGGCTTTGATCCAAAACTTTCTTTCATTTGAACATGTTTAGCGACATAATATATGTCTCGAAAATTAGTGAAACAGTCATTGTGCTTTGGGTTGTCATTCTGAATTCAAACGCAGTATTGGACATCAATCAAAACTTTTTGCTTGTTTATTTTTTCTGTTGTTGTAATTATATGAAAGTTTCACTACCTTTTCTAAAGGTATAAAGTGATGCCCCATCAATTAAAATTCATGCTTTTTAGGTGCGTTCGCATTTATATAATTACGTAGCACATATATTCGTCATTCAGTCCGTCCGTATCTCTGTCCGTCCACATATAATTGAGCAAAAACTACCCAACCGAATGGGTTGAAATAATTTTAAATATATAATTGTTGTAATATTTTGTCGAGTCATTACACATTTTATGAAAATTGATGTACGGGAGACCGGAGCAAGTTTTCCAATTTTTATAATTTTATTTATTTTTTTTTTTTTTAGTTTTATCTATTTTGATATCTACAGGATATCATTGTATTCCCTAGACATTTCTGTACAAACTGGTATAATTATTATTAAAAAAACTAAATATAGTATTTCACAAAAAATGGCTAAGTCTAATGATGTTATGTTGGAAAATGTGCCCCGTATGCGGGGCAAGTTTTCCACCCTACTAAAAATGGTCAGGGGCACGTTTTCCAATTATACTTTAAATGACAAAAAACAGGTAACAAATCCAGCTTGTTAATTAATAAGTATTTTTCATTGTGAACTAAATGACGTAACATAAAAAAACAGTTTTAGTCCATTTCAGATTTCAAGACGAAGGTCCAAATAGCTCCCTGGCCGGAATTGGATATTGTCAGTGGTGTAGTCGTAAAAAAGACAGAGGGCATACCTTCTAAGTAGAGGGTATACGCTCAAGGCAGGAGGGTATTCCCTAGTGTATAATACTATAGCTTTCTTGAAAAACAGAGGGTATACGGTGTTCCTTAAAAATATCCAGAGGGTATACGCCGTATACCCCCGTATACCCTCCACTACATCCCTGGATATTGTTTTTTCTCGCCCCTTTTATCTGATTCCTTGAAGTTTCCCTTTATTTAGATGAATCTTTTTTTACCATTTTCAGTTGATTTTTACCAGGAGAATAAGTCAGAGTACAATACTTTCTATTTTTCTTTCCACGCCGTGTTTGCCTCCTTAGTGCAACCTTTGCAAAAGTCCTAACTTCTTTTGGTGTAGAAGTTTGTTTGGATGTAGAAGGAATGCCTTTTTCATAAGCAATAGGAAAAGTTTGAGTAGAACTTAAGTAACAACTTCTTTGGAAGTGCTAGCTTGCGTTGGTGTAGAAGGATTTGATGCTTTCGGAGTTTTTTTTTTTTTTTTTTTTTTTTTTTTGCGGGGGGGTGGGGGGGGAGACAATCGAATATTGAGAAAAGTTTGAAATCTTTTCAGGATTGTTGGTGCTTTCAATATTTGGTGAGGCAGGGGCTCGCCTGTGAGAAAAGTAGGATTTCATGGAAGCATAGTCTGTAAATATTTCAGGTTTCAGAGGGAAAATTCTCGAATTTTTAAAAACTGCCATAATATTGACTGTGGAGCAGCTCTAACTACGGTTAATGTGCTTTTTGAGGGGTCCATACACACTGCGATCTCAGTGTTGTAGCTTAGGACTATAAAGGCATAATTAACAAAATGGATTCAATAAATGAACACATTTTAGAAAAAATTGACATTCATATTATATTTTTTAATTTACCTTGTTTATTATATTGATAGTTTTACTGAAAAGACTAAACGATCAAACGGGTTCGTAGTATATATGGTTATTTGGTCGATTTTACTACACAATAAATCTATTTTTGATACAATAAGACTAGCTGATTCAAGAGGGGGAACGTTTTCCAACGAGAAACATGTTGGAAAACATGCCCCGTATGTTGTTGGAAAACCTGCCACGTCGCCATATTTGAACTTTTACACTATTTGGACGAATAGCGGTGTAAGTTATTTGCGAAACAAACGCATAGTTACCTGAAGAAAGAAAACTTTTTTTAGTGCATGCAATGTCAAAACAGTAAGTTTAACGCTAGTACGTTTATTTTACGGTTTAATAAAGTCTTGAAATTTTACTCGTCGTTGAAAAAATGAAAAAAAACAGCACTCCTGACAAAGGGACAGCAGCTACTAAACTATAACTTTTGTAGATAGTGTGTAAGATGTTGACACTTTAGCCAGTTCACTCGCTAGTGTCACCTAACGGCTCATTTAAAAACTAAAGCGAGTTGGAAAACTTGCCCCTATGGAAAATGAGCCCCGGTCTCCCCTATAGTTTAATTACAGGAAGAGTCAATTTTTTTTTCTGTTTTTGTAATTATATGAAAGTTTCAATACTTTTCCTAAAGGTGTAAAGTGATGCCCCATCAATTAAAATTCATGCTTTTTAGGTGCGTTGGTAATTATACAAATACGTAGCACTTATATTCCTCATTCAGTCCGTCCGTACCTCTGTCTGTCCACATATAACACAGTAAAAACTACCCAACCTAATGGTCTGAAATAATTTTAAATATATAATTGTTGCAATATTTTGTCGAGTCATTAAAAATTTTATGAAAATCGGATGTACAGTTTAATTACAGGAACAGTCAAAATTTATTCGTTACCTTACGGCCAATATGAAAAAAAAATATTTCAAGTGCATTTTAATGATATTACAGCCTTTCGAACAAAATGAAAATTATATGCACTTATTGGAGTGCACTAAAATATACATTCAATACAATATGTGGTGCAGAAAGCATTTATGAAACTAGCGATAGTACAAACGCACCTCATTTGCACGTTTGACCTGCAATTTCCAATTTGTTCTATTATGCACTTATAAGCTTAATAGTAAATTGAAAAAAAATATGTGAGGTTGATTAAGAATTTGTTTTATTCAAAAATGCTTTAAAATGCTTTAAATGATTAAAGTTTCTTCGCCATACGCACTTCGAAGCATTTCCAAGGTTTCCTTAGCAGTTTTACCCATTTTAAAGCAGAATTTCATATTCGTTTTCTGCTCCATTACGCAATGCATTACCACACCTTATGTTTAAGCGACTGCACGAACAGACACTCACCAAGAAACTTTGTAAATGACCCTGAACTTTAACTTACGTACCGAAGACCATAATGCGCATGTGTCTGGTTGTCGGGCTGTTCTCATTTTCGAAAGGAGGGGTGAGTCACCTTACTTTTCGGTCTCACCTTATACAAATATTTTTTTTTCTGACAATATTTGCAAACATGTATCTTTGTAATACATTCTAGCATCATGAAAGGTAAATAACACTAATAGTCTTTCTAAAAATTCATGCTATTCAATATAGGGTACCCTGCCAGTAGCTAATCAAATAAGGTCAGTGGAACGGGGTTTTTATTATATTTCTCTTCTTTTAAGTTTTAGAAGTAAACTAACATACTTGTTACAACCCTTAATGAATGTGTTATAATGGGTGAAAAGTAAATGTGTTGAAATTAAATAGCAAGAAAATTATAAATAAATTGTTTCTTTGATTACCATTTTACCAATAGTTGATCAACCGAAGAAATCAGTCGAAAATTCAAAAATTAATATTTAAAATATCATACTTGAGCTGTGATTAACAATAATTCATATAAAACTATTATTTCTAATAAGCAAGATGGCAATGGATTATTTTAAATTATCGTAATTGTCTCTAACTAATCAAAAACTAAATGTTTACATTTTTTAATTAAAAAAAAATCATAATATGGATTCTCTTCCTGTTACACTGTTGTACTGTTACTGCAAAACGCGAATTTCTGCAACAGATATCTGAAAAAATGCGAATTTCTTCAAAGAATTGCGAAAAAAATACGTGAATTTAGCCAAACAATCGCTTCGATCGCCCCCCCCCAAATATATATATATATATATATATATATATAAATCCACGGATTGTCGCGAATTTCGACAAATGGTCGCCGAAAAAAATCAATTTCGTCAATCGTTCGCAGATGAAAGAATCGCGCAAAAAACGCCAATTTCGTCAAACAGATCGCGAAAAAACACGAATTTCGTCAACGGATCTCTGAAAAATGCGAAATTCTTCAAAGAATCACGAAAAAAACGCGAATTTCGCCAAAGAGTCGCTTAAAAAAAGCGAATTTCGTCAAAGGGCGCGGAAAAAACGCACAATTATCACCGAGAGGAGACTCCCGTACGCGAGCCTCCACGGTGGGGGGGGGGGCGTTTCGATCGGGGAAAAGAAGGGAAGAACAAATTTACCAAGTTGGTTTTTGAGAAATGATCACACCATACGCATTTTAGCGTTTAACTGACTAGGAATAGGACATAATCCTTTTTTTTTAATCATCAAAAACCCCTTGTAATGTACCAATGTGGGTGGCAATAACAGTACATTTTTTACACATTTGATTTTCTTCAGAAAACATTAAGATGCTTGAATTTTCAAAGAACCTTTCTTTTTCTTGTTTCTTTCTTTCTTTGGAAATTGCTATGAATCTCATTCTTTTCTCAAACAATAAAGAACTCCTCAAAAATATCGTTATACAGAAATTAGAATTGCAGTTTCTTTGAAAGAACGAAAAAGTTTCAACAAAGGGATACGCATAGCATAGCGTTGTTAATTTTGTGTTGTAGAGATTCAACAAAAGGTACACGAATTGGCATCGTCTCCCACCTCAACCCATTAGTATAAAAAATTGTACTGCCATATGCCTTTTGATAGGACATAATTCTATTTTGTTAACTAATTGCCGAAATGTCAGTGAGGTTTACCATTGACACCCGAAAAATGTTTGGTTTTCGTTTACTTGTCTGCCTGTTCCACGAAAACTGTCGTTAAAAGCGTTGGATTTACATCTGGGGGGGGACGCCCCGATCGATCTCCCCCCATGCATGCGCACCTAGGGTAATCTCCTCCTTGTGCTAATTGTGTGGTTTTTCCGCGGCCCTTTGACGAAATTCGCATTTTTTCAAAGATCTGTTGACAAAATTCGCGTTTTTTGTGCGATTATTTTGCGAAATTAGCTTTTTCGCGCGTTTCTTCCGCAATTCTTTGGCGAAATTGGCGTTTTTCTGCGATCCTTTGGCGAAATTAGCGTTTTTCTGCGATTCTTTGGCGGATATTGCGTTTTTTTCTGCGATTCTTGACGAAATTCGCGTTTTTTTTCTGCGATTGTTTGACGAATTTCGCGTTTATTTGTGCTATCCTTTCAGGAAATTTGCGTTCTTTTCTGCGACCCTTTGACGAAATTCGCGTTTTTTCTGCGATCCTTTGACGAAATTCGTGTTGTTTTTCGTGGTCCTTTGACAAAATGCCCGACTTTTTGGCGAAATTCACGTTTTGTCCGTGCTTCTTTGACGAAATTCGCGTTTTTCGCGCGATTTTTCAACCTGCGAACGATTGACGAAATTGATTTTTTTCGGTAACCATTTGTCGAAATACGCAATAATCGGTAGATTTATATTTTTGGATCCAATGGGGGCGGGGATCTTCGCCCTTCTTTGGATCCGCGCCTGTGAAGAGGTATACACGGCGCTTAGATGACACATTTTGACTTTCAAGAATGTTAAGGGCCCTTCAGATTTCTAAAGGGGCTCCTTTTTCAGAAATTATCCTCTTATTAAAAAGTGATGGTTATGTTTTTCATCTTTCGATAATTGGTTTTTATATATATTTTTACAGCTGAATCCAAAAATGACTTTCATTATTTACCATACCATCACGTCAGGAGTTTTCACAAATCGCAAATTTTTAAATTTTGAAAAAGTCGAAATATTGCGAAAATGTGCTACTATAAAATAGACGTAACTTTTTTTCATAATAATTTATTATTTTTTTTTCTTATACCATGGATTTTTGCAGTTAAACATATCAAATATTGTGTATTTAAGTTCCTTATAATTTTATTCCATGCATGGAACTTTCTTTGAACCGCTTATTTCATATTCATTTAATAATTACTGCAAGAAAGGATTTGAGCAATAGAAATTATGACTACATTGATTATGTGCCACTCGGTATCGCCCACCCCAAAACGATTCTCTGAATCCGCCTCTGGGGTGCAAGAGCAAAACATTTTCTAATTTGCGTTTTTTGCACAACTGAGGGGTCTAACACTTTGAAATATGGAATGGTATTTACTTACAAGATGCAACTGCTTTCTAAGAAGAGTCGAAACAAAATTCCAAATTTAAAAGGATGAAGTGAGCGAAATGCGTTCTAAATTACAATTTTTATGCAATCTTATCAAATATGAAACCGATTTAAAAACAATGGTGACAAATTGTTGGTGATAGAACCTGCTCAAACATAAGCTACATATTATGTCTGTGCCACTACCACCAGAGTGTTGCAGGAGCAAAAAATTTTCTAAATTGCGATATCTGTGATACTGACGAGGCTAGAAACTTTAAATATGGCATGGTAGTTACTTATAAAATATGAATGCCTTCGAAGGACTGTCGAAAATAAATTCGAATTAAAAAGGGGTGAAGCGAAAGGTAGGTGCGAAAAGCGGTCTAAAAAGTCCTAAATTACGATTTCTATGCAATTTCAGGAATACAAATCGATTATAAAAATAATATTTGTGAATCAATGGTAACAGTCTCTGATCCTACACAGGCTATATTTTAAGCGGATGATTCTACAACCTGGTGTTCTCAGGAACAACAAATCTTCTAAAAAATGCCTTTAAAAGCTTTCTAAATTACGTTTCTGTGGAATATTAGGAAATAGCAAACCGATTTCATAATGAATGCTGGCAAATTAATGGTGACAGTTCCTATTTGAACATAGCCCTTTATGTTGAGAGAGGTGTTAGGACTTGGAATTTGATATGATGCTTAATTTTAAGATGTAAGAAGAATATTTCTAAAAAATTAAAAACTTCACATGAATACTTAAATAAGCGTATTAATTGAGCATAAACGTTTCAAAATATTTTCTAAATTATCATTTATTTAGTTTTATTTCTTTTTATTAATTTAAGTCTAATTTCTGCCTAATGCAGAGTAATAATAAAGTTTAGTCAAACTATGTTTTAAATAGTAATTTTTGAATTATTCCAAAAAGTATAATTTCTTTTAATAAAAATTAGACATATGAATATCACTTGGCATATTTCAAATATTACGCGAGGAAAGCCGCGGGGTTTCCTAGTTAAATATAATCTTTGTAAGTATGCGTATATTGAGAGTTGAGCAGTACATTTTACTGCTCATAAAACAATCGGCTTGAAAAAAAGTTGGGAAAAACTGTGTGTTTTATATACCTTTATTATTATTCTTCAAATAGCTACGATAAAACCTAGCTAAGAATGTTTAATATAAATAGGAAATAAAAAACACAGCTGAATATTTTTCTATTTCAGTAAAATTTGGATTATGCATTTATGCAATATGGGAAATGTTAATTCTTTATTCTAAAACAGAAAGTAGAACATATGTAATTATGCTGCAAAAAATTATATTTAAAACTCCTTTCATAAGCTTAGTGATCTTTAATATCAAACATATTACATCTGAATAAAGTAATTATGTTGAAAAAAATTAATAATTTAACGTAACTGCTCGTAAGTGTGTGGAAAGTACAATTCCGATTATTGCGATCTGCTGACAGGTTTCTTAAGGAACATCAAATCTGTTTCTTAAAATAACTGTTAAATAAAAATCTTAAAATTATTAAACTGAAAAAATGTTCGGGACTGAATAAATGAAATCGTTGTTCATACTTTTACACTGAAAAAGTACTGAAAATTGTTACCGGAAAATATGCCGTATAATTTATATTAATAAAGAAGAAGAAAAAAGTGCAAAGATCAATTCAAAAATATCTTAATTGTGCTAGTTTAATAGGTTTTTTTAACCTATTAGAAAGGCCGAAATAGTGTACCAGAAAATCCTTTTCATAACAATCCCTCTGCATTGATATTCAGTGTTAATAAACCGCGTTGATAAAACTGTGAAAGACTTGTTCGCTTGGTCTCTATTAGGTCCAATATCTTGGTATTTTTACAAGGTGCGGCCATTAATTTCAAAGATTTATCTAATTACCCCAGTATATATTATATGAAAGACATATCAATTTAATAGTGTAACTTATGGTGATATGACGTGTTGAACAGAGAAACGTCGCTCAGTTCTAAGGAAGAGGGTTCCCTGTTGATAGTATAATTGATATTTGAATTTTTAATCATTATTTTTTTGTTGTTGTTGTTGTTTTTTTTTTTTTTTTTTTTTTTGCTATTTCGTCTTAACACTTCTAGTAGGTGTCCAAAATATTTTACGTGACTTCATTATTTACCTAATTAAGGCATAGTTTAAACACCAAAGAAATAAATCTGATTTTTTAGGGAATACTGGTATTTTGGAATTATGGAAAGCGGAAATGACGGTCAGTTTCCGCTTCTTCACGTTAGTGGCGGCGGGGACGTCTTGTCCGAGAATTTGGAGTGAGTCGACAAAATTTTTTTGGTGTAAGATGCCGCTTATTTTCCGCTAAGGTATGTTGCCTGTTATTTTCTATTGCGGTCAAATGCCTCGTTGTTTCTTCATTGTATTATATTACACTCAGATAATTCTTACATCTAAATGCATGATCTAGTTTTAGATTATTTAAATTATTGATTAAACCGTAATTGTAATCAACTGATTAACAAAATCATTGATTAAAGTAATTGCTTTTCTAAACGTTTAATAGGACATAAAGAAATATTTAAATCTAAGTTGAACATAATTTGGAAGGTTATTACACGTAATTTGCTTTATAAATAAACCTTATATGTCTTATAAATGTTGCATAATTATTAATTTTAATCATTTTTAAAATTTTGATGTTAAATGTAGTTATTAATAATTTTAATAAATGTAAAAATCAGTACCATATATTATAGTTTTAGATAAGTAATGGTCTCTGTCCCCTAAGAACTACGCTCGCCAACCCCGTGCAGACACCGTAGACTATAAAAACACGCTAAGTTGATCTGCTTTAAAAAGATTGCGTAAGATTAAATTGAAATTAAACAAATAGTGGCAAGCTCCAGTAATCGAGTTTTTATTCATTTCCCGTTACTGGGGGATTATCAGGCAGAATAAACTGCTGTCGAAGCAGCTAACAGCTATGTTTGTGATTGATTAAATAAGATCAAACCAACAATTCCAAGTCAGCTTGTATAAAATGGCTAGGTAAACAATTTTATAAAGACGTATTCAGAGTGCATAGTAGAGGACAATAAAACTCAGAAAAATGTGTTTGGATCAAATGCATTCAATGAAACTCTTGCTTCGTAAAAGTTACTCAAAGTTCCAAAACATATGTACAGTTTGTGGCAGAACTGAGGCATTGCTGAAAAGAATATTTGAAAAAAATAAAAAAAAAACTGGAGCACTTTATCACAGTGGCATTTCCGTATTTAAACTTGTTATAAAGTTTTAAAAATTAGGCATTATTAAGAGCCATAATTCTTTTAAATGTTAAGTAGAACATAATGTCTTTGTTTTCAAATATTAGTTAGTTTGTTTTTTTAAATTACGAGAGCTTCATATTTCTATGTCTTTCAAAAAATTAAGGAAGTTAACAACTTTATTATGTCTAAAGTATTAAAATTACTTTTATTCATCCTATAATGTTTTACACTGCTTCACAAAACTTATTGTTTACAATGAAACTCCAGAAGACATCTTTCGCAAACATAGTTCGCCATCTTATCCCAATATTGGGGTAAGATGCCGAAATGCAAGCATTTGAAAAAATAATTTCGATACTTCCATAATACCTGTAAAATGAAATATATTTTTTAATCTTACATGAAAACTATAAACAGTAAAAAGATATCAATGAATAAAAATAAAAACAACAAGAGGTAAAAAAATAAGTTAAATACTACGGCATCTTTACCCAATTTAATCTATGTTTCGAAGTAACTCCCACCTGTCTAAATGCGCTTCTGTGCTCGGAAACAATTTTTAAAGTCATCTTTCGGAATGCTCTTTAATGCGGACGTCACCGTTTTCTTGATAGTTTCGACATTTTCAAATCTTATTCCCTCCAAAAAATCTCTCGGTTTTATAACAAGAAAAAGTCTTCCGATGATAAGTTCGGAGTCCATCTCCACGACCTCATGTAGGGCCAAAACCAGCTTCTCGGGGAACTCAATGTGAGACAGGGGCCATTCAAAAGCAGACAACTGCTATTCTGTTGCAAACTAGGAAGTAAACTACGAACTCTTTGCCGAAGTCTGTCAAGAACTTCTGCGTAAAACTGTACAATAACAGATTCATCAGTGGATTAAACCCATGATGCATTCCCCATGATGTCCTTCGCTATCGAAAGACGCGATTAACAATACCTAGATTTTTGTCTTTTGATATCGAAATTTTTTCTGGCTTAGTTTAGTGAGATTTCAGATCATCTTATTAGGGATATTATAGGGTATCTGTCGTTTATTTTCAGGGTCTATTAATAGCACCAGTTCTCCGTTTTTTTTCGAATCGAGCAACGCAGTGTCGGCGTCAGCGTTGTAGATGAGTTCAACGCATGACTCCATTCTGAATTGCTTTTGTTTTTCCCATAAACAGTAAGGAACGAATCTGGAACAAACTCTGCATTTCCCTAGGCCTTGTGTCAAAATTTATCGAACGACCTCCTTGGAAATATTCAGTTGATTGGCGAGTACTCGAATAGTCAATCGACTATCCGAAGTTGCAGGTTCACGAACTTTCTCAATTGTTTCTGATATGAGCAGGAGCACGAAATGTGGCCTCTATTGGGCACGTCATATTCGACACTTTCGCGGTCGTCCTGAAAACGGCTAAAACATTGAAAACTAAGTGAACGGGTGAACATTCGTCTACGTACACTTGTTTTAACATTTCACGTGATTCTACAGCAGTTTTGTCCTACTTGAAGCATAATTTAATGTTTATTCTCTGCTCCATATCGACTTCGACAACAAAAAAATTAACAGCTACGTTTTAACGCGTGTTTCAAGGTCAATCACTTGCTTCTGAAGGGTGCCGACTTCTGCGGACATGCGCAAATAAAGGACCTTCTAAGTACAAACATTACTGTGTTCTGACGATTTCCGATTCTCATACAGTTTCGTTAGTCCTGGAAATTAATTTTCGCACCTTGTATTATAGGTATATAGAAAAAAAGTATTATAGGTATAAGTGTATAAACCCGAGTTCCACATGTTACAAAAACCTTTCTGTACAAACTGGCACAATTATACTTTTAACTAAATATACTTTAATTAATAACTAAATATACTTTAATTAATAACTAAATATACTTTTTCGAAAAAAATGGTTAAGTCTAATCATGTTACGTCGGAAAGTGTGCCCCGTATGCGAGGCAAGTTTTCCAGTCTACTAAAAATGATCGAGAGCAAGTTTTCCAACTATACTTTAAATGGTAAAACACAGGAAATAAATCTTGCTTGTTAATTAATAAGTATTTTTTATTGTGAACTAAATGCACAGTAACATAACAATAACATAAAAAAAGTTTTAATGCATTTTACATTTCAAGACGAAGGTCCAAACAGCTCCCCAGCCGGGATTGGATTTTGTTTTTACTCGCCCCATTTATCTGATTCGTGTTTCAGTTTCCCTTTTTTAGATGAATCTTTTTTTCCCATTTTCAGTTGATTTTTAGCTGGAGAATATCAGTCAGTACAATACTTCCTATTTTTCATTCGACGCCGTGTTTTCCTCCTTAGTGCAGCCTTCGCAAAAGTCCTAACTTCTTCTGGTGTAAGCAAAGTTAGTTTGGATGTAGAAGGAACGCCTTTTTCATAAGCAATAGTGAAATTTTGAGTAGAACTTAAGGAACAGCTTCTTTGGAAGTGCTAGCCTGCGTTGGTGTAGGAGGATTAGATGCTTTCGGTGTTTTTTTTTTGGGGGGGGGGGGGAATCGATTATTGGGGAAAATTTGAAATCTTTTCTGGATTGTTGGTGCTTTCAAGATTTGGTGCGGCTGGAGCTGGCCTGTCACAAAATAGAAAGGCATAAAAGTAGTGTTGACAGATTGGGGACTTTTTTGTCCCCAGATTGTTGATTGACACCACTTTTTTTTTAAATAGAAATATTGGCCCTATTTAAAAATACATTAAAAATTCTGAAAAAAGTGAATTATACTATTTTGAAAAAGTGGTGACAGTCAAATAATCTATCTGAATTAAAAATGTCCCCAATCTGGCAACACTGCATAAAAACAGAGTCTGTAAATATTTCAGGATTCAGTGGGAAAATTCTCCAGCGTTTAAAACCTGCCATAATATTGACTGTGGATTAACGCTAGCGGAGCAGCTCTGAGCACGGTTAATTTGCTTTTTTAGGGGTCCATACACACTGCGATCTCAGTGTTGTAGCTTATGACTATAAAAGAATAATTAACATAAAATGGATTCATTAAATGAACCCATTTTTTAAAAAAATGGCATTTTATTATATTTTTGAATATGCCTTGTTTTTTATATTGATAGTTTGATTGAAATGACTAAATGATCAAACGGGTTCGTAGTATATATGGTTATTTGGCCGATTTTACTACACAATAAATACATTTTCGATACAATAAGACTAGCTGATTTAGGACGGGGGACCTTTTCAAACGAGAAACATGTTGGAAAACATGCCCCGTCGCCATATTTGAACTTTTACACTACCCGGACGAATAGCGGTGTAAGTTATTTGCGAAACAAACGCATAGTTACCTAAAGAAAGAAACCTTTTTTTAGTGCATGCAATGTCAAAACAGTAACTTTAACGCAAGTACGTTTTTTTTTTTTTTTTTTTTTTTTTTTTTACGTTTTAATAAAGATATAAAATTTTACTCACCGTTGAAAGAATGAAAAAAAACAGCTCTCCAGACGAAGCAACAGCAGCTATTAAGCTATAACTTTTGTAGATGGTGTGTAAGATGTTGCCACTTCAGCCAGTTTACTCGCTAGCGTCACCTAGCGGCTCATTTAAAAACTAAAGCGAGTTAGAAAACTTGCCCCTATGGAAAATCTGCCCCGGTCTCCCCTATACTTACATATCATTAAAACACATTATTTGATAAACATAATTACAGTTAATCAAAAACTAACAAAAACATATCAGTAAATAATCTCAAACATTACCGTAAGGAAGCCTCACACGGTTCTACTCTTTTTATTTTAATTGATAACTGTAGTATGCTTTTACATTTAAAATATTTTTTAGAATTTCCAGCAACAATACTAAAAATCATATTTATATGAAAAATAGCAATAATATTTTCAAATAAAGTTTTGAAAAGTATTAAAAACGATATTTTCATACTGACCTCAAGTCAGGTGTTATCAGCCGAAGAAATCGCCAAAAAACGCTATTTACAATCAGGCTTTTTATTCTGTTCATTTGATTGGATTAATAGCGCATTTCGGTTGCATTTCTTGGATAGCATAAAAGCAACTTATGTTGATTGTTCGAAGCCATAACTGAGCTTGCATAATTTTTGACAACGCATATCTTAAATAATAAATGGCAATCAATCCATTGCATACATCATTACTTAAAGATATAACTTAACCTTGCCGAATTCTAGTTAGTAGACACCGAAATCTAGGACACTTAATTTTTTTTCTAATTCCAAAAAAATCAAAAGTTGGATTGAACTGAATTTATTAGATGTTGATTTACATCAGACGGAAAATTTTCTTAACACATATATGTTCAAAAATATTCAAATTTTATTCAGCACATAACAAATCATGTAAATGGGTCATAAACCGGAAGTTAAAAATTTACTTGCTTTTAATACTTTCTTTTGTTTAAAACTGAAACAAAGTAAAATAATAAATAATAATAAACTGGAAGAAAAACTTAAGTGAACAAGGATCCCCCAAACTTCTTTTTATCGTTATTTTTTTTTATTTCACTTTAAATACTATTCAAGGGCACATTATGTACGTTGTGGCATATATTTATCACACAAGAGAAGAACGGATAAAAATAAGGAATTTTTCTGCATATTCTAAGCATTAGTAAGGACTTTACATCCATATCAATTAAAATCCCCAACATTTTTATGCAAATTTGGTTTATATATACAACTAAAATTCTGAATCGAATTTTCTATATGTGAATATAGAAATGTATTTATCAGATTTTAATTTACAGCAGACAGTAAATCTGATTAACAGATATGAGTCTAAATATATTCAAATTTTATTCAGTACATACCGAATTGTTTCGATAGGTCATAAACCGGAAGTTAAAAATTTAGCCGCTTTTAATACTTTCTTTTTTTTTTTTTTTTTTTTTAGTGAAACAAAATAAAATAATAAATAATAAAAAATGGAAGAAACACATAAGTGGACAAGGGTCCTTCAAACTTCTTTTATTATTATTTTTTTTTTAATTTCACTTTAAATGCTATTCAAGGACACATTCTATACATTGTGGCATATATGTATCACACAAGAAAAAAAAAATGGATAAAAATAAGGAATTTTTCTTTATATTCTAACCATTATTAAGGACTTTTCCTTCATATCAATTAGAAACCCAACATTTTTATGCTAATTTGGTTTATATATACAACTAAAATTGTGAATCGAATTTTCTATATTTGAATATAGAAATGAATTTATTTAAATTTAAGTTACAGCAGAGAGTAAATGTGATTAACAGATATGTGTCCAAAAATATTCAAATTTTATTCAGTACATACCGAATCGTTTCGATAGGTCAGAAACTGGAAGTTAAAAATTTACTCGCTTTTAATACTTTCTTTTTTTTTCTTTTTTTTTTTTTTTTTAAGTGAAACAAAGTAGAATAATAAATAATAATAAACTGGAAGAAAAACTTAAGTGGACAAGGGTCCTTTAAACTCCTTTAATTATTTTTTTTTTAAATTTCACTTTAAATACTTTCAAGGGCAGATTATATACATTGTGGCATATATTTTTTACACAAGAAAAAAAAAACATATAGGGTAAAGAAAAAAAAGAAAAATAGGGAAATTTTCTGTATGTTTTAAGCATTAAGGACTCTTCATCCATATCAATTAAAATTGCCAACATTTTCATGAAAATTTGGTTTATATCTATATATATAAAAGCCGTTCGCTGTATGTTTGTCCTTTATACCAATCTTCAATTTTTGACCGATTTGCACAAAACGTGTTGTGCATACGATTTAGAACGTCTAAAAGATCGCTGTCTTCTTTAAAACATCACCATACCTTTATTTATACATTTTTCTACCACCATTCATAATTTTACATTATAGAAATAGCTCATTTTAAACTATCAAATTCTATCGTTTCTTTCCAAATGCCACACATCTAAAATCTGTTCAATAATTTAAAAAAATGATAACTCGAGTACTTTGCTATATGAACCAATAAAAATTTGGATTGTCTCACTATATTTTTGTTGTTTTTGAAATTGACGTCATTCTAAGAAGAAAATGCACATTTTTCATATATTTATGTAAAAAAATTAACTGTTTTAAAATGGCGTAGTACCTTAGTTGAATGTTTCTGAACTTAAAAAATCTAATTTAATGAAGTCGTTTCAATATCAAGAAATCAATTCAGGAAAAAGATAATGATAAAAAAATCATCTGCTAGATATGACGTCAATTTCGTCAATATGATTACAGACCGGTTCTAAAAACCGGCTGCTACAGTTTATTTCCTATTTCTTTAAATTGCTATTTCTTTAATTATATCATTTAGATAAATGTTTTAATACCTGAAATGAAGTGATAACGTTCTACGATTTATATCGAATACGGTTACATAATGTACGATTTTTCTACGATTTATATTAAATAGAAATTATAACATAGCTACTATTTTCGGGGGTAAGCTTTTTTCTTTTTTAAACAAAATTTCATGGCTGACATTGCGGTTGAGCACGGCTGCGGATTTGGATTTTATAAATAGAAACATGAGTTTCCATTTAAAAATTATCTGCAATGAATCTTTGTATACATGTGTTAAAGATGCCTGCCCGTTAACAGAATATAAATAAAAATCTTTTTAATTTGAAATACGAATATATTTTTAACCCTTAGTATATTTGTTAGATTTCTCAACCACTAGAGTGGAAATCATTTTCGGTATTTTCGTTTTAGCGATCACTTATTTATCTCAGTAGCACATTTCTCCCGCTGCGGACAAATTCTCCGAACAAATCTTGAATTAATGGAAATATATGGGGGAATATGATCATCCATTTTAAAGCAATATGTATCTTTATATTAAAAGTCCTTCCGTATAACTGAAAACGATTTGATCATCACTGCGATATTATATTTTCTAATGTGTAAGACAAAATTTCGGCTGTTAAGAGCCTAATTTTTCAGTTGATCATTTACAGTAGGATTTGTTCTAAGAATGATACGGGGTTATTGAAGATACTAAAATTATTCCTCAAAAATTATCTAATTTTTTAAAAGGCAAATCTTTCAGAATTGGTTGCGCCTGATTATAGAACATTTCAGCTAATTCTATAGCAAAGCATGTACAACGAAATGTTATATACTAAAACTATTCCAGAAATTTGGGTGCAATTTAATAGTGCAAATTTCATCAAAATATGTCCAGTAGAACTTTTCAAAAAGACAAATCTTTAATAAATGGGCTTATCTGACTATTGAACTTCCTTCTATAATTTCATAACAAAGTGACGTAAAACTATATTGAATGTTTTAAAAACATTCGTGTAAAATTATCTAACAAACAATACAAGTTCCAATGAAACCCATTCAGAATTAAAAAAAAAAAAAAGTAATCCTTCATAATCGGGTTCCTCATGACTATGGGATTTTCCCTATAATTCTATGATTAATCAGCGTATAACAATGTTATGCACAAACACCTTAACTGAAAAACTAATAGTGCAAGTTGAATTAAAATTATTTCAGTAGAAGCCAAGTTATCAGCAGCAGGAATGAGAATCCAACACGAAAACAAACAAATAGTGAATTATTTACAATGATTTTGAGCAATTAAGTTAATCTTTTGTAACTAGGTTGGATGCATATTTAAAATATCAAGCTTGAAAATTACTTTAAAAAACATAAAAAATCTGTAAATTAAGATAAACTTTTCAAACAAATTACGAAAAGTGTTTTTCTCTTTTCTGTTAGACGTTGAAATAATCGGATGCATTACGTTTAAATACCAAATTGCAGTGAAAGCGTAATTATATGATGTTCATAAGTTAAGAAAAGTTTCAGAAATGGCAAAATTTATGGGTTAGGTCGTTGCTATCATCAGAATAATTTCAAAATTGGCATTGTGTTTGTAGTTTTTTTGTTATATTCGGAATATGACTCAATGAAACAGTTGAAACATGTAAATTTTTAATATTTTAAATGTGTTTTTTTATTGAAATGATGCCTTTAAAACAAATAATTGTACTTTAATATATGTTTAGACATTTGTTTGGAATATATATTATTATGGTATAGTTAATAGTTGACGCAATTAAGACTATTTTACTTATATTTCTTATTGGTCTTTTTAACGATTCGTGGATGGGAATGCACCAATCTCAGTTTTTGTCATTGCCGTATTATTTCATTTTATTGTATTTTACCCGGGAGGACCCTTATTATTGGCACGAGCGCAGCCGGGTAGATCTGCTAGTAAAACAACTAAAATTGTGAATCGAATTTTCTATATTTGAATATAGAAATGAATTTATTAGATTTAATTTACAGCAGACAGTAAATTTGATTAACAGATATGTGTCCAAAAATATTCAAATTACATTCCGTACATACCGAATCGTTTCGATAGGTCAGAAAGCGGAAGTTAAAAATTAACTCGCTTTTCATACTTTCATTTTTTTAAAGTGAAACAAAGTAAAATAAAAAATAATAATAAACTGAAAGAAAAACTAAAGTGGACAAAGGCTCTACAAACTTCTTCTATTATTATATTTTTTATTTCACATTAAGGCAGATTATATACATTGTTGCATATATTTATAACACAAGAAAAAAATGGATAAAAATAAGGAATTTTTCTGTATATTCTAAGCATTATTAAGGACTTTTCATCCATATCAATTAAAATCCCCAACATTTTTATGCAAATTTGGTTTATATATACAACTAAAATTGTGAATCGAATTTTCTATATGTGAATATAGAAATGAATTTATTAGATTTTAATTTACAGCAGACAGTAAATGTGATTAGCAGATATGTGTCCAAAAACATTCAGATTTTATTCAGTGCACACCGAATCGTTTCAATAGGTCATAAACCGGAAGTTAAAAATTTAGCCGCCTTTAATACTTTCTTTTTTTTTTTAAGTGAAACAAAGTAGAAAAATCAATAATTATAAATTGGAAGAAAAATTAAAGTGGACAAGGGTCATTTAAACTTCTTTAATTATTATTTTTTTAATTTCATTTTAAATACTTTCAATGGCACATTATATACATTGTGGCTTATATTTATCACACAAAAGAAATGCATAAAAATAGGGAAATTTTCTGTATATTCCAAGTATTATTAAGGACTCGTCATCCATATCAATTAAAATCCCCAACATTTTTATGAAAATTTGGTTTATATATACAACTAAAATTGTGAATCGAATTTTCTATATGTGAATATAGAAATGAATTTATTAGATTTTAATTTACAGCAGACAGTAAATGTGATTAGCAGATATGTGTCCAAAAATATTCACATTTTATTTAGTACATGCCAAATCGTTTCGATAGGTCATAAACCGAAAGTTAAAAATTTAGTCCCTTTTAATAATTCCTTTTTATAAATGTGAAAAAAAAGTAAAATAATAGATAATAATAAACTGGCAGAAAAACTTATAAGGACAACTTTATAAAGTAAAAAGACAAAATGCTTTAAAGAACATTGTAGTGACATTAAATATTATAATGTCCATTACGAAAATTTTCATGATCATCATTGAATTGTAGGATGTTCTGATTTATCTTTATTCTTATAATTCAATTAATTTTTCATTCATAATGGGATATGACAGCAAAATTAGTTAAAAATGTTAACAGAATAATGCAATACAAATAGAGTTGGATAATAATGATTAAATCGATTAATTAATAGTACCACATTTTTAAAAATATCGTTAACAAAACATTGCTGAGATATTCAGCATAGTTTAGCACAGTACGAAAAAGGACGATAGCACAATAAAACAAGAACTAGTGTCAATCAAAATTGTCCACCACGACAAATTTCTAGCCAAAGAAAGAAACAGGAATAGCTTCATTTCACTTCTTAAAACAGAGTTTCAAAATAACAGAATTTAAGTTGACCTTGCAGAAGAATACGCTGATGTCATGATTGTTACCTCAGCCATTTCAAGAGCCGAAGCCTTTGAAATTGTTGTATTGTCGGAGAATACATTGGTTTTCTCGTGATCATGACGAGCTTGGGATATCAACACAAAAATATCTTTTTCCAAAATCCTGGCAGAGGTAACATAGAAACCAAGTTGTTTTTAACCATATCATACAAATACAATTACAACAATGTCCCTTTTACTCATGCAATCAGAGGTTGTGATACAACATATGCTCTTTTTTGGGCAAGGAAAGTCAAAGTTTTGTAACACTTTGAAAAAACATGATCAGCTTAAGGAAATAGCCTGTGTGTTCAATAAACCAGAGTCAACCCGCCAAGAAATTATCAAGGCTGAAGAAAAATTCAGCACTACACTATACAGCGGATCCATAGACACCACACAGGCATTGAATACCTTGATGTTCCCGTTACTTGCTAAATCTGCCACTAAAAGTAAATTTCATCTTGTAAGGCTACCACCAAGGCAAGATTCTGAGCAGCATCATTTACTCCAATGTTAATATGAGATACAAGCTTGACTTGGAAACAACATCCCCCTGAACAATGGGGTTGGGTTCGTAGGTCTGACGGTCTCTTTCAGCCAGTTTAAATGTGCCAAAACCCAGGATTTGAATCCTTGCACCGTGTTGTCTCATGTACCTGTATAAAGGGGTGCAGCAAGGCATGTTTTTGACAAAAATCAGGAATCAAATATTCAGCAATTTGCAAAAACTGTAACGGGGTCAACTGCGAAAATGTGGACGACATTATTTACCCAGAAGAAGAGGATGATAAAGCTGATGCCTCGGAAACCATCGACCAAACCCTCAACGACGATGACTTTGACAACCAGGTTGATGATGTCGCAACAATCTCAAAGAAGATCAAAGCTGTTGAAAAACAAACAAATAGCTCGTTTTCTCCTCAAACTGAGGTTTACGGCCCAAACCCATCAACCCGCAAGCACTACATATAGAAGTTACTAAATACATTAAAAATCTTACCATAACTCTTACTTACATTCATGTAAATACCTACTTTTAATGCTCTTTACTTAAGTTCTAAATATATATGTATATATATATATATAAATACAATTTAGTAATTTTTTTGCAATGTTACCGTTGTAATTAACCGTTATTTCTATCATGCAGAAACCTGTAATATAAACAAGTTACATTAAAGAGGATAAAATGAATAAAAAGGTGTCAAATGCTGGTTTTTGAAATTTTCCACAAAATTAAAAAAAAAGGTATTTTTTAGAAAGCCGTAGCGCGCCTAGTAATGAGTTTAGAAAAACGTTTTTATTATGAAACTTGTAGAGAATTTAACGCTATTTCTTTTTAGGACTAAGCATAGTACACAAAAATTTATAATTTTCAAGTTATCGGTAAAAGACAGAAAAAAGTCCGAAAATTTCCCGGTTTTTTGGATCCAAAAATTTTAGCCTCGAGATATTTTTTTGGAATTAATTCATGTTACTAACATCACCATAAACACTTTAAAAACATAAAATTTTCTAGCAGAATTTTTTCATCTATTTTTTACAATTTGACTGGACTAGAATGATCTTAAGAACTGCGTTTAATTTGGAGAATATCATATATATTTTTCAGTTTGGCACAACAGTTTGCTTTGGATGTTTAATTACGTGAGAAACCATTTTAAATTTACTACTGCCGAATAAATTATTCATTATAATGCATTTTGTTTAAATATTCATTTTTATATTGGCATTTAATGAAATAAACGGAATGTTATTAGACATGAAAAATAAATTTTATTTTCGATTTATTTTTGGTTGCCGAAAGGTGCTATTACTTGTCATAGAGACAACTGTTTTGTAATAAAAATTTATTACTTAAATGGAGTATCATAAAAATGTAAATGTTATGTTATACATAAATGGCTTTTTTTAGTAATTTAATTACATACAAATATGAGCTATAAAATCATTTTAATTTTAAAATTTAAGAAAACTAAAAAATACATATAACAGAATATATCTCTCACAGTGTTATTTACTATAATTGTCTATGCAAGCGTATGTTGATGAAATAATGATTTGTCGAAGTTTTCAGATTAAAATAAGCCATAGACGCTACTTTATTATAACTCGGTTAATGGAAGCAATCAGTTTTCTTAATTGTATTTACCTTGTTTTCCTTAGATAATTTAGATAAATGAAAAGTTAATGAGACTCACTGATGTATTACTAGAAAATATAGCTAATTTAAGAAGACAAGTTTTCGCATTTGTACATACAAATATAAATAAGTACATCTATTTAGTGAAATACAATTTAAAACTTTATTTTGGAATAAGCCACTAACATAATATACGTAGTTATAGATGCAAAACTCCGTAATACTTTCTAGAAACATTAAACAGTTCTGTGCGTTCATAATAGAAAATTAATATTAGTGGAAATTGATTTCACATTATATTTCATAATCTACCGTACATCATAATATAGCTAAAAGGAGAAATATTTATGTAAAAAATAACCTCAATATTATTTATAATTTCAACTAGATCTTAATATGTAAGAGCAATTCATCTAAAAAAAGATTCTAGAAAAGTAAAAATAAATCTCCCGTAAACAATTTAATCTCTTTAAATATAAGATAACCAATTTTTATTTCGGTACTATTATTCAAAAATTCTTAACTTTAAAATTTAGATTTTTTAAACTTCTATATTATAAAGAACAAACATATCTGTGCGTAACGCATACGTCATTTTGCGAATGGAACACTTTGAAATTAGAAATAAAATTTTGATTTTGCAATTTTCTCTACTGCAAATTTTAAACATCGCACATTTTAAATTTTTACACAGTCGTATAAGGAAAAAAAATGGTCTTTTAAATGAAATTTGTTTAAAAGCTGCTTCTCAATTTAATCTAATGATATTAATTTTTTTGTAGTTTATTATTACTTTTTTTGCAATCGTGGCAATAGAAGTACTCCATTTATGTTGAAAGTAAACGGTAAAAAAGGAAAATAGTAGATTGTTGTAACTTTTTGATGCCATTTTCTGATAAAAACTGAAAAAAAAACTAAATTTAAATGCGTGCGATGTCAACGATATCGTCTGTTATAAAACACGGTGAGTTTCGGCTTTATTTAGTCTTTATTTATCAATTAAAAGATTTTTAGTTTTATTGCAATTTAACTTTACAAACGATTCGCACCAAATTTTATTTTATCTTTACAAAAATGTATTTTAAAGAATATTTGTGTAACTTATTTTTTCCGCATTTACTTAATTCGTATCAAAAATCTGAAAGAATGTAATTTTATTAATTCGTGTGTAATTACATTTTCCGTATTTTGAAAAAAATATAAATGAGTGACTTTTGATAAAACATGGAATTTTATAAACAAAAAAATGAAGTTATATAAATTATTAGATACCCGAGATTGTTTTTCCGAGCTTCTTAAATAACATCATTGCTTTCTGCTGTCTTTGCGTATTATTCCGCGATAATGATGTCATTTGCATACCGTTCTGTAGATGTTGTTTAAGACGGGATCTTAAAAGTGGGATGCTTTATCGGATGCAATTGACGTTATTTTATAAAAAAAAAGCGTGTATTTTAATTCTTAAAACTGAAACATGTTTTGCAGAAGCGCTTTATTTGCACTCCAGCTGCTTTGAAGTTCTTCACAGGTGAAAATGCTTTATGATTGAAAATAACTTATTCAAAATCACACACTGATAAACCGCAATGTTTAAAAAATATATATAGTGACTTTATGGAAGAGCAATAACAGACAGTGTGCCTGTTCTTTGCCCGAAAAATAGCGATTATTATTACAGAACTTGATGATTCTGTCCTGGATGAATTCGCTTCGCTGTGTTAGACAAACAATCAAAGAAGATCTTGTCAAAAATTCGAGGTTTAAAATAATATCAGGTTCCTCAAGTTTTTTGTCCAAAATTCTCTCTACTAATAATTTGTTTTTTCTATTAAGAATTATCTGTAATTTTATCAAAATAACATAATTTTCTTAATTTAATTTTTCATAAATTTATATAATCTATATATTTAAAACACAATAATGCTTTTTAGTCATCTTCCCTGAGCTTTATGCTGAACCAAATTTACTACTAATTTTTTTAACAGACAGCTGTTCATCTGTAGATATGCCCGCGCTAGCTGTCTTTTAAATATCCTGCATAAATTAAAATAAAATTTTAATTTTAAAAGTAATCTATGAAACTTCTTCAAAATGATGGTAACGTGATAGCTTTCCTTATTGCAGAGAAGAGAGAAATAATGAAGTTTGTTTATCTTTATTCATGTGATTTTCTGATAAAAATTCAAAATTGTTGATAAAAATTGTTGTATAGGTCTTAATGGCGCAAAATCCCAATTCGGACATAATATTTTGAACGGAAAAGGATGTATTGATTTTGACAACACGCATTTTCTTCATAAAGTTTCATATTTGTTTTCCTTCTGTATGTGTACTAAGTTTCAGACACTATATGTGAAATGCTTAAGCAAGTGAAAATGACGTCATATTTAAAAGACAATGTTCATTTTCTCAGATAAAACTAAATTTTTTAGCACAAATGCGTCAGAAAAACATAAATTACGACAATTTTTCTCTCCGGTACTGAGATTAAAATCTCCAGTTAAGAGTTCGACTGTTCAAATGCAAATATTTTGCAGACAATCGTATTAATGGTCTAAAAATTTATTCTAATAAAGCAAGTCTTCTTCTCTTGTCTTAGATCGTTCTTTTTATAATTGTGTGAAAAGATATTAATCATAATAATAAATTGGTGGAAAGTAAAGTAACGGGTATTAAAGACAGAATGGTTATTCTAATAAATGAAGTTGAATGAAAGATGGTAAGTTGGTAATTTCAAGTCAACAACATTATGGCGCGGCTATAATGTCTCAATCTTTGCTTCAAGGAAAATACACATTAGATTTTTTTTTCGTTGGAAAGGTGAAAATATTGTTGTAAAGATTTTGCATGGGTTTTTAGAAACTGCGTTTTATTGGGAGAATGAGAAGAAAGCAGTAACCTTCCATACATGTAACGTTTACTTTTCTTGATGAGCACACATATTATCAAATTTTTCTACTTATGCCAAAAAAGTTGTAAAAAAGTAATACAAAAAATTTATTATCTCACTTTATAGCACTTTTGGTGCATTCTTATACATTTATTATTGAAAAAAATATGTAATTTCAGCATTTTGTAGATGTATCAGGCATGAAAATAAAGACCTAGTACCAGTTCGATGTCTTAGCTAAAACAAGTTAAATTTTTTTGTACCTGTTTCTTCAATTTTTCGCACGAGTGTAATTTTAACTTGGAAACGATATATTCAAATCCCATACAGGTAACTGCGATTTTATAAAGTAGTAACATTTTAAAATATATAATGAAGTTTGTACTCTTTATATTCAACATGAGTTTTACACAGAGTTTTTTGTATCCTGGTTAAATGAATCGGTTGCATAAAAGATAATTTCTTAAGATTTAACTAAATAAAGTTCAGAGTTTTACGGATTTTTTAATGTGCTACTTTTCTGTTAAGGTTATGGCAGTTTTTTAATATTAATAAAAATCCTAATGCAAAAATACTTCTTTTTTTCACCGTTAATGTATGAAAGAAATTTTAAATTAAATACAGTGAACATTTAATTCATTACGTGGCATGTACAATCACTTTTAAAATAAACTGCATTTTTCTGTTTCTTGATATGCGGTTATAGTAATCCTTAAAAATCAATTATAATGAAAATATTATTTTAATGAGTAACATAAAAATGTGAATTTTTACTTATGATAAATGTTTTTTTTTTTTGTGAATGAGTAAAAAATCGGTTTGGTTTATTAACCATTTGGAAAAATGGTTATTGTTCTCGTCAGGATGGGAAATTAAAAGCATATCTGAAGGTTTTCATTGGCTTAATCCGCATTTTATTCGTTTTATGATTGGTCTATACAGTAATCTGTATTTCCCTTTAATTTCAACAACGATGGATACCTTCTGTTGCCACTATGACAAAAAAGTAATAAAAACTACAAAAAAAAAAAAAAAAAGATAACTCAGAAACAAATTGAGATACAGCTTTCAAACAAATTGCATTTAAAAGTACATTTTTTTTTCTCTATCCGACGGTGTAAAAAGTAATATTGTCAGATGTTTAGAAGTTTAAGAATGAAATTTCATTTAAAATTGGCCGTCAGATTTCTTGGAAATCTGACGATGGAAAAGCCTTTTCCCGAACAGTCAATGAAATGCTTGGATATTTACGTAAGTTTCAGGTGGATAATACTTAAGTTTCATGAAATCTGACGGGTCGCAGGCAATATTTTTAGCTTGCAATTTCTACGTGTAATAACACTATTAATGTTTAATTCACGGCGTACGTAATGTATGATCAACTCCGTGCGATTTTTTATGTCTTAAATTTTAGTCTTAAAAAAAAAATCGTTTTCCAAATAAACGTTGTAATTTGATAAATTGCTTTTTTTTTTCTTGTTAACAAACGAGAAAAGAAAAATCCATTAAACTGAAAACATCTTTAAAATTCAAAGAGTTATTGCCGAAAAATATGCATTTATTTCTAAAAGCATATGTTGATGAATGAGTGATTCATGGACGTTTTCAGCTTAATATAAACCGTAGATGGTAGTTTATTATAATTTGGTTAATAGAAGTAATCAGTTCTCTTAATTGCATTTATAATGTTTTCCCCAGATAATTAAGATAAGTGAAAAGTTCACCAGGCTCATTCATGTATTAAAACAAAATACAGCTAATTTAAGAACGAAAGTTTCGCATACATTGCTTACATATAAAGAGAAGCTCAGTAATTTAGGAAAATACAATTTATAGCTGTGTGTTCATAATAATGAAAGTAAGAGAGTTGTATAGAGTTATAGATATTATTTCTATAAAGATTATACTTATTTAAAATCCTAAAATTTTAAACAGAATGTATAAAAGGGATATTATCTACAAAATCTCCACAGACCTAAAATAAAATTATGTTTAATGAAATTGCTTGAGCACTACATTTTTAGGTAGCTTTCATTACAAAAAGCTACCTATTGCAGCTGTTCGGAGGAAAGCGATTTAAAAGAAAATTGGAATATTTTCATCGATCATGACCCTCAGACCCCGAAACCACCCTCCGTTCAAAAGTTGATATATATATATATATATATATATATATATATATATATATATATAACCATATATATAAATATATATCTGATCTTTGTCACACTGTAACACTCGTATATATGAACCGATTTGGATGTAACTCGGTGTGTACAAAGTACATACCAATGTCTCGACCGAGTTCGTTGGCCAGCTCCATCCGCCATTTTGTTTCAAAATGACGACCATTTAAATTTTTTTTAAAAAAAATTAAAATTTGAAATGTGGTACCAGCAAATTAAAAATGGAAAAATATTTTTTTCTTATGTGTTTGAACTTTATACAAAGATTCCGGAGCAGCTTTTGTTTCGTCTATATCTTAAAAAATGGCTGAGTTATAGCACTTTGAATTTCTAGCGAGGCTGACAGATTAAAACGTCCTGATATTTGTCACGCGATAACAGGATTATTTATGAACCGATATGGATGTACCTTCGTGTGTACATAGTACATACCAATGTCTCGACCGAGTTCGTTAGCCAGCTTCATCCGCCATCTTGTTTCAAAATGGCGGCCATTTAAAAATATTTAAAATTTAAAATAAGGTACCAAAAAATTGGAAAATGAAAAAGATTTGTTTTATGTGTTTGACCTTAATACAAAGATTCTGGAACAGTTTTTGTTCGTCTATCTCTAAAAAAATGGCTATATTATTGAGTTATTGCATTTTGAATTTCAATTGTAGCTGACATTTTGAAACGACCTGATATTTGTCATGCGATAACAGGCGTATTTATGAACCGATTTGGATGTAACTTGGTGTGTACATAGTACATACCAATGTCTCAACCGAGTTCGTTGGTCATCTTCATCGACCATCTTGTTATCTTGTTTCAAGATGGCGGCTATTTAAAATTTAAAAAAGAATAAAATTTGAAATGTGGTGCCAAAAAATTGAAAATCGAAAAATATATTTTTCTTATGTGTTTGACGTTTATAGAAAGATTCCGGAGCAGTTTTTGTTTCGTCTATATCTTAAAAAAATGGCTGAGTTAAGCACTTTAAATTTCTAGCGTGGCTGACATTTTGAAACGTCCTGATATTTGTCACGCGATAACAGGTGTATTTATGAACCGATATGGATGTACTTTGGTGTGTACGTAGTACATACCAATGTCTTGACCGAGTCCGTTGGCCAGATTCATGCGCCATCTTGTTCCAAAATATGGTGGCCATTTAAAAAAATTAAAAAGATATTTAATTTAAAATAATGTACCAAAAAATTGGAAAAAGAAAAAGATTTTTTTTTCTTATGCGTTTGACCTTATTACAAAGATTCCGGAACAGTTTTTGTTTCGTCTGTATCTAATGATAAAAATGGCTTAGTTATAGCATTTTGAATTTCTATGGTGGCTGACATTTTGAAATGACTTGATTTTTATCCCGCGATAACAGGCGAATTTATGAACCGATTTGGATGTAACTTGGTATTGTAACTTGGTACCGATTGGTATGTACATAGTACATACCAATGTCTCGACCGAGTTCGTTGGCCAGCTTCACCCGCCATCTTGTTTCAAAATAGCGACCATTTAAAAAAAAAATTAAATTTAAAATGAGGTATTAAAAAATTGGAAAGTGAAAAAGATTTTTTTATACATTTGATCTTGATACAAAGATTCCGGTGCAGTTTTTGTTTCGTCTATATCTTAAAAGATGATTGAGTTATAGCACTTTGAATTTCTAGCATGGCTGACATTTTGAAACGATCTGATATTTGTCACGCTATAACACACGTATTTATTAACCTATTTGGATGTAAGAAGGCATGTGGATAATATATAGCAATGTCTCGACTAAGTTTGCTGCCCAGCTTCATCAGCCAGCTTGTTTCAAAATGGCGGCCATTAAATTAAAAAAAAATTATATTTATAGTGAGGTGGAAAAAATTAAAAATTGAAAAAGATTTCTTTCTTAAGTATTTGACCTTGATATAAGTATTCCGGAGCTTTTTTTTTTGTTTTGTCTTTATCTTAAAAAAGGTCTCGGTTATAGCAGTTTGAATTTCTTTATGTGGGTGACATTTTGAAAAATCTGATTTTTTGCCTGCGACAGCACTCGTATATATCAACCGATTCCGATGTGAGTGAGCATGTGCACAGGAATTACTAAGGTCTCGACTAAGTCCACGAGTTAGCCTCATCCACTATGTTGTCTAAAAAGGGCAGGCACTTCAATTATCGCCGAATTTGGCAACCAAATATAAGTTACTTTAAATAAAATCAGCATGGATAAAGCTGACTAATTTCGCGAAATTCTCATTCATAAGGATTTAGTATTGATAAAAATTAGTATTGAATCTTCTATAATCGATTTCCACCAAATTGAGCTTCGTGTGTTTGAATAACATAAGCTAGCTTTTTAAAATTAAGGAATATGAAATCTACCTCTTCCTCCCGGCACTGGCCGGAAGGACTTTTTTCACTTCCTTTCATCATAATAGCTTCTGAAAAATTTAAGTATATAAAAAACTAGCAAACCCCGCGGCTTTGCTCGCGTAATATTTGAAATATGCCAAGTGATATTTATATGTCTAATTTTTTATGAAAAGGTACTAACTAAATTTTTATTTTATTAAAAAGTAATATTTTATTTTATTAAAAGGTACTTATTACTTTTAGGAATAATTCAAAAACTTACTATTTAAAACACAGTTTGACTAAACATAGTTATTACACTGTATTAGGCAGAAATGAGACTTAAATTAATAAAATGAAATAAAACTAAATGATAATTTAGAAAATATTTTGAAACTTTTATGCTCAATTAATACGCCCATTTCAGTATTCATTTGAAGTTTTGAATTTTTTAGAAACCATCTTCTTACATCTTAAAATTAACCATCATGTCGAATTCGAAGCCCTACCACCTCTCTCAACATAAAGGGCTATGTTGAAACAGGAACTGTCACCATTAATTTGCCAACATTAATTTTGAAATCGGTTTGTTATTTCCTAATATTCCACAGAAACGTAATTTAGAAAGCTTTTAAAGCCCTTTTTTAGAACGTTTGTTGCTCCTGTGAACCCCAGGTGGTAGAATAACCGACATAAAATATAGCCTGTGTAGGATCAGAGACTGTTACCACGGATTCGCTACTATTACTTTTATAATCGGTTTATATTCCCTGAAATTGCATAGAATCGTAATTTAGAACTTTTTTAGAATGCTTTTCGCACCTCCCCTTCGCTTCACCCCTTTTTAATTCGAATTTATTTTCGACGTTCCTTCGAGGGCATTTATATTTTATAAGTAACTACCATGTCATATTTAAAGTTTCTAGCCTTTTCAGTATCACAGAAAATCGCAATTTAGAAAGTTTTTAGCTCCTGCAACCCTCTGGTGTTAGTGGAACAGACATAAAATATAGCTTATGTTTGAGCAGGTTCTATCACCAAAATTTGTCATCATTATTTTTTTAATCGGTTTGGTAATTTATAAGTTTGCTTAAAAATTGTAATTTATAACGCTTTTCACTCACTTCATTTTTTTAAAATTTGGAATTTTCTTTCGACTGTTCTTAGAAAGCAGTTGCATCTTGTAAGTAAATCCCATGCCATACTTCAAAGTGTTAGACCCCTCAGTTGTGCAAAAAATGCAAATTAGAACATGTTTTGCTTTTGCAACCCTCAGATGGTAGTGACAGCAACATAAAATATAACCTATGTTATAGCAGGGACTGTCACCATTGATTTGCAACCATTACTTTTGAAATAGCTTTTGTATTTCCTTAGATTGAGTAGAAATCGCAATTTAGAACGTTTTTAGGACGCTTTTCGCGCATTTTCACCGCTTTTTAAATTTCCAATTTTTTCGAAACTGTTCTTCAAGATCATTTATAGCTAATAAATATGTACCTTGCCTAATTTTAAGTTGCTAGCCCCTACCGATCACAAAAATCGAAATTTAGAACGCTTTTTTGCTCCTGCAACGTCTTGGTGATAGTGATACCGACATAAAATAGCGTCTATGTTAGAGCAGGGGCTGTCAGCATCAATTTCCTATCATTACGTTTGAAATCAGATTCATTCTTCCTGAGATATTGCCGACAAATCGGCATCTAGAACGTTTTTAGAACGCTTTTCGCGCATTTTGCTCCTGTATCTTCTCTGGGGTAGTGGAAACAGATATAAAATATAGCCTATCTTGGAGCAAGATCTGTCACCATCATTTTTACATCATTATATTTGAAATCGGTTCAGTACTTCCTGAGATTGCACAGAAATCGCAATTTAGAAAGTTTTTTTATAGCGCTTTTTGCGCATTTTGACCCCCTTTTAAATTTCGATTTTTTTAGGAAATGTCCTTAGAAATCATTGATATCTTATAACTAACTACCATTCCAAATTCCACGATTCTAGGCCCTTCCGTAACGCAAAAGCCGCAATTTAGAACGTTTTTTGCTCCTGCACCCCCTTTGGGGTAGTGGCACCGACATAAAATATCGCCTATGTTGGAGCAAGGGTTTTCACCATCATTTTGACGCCATTATTTTTTAGATCGGTTTAATATTTCCTGAGATTTTGTAGAAACCACCATTAGAACGTTTTTTAGAACGCTTTTCGCGCATTTTGCTCCTGTATCTTCTCTGGGGTAGTGGAAACAGATATAAAATATAGCCTATCTTGGAGCAAGATATGTCACCATCATTTTTACACCATTATATTTGAAATCGGTTCAGTACTTCCTGAGATTGCATAGAAATCGCAATTTAGAAAGTTTTTTATAGCGCTTTTTGCGCATTTTGACCCCCTTTTAAATTTCGATTTTTTTAGGAAATGTCCTTAGAGATCATTGATATCTTATAACTAACTACCATTCCAAATTTCACGATTCTAGGCCCTTCCGTAACGCAAAAGCCGCAATTTAGAACGTTTTTTGCTCCTGCACCCCCTTTGGGTTAGTGGCACCGACATAAAACATCGCCTATGTTGGAGCAAGGGTTTTCACCATCATTTTGACGCCATTATTTTTTAGATCGGTTTAATATTTCCTGAGATTTTGTAGAAACCACCATTAGAACGTTTTTTAGAACGCTTTTCGCGCATTTTCACTCCTTTTAAATTTCGAATTGTTTAAGAACTGTTCTTAGAAATCCCTTATATCTAATAAGTAGCTAATATTTCAAATTTCATATTTCTAGGCCCTTCGGTAACGCAAAAATTGGATTTTTAGAACGTTTTTTGCCCCTGCACCCCCTTTGGGGTCGTGGCACCGACATAAAACATAGCCTATGTTGGAGCAAGGGTTGTCACCTTCATTTTGACACCCTTATTTTGACACCATTATTTTTTAAATCGGTTTGGTATTTCCTGAGATTGTGTAGGAACCACCATTCAGAACATTTTTTAGAACCATTTTCGCGCATTTTCACCCCTTTCAAATTTCGAATTGCTTAAGAACTGTTCTTAGAAACCCTTTATATCTAATAAGTAGCTAATATTTCAAATTTCATATTTCTAGGCCCTTCAGTAACACATAAATCGCATTTTTAGAACGTTTTTTGCTCCTGCACCCCCTTTGGGGTTATGACACCGACATAAAACATAGCCTAGCAAGCGTTGTCACCATCATTTTGACATCAATATTTTTTAAATCGGTTTATATTTCCTGAGATTGTGTAGAAACTACCATTTAGAATGTTTTTTAGAACGCTTTTTGTGCATTTTCACCCCTTTTAAATTTCGAATTGTTTAAGAACTGTTATTTGACATAATGTATATCTTATAAGTAACTAATATTCAAAATTTCATATTTCTAGGCTCTGCCGTAACGCTAAAATCGCATTTTTAGAACGTTTTTTGCTCCTACACCCCCTTTGGTGTAGTGGCACCGACATAAAACATAGCCTATCTTGGAGCAAGCGTTGTCACCGTCATTTTGACAGCAATACTTTTTAAATCGGTTTGGTATTTCCTGAGATTGTGTAGAAACTACCATTTAGAACGTTTTTTAGAACACTTTTTGTGCATTTTCAACCCTTTTAAATTTCGAATTGTTTAAGAACTGTTCCTAGACATCATTTATATCTTATAAGTAACTAATATTCAAAATTTCATATTTCTAAGCCCTTCAGTAACGCTAAAATCGCATTTTTAGAACGTTTTTTGCTCCTACACCCCCTTTGGGGTAGTGGCACCGACATAAGATATAGCCTATGTTCTAAGTTGGACTAACACCATCATTTTGATACCGTTACTTTTGGAATCGGTTCGGTAGTTCCAGAGCTTATCTCCGACAAATAAACAATTTTTTCCTCTTTATAATAGGAGTATAGATAACATAATTTCATCAGATAAAATTCATAGATTTTCTCAAAAACAATACTATATGTATAAATAATTCGTCTACTAAAGTTTTTAGAAGAATGAAAAATAAATTTTAATTAAACAGTTTTATGTGTTTAGATGCACGATAACTAAATTTTTCATTAGTATTTGAATTGAATGTTCATAACTTCCAAATTTATAATTTTAAGCTTTATGTTTCCATACGCAGGACTTTTTCCATCTTAAAATGTAAAAAATAAATTAATAAAATAAATAAATTTTATTAATAAATAAATTTAGTGAACTACAGCCCTAATATTTAGGGTTTTTTGAACGCATGTAAGATTAAGTTTGTTCTTCTACTAATAATCGAGATAGGATTTTCTGAAATAAATCAAATTATTTTTCTTTTAATTATTAAGCTGTATTGTATGATGGGAAAAGTTAACATATTGCGGAAAATAAAAGTATTGCCACATTATACCATATTCAGTTAAATGGCACATTGGAACTTGGCTGTTAGTTACGACTATGGTGACCACATCTAGTTGGGAAACAACGAACATTAACACCATAATTGGTCAAGAAGAATTTAAGCAAAATCGTACAATGATAATAAAAGTCATATCAATTTCAACCCATTTCACCAGGCTCAAATTGCTGTTTTAATCATTTGTGTTACCCACTATATGTGTCTTGATGATTGAATACTTTTCGTCTCAGAAAAACACGATGTCATGTCCCCGCCGTAAACGTCTAATTGCTCCAAATGTTTTTCTAATATTGCATTTACAGATATCCGAAAATGTTCAGATCCAATTCCTGATGATCCTTTTATATTGTACTCTGAAAAAAAAAAAAAGATTTTTATCAGATAAAGTACATTTTTTAATAAGCTTTTTTAGATGTTTAATGTGCAATGTCTTGGCAAAAATAATTTTAATTTACAGTATGTTACTTATCTTATATGATATTATCTTATATAATATTGCATACTACATAAAATTTCCTTAAGAGCCATTATTTTTCAAACAAGACAAAGTGTGATAGTTGTATTTTTTGATTGGCTTAATTTTTGTGTGTGTGTGCGTTGAAGTAAGTCATATTTAATGAATAATTTTCCATTTTGAAGACCTGAAATTTTTTCCCTTTCCTGTAAACAATGTTAAAGTACGTTGGGATGCTGTTAGCAGATATAATCTGTTAAATATTCAAAAGTTCCAAAATCTGCAACTTTTGAATTAGGCCTATCTCAAGAAAGCATAAGAACAGAATAAAACAAAATATATCATTGAGTAGTTGAATATATGAACTAAGACATGGAAAAGAAAACAAAAATCACAAAAGTTACAACAAGTTGGAAATTGCACGTCAAAAGTGGCAAATGAGGTGAATCCGTACTATAACTAGTTTTATAAATATTTTTCGCTCCGCATATTGTACTGAATGTATATTTTAGCGCACTTCATCAGTGCATATGAATTTCAATCTGTTCGAAAGGCTGTAACATCATTAAAATGCACTTGAAATTATTTTTTCCCGTCGGCCGTATTGTAACGGAAAACTGTTGACTGTCCCTGTAATTAATCTATACCTCCGATTTTCCTAAAATTTGAAGTGGCTCGACAAAAAGTTGCAACAATTATATATTTAAAATTTCAGACCATTCGGTTGAGTAGTTTTTTCTCTATTATATGCGGGCGGACAGACAGAAGGACCGAACGACGACTATAGGTGCTGTGTATTTATATAATTACTGAAAAAAAAAACACAATTCCAATTATGAGGCTTTTCCCTTATCAGAAAATCGGAATCTCATTTCACTTTTCACTTTCAAAGTTTCTCCCTTTTCTCTTTGTCCCCCGTTTTTTTTTTTTTTTTTTTTTTTTTTTTTTTTTTTTTTTTTCTAAATTGACTTGTCAATGTTCTGGTAAGCTCATCTGGAAAATAAAATAAAATGTTTGAGCCTTGTGAATTAAAGGAAATTTCTTCCAAAATACAGAAAAAAAAACATTCTACCGAAAAGTAGGTTACAACTTTCACTGCAGTGTCAATTGTCAGGGAATATCATCACATGGCCCATTGTTGGCGATCAGTGATCCGAATGATTTTAATTTCCATCAGGTTTGGGAAACTTCCAACAGCCATACTTAATCCTGCCCAAAACGTATGGATATATTTGAACTGGTTGCGTCAACACAAAAAACAAAATACAAACAACACAAACAAAATAATGTAAAGACATTTGCAGTCAGTGAAATCCCTTCAGAACTGCATTGTTGATAAATGATTGGACCCAAATGAATATCCTAGTAGAATTTCAAGAATCTCAGAAAGAATACTTTGGCAAAAAATAAGTGAGCATACAGCACATTTCAGACGTGTGTATCGCAGAGACGATTACAGCCTCTAAACCAATCAACCATCGGTACAGATGTCGGGAAGCTCATCGAGTTACTTCGCCCGCTGTGAAATAGAAGCATCTTACTTCGGCTTCACAACAAAAAAATTCTGTCAAATTTCACGCCTGTTTATTTTGTTAGGTGGTTTTTAAATTTAAAAGTAGCAAATTGGATTTTCATATGATAAAGAACAGCACTTGAGAGATTTTTGCAATTGGAACTGCACCTCTAAAACTACCGGTCTAGGAATTAGCTATTGATTAACAGTAATAAAGGATGTTTTCCTTATCAGCATGCATCCTTTAGAAACACTAAATTAAATTTCTTTTACTTAAAAAAAAAAAAAAAAATCTACAAAACAAACTAAAAGAGCTATTTTCACATTTTTATTTCAGAAAAAAATAAAGGCTTCTGTATTGTTGCCTAATTACAGAAAAATATAAAAGATAGAACAATTACACTAAACAAATACATAAAAGGTATATTTATTGAAACTACATTAAGTATAAGCCAACTGCTCATTTTCCCTTTTGTAAAATTTACTATACACTTCGAACTAATGCAAGAGGTAAAAATACAAGTGTTGATTTATTTTTCAAGTAGTATGAAAAAATATTTTCAAGTACCAAATTTAAAAAGAATATATTTTATCTTTGTTATATTTTTTAATCATATTATATCTTCTTTGTACTCCTCCTTGTTATTTTAAAATTGAAAATTGGATTTAAAAGAAAAGAAAATGTTAATATGATCTTTGAAATAATAATCTGCTCATTTATCGGTCGATGGCAGCAGTAACGAATTCAGGTAGGATAGTAGCGGCTTAAATGTTGGCTGTTTATACCTTACACCCAGAGTTGAAAGAAAGTTTATTGTTAAAAAACGGCTAAATTTTGCCCATAGATACATAGACAAAGACCAACATAAGTATAACTTCTAATTGAAGTAAATAAAATCCAAAGTCATTCTGAAATTTTAAAAAAATCGTTCACCTAATCATGCAACTTAATCACCTAATCACCAATGTAAATAATAAACACACATAATCGATCGTCCACATGTCCATTGTCAATCAAACTGTGCGGGCGTGTGTGTGACCGTAATGATGACACTCGCTGATTGGCTTAGAAGCTGTAATCGTCTTAGCGATATACACGTCTGAAATATACGAGCATACATGTTTTTGTACTACTTTTTAAAATTGGTGATAAATTATAGAAGAAAGTTAATTTCATGATTTGGAAGCGTAGTGATAAAGAATTGGAACATGCGTTATTTATTCTTGAGCACATAGCAAACCATGTGAAAACAGATTTTCCAACCATTCGTCATATTTATATGAAGTCAGATAATGGTGGTTGCTACAATGGAAATGGGCATATCCCGTTAGAAATTATAATACTACAAAATTATGAAATACAATTAATGCGGCATAATTACAATGAGTCTCAGTGTAGAATGGATCAATGTGATCGAGATGATGCAAATGTACAGCATTGTTGTATATCCTACTTAAATTCTGGTGAGAAGATCAGCAATGTACAGTTTATGTTGAAAATACCTGGTGATATTCAAAACTCTGTGATCTAAATCAATGATTCAAACAGCCATTATAAATATCAGAAAATTGAAAATATTAGTGCATATCATTCAGCAGAAACCACAAAGACTGGATTAAAAGTGTTGCAGTACTTCTCTTTTGATCGTGGTAAAGATATTGCGTTAAATGAAGGGAGGAGTATTTTCATCTGGTCATAATATGGTCAGTGAATTTTCTGTATCAAATAATATTGAAGATCAGCATGGTCATAAAGCTAACGAAGATGATAATGAAGAACTACTTTCTGTTCAGAAAGTATTGAAATCCATTTTACAGAGCAATGGGAGTCAATAACGTTTCATTGACAGGCTTACAGTTTTATTCAAAAATATGTACTATACTGGAGAAATTACTGAATTTGAAAACAATCAAATCAGGGTGAAGTGTATGAAGAGTAATGGAAAAAAATTCCTTTACACTCCCATAAGATGATTATTACTGGTATAAGGGGGGAAAAATCATGTGTAAAATATGTGCATCGAATATCCATCGACTATGTTCCATCGAATGCACGTTTTTTGGTCTTTTAAACTGCCTTCAAATCGCTTGAAGAAAAGAAGTAATAGGTGTTATGATTAACATAATCTGTTTTTTTATTATTTAATAATACTTAGTTTGGATACGTAAAGTTTAGCAACCGTTTTCCATGTACCAATTTACGAAAATACATTGTTGAAAAATTTAGGTTAACATCTTTTTCTCTGAAAATGGCATAAGACCCCTTTTTTGTTTTCAGTGTACTAGTACAGATATTCAAATAATACATACTATATTTTGTTTCTACCTGCTCTGGTGCTTTTTTGAGACAGGCCTTATTATCAAGTTGCAGTTTTTACAATTTATGAATATTTAACAAATTATATCCTCCAAGCATCAGTATACCAATTAATTTCTATATTATTTATCTTCCCCAATTAGTAAACGTCCATATTCAATAGGAAAAAAATGAGGTATTGTTGCTTAAACAAAATATTAGGTGCAAAAATATCATTTTGTTTGCAATTTGTGGCAACATAACAATGGACAGCAACAATACCCCATGGAAACAAATTTAAGTTTATTAAACAGGCAGCGGTATGCTAACTGTTTCTGAAAACAAAATTTTGGGAAGTTGTTTCTTTCGAAAGATGTAGCATTTCGAGTATGATTATGAAAAATGGTATTGACGTGCTTTAAATTTGACATTTTCTACAGGGAAGGGAAATTTTTTCAGATCTTCAGAATTGCGCAATTGTTTTTAAATATCACCTACTTCAACACAAAACAAAGTCAAGCCAATTAAAAAATACAACTATCAAAATGTAACTTTTCTGTCTGAATTTCAATATAATGGCTCTTAATAACTACATTTTATGCTCAACAAGCAGCCGAATGTTTAAAAAGAACGCTTTGCTTTTAGGTGGTCAACATTTCACAACAAATTTGCGGCACAATGAATCTTTTGCATCATGAACCCCTTTGTGACGAGCGCCTTTTACGGAATCTTTAAACTTTTGTGCCATTTTTTCATACCAGAAATTCTTTCATTATTAAATTGGAAATATGCGTCGATTGAATAGGGCAAAATTTATAATAAAAAATAACTAGTGAGAATAATCACGGAATCTGAACATCTACTGTGGCATCCGTTTTGCTCGTCCCGAAGGTGTTAAAACGGTAAATTGAAGATTTATAAAAATCATTTATTTATGTAGAAAGTAACAGGTTCAAAAAATTGTAGAAAATTAGTGGTATTGTTGATCTTTTGTTCGTGAAATATTGATACTATCGTAACTATTTCATTATTTGTTGTTTTTTTTTTTGTTGTTAATATAACTTTCAGAATAGTTTTATTTATCTTTAAAATAGATTCCTTTTTAGTACCGTCAATATAAAAAAAAAACAGTAGTAACTATTGATTTTTTTTTCTATTTCGTTATATTTGTTTTTAACCGAAATAATCTTTTATAATTCAGCTGCTGGAAACTTTTAAAAATCTATTTAAATTTCTTTAATTGCTATCGAAATACAGGTGCTATTTCAATATCACTTATTACCCATAGAAATAAGGGTTGTTAACAGCCTTTTATATGAATATATGGGGCATTCTCACAATCTTTTGACTTTTATGTCCCTGAATACTAATTTTTATTTTAATACTTTTTTGTATTTTTTGTATTTCATATACCGGGGAATATCCAATTGCATGATTGTATAACAATATTAACGAGATAAATAAGTTTTGGACGATATTGGGGGTCCAAATACCAGGAAAAATCCTATACCGTTCAGTGTCCTTTATGCAGATTTTTAAGTTTGGAGCTGTCTGTATAAAATTGTTTAAAAAAAAAATAATTTGATGTAATATTTTTCCGAAACTGGGACAATTGTTTTATGTAAATATGTAACAAAAAATTAACCTGCGCGCATTTTTACGGTTGATATTATTTTTTGAACTCTGTCCCTGGGTTCTTCGTCCTTACCGTCCCTCTTGCTAAACTTATACAGAAAATCACTTCAGATGTAGCCACAGAATTTTTTCAAGTTTTTCCTCATGCCGGAGTATGCTAAAGAAAGAATGTCTAAATTTTTTTCTTACAGGAAAGTTACTGCAGAATTTAAATCAGCATTTAAATATCTATTTCAACATCGTGGCTTTATTGGTAGTCTTACCGTCCCCAAGGTTTATTCCTGTACTTTTCGAGGTAAATTTAAAAAAAGAAATTAATTTAATCCAATGTTAACAACTGTTTCTAAAAATAAATGAACATTGTGGCAATCACATAGTCTTAACATGTTTTGCCAAAAAATAGGTAGTAATTTTCCTTAGCGTTCCATCCCTACCGTCCCTTTTTTCCTATACCGACCTTTTTTTTTTTACCTTACGTTCCCTTCTTTAACACCCCTTTAAGACAGTGTTATACAAAAATTCTGTATTAAAATTACTACATTTCTTTATTTCTTATTTCATTGTCCTGTGGGTACTATGCAAATTCATTATAAGTAAAAATTTAGAAGAAAATAAAAAGTTAATGTGGTAAAATGTAAAGGAAAATTAAACTCGCAAGTTTAACTTAAACCTCAGTTAAATGAATTATTTTTCACTGCTGATCATTTTTTCTTTATTTTTAATCATTAAGGCATTCGTCTATCAGATTAAAATGTTATTTCAGCAAATCTAATTTCACCAAATTTTTATTCCCGAAAGTCGAAAGTTTGCAAAAATTCCCCATATACTTTGTATCCTCTGTGGAAAATAAAACTCCAAATTCTGAATTTTACTGAATTTTAAAATGCTGTTGTATTTAAACATATTTTTTCTTTATATTTTCTGTGGGTGATGTCTGAATTACTTTCAGTTTCAACATTTGCAATTAAAGATCGTTCATGTCTCGTGATATCAACCCATAGAAAAAACAGAATAGTTTCTGTTTATTCCACATTTATCTTTTTTTCTCAGAATATGAGTACTTTCCCCACAATTTACATGAGGATTTTCTAAATTTAAATCAAGAAGCTACAAAACTCAGACAAAACATTCAACCTAAACAATGATTATACTATTTTAAGTATATTTCCGTAAATAACATCTATGCACTATACATTTCTGAACAATCTAATTAAAAAAAAAATAATGCTTACAAAAAATATTTTTTAGCATTCTTTAAAAATGCGTTTGCATTAAAAACTATTTATTAAAGATTATGCAAAATATATGAGCATATATATATATAGATATATAACAACCAGAGAACAGGAATTCTCTTTTTTCAGAATTTAGTGTCGCCCCAGACATTAAATTCTGAATGTCGGGAATATATTGAAAATGCGCGATGCTTAGAAGTTTTAAAAAATGGTGTACAGTATTTATCGCACAGTGAAACATCAGCTTTTGTTTTACCGCTGGCTTATACAAGGTAACGTTATTTATTAGAGACGACACAAAATAAGCTGGGAGAAAGAAATAGCATACCGGGGGCTAATTAAATAAATAATAAGTTGGAAAATAATATTTCTCTCCAATGTTATACCCTGAAAAGAACTAGTTACAATATTACAAAACGTTATTAATTCTATAGCTTATACCTTATACCCTACCATGGAACTTATAATACCGAAATAAATTTTGCATAGCAGACATGCATAGTTTTTTGTTTAATAATTGTCTGTTATGGTAACCAAACAAAAGGTAACAGAGTAAAACATTGTTTCATTGTTTTGTAAAGGGAGCAATGCAAAAGGACACTGATATTTATTCACATTAAGACAAAACCCAGATGCAATATAATCGTAATATTTGTACACCAAATGAAATTCCCATTGTATATTCATCAACTGTAATAGATTGGTAAGACAATTAAGAGTCTATATTAAATTCTGTTTATTTACATTTTGTAATATTATTTACGGGCGTGAGAAATTTTAATAGATATAAAGGGTGATACTATCAAAATTCTGTTTATTGGTATTTCTAATTATATTTAAAGACTTGAGAAAATTTGACAGATATAAAGTGTGATACTATTAAAACCTAAATATATCTGCAGATAAGATACCATATTTGATAAAATATTACTAACCATATGCCAATTAAAGGAGCAAATTTTAAAATATTAAATAAATAATCAGATGGAAAAGAATTTTTCTTATACTGTTAAAAACACTAATTACAAAATAACAAAACAATATTTATTCTATAGCTTATATCCTTGTATGAAATTTACAATACGGGAATAAATTTTGAATAGCAAATGCATAATTTGCTGTTTTAAGATTTCATTTATGCTAACTAAACAAAAGTTTTCAGACCAAAACATTGTTTCATTGTTCTCTAAATGAAGCAATATTAAAGGATAATTTATTGTTTGATATAGTATACTCACATTAAGCCAATCTCCGGATGCAATATAATCGTAAATTTTATACAGCAAATGAAATTCCAATTTTAAGTCTATAAACTGTGATAGATAGGTTAGACAATTAGGATTCTATATTAAGTTCTGTTTATTTGGTTTTGTAAAATTATTTACAGACTTGGGAAATTTTTATAGAAGTAAAAGGGGATACTACTAAAATTTGAATATAATCTTAAATTTACGTTTTACTGTGTTTAATCGTTGTTTCAAGCATCGTATATAATGTATATTTTACAAAAAAATTATTTAATTGTTTAAACTTTTCGAGTAACATTCTTTTGTAAAATATAGAAGTTTGACGAAGACCTGTAATAAACGTTTAATGTTCTCGGTACAGTACTTAATATCTATCTTACATATTGCTCACATTTCATTATAACTCTTGCCTATTAAACTTCTTTTTAACTAAAGTTTTTACATGTATCATTAAAAACAACAACAATAGCTATTTTTAACAAAAAATGCTATTTTTAATACTCAAAATTAAATATTTCCGTTTTATACATTTAAAAATAAAAACAAGATAAAATTCCACTTCAACATTTAATATATATATATATATATATACAGGGTGATTCATAAAAGATGGGCAGAACTTTAAGGGGTTATAGTACACTTAAAGACAAATAATATTAAATAGGAGACTAAGGGTCCCAGACGTATTCCCAAGGAGATAGGGGGCATTAAAGTTTAGGGTCCGAAATTTCAAATGATTATAAAACATGGAAAAATTGGTCGATTCGTTTGCGGTTTTTGCAAAAAATTTTCTTTATGCCAGTATTTTCTTGAAATAAAATTTTAAAGTTCAATTTCAAAAAATGCCGATAGGGGGCGCTTTAGACTTTGGAGTAACAAACAACTATTTTTTAACGTTATTTTTTGTATTTCTTTAAATGATTTCGAAAGCTTAGACTTAAACTTAAATTTTGATCTAAAAATCTGAGTCCTAACGAGTAGTTAAGTAGCATAAACTGAAATTTGAAATTTGAAACCCTTCTCCCCCCAGAACAAAAATCAGTTATTCCCGATCTTTGTGTCGTAGATTAGGCTCTAACTACTGCCGCGTTTTGCTAAAATTATTCTTTATGTCAGTATTTTCTTGAAAATAAATTTTAAAGAAAAATTTCAAAAAATTCCGATAGAGGGCGCTTTAGACTTTGGAGTAACGAACAACTATTTTATACCGTTATTTTTTGTGTCTCATTAAATGCTTTCTAAAGCTTAGACTTAAACTTAAATTTTCAGCTCAAAGTCTGAATCGCTGAGCGTGGTTCAGTAGCGAGGGGAGGGGGTTCAAATTTCAACTTTTGAACATAGTTCAGTTTGCACTACTTAACCATGCCCAACGATTCTGTGCTGTGATACGAGGCAAAAATACAACTATCGTCAAGGACTGCATAGTCGGAATTCACTCATAAAGGCACTGGCACAGTTGGAAACGTCACTCATGCAAACGTTAAAGCTCCATTCCTGACGCTAGTCACCGGGTGAAGAAGGAAACAGAAAGTATGCAAATGTCAAATGGGGAAGAAGAAGAACACGTATGCAAAATTTCGACACGATTCAGGCATAAAAACCACTGAACGGTGAGTCAAGTGTAAGTCGCTGTAGTAATGAATCGGAAGATGGTGCCCTTCACGAATAAGGAAAAGGCTGAGATGCATTTAATTTACGGAGCGGCAGATGGAAATGGTGCAGAGGCACAACGAATGTACGGAGAGCGATTTCCCAACAGGCGGTTGCCTAACCGCAAAACTTTCGAGCGCTTGCACAGACAGTTGTGTGAGACGGGATCATTTCTCGCTTCCCGGTCGAATGCAGGTCGTGCAAAAAAGGACGAATCAGTAGTTGTTGCAGAAGCCATTCTGGATGTAGTAGCGGCGCAGCCAAGTACAAGTACACGAACAGTGGCTAGGCAGGTGGATACCTCACAGTCCATGACTTGGAGGGTACTGAAGGATGAACATTTGCTCCCGTTTCATGTGCAACGAGTCCAGAAACTGTCTCCAGGGGATTATCCAAATCGTATTGAATTCGCCCGCTGGTTTCTGCAGCAGAACGCGCTAAATCCACATTTTGGACGAACTGTGCTTTTCACCGATGAATGTACCTTCACACGTGAAGGTACATTTAACACACACAATGCACATGTATGGGCGGATGTCAATCCACATGCTACGTATCCACATGCTCATCAGAGACGCTTTTCCATCAATGTTTGGGCAGGAATCCTCGGAGACCACCTAATCGGACCGTACCTTCTTCCTGAACGCCTCAACGGTAAAACATACCTCACATTTCTGCAACATGTGCTGCCAGACCTGTTAAACGTTGTTCCTCCACGCATCCGGAGGGTCATGTGGTTCCAGCACGATGGAGCGCCAGCCCATTACGTACGAGACGTCCGCAACTATCTGGACATCACATTTCCGAACAGATGGATTGGTCGAGGTGGTCCTGTTGCTTGGCCTGCTCGCTCGCCAGATCTTTCACCCCTCGATTTCTTTTTTTGGGGACGATTGAAGGCTCTTATGTATGAGACACCCACTGAATCCCCCGAGGAACTGGTCGCCAGACTTTCCGCCGCTGTAGGGGAAGTGCTCGAAAAGCCTGATGTTTTCGCGAATGTTCGCCGTTCCATTCTTCGCCGTTGTTCTGCGTGCATAACCTCTGGTGGTCACAATTTTGAACATTTATTGTAATTACATGTTAATAAATATGCTTTGGTAACATAATCCTAATTTGTGTCTTTTTACCTCGTATCACAGCACACAATGTGTGGACATGGTAAACTGAACTGTGCTCAGGAGTAGAAATTTCAAACCCCTCTCCCCAGAAACTTAACCACGTCTAACGATTCAGATTTCGGGCTGAAAATTTAAGTCTAAGCTTTAGAAAGCATTTAATGAGACACAAAAAATAACGGTATAAAATAGTTGTTCGTTACTCCAAAGTCTAAAGCGCCCTCTATCGGAATTTTTTGAAAATTTTCTTTAAAATTTATTTTCAAGAAAATACTGACATAAAGAATAATTTTAGCAAAACGTGGCAGTAGTTAGAGCCTAATCTACGACACAAAGATCGGGAATAACTGATTTTTGTTCTGGGGGGAGAAGGGTTTCAAATTTCAAATTTCAGTTTACGCTACTTAACTACTCGTTAGGACTCAGATTTTTAAATCAAAATTTAAGTTTAAGTCTAAGCTTTCGAAATCATTTAAAGAAATACAAAAAATAACGTTAAAAAATAGTTGTTTGTTACTCCAAAGTCTAAAGCGCCCCCTATCGGCATTTTTTGAAATTGAACTTTAAAATTTTATTTCAAGAAAATACTGGCATAAAGAAAATTTTTTGCAAAAACCGCAAACGAATCGACCAATTTTTCCATGTTTTATAATCATTTGAAATTTCGGACCCTAAACTTTAATGCCCCCTATCTCCTTGGGAATACGTCTGGGACCCTTAGTCTCCTATTTAATATTATTTGTCTTTAAGTGTACTATAACCCCTTAAAGTTCTGCCCATCTTTTATGAATCACCCTGTATATATATATATATATATTTTAACTTATCAGTTTTTACATGCAACAAAAATTTAGTGTTCTTACTTTTAAATGTGTAAGTACAGTCGTGGGAAAAAAAAAAAGGTAAACATACCATACTAAGTCTGCAAAAAAATATCGTAGAAAAAAGTTATTGGTACGACACGATTTTTAATAAAGCCTACTTTTAAATGATGTAAATAAAATTTGCTTAGGGGCCCATCTAATTTTTTGTTAATTTAATCTAAATTAAACACTAAATTTTTGTTGCATTAAAAACTGATAAGTTAAAAAAAAGATATATTTTAAATGTTGAAGTGGAATTTTATCTTGTTTTTATTTTTAAATGTACAAAACGGAAATATTTAATTTTGAGCATTAAAAATAGCATTTTTTGTTAAAATTAGCTATTGTTGTTGTTTTTAATGATACATGTAAAAACTTTAGTTAAAAAGAAGTTTAATAGCCAAGAGTTATAATTGATACTTGAAATTGTAAGAAAATTATACCATAATAGATTCGGGAGAGTAGGCGTACTTGGACCGCTGCAATTCTGCTGTTAATTACAGAAAACAGCGTCGTCTACCTCCGAAAAACTACTCATAAGAATGATGTCATTTATGTTTAGAAAAAGCACGACCTTCAAATACATATTTAAATTCATGTGTTTATTGAGCATATTTTTCACGTGGATTTGATTGCTTTCCATTTTGTTCCTAATCATAGATAATATGATACAAAAAATGACGCAGTTACATTAATTGGACCAATTTGATCTGCTTAAATTGGATCAGATATACGATCATCATTTCGAAACTGATTCGTAACATTTTCTTGACGAGGAAATAGGCACTGCAGATAGCTCCGTTAATTCTCCAGCTAGAGAGATTTCGGAGTCAGAGTCAGTAATCATAAAACTTACGAAACTAAGAGAAACCTGTGAAACTAATAGAGTAAAAAAAAATGATTAACATGACACACAAAGAGTCGGGAAGAAAAACATAAGTGACAGAAAAATTTCTAAAAGATATAGGAAAAGAAAAGAAAGTGAAAGGTTGTGACGAGATTGACCCACAAGAACGCTGCAGCTACAAGCCCCACCCCTAAAAAAAGCCAAATAATCGTTATAAGTGTTATCTTCCTTGCCAAATGCTACGTCAAAGTACAGAGAGAGCCAAAAAAAAAGCTGTGGTAATATCTTCGCCAAATAAAGTAAAACTTGAAATTTAAAAGAAAAAATGACAAAAAGGATGCGCTCTCAGCACAAAAATAGTTTGTTTTAAAACTTGGCATAATTCATTTGGAATGAAAATTATGGATGGGGAAGAACTTGAGACACAAGCTAAAGAAAACTTCTGTTTAAATAAAAGTCTGATGATTCAAAATCTAAAAAGCAAAGTCAAGACAGTGATAACTGTTTTACGTAAATTGCAAGAAAAATAAAATTGGAGAAATGATTCACTGTTCAAATTGCCAAATATGGTTCCATGTTGTGTTCGCTGAAATAAAAGCTGAACAAAAGAAATTCATGTGTAAGCCTTTCACAACTTCTTACATGATATTTAAGTAACTGGCAATTTGCTCCATAATTTCTATTCTTAATTACTTATAACTTTGATTTATATTTTGAATGCATTTTCATTGAAAACAATTACTCTAACTTTCAGACATTTGATTTCAGTATATCTCGATTGTTCTTGATTTTTCTTGATTGTTCCATTAATCGTAAACTTTTCTTTTAATAAAAATATTTATATTCCCTACTCATTAAAATAGCTTAATATTTTTCTGTCCAATTTAGGAGACTTGGAGTCCAATATAGGGGACCAGTCGCTGAATTGGGACTACTTTTGACTAATTTCTCAAATAAAAATAAAACTTAAAATTTTCAAAAAGAAATTGTTCTAAAGATTTATTTAGTTGGTAGAGGTATAGTTTGACCACATGTAGTAATAGTTTGCAAATATTCCAAAAATGAAGTAAAATATACCTGAAAATATGTGAAGTAGTCCAAATTCGGCTACTCTCCCAACCTGACACATTTATTCATTATGTTAGCAGTGAAAAACTATAAAGATAATTACCAAAATTGGAAATACATATAAAGGCTTTTTATATTCACTTGTGCGATTTAAATATATGAGAAATTTATAATATTTTACATTCTAAAAAGCATCCAGTAATTCATACATCCTATATAAAATAGTAAATTCACTATTTTAGTAACTCTTGTCTGGGGCTTTTTTTAAATTTTTATCAGATGCATAACATCAAATGCTGCAATTTTGTGCATTACACTTGTAATTTTAATGGCTGCAATTCTTATTTTCTGGTCAAGCATTGTTGCCACTTCTCTTTGCAGTTTGTTTATCAAATTTATTAGAATCAATTTCTTGAAAACGACAATTAATAATTTTATTTCAAATAGTGTGTAACACAATTTTCATGTTTTTCAATGAAGCAATTTTTCAGCTTTGGTACGGAAAACTTTTAAAGTGTTGTCTAGTTCTTATGCATTTATTTCTTACTTATTGCAACATATATTACACGTATATACACACAAGCAAAACCCAATATATATGGATGTAGGGCAGTGTTCTATGGTTTATTTTAGTGATGTATTGCTTAGTGATGGGCGATTCTCGAAAATTTACCAATCGAAAAAAAATGACATCGTAACATACGCATTCGATATAGCCACCGATTACTTTCGAGAATCTACAATCGAGATGTTCTACAATCGATTACTGAAATCATTTTTTTACATACATATAAAGCAGATTTTATTAGATATAGGGTAACTGAAAACAGATGGAATAAAAAAAAACAACAAACCATAGGGAGGATATAATGGAGCCACAAGACTGGGAAAATCATATGAGGGCGCCATCTGGTTGAAAAAAGTTGAAAAAACGCGATTAGGTATGAAGCGGTAAGGAGAGATTAAGTATCAAAAAATTAGAATTTTTCGGCAATTAGCACCAAAATGGCCAAAGAAATAAGAATCAAAAGCCCGCCCTAGTGGAAAAAACATGAACTAAAAGGATGGTAAATGGGATAAATTTCTTTTATCGATTTTTCTACGTCATTTGAGATATTTTGATATCCATGTGAATGAAGCAAGCTTTTGTGTGATGAACTTAACAATAAGCTCGATTTTTAGTACAAAACTAATTATTTGCTGCGGATAGCGCTCGCAGTTAGACGGCATTATTGCCTTTATCTATTTGTATATTACTATATTTATCATTGTTTTAAAATTATTAATCGGTCAGAAGTAATAGCAGCTGCAATGATAAAAATTAAAACAATATGTAAAAATATGGATTTGCTTTTGGGAATACACAAGCCTCGGCAATATCACATTTGGAAAAATTTATAAAATGACTTGCATCGTGCAAAAGTTTATGTCTGAACTTATTTTTCAACAAGAAAGAAAAATCATGCATACGGCATAGATTATGAAACACTTTCAAACACTCCCTGAAAATTTTAACAAAACTTCGTTATTTAAGGAAATAAGGTAAATAAGATAACCAAGTAAACATTTTAGAAAACTCATAAAACATTCTAAAAACATTATTTCAGCAGTTGCCGTCTATAGCGAAATATACATTCCAATTCTTTTGAACAGCCTTGTATTTGATCTGTATGTTGATATATATATTATATAATGGGAAAATTTAGTTTAGAAAGAAAGCGCAAAATAGGTTGCAATTTCTCGTTCAGCAATATGTACTAATAGATAGAAACATACTTCAATACTTTTGTACATCAGTGTAGTTTAGTAAATAACCTTATTAATGTCACTATTTAGCTATTTAATTCCAAATAAAGCACTCTTAAAACTACTGAAGTCATATATCCAGAAATTATCATCCATAGACAGGATGTATCCAGTTCTTTGCGTGACCCTGTATATCATTTTATCTATATTCTGCAAATATTTCTTAATAAATTAAATGCAGTTCAGCGTAAAAATTCATAACTCATTTAAAAACCATATTTAATCCATTTTCGCTCATACCAGTAATCCTTACGAATTCTTTTGTGTAGCCCTGTATATGAATTATAGCATTTGTACACACCATGTAGTATGAAAAAATATAGTGAAACATAAAAGCGCAGAACATATTTGAAAATACATTCCCAGCAATCACCGCTAATGTACAAAACTTCTGATAAAATATATATATCCGAAATCTTTTGTGTGTCACTGTAAATGCTATGCACTTCGTATTATACATGAAATAACTTATGGTAAACCTCAGCGAAGTATATCAATTTCATTATATATGAAATAGTTTAACACAATTAAAATAAACCGTTAACAATTCAAACCTCCGTATATCATTATGGAAAGGAATTTCTTTGTGGCCCTGTAAATGAATAGTAACTATACTTTGCACCGCATATTCTACAGAAGGCATATTTTAGTGCACTTCATAAATACATATAAATTTTGTTATGTTTGGATGCGTGTAACATCATTAAAAATCATTTAAAACGATTCTTACTACAGACATGTGGCGTTAAATACTGTTAATAAAATGTGCAATTAGAAACAATTTGAAAAATTGCTATACATTTATATAGGTATTTGAATAACTGTATGTATAATAACAATGTTTCAAACTTCTATCACATGTGTGTAAATGATTATGCGGAACAATGAGTGGATAGTTGTAAAGCTACATTCAAATAGTTTCAGAAATATCGCATTATTGATTATATAATAAACTTTTTAAAATTCCAAACAGACAGCAAAACATTTATTATTGAGATCATTGTAACAATTTTAAATCAAATATGTGCAAATGCTTTTAACATATTTTTTGCCTGCGGTTCTCTTAGATTCTTTAAAAATACGCTGGTTGCCTCTAAAGCATGACATTCTAGACGTGTCCACACAGTCAGATTTCGAAACAAATCATGGTATTTTTAACTATTTAACTATTTCCAATTAGCGTTAAGTTTATAATGCTATTTTCAGCGTATAATTCTACTTTTCACTAAAGTAAAAGGTTTTACTTACTTTAGATTTCAGTGTTATAACTGTTTTTGCATCTGATTGATTTGCTCGTTGTTTAATATTGCACAGTGCATTGATTATAAACCTATATTTACCACTGTGTTCTGAAATTTATTTTTGAAAGATAGAACGGTTTAAATTTTCACAACATGCAATATGAAAAAATATGTAATTGGAATATTAATATTTTCTATTTACTGTGCATAACAATCTTTCAGAAAATAAACTTGATTTGCTGATTAGAAATTATCCTGTTATTAGAGTATTATGTAATAAAATTAGATATTTGTTCCCATTCTTGTTTGATAAAAAATCAAATTAACTGTAATCAATATAATGGGAAATAAATATTTAAAAAATCTATAATCATAAAACCAACATTTTCAAAAATTTTTAACATAATAAAAATTGTAAAAAAAATCTCCCTTTTAGATTCTTATGCAAAAGATACTGGGATTTTTTCTCCTGCTTTATTCGAACATACATGACAGCACATTATAGTAACTCGTAAGGTGGTTTCTTTTAAGGAACGAATTACATTTCATTCTGGTTTGATTCCATTTTCTTATGCTTTCTTGATTGCATCTATTTTTAATTAATGCGAAAACTTGAGGATAAAACACGAAATTACACTAGTGATTTACTTAATACTTTGAAATTTTTATATTTCTTAGCAAGGGAACTATTTATTAACTATTTCCTTACTACTTTATAAACAATTTTCTTATTTTAAGACTTTTGAAAGCGTGTTTTAAAATATGTATTTCGTAATTTTTTTTTAAATATGTATTTTCTAAATATTTTAAAAGTTACTTTATTTAACTGTTTTTATTAACTTTTAAGAATCAATTTTATGCAAAAAATGCTTAATTTTTTTAATTAAAAATATTAGCTAATAATCATTTTGAAGAACTAATGCTACTAAAAAAAGTAATACGTTTATATGTATGTAATACAAGAAAAGAGGATAATTTGTTAGAATGGACTTTCATTCCGCTTTTTCCGAACCGTCTTACCGACAATTCTTCAAATTATAAAATTATAATATATGGATTTTTTCTTTTGAATAACTTGTTGTAATAATATCCATTTTTTTGGGTGGGGGTGGGGTAATCGTGAATAACAGCTATTCTTTTATATAGTATCTTTGAATTCGACTCCCCCCTCCCGCGCATTCGCATTAAAATTTAATTTAATACTTTCTTTATGTTAAGGTAGCAAGCTCCCTCAGTGATGATGCCATATTAAATCTAATATTTTAGAGTGCATCGCTTGTACTTCTAACCCCCTTCACATTTATTTAAATTAATTTAATTTTTAATCACTCATTTGCTTTAATGAAATGATATGAGTAATTCGCTATTCCTATTCAACTTTGAGATATTTTTCTCATATATCTACTTTAGAAAACGTTACAACTTTAGGTTATTGTAAAAACACTTGATATTCTCAGCTGCACATGTTCAGTGTTTTTGCTTCAATCCCCACCATCAAAATTACTGAACTTGCATTTTTATTCATGCCTCTTTCTCACGCTATACTTTAAAATCCAAACCTTTAAACGTATATGTATTATAAAGCCGCATATTAATTTTCTGACAGCTGCAATTTCCCTCCTTTTCACAACGCCCTTTATGAGTACACATGTGTTGGTTATCGCAATACACTATCTTATGCATTCTATGTTTAACGGCCGCGCTCTCATTTCACAGCCTTTGTCTGTAGTCAGGACATTTCAGTTCAAACTTAAAACAAACTTGTACAAAGTGCAGATGTCTTTCAACAATTAGCATACCACAAGAATGTATTTTTATGAGAACATTAAAATATACATCAACATGTTCAACATATACAAGCGACTAACCGCATATGTTTGGCGAACATTTTCTCGGCCAAAGTTCTGCCTAAATGTGTGCAGGAGCAGAAAAACTTGTATATTGGCGATACTGTGTTCGCCAAGTAGCATGAAATCTAACTGCAAAGCCATTGACTTTGCTTTTGGCTCCGTTACTGCTCTGTCCGCCAGAAGAGTCCCAGGCCTTTTTGTCTACGTCTTCATGTACCTCTCCCCTTTCAGTACTTTGTATGTCTCAATAACGGGCATTACACGTTCTGTTGGAGTTTTTGGAGATATTGACGACCTTGTGTTATTGCCGAACACCTCAATACACACGAACCCTGTTGGTCGAATGACCTTCTTGGGGGGGGGGGGGGATCAGTAACAGTATAAGATCGGATATATTTAGAATATAAAAAAGTATATCATTCGAAAATCATACATAGAGATGACTGTCGATATGTGAAGCATATATCTCCAAATGAAGTTTGTAATGAAATAAAATTAAAATGCTAGTAAAGAAAAGACAGTCTATCATGAATTGAAGTGGATCCTTGTCGTGTTTTCAGACACACCAAAGATTTCAAAATGAATTACATGAAGTAAAAAAGTTTAATGAACAAAGTTTCTTTTGATAATGATTGCTTGCTATGTGCAACGCATGCAGAACGCATGTTCATCCACGTGTTTAATTTACGGCATGATTTCTATAATTTGAAATACTAGCGCACTCTAATGTTGACTTTTATACACACAATTTTTATTGTAATTATAATATCATAAATCGAACATGTTGATAATTCAGTTCGTGGAAATGCAAATTTTTAAAATTATTTATTCTTTTTAAATTAATATCTAGACCTGTAATAAACGTTTAATGTTCACGGTACAGTACTTAATATCTATCTTACATATTGCCCACATTTCATTATAACTCTTGCCTATTAAACTTCTTTTTAACTAAAGTTTTTAAATGTATCATTAAAAACAACAACAATAGCTATTTTTAACAAAATATGCTATTTTTAATACTCAAAATTAAATATTTCCGTTTTATACATTTAAAAATAAAAACAAGTTAAAATTCCACTTCAACATTTAAAATATATATTTTTTAACTTATCACATTTTACATGCAACAAAAATTTAGTGTTCTTACTTTTATATGTGTAGGTACAGTCGTGGGGGGAAAAGGTAAACAACCCATACTAACTCTGCAAAAAAAATATCGTAGAAATAAGTTATTGGTACGACACAATTTTTAATAAAGCCTACTTTTAAGTGATGTATATAAAATTTGCTTAGGGTCCCATCTACACATTAAAACGAATAACAACTTTGTTTTTTTTTTTGTTTTTTTTAAATAGCAGTACACAATTCTGACATGATAAATGAACTCTACACCCTTCAATTAGCCAAAAAGCTATTTTTTATACAAATAGTACGATAAGATTTCGAGAAAATAATTACAGCAAAAACCAACTATTCGGCTCGCGACTATCCGGTTCACCGTAGTATGCGGCCTAGTAAAAAGAAATGAGGAATCTTGCAAGCGACCGAGACAGGCAGGTTCCCGTCCCTAGGAAAGTGCTAACTCACGACAAGAAGGAGCAAGAAGGAATTGCAGAATGCAAAAGCAAAGGCAGACAGGAAGGGAGGGGGTGTTAAGGCTTGATAACATTTTCCCTCATTTGGGCAACGGATGTTAACAAGTCGGGACATCGTTTTCCGCTTATCCTGTTTACTTTCGTATAGTCTTTTGGTGTGCTTCGTGTTTATTTATTGAAGATTAACGAAATGGGTGATAAACAAAAAAAGGTTGTAGTGACAATGAAGGAGAAACCACGAGTCATCAGGCGGAAGCGACGCCAGATGATATGATCTGCGTTTGTAAATGGAGGGACATTGCGTCGCGGAAGAGGGCTAACAGGGAGAAGCAGTCATCTATAAACTACTTTTTCCAAAACTGAAAACTAAGTTTTGACTATTTTATCTTATGCATGACGTTGCATATTTGTTCAATCATTTATTAATAAACAGTAAAATAAGATTTACTTTTTTTTTACGAATTAGGCTTATGTTGTGCGTTAATGTTTTGCTTATTTTGAAACTCTATGTGCTGTATATGTAAAATTTATCTTAAAGTGTATTTTTAATATAATGGGGGTATATTTATGCAGGAAGTGAGAAAATATTTATTGAACTCCGGCCTAACCGGTTTTTTTGTTATCCGGCTTAGCCTTCAGCTACATTATGCCGGATAGTCGGGAGTTTACTGTACTTCAAAACGAGCGTATTTTAAGAGCTGTATCAAAATTGAAGTTCGGTACACAATTGTTGACAGAGAAAGCCCCCTTCATGATCAAGGCATCTTAAGCACCACTAAAGCAGTCATTGAAGACAGCTGACGGCTTACAGGATAAAATATGAAATTTCAAAATATCTAATCACTTGTATCATAGATGGCCTTCTATCATAGATGGCCATAATTTGAAAACTACTGGGAAGAAAAATGTGAAATATTGGATTTCCATAAAGCAGGACTTAACATATCTAATTCCATAAAAAAATTGGAGGTTGCAATTCATATTTTTTTCGAATATTAATTTTATAATCCATAATCCATATCATAAAATTATAAAAATTGAAAATTCAAAGTAATTATGTTTGGCCCTTTTAGAATTATTAATACACAAAAAATTAGCACATTAGAAGTATAATTTCAGGAGATATTAATAAAAATATGAAAATGTAATTTAAACGTTAGAAGAGCTAAATTTTGAATGTTTATAATTTAAAAAAATATATCATTCAAATGACTTGAAATCCGGTTTCTAGGCATAGTTTGAACCGATGATTTGAAATATCTTGTTAAATTTGGGTACTGCCATTGAAAAAATGAAGTTTGGGGTCGTTTTAATATGTAGATGGCTCCTAAGCACATTTTATATACATCATTTAAAAGTAGACTTTATTTCCAATCGTTCGATACTAGTAACTTCCTTCTACGATAATTTGTTGAGGAGTTATTAGGGGTGTTTACTTTTTTTCCACTTCGGTACCTATATTTCCACGTGAAATACGCAGTATTCGAAACAACTAAGGTTAGTTGGGGCAACTGGGTCATGATTTTACAAAGTGACTCTGGAGCTTCTGACAATTCAGCTTCAAAAAGCTAATGTTCATTTGAAATAAAATCTGAACTTTTGTAAATATGTTCAGTTAGGTTCCCTTTATCAGACAGTAATGTTCAAAGTTACATTTTAATCTCTAAAAAAAAAAGGTATATTTAGATTTTCTTTCCTCGTGGGTCCAGTTGCCCCATAAAAATGGGGCAACTGGACCAGAGGGGTCTATGTCCCACATGCTTTTCTCTTTTTTAATATAGGGTATCATTTCCTGGTTGAAAAAGTGTAAATAACTTTAAAAAAATAAACAAGACAGATTATGTAAGTTATATATAAACTAAAGAACGTTGTAATGGAAACCTTTGCTGCAAGGGTTCTAAGAAAAGCACCCAAATGTGAAAGTATTGTATTTATTTATACAAAAGACATAAGAATTAATTAAGTACTTTTGTACTTTAGTATAAGTAATAAGTAAAAAATTACATTGGTATTTTATGGAAAAAAAAATGAACAACAACAAAAAAAAAAAAAACTATGAACAAATGGTTACGTAAGTAAGAATCTCATTCTGTTTTTCATTTAATTCAATAAATGTTCAATAAATTCGACACATCTGTAGATAATGTAACCTTGTTTTTATATCGAACAGAACTATTTTTTTATAATAACTTGATCCCATAGGGTCCAGTTACCCCTGACACATGTCCTAGTTACCCCATTTAAAAAAAAATGGTGTAACTCGAACCCCGGTCTTATGTTTGAAACATGAAGTAAATAGGGACGGATACCTAACATTATTAATGTATTTATATGTCTAATCATAAAAAAGAAAGGTTGTATGATAAAAAATACTTTCCATATTTTAATAAAAAGCCGCGAAAGTTCGATCAAATTGCCGTTGTTTTTAAAAAAGAAAATTAAATTTTCGGCAAACTATCACAGGAAAGACAGAGCTATGATTGATATGACACACGTTGTTTTAAGTAGTAAAGATGTGGGGGCAATGTTTACAAAAAATAAAACTTAAAAGACATCAACGGTTTTTTATTGAATAGCCCATGGCCCAGTTACCTCGTGGGTCCAGTTACCCCAACTAACCTTAATTATTTATCACGAGTTGCAGATTTAAACAAACGAAAGTACATAAAATCTTTACTTTTTTGCCATTGCAAAAAGAGAGATTTAAATTTGTTTCATTATCATTCATTTTTTTAATATTGAATATTCACTGAATTTCAAGGTAAGTTATGAAAATAATTTTTTTTCGTATAATAATATAAAATTTTTAAAACTTTGTAACACTTGCAGGGAATTTGTCAATTGTCCATTAATTTTAAAGTCATTTGCATAATTTTAAAGAGAATCCTAGTTTAAAATCATCTAGTTTATCGCGATAAAAAATATTATCTATCCCAAGGTAATTTGGTTATCACTAATGTGTGGTACTCACTAATATGTTAGTCATCCTAATTTATTTAATTAGCTGCCCTAAGTAAATAGGTCTCTCGGAATAACTCGATAAGCAAATAAAGTCATTTAACTATTAAATCAATAGTGCAACACAATATCGTAGCCGATAGTTAAAAGTTTGTTGAGGAAGTTTTATCGCTTGCAAGCATTTTAACACTTAAAATAAACTAACCATTTCATTATTTTGAAGTTTTGGGGGTGAATATGAAAGACCGTCAATGATAGCATTTATTTCATTCACGCAATTGAATTTTCTGTTTGTATAATTTTCTTAATATTTTTAATTTGCATGAAAAATCATAATGGCTTTCTGAGCTAATTTCCACGTTAAAGTTGAAATATTAAGGTTTATATTTTTTGTATTGAATTAGATAGGTTAATCTTTTACATCCCAAACTTTCATCTTCTAAAGCATTTTTCGTGAATTTTTAAAACTAAATTAGAAGTTTATACAATCATTTGATTAATTTTAGAAGGATTTTACCATTTAAAATTGATTAATTAAATTTGAACTTACAGGGATTTTGTGCAATATTTATTAACCCACTCAATTTTTTTATTTATTTATTTATTTATTTTTTGTGTCTGATAGAACTGCGAAATGCACAAATATAATACTCCTACTATAGAAATATAGAAATATTTCCTAACTGAAACTTATCTTCACAACCTTTCAGCGATAAGAAAGCTGAAAAGATGCAAATGAAAAAGAAATTATCCCTTTAAAATATTTTTCTTATGTGCAACCAATAATGCTTTTGGAATAAGATAAAGCAAAGTATCTATAACTCATTCTAAATTGTATTACTGCCAATTGGTGATTTACTTAATTTTATAACATGTTATTTTAATAGTACTTTAAAGTACCGTCGGGGCATAACGTTTAAAATAAATTAAATATTTCATTATATCCAAGTTTTGAGGATGAAAGTCAAAATGAAGACTATTGATAAAGACATTTATTTCATTTACGTAATTGAATTTTCTGTTTATATTAAATTAAAAATATTTTTAATTTTAACAAAAAATAATACACCAATACACCAATGCAGAAATTATTGAGTCCCTACAGAAGTCGTCTTGCTTCTGTTTATCTCAATCGGATTCAGAAGGGTCGAATTTGGCAGGGTGCTCCGATGTTAAGCAGTAATGAATTCCTTACGAATTCTGGAGCATTGAGATGGTAGAAGTAGCCAGGGATCGTGGGGAAAGATGGAAAAAGGCCCCAGAGCTTTACACACACACACACACACATATATATATATATATATATTTAAATAAAGGGAAAAAATTAAAAACATGGTTAGAATTTAGAAACACCGCAACGATGCGTTTAAGTTGGTTCTTGCCTCCTTCTTTTGGAAGGTGGGGCAAAACCGTCATCTCGTCTAAGGATGACAAGCGGTCTTTTTTTACTAACAGAACTGTTAATACTGTAAGTTTTTATTGACCGCAACGCTTCGTCGGGTATAAGAATACGATCTATGTGGAAATTTTGTGAGAGTTTCTTAATAACTTGCGAAATAGGTCGAATATTGAGATCCTTGTGAATGACATCGTTCCGGACAAACGAAGTTGTATTAACAGCCTGTCTTAAAATAGTATTCTGAAGAATTTGAAGTTTTTGCATCTTAGTTTCACAAACAGATCCCCAAACAACTGATCCGTAAGTCATGGTGGATCTGATAAAGGATTTATAAAGCAATTACTTGTTGGATAGTGACAGACAGCTATGTCTAGCTAATAAAGATTTGAGGGCTTGAATTGCTTTTTGAACTAAATTTCATTTTAAAGTTTAAATAATAAAGTTTATATGTTTAGTGTTGGATTACATGGTTAATGTTTAAATCTCATTTTTTCTTTTGATAAAAATAGTATTTCTGTTTCGAAAAAAAAAAAAAAATAAAAAATAAAACCTGAATAGATAAATAACTAAAATTTACTACTTTTCCATACACATACTTTTCCCAAAGAGTCAATGGATTCAGAATTGTGTATATTAAGAAAAATAAGTCAATAAAAATCACAAAAATATATCTTAATATGATAATCACTTTTATGAAAATGTGCATAATAATAATAATATTAATAATAATAACTCTAATTAAAATTATGTCTACTAGTACAGCAAATGACTGAATATAAAAATATTTTCAAACATTACATATGGTATATACTTAAATATAAGTAAATTACTGCGTCTGAATCAAATATATTAAATCCATTATTACAATAATTAAATAAGTACGCTTGAGAATTGTTTTAAAATTAATTGTACAGTATAATATATTTTTAATAAAGTTAGTTAAATATGCCTTACAGATATTTTTCTATCAATTTATAAATTTTAAGTCAAATTTCAATTTAATTTAATTACAAATAATAATGTAATTTATTTTCCCTTTCATATTTACATTATTTTATTAAATTAAGCAATTAGAAAAATATAGATTAGCTGGTATTTCATACTTTTTTCAAATATATATATTTTTTTCAATTAAACAGTGTGTTATTTGGAGAAATTTTACAAATGTGTGGATTACTTTGTAATTTTTAAGAACGTATTTAATTAATCCCAAAGCACGTATGTATTTATATCCAAAATAATACCCAGCATTTGTTTCAGAAGATATACTAGTATATATGGAAATACTTTTGTATTTATATTTAATAATCCAAATGTAAAAATGTTAAGCAAATATGTTTTCAAAGCTGAAAAAATGGTGGATTTCTTACTTTAAAATTAAGTGAAAGAATTAGCAGAATTATTGATTACAATATTTTGGAAGAAATTTATTTCAAGGATTAGTTTAAAACATCTTTTTGTTGTACAATTGTTTCTACTAACTACAAATATATATTAGTTTGAAACAGTATTAATTTTATTTTAAACAGAAAAAGTAAATTAGTGTGTATTATAGTGATTAAACTTGTTAAAAAGCTGGTAGGTTACAGATCAGTTGGATACTTTAGATTTGTCAATATTTTCAATTCTACCTTTCGAATAAAACACTCTCTTCAAACCTTGCATAAATTTCTATAAATAAAATATTAATATTTTTTAAAAAATCAAAAGAAATAAGTATGTTTTTGCTCTCGGTACACTTGTTTCTTATTTCAATAAATTTACATAATTTTTTAACAACCTCGTATGATTTTTGATCGAAATAATTTTTATAAATGCCAATAACAACATATTTTCTGATTATTGAAAAGTAAGTTATGTGTAGACACTTAAAGTGAAATTTACAATCAAGATTTACATATTTTTAAAAACATGCATTTTTACATCAAGAATGTTTTTAAAAGGTATTAACGTATTTACGTAGAGATAATTCACCCGACATAAGAGTACAAAACTAGAGTGCCAATGTAACTGGCACTATGCAGTTTCTTAAATTTCATGCACACACACACATATATATGAATATATGCTACTCATTGTTTGGTATAAAAGGAATACAAAATACAGCTGTAGTTCTAAGACATTTTATTTACCAAGCGCAGAACTGCAAAACTTCAATTTCTGAATAAAAGATATACTTGCAATTTATCGAATTTGTAACAATTTCCAGCACATTTGTTAGCTATTTTTAACGTAGTTGAAAATTCTTTATGACTTTGGTTTGTTTTCTCGCATTATTACTCTTCTTCTGGCTTTCTCTTTCAGCTTCGTACATGTTATTGCGTTTTACCATACGACATTCCACGTTGAATATTTAATGAGTAGCATTTATAGTTTATTTACAAAGACACACAATACATTACATTAAGTTATGGTCAGTGGGGAAAATTAGTTACAGTTTAATTAGTCACAGTTATTAACAGTTTTATTAATTACAGTTTAATTTTCAATGTGAAAAATGTTTTTATTTTTTTTTAATTTTTCTGAGAAGCATTATTTAATCACAATATTTTCTTCATTATCGATTGAAATAAAAGAATTTCAATTTCAATTTGAAAATGACGGAAAAGAAGAAATGTAATAATCCCTGCCTCTTTCATTTTCTCACTTTTTTCTATACAAAATGGAATAATTTAGTTGTCATCGTGAAAGAAATGACATTAGCATTAGAAAAAAAATGAATATCTCGAAAACTAATTCAAATTTTAAAATTGTAATACCACTTTTGACAACCGTCGATCAATACTGATAATTGGTGTTAAATTAATTGATAAACATTCAACACTTTAGGAGAAATAATTGGGAAACATAATCAGTCGTTTAATCTGTCGTTTCATAAAACCGCGTCATAAATTCGTTCCATAAATTCGTTTCAATAATATTTTATATGAATATGGTCTATTATATACATATGGTATTAAATATATATATTTAATCTGTAAGATCATCGTCAGTCCAAAAGCAGAAATTATGTGAGATGAAAATACATTAAATGTTAATCAGCTTTCTAATTTTCAAGATTGTTTGTGTCAGAAATGACATCCTCCCTTTTAGCAATAAAACAAATTCGACTATTTAATCTGAAAAAAAAATAATACTTTTAAATTCTTAAAACATCATCTGAATTAGTAATTAGCTCCTATACATTGTCTAAAACTACACTAAGAATAAAAACATTTTAATAACTAAAAAAAAAAAAAAAAAAAAAAAAAAAATCAATAACAAAACTTTCTCCAATCTTTGACAAAAAACATGAATAAATATTTAAAGAAAATTGCTTCTATTGTTTATTTCCAAACAAATTTTCTTTAGAATCTGATCTGGAATGTCTGTTAATGTTACAAAAGTGACATTAATATACGTAAAAAAAAGAAAAAAAACTATAGTTTCCCTATATTTATTAACACATATCGATTTAAAATTGTACTTTATCCGTTTCATTTTTAGAAAGCTCATAAGAGAGAATATAAACTTATTAGTTTAATTTTTTATGTAAAAGTGTTTCTTTTATTATACAGAAGTACACGAAATAGTTGAATATGAAATGCATTACTTTTGATTTTTTAAAATACGTCAGAATTTGAAATATTTGCTCATTATTAAACACTATTTCAAAAAAAGAGTGGTTATCGTTGTGCAATCTTACCGCAAATATTAGAAAATAAAAAAGAGACCTTATAATTACGCAAATTTTATGAAATTCTAAAAATACACATTTTGCAGCAAATCCAATCAGTGTGATTTATGTTTAAATTACAAATATTTCTGTCTGAAACATACGTTATTCTAAAATTGTGTTTGAATTTTTTTAACCTAATAAGAACCAATTTTAATTTTTCTTTAAAAAAAAAATACTTTATATAATTGAATTTCATGTTTCCATTGTGCAGTAGATTTTTCCAAATATCCCATTATTTTAAAATCCTTATAATATTTTTCTTCATAAAGAATAAATAATCTACCTAGTATTCCTTAAATTTTATAGCAGAAAGAAACAACGAAAATGATTAAAATTCTTTCTGTTAAAAGCAACTTTTTAAAGAAGCTATTTAAATCATTTTTCTTTTAATGGCTCTTCTTAAGGAGATATTATGTTCATAAGTTTAAAATTGATTTTAAACATTTTACTATGAAAAGGGCTTTAATTCTAACTTTTAATGTTTTTGAAAAAAAAAAAAAATAAAAGAAAAATGGAGTTGATAGTATAAAAAAATTAAAAATATTACTGGTATACATTCGTTAAGAAAATATTAGAATAATTCATATATCGTATGCCTATGTAAATTTTCTTCATTCATTTTTTAAAACTTCATAGGCCCATGTTCTAAAATGTTTTTAATTGTATAATTTACTCATTTACATACAGAGTTCGTATAATTGAATTTTTAAAATATGCATATACAAGTCCTTAAAATTTGTATTTTTTTACCTAAAAAATAAAGAGTTGTGTAATTTGAAACATTTTCTATATTTCAATTATATCGTACCAGTTTGAATATCTGCCGATGAAATTTCTGTGAATAATAATCTTAGCTCAATTACTTTGAGAGACAACGAAAACAAAAACAGAATAGTAGCTTATGCAGTAGCTTATCATTAAAATAAAGTATCAGCGATTTAGTATCAAATGAGGCCTTACATAGACCAAAAACTTGAGCTCAAATTTTTCCTGCACTTGATTTGATTTGCATTTATTAAAATATTCACATCTGTTAGCAATGAAGCTTGAACCGAGTTGGCACAGATTAATAAGAGGTACATTGTTTATTTCCCAAATACACTTTTTTTCACATTTTTTATCCTTTTATATAAAGCCGAATAGAATCGGTCATGGATAGGTCATTGGTCTACTGTCCATTCAAGATATTAAAAACAATTTAAATTATTTAGCTGTGACGCTAACACCTATCTGGTGATACTCAAAATGATGTATATTGCATATTTTTAACTTTTTGGATTCCGGCGTCTCTTACGCAAATTGTATTCGGACGGCACCCCATTTAAAAAGACGTTTAATTCAAGTACAAAATTTCAAAAATGCAAATTTTATTTTCCTTTATTACTGGTGCCAAAAGAAATTTTGCAAGGAAAAAAGCCGCCGATGTCGGCGGAGTGCAAAATGTTAAAGTATAACTTATTACTACTTTTTAATATTTGATTATTGTAACGCGCGCCACCCGTTTTAAAACAAATAGACTCTACCGGCAGTCACGTGACCGTTTTTCCGTGAGCTTTGCCGAATGAGGAATGCTGTGAGTTGAAGAGTGTTCTCTTACAGCGTTGACTGTAGTTGTGTTCTGTTTGAGATGTGCTAAAATGTAAAAAGTTATATCCGTGTTATTATTTTATGTGTTATGTGCCGTTCTATTTGTGATGTGTCGTCTTATCAAGATTAAATAAAAAATATTAAAAAAGTTATACCCCGAGAAAGTGTTATTTTGGAATTATGTGAAATTTCTGAGTGAATTGAAACTGAGCTAGCCTGACAATTGGCTACCCAACGTCGGCCCGAAACCGAGTGAAAATGTTCGCGATATGATTTCTTCATTCTACAAAAAGTGTGATATATTTTTAATCATAAAGTGTTGTTTTTACGAGCATGCAGAGAAAAAAAATGGCACGACCGGTCGTCTTTGTGAGCGTACGTGAAATATGTTCCTAAAATTCTACAGATTCGATCGTTGTCAGTGAGTCTAAAATATGTTCTGCAATGTTTCGTTACCTTTGCCATTTTCATACGTCGCCTTTACACCATGTGATAGGTGTTCTTAATTTTTTTTCAAGTTGTAAAGTTCTACAAATTACTTCGTTAATGTCCTAAGAAAATTCTAGGATATGTATGTTTATTCTGCAAGATGTTTTCAACAAGTAAGCATTTTAAATTGAATGGATCCATAGTTTGTTTAATAAAAAGAATGCATTCTTGACTTCGTAACATATTGATATTCTAAATATTTTTGACATTATTAAATTTTAATTCATTCTATTATCTTATTTTCCTGTCATGTTTGTATTGCATATTTCCCCTTCCCCCCTCCCTCACCCATTATTCTGAAAATTTTACTTTGATTCTGTTCATGTATGTTTAATTTTTACTTTGCTTTAAGTAAAATATTTTGATTCATAAAAAAAAAAGAGTGAGTGCGAGAGAAAGCGAAAGAAATATTCATTTACGTTTTCGTTGATCTTTTTTTTTTTTCTTTTCTTTTTAAAAGAGGAAAAATAAACTGTTTTCAGTCAAATATAGGTTGTTAAAATGATTCATAATTTTATCGCAATTCTCATAAAGATATGTGCTTATTTTTATTATTTTTTCATTGGTTTCGTAAGAGAATTGATTACTATTTTTATTTAAGTGTTTGTTATTATTTAAATGCTAAACGTAAGTATTTAATTTTGAATTGCTGATTTACTGATAAAAAAGCCTTGAATGTGATTCATTTTCAAAACGGAATAAGTAAGTTTTTGCATTTATTGTTTGTTTATAAAAGTTTCTTTTCTTTTGAAGTTATATTGAATGAAACCGATATTAAGTAGCGTTAGTAATATAATAATAATATTGGTTGAAATTTTAATTATTCAATTATGTGTTTTATATTATTTAGAATATTGTTTGAAAGTGTTAACTATTCAGTAAATGGCTTTATATTTGTTAAAATATTGTTTTGATTAAATGTCGCGTTATGACAATCCAGTTTATTTATACCTGCAGGGATTTAAAGTTTGTTTTGTTTTGTAGTCAAGAGTTTTGCTAATGTTAAACCTTACTGTTTTGCTTTATTAAAGTCTTGTTTATATGAGTTCTAACGGCAAAGCTCACACGTTTGGGGAATAATTTAAACGAATTTTCGGCATTTGTGGGGTACTCGTTTTGTTGTTTTGCTAAAGTTTAAAATGCCTGAACTTAATAAAGCTCGTAAAGAGGATTTATATTAGGTTGCGTTAGAAATGAATTTAGATGTTCAACCCTCTATGACAGTTGTCACATTGCGTGAAAATATTAAATCCTCCCCCTCGTACGGAGTTGATTTTGTAAATTCATTAGTCAGAAACCAAATTTCGACTCGCGAGGAAGAACAACGCAGACGGGACATAGAGGAAAAACAAAAAGCAGCTGAGTTAGAACAGCGCAAATTAGAATTAGAAGAAAAGCATACAGCGGAAGAGTTAGAGTTAAAAAAGCTTGAGATGAATTTTGAGCTTGAGAAGCTCAAGTTACAGGCTCAGAGCCAAAGTGCTTCCAGTGGAGCAGTAGGTGGTAGTGCAGCAGGGGTAATGTCTCACCCGGAGAGTAAGATAGATATCCAAAAGCTGTTGCCTACATTCAGGCCAGAAAATGATGATGTAACCTTGTTTTTGGTGCTCCTGGAACGTCAATTAAAGCTCTCGAAGGTACCAGAGCATATGTGGGTTTCGTATTTACTCAGTGTTGTACCGTCTTCTATCTCTACGCTTATCGCTCGTAAATCAGAAGAAAACGCTTCAAAGTTTTCACATGTTAAAGATTTACTTCTAAAAAGGTTTAAAATTAGTGCCGAAAAGTTTAGACAGCTGTTCTTTACTCATCGCAAGACCAAGGAAATAACTTGGCGAGATTATTATTTCGAACTTCGAGCTTATTTTGAAAACTGGCTTAAAGAATTAACTGTAACGTCTTTTGAAGATCTTCAGGATCTTATCATAGCTGATCAAATGAAAAGGCGCGTGCCTGTTGAATGCAAACAACATATGTTAGACGATTGGGAAAATTTAAATTCGCCAGTCGACCTTGCCGAAAAATTAGATGCTTATGACATTATCAGATCTACGTTTCCTAAAAGAGATCCGGTTGTACCCCAAGATAAAAAAGAGTTTTCTCGTCGAGAAAATAATTGGAAGCAGAGTAAGCCTCCAAAAGAAGACAGATCTTCCCCTAAGTTTATTAATCGACGCTTAGAATCCGATATTGTTTGCTATGGTTGTGGTAAATTGGGATTTATAAAGAAGAAATGTCCAGATTGTTCCCCTACGGTTAAAAAACAAACTGTTCAAGTACATCGTCTTGAGCTATATAGTTTAAATACATCAGCAGTTTCAGCTCCAAATGTGTCTATCACGATCTGCAATAAGTAGGTGCTAGTCTGTGCAGATACGGGAGCGAATCGTTCTATTGCAGGAGAACGTATGTATCAATTATTTTTAAAAACTGGTGTTACATTGAACCCTCATACTCATGAAGTAACATTAGCTGACGGAATTACAGTAGTTAGGAACACTTTGTCTGCCACTGTGCCCGTAGAGATTGAAGGTCGAGTCTTCGAAACGGAGTTCATAATATTACCAGATGCCAAGGGTAATAGAACTCTTTTAGGTATGGATTTCTTACATAATACTAACATCGTGTTAGATACTGCCAACAAAACATGGTATTTCAGTGATAAACCTCAGGAAAAGTTTTATTTTGTGGATGAATATGAAGAAGACAATAATACGTCAGCTGGTGCGGTCGAAGTCAATCCGTACGCTTTACGTGAAGATGAAGGTAAAAATCTAAATTCCGATGAAAGGGACAAACTTAATGATCTTCTGAAAAGGTATGAAAAATGTTTTCAACCAGGGGGAGAGACAACCCCGTTTGTGGAGCATCGTATGAATACAGGTGATAGTGCTCCTGTTGCTGCACCACCTAATCGGATGACTCCTGCTAAGAAAGAAATTCTTAAGAAGAAAATAGAATATGAACCTGGAAAATCAAATGTTGTGGCTGACATGCTGTCACGCCCTGTCTGTAATCATCAATCTGCTTTCTGTGAGACATGCAATTTTGTCAGCATAGACATGCCAACAAGAAGTCCAAAAGATATCAGAGAAGCACAGTTGCAAGATGAAAACCTTAAAAATATTATAGATTGTTTTGAAGACGAATAGAAAAGCGAAGATTTCGCAAATTGGACCGATAGAGGATTCCTGATGAATCAAGGTGTGCTTTATAGGTATGCTCCCGAATCAGATGCCGAAGAAGCGCAGCTGGTCGTTCCAGTACAAGAAAGACAAAATATTTTGAAACTTCATCATGACGACCCCTCAGCCGGACATTATGGTGAAGCAGGAACTTATCAGAGAATTGCTAAGAGATATTATTGGACAGGCATGAGAGCATACATTTCTGAATATGTGAAGCAGTGCCCAGAGTGCGCTCGTTATAAAGCAACAAATCAGAAACCAGCTGGTTTATTACGAACACCTGCTTATGCTCAGCGGTTTGAGACCCTCAGCATTGATCTCTTTGGACCATTGCCTCCTAGTAAAGATGGGCATTGTAGTAGAGATCCGCACTTTAAAATATTTGGAGATCGTAAATTATTACCAGGTTCAGTTTCTTTGCATTCGCTGGAGTCTATAAATAGCTGTAGGCTGTGATCAGTGTAGAAATAATGCTTTTAAATGGTTTTTTACGAAATCTGTTTATTTGGAGTAACTATATAAAATTAAAGCATTTTCATACAGAAATGGATAGGGATGGTGCCTGATAGAATTTCTAAAGACGATTTTTTTACATGACTGAGTTCATGAAGTGCAAGGGACCAATTCCCAATTATTCTGTAATATACACATTGGCATCAAACAATTGGCGAAAAGAGCACGTGAAAAATGAATGATATCATATGAGAAAAATTATCTGTTACGCTTTGGACAATGAGGAGAATTTTGAATTGTGTGGCAGGGCCACCAGCATAGCAGTCCTAAAAAATAAGCCAAAAAGAATTCGAACGCCAATTCGTACGTTAAGAGGAAAGTATTGAGAACATAGCGTTAAAGACAATACAGACCGCATTTACTGGAAATGTTTATGATTTAACAAGGAAGTCATACTCAAAAATTAAGCAGAGATCAAAGAGTTATTTCTACTGGCCGAAAGCAAAGTCGATCTTTATTCTTTTTTTTTATCTAGTCAGCGTGAATAATCATCTAAATGAATTTTATGAATGCGAAAGCCAATTTAGTGGTAAAGGCATCTGTTAAATTTCTTTTCTTTCTTTTCTTTTGGAGAAAAGTTACAATGGGACTTGAAATAAAGGTTAGGATAAAATGAATGAGTAATTAAAGATTAGTTTTAACTGAAATTTAGAGAAAGGAATAATTTAAGAAACATATATGTGATTCCACATCACATATATCTCCCCTTCAATCAACGAAAAGAATGTACATAAAGGGCGTGAAATCAATTTTCATATGCTCTTAGGAGTACATTATGTATAGGGCAGTCATGCAAACGAAATCAGATATGTTCAAATTAAAGCAACAACAATTGAACTTCTCTCTAAGTAGGCAACCATCCTAAAATAAAAGTATATCATGATATAAATATATTGGTACCATAAATTTTGTCAAATACAGATGACATTATATATTGTTTCTATTTAGAAACAGCTGCAGCAACATCAATAAAATTTGTGATCACTTTTCAATTCGCCATATTCAGACGATGACCTGTATCAAAAATGTGCACATACAAATAAAACAAACATTAGGCCTAAGTCCACAGATCAGTTGCCAACTGGCAATAAATTCAAAAATGTTTCTCATAATAAACATTAAATATGTGTATTGACCAATACTATAATTATAATAAAATACTCGAGTAATATAATGCAACGAAACACATAATATTAAACACAGATAAACAAAAACATAATACAAATAACAAAGGATTCTGAAATAATGTCCATAGTAATGAGTAAAAGCATATATATTTTTTAATTTATATCTTCCTGGTTTTTTTTTGTCTCACAACATTGATTTTAAACAAGCGTGTACATAAGGTGACAGTCCAAGAAATGCTATATAATCAGGATATGAAAAAAATTAGCTGAAACACTGCCATAAGCCATTTAATTCACGTGACAACTGTGTTGTTGTGTGTATATTTATTAAAATGTATTTTTTTTTTAAGACCTGAAATATTAAAATTTTGAAAATGAAATTTACAATTTAAAGAAGACGTTGAATTATATTGACTATCAAAACAGTATTGTTATGTAAACTAAGAAAAAAATCCACATAAAATATTATTCGGTATCACCCATAAAATACCTTTACTGAAAACAGTTACTGATAAATGGAAGACACTGAACATTTACGTAGAAAGTGTAAAAGATGCTAGACATATGTGAAAAAGAAAAAGTAATATGTAAACCGATAAATAATCTCAATAAAATGCACGGTTGGTATAAACACCAATAAAAGACTTGCAATGACCTTTAAGCAGGAGTATAACAGTGTCTTTGCTTATAAAAATTGACAATATACCTTCACTGAAAAGTAGTGTGAAAACATTGATAGGTATGCAATTTTTTCTTTATCGTCTTGACTGGCGTGTACCGTTTACCGATGTGTATAAAATTGACTGGAGTGTAAGCTTTTTTGAAAGTGCCATGAGCAAACGTGTAAATACCTTGTACAAATTATAAGAGAACGAATATTGCGTTAAAGGTGAAAAAAAATGTGTGAATTTTGGCAGATGTAATAAAAAAATTGCACTTTGATAGAATTTTAAATAAAGAAGCAGTAAGCTCCTTAGGTATAATGACAATACAGATAGTATGTGTATAAGTATACATTAACTGAAAAACAAACTATTAATGGTCGCGTATGCGGCGTGAAGTACTACTGTATATCATGCGTACCCAATTGAAAGTAAAGAAATTTGAAGAAGCAAAGTAAATCATACATAAACATCAACATATGTTATGCAGAAATGTGTGTATATCTATCTGAATTATGCCAAAATGTAATGAAATTTGCATGTGTAAACAGGAAAACATGGAATAATTGGTAACACTAGTGCAAGTGGGAAGGAAGCAACTTGAGCTGTATTGAATCATTCATAACTAATGAAAATTTAAAAGAAACGACCAATGTATTCTAAACAAATGACATAAAATATTCCAAAAACTGCACTGAGGACCACTATCCAAACAACTGCACATGTAATTAATATGTTTGTAAGTAACTTCATCTGAATAGCATGCTGCAAAAATATACCTTTGTAAGAAAAACCACTGTAAAACGATGTAGAAACCATTGTAGAAACCTTTTGTAAAAAAATATTTTGTATTTGCTGCAAGCCAAGCGAAGTTTTTGTGAGTGAGGGTCATTTCCGAAAATCCAGAAGTACACCAAAAGAGAAAAACCTTTGTAAGAAAACTCAACGTTGTAATATTGGTAAACCAATGAACATTCGCATAAACACTGCGTGTAAAAAAGAAAGTGCAATTGATGATCAGAAAGACCTACAAAGAAACAGAATATCTACACCAAGTTATGACCAAAAAGACGTAATATTTTTTGAAATCATGGTGACCGCAATGCAAAGTAAGTATGAAAATGTAATCTAAAATAATAAAAAAGTAACAAAGTATACCTATATGAGATTTTTTTAAAAAATATGTACATCAGAAAGCAAAGCAAGAAAAGTAGACAGAAAATAAAGGAAAAACATTTGAGATCCACCGCTGAAGTCTTACTGGCAATTAGGGCTTAACCACCAGAAGAAAACTAACAGTAAATCAAAAATGTGAAATTTGGAATCATTCATCTATTCCTGTCGACCTGAAACAGTTGAATGAAAGAAAATCCGAGACAAGTGTATTGCACGAAGAACACAGACCATGAAATAATTGACATTAATCAATCTTTAAATAGCAATGTTTCAAAATTTGTATATCCTAAGAAAACAAATATATTTGTGTAAGAAAAATGTATGAGAAAAAAAAAACCCTATTAATCGTTTACGTTTATTTTATGAATAAACGCATGCGAACAATGTAAACATTCACGGTCGAAGGGAGCGAAGAAAGCCATGTATCGCATAAAGTTAAGTAACAAAATGTGTAAATGAATGAATAAGAATTAACCTTGCACTAGCATGCCTGAAAGGAGGATGTATGTATAAGTTATGTTGTACGTTGAAAAAAAAACTGTTTTTGCTTAAAATAAAATCTAAATGTATCACAAAAAGGAGAAAAAGCAGGGTGATTTATGTCTAAAGACTTCTTGTAAGTACGGTTATGTGCGATGCAGTTAATACATCTTGAAATATTTTTACAATTAACTGAAGTGTGAGATTCACCGCAATTAGCACATGCCAAATCATATACACAAACTTTTGCCAGATGGCCTAGCCGTTGGCAATGGAAGCAACGTTTTATATTAATAAATGGCCTGACAGTGTAATCAATAGAATTAATATTTAATTTACCATGTTGAATTAAGGAATTAGCAATCCATGATGTAACACTAATAGTCCAATTGTATTTTAAACCTTGTCTTAATTTATGTTTTCTTCCAAAGTGAATGGCAGGAATGGTGTTGCCAATCATTTCATTTATAGCTATCATAATATCTGGCACACCTATATTATCATCAACACCCAATAAAATTATTTTTGTGCTGTCAGAAAAATCCCTATCTGGAGTTTTGTTCTCACAAAACTTTAAAATGTAATCAGGTACTGAAATAAAATTAACATTTTTAATTTTTGAGAATTCAGAAATAGTTGTACCAGAATCTGTGTCTGTTTGAATTTTAGCATTATCTAAAATTTTGGATGACGAGTCTTTAACATTAGAATTAAATTTCTTATCTTTAACTTTAATTATATTAAGTGGTTCATCCAAGTTAGGTCCATCAATGTCGCATTGAACAGCTATGTCATTATGCGTAGACTGTTTGGACGAGGTAAGTGTCCTTACCTTTTCAAATAACAGCTTATTTACTCTTTGTAAGTCGTCATTACCTTTTTGTAAAACATTCCACTCTGATTGAACACTACCCATCAAATCATTTAAAATATTAAATTTAAATTCAATTTCTTTTTGATAAGAATTAAACTTCTGAACGAGATCAGGATTAGCCTCATTTAAAATAGGGTCAATTAATGCCTGAACATCTGTAACAATAGTTTTAGAATATCTGTTAATAGTTTCACTTAAACTACTTAAACATGAAATCTCAAAAGGATTAGAATCCAAACCAGTTGTTTCAGATGTTAGTTTTTGAAAACATTACCTGTTGTTCATTAGGTTTTAACTGAAAATTAAATACAGCAGAGGACTCTTGTGTCAATTTGTGTGGCTTTCTCTTACCCATCATATATCCTGAATTATAAAATACAAAAAAAAATACACAAGTACCCTATCTGATAATTCCAAAAATATGAACCTATCTAAATGCAATATAATAAATAGTAGTCAAATGTGAGATTTTTTTTTTTTTTAAAGTGAATATTAAAAATTTTAAATGTTAAAGATATAGCCATAAACTAATAAGTATTATACTCTACAGTTAAAAACCATGATAATAAATAAAAAAAAAAAAAAAAAAAAAAAAAAAACCTTCTAAATAGTTATTTAAATATCGGAAAACTGCACTCTCTGTAACGGAATAATTTTTAGTGACTGCATATAGGAACAACAAACATTGCAATTATATGCATAAAAAGGGTTTTAAAATTAAATTAAAAGGGGGAAAATAGTCAATTCAATTGGCCCAATTTTTTTCTCAAATCATATTGTTTATCTTCTGTATCAAATGCATAAGAAATACTATAATGCATCAAGAAAATTATCAAAAGATTTTCGTTTACCTAAATAACCTAAAATGAAAGTTCTTATAAGGCTATAGTTACTGGCGGAAAATAATCATGCATGCAAAACTTTTAAATATTATATCTTTAAAAAAAATCTTCATTCTTTTTGTGTCTATAATAAAAGGACAAGAAAAATTGTTTCATATTCTCGCTATAGTATAATGCACTGTGAAAAATAGTTTCACTTGAATAGATATAATCAATGTGCACACTACTTTAAACATATTGATTATCTAGATAGATTTAATTATTCAAGTAAAATCATGGCTACTTTTAAGCAGAGATAAAAATACTTCCTTAATAGTACTGTACAAACACATTAAAACATATTAAAACATAACTTACCTTTAAACTGAGAACCATTTATATAAATAGAGATTCGATTCAACTGGTAAAATTTTATATCCCTCAAAATGAAAATAATGTCAATAATAAATGAAATCTTTATTCATTACCAGTATTCATCTTTATCTCTCTATATATTGTTTTTTTTAAATAAGACTTCCTGTCCAAAAAAAAAAAAAAAACGAAAAAAAAATAGTTTGAAACTGGCAGCATCCTGTTTTATTATTTACTTGGAAACAAAAATATTTTAGATCGACCATTAACTTACCTAAATTTTTTTAAATGAAAGTCATAATATAAAATATAAGATAAATAAATAAATATATATATATAACTGTCAATTTATAATACTTCAAAAGGAACTGCACTAAAAAAATAAACAAAATATATAATCATTAAATAAAATGAGAGAAATGATTAAAACTTTTTTTAAGAAGAAGAAGAAAAAAAAAAAACGTTAAAAAAATCCAAAAGAATGCGATCCATTAAACACTTATTCTAAATTAGTACTTATTCTAAAATACTTATTCTAAATTTTTAAAAATAGATTGTCTTGATCTTTGTTATACTTATTCGAGCCAAAAGTGAACAGTAAATAAGTATTTTGGATATCTGAAAAATGTAATTTTATCATGCTATCGTTTGGCATCTTAGTTCTTAAATAGCATTTGTAAAACTGTGATAAATTTCAAAGAAATCTAAAAGTATTTACAGCTGTTATTATTCATGCAAACAAAATATGAGCATGAGAAAATAAAAATGCATAATCAACGACAATTGTTAAAAATTAATGTATTATTTTAAATACTACATTTTATAAAAATGTCATGTAGTCAAAATAGAAATTGAGCATTAATAATTATAAAAATATAAAATGCATATAATATTTTTCTCATACTCACATGATAAGCTGTAATTGTTTATATATATGCATATTTTCTTTTATGCTCTTCCATTTTTATAATCGATGTAACTGTATCAATATTTGATATTCATTATTATATTGTACCTTTTTTATGACATTTTTAACTGCTTTCATTCAATAGTATTCAGTATTATAATATTCAGTATTATAATGAAAATGAACGTTGAATATCGAATTTGAATTCAAAACACAAAATAGGTTAATGCACTTTTTTTTTGCAGAAAGGCAATATCAGCACCCACAAGTGGAAGTAAAAAAAATAAAATCAGTGTGAAAACAATACGACGTCAAACATGGAAATCTGCAGCACTTTAGAATCATAAGTAGAGAACTGACTCAGTATATTTCTGCATAAAAAAGCACTGATTCATCCAAAGTCGGTGAACAGAGTAACCCGGAGGCGAACTATAGGAGTCACATATAGGCTACCGCAGCTTCCTAAGCCTATATTGGAAGGAGAGGCTGTAACAAGCGGGAAAGATTACGGCGAACATCGTGAAAAAAAAAATCTTGATCCGAAGAATCAGCTGAAACAGTCATAAATTACACTCGCCACTGGGATCTAACTCCATAATTATTAAAATAATGAAATCCATTAGAAAAAGTGCGGCAGCATAAATTCACAGGAAACACGGGCACTTCATACAGCAGTCAGGTAAATGGGAAGTTACTTAACAGACCACGATCCACATAAATAATAGGTAGTCATTTATCGAGGCAATAGACATTCCAAAAATACCGGTAGAAAAGACGTCTAGAAATTCACATTCGTAATAGGCAAACTAATAAACATCAGGTAGGCTAATAAAAACAGACAGGCAGGCTAATAAACAGGCAGGCAGTCTAATAAACAGGCAGGCAGTCTAATAAACAGGCAGGCAGTCTAATAAACAGGCAGGCAATCTAATAAACAGGCAGGCAGTCTAATAAACAGGCAGGCAGTCTAATAAACAGGTAGGCAGTCTAAAAAACAAGCAGGCACCATCCCATAAAGTTCCAGAAAAATTTTGCGAATGCCCTGTAACGGCACCAATATTTTGTAGTAGAGATCCGCACTTTAAAATATTTGGAGATCGTAAATTATTACCAGGTTCAGTTTCTTTGCATTCGCTGGAGTCTATAAATCGCTGTAGGCTGTGATCAGTGTAGAAATAATGCTTTTAAATGGTTTTTTACGAAATCTGTTTATTTGGAGTAACTATATAAAATTAAAGCATTTTCATACAGAAATGGATAGGGATGGTGCCTGATAGAATTTCTAAAGACGATTTTTTTACATGACTGAGTTCATGAAGTGCAAGGGACCAATTCCCAATTATTCTGTAATATACACATTGGCACCAAACAATTGGCGAAAAGAGCACGTGAAAAATGAATGATATCATATGAGAAAAATTATCTGTTACGCTTTGGACAATGAGGAGAATTTTGAATTGTGTGGCAGGGCCACCAGCATAGCAGTCCTAAAAAATAAGCCAAAAAGAATTCGAACGCCAATTCGTACGTTAAGAGGAAAGTTTTGAGAACATAGCGTTAAAGACAATACAGACCGCATTTACTGGAAATGTTTATGATTTAACAAGGAAGTCATACTCAAAAATTAAGCAGAGATCAAAGAGTTATTTCTACTGGCCGAAAGCAAAGTCGATCTTTATTCTTTTTTTTTATCTAGTCAGCGTGAATAATCATCTAAATGAATTTTATGAATGCGAGAGCCAATTTAGTGGTAAAGGCATCTGTTAAATTTCTTTTCTATCTTTTCTTTTGGAGAAAAGTTACAATGGGACTTGAAATAAAGGTTAGGATAAAATGAATGAGTAATTAAAGATTAGTTTTAACTGAAATTTAGAGAAAGGAATAATTTAAGAAACATATATGTGATTCCACATCACAGGCATCGATGGATTTTTATAGTAGAAGATTGTGCCACTAAATGGGTCGAGCTATTCGCCTTAACAACTGCTACTGCACAAGAATGTGCGACTACCCTGACTGAAGAGATCTTCCTTCGTTATGGTATCCCAAGAAGACTCATAAGTGATAACGGCCCTCAGTTTGTGAGCGCTGTTTTACAACAAGTTTGTTACATTCTTGGAATAGACCAATCATTGACACCTTTGTACCATCCTCAGGCCAATCCAGTAGAATACAAAAATAGAGACTTGAAACCTCGAATAGCAATCCTTGTTGGGGATGAACACAGTTCCTGGATTGATAAACTTCCTTTTATTAGATTTGCTATGAACTCTGCCAAATCTGATACAACTGGCCAAACTGCCGCCTATCTGCAATTTGGTCGAGAATTAAGAACAATCGATGATGTGGTGAACGATTTTAGAGCTGTTGTGGAAAATGACAATTTTGTTCCGGAAATAACCCCATATCTTAAACGTCTTGCAAATATTTCAAAAAGTGTGAAAGAGCGTGTTGAAATGAAACAAGATCAGCGGAAGAAATATTGCTATAAAAATCGTAGACGAGTGTATTTCGCACCTGGTGATAAAGTATGGGTTAACCTACATCCTGTGAGCAAAGCAAGTAAAAATAAAACAGCCAAATTTATGCCTAAGAGAGATGGGCCATACATAGTTTTGACTCAAAAGTCACTAGTGACATATGACATTGCTAGCCTGGACAATCCTACCGAGCGAATTGGGTCTTACCATGTCTCCGCTTTGTCACCATTTCAAGAAACTGAAACTATTCCAGTTGCACCCTTAAGGAAAAGAGGAAGACCCAGAAAGCATCCTGTTTCCTCTCCGAGACGTAAATCGGAAACAGAGGGGGGGGGATGTAACGCGCGCCACCCGTTTTAAAACAAATAGACTCTACCGGCAGTCAGGTGACCGTTTTTCCGTGAACTTTGCCGAATGAGAAATGCTGTGAGTTGAAGAGTGTTCTGTTACAGCGTTGACTGTAGTTATGTTCTGTTTGAGATGTGCTAAAATGTAAAAAGTTATATCCGTGTTATTATTTTATGTGTTATGTGCCGTTCTATTTGTGATGTGTCGTCTTATCAAGATTAAATAAAAAATATTTAAAAAGTTATACCCCGAGAAAGTGTTATTTTGGAATTATGTGAAATTTCTGAGTGAATTGAAACTGAGCTAGCCTGACATTATTTTATTACAGGACGAATAGGATCCGTCGTGTTTAGTGCATTAGTTTGCTATCAATTCTTTAGAATAAAGACCTTTTAATTTATCAGCAGTTTTCTTTCTACCCTTTGTGTTGTTTCAATATGAAAAAAAAAATGTGTAGGCTAAAATTTTCGGAACGCAAAATTTCGTGTGTTTTTTTTTTTTCCTCAAATCGACATACACTAAATCAGAATAAAATGCGAAGATATGGGACCTAGTTGAGCAATGAGCATATAAACGTAGCTAAGTGTATCAACTTCATATTAGTAAGTCTCGTCATATTGTTACTACAGTAGGCCTAGAACAAATTTAAAATATTTTTTTTTCTTGTCTTGCATCCAACCCAGGCTACAATTAATTCTAAATTAATGTATTTATAAAAATAACCCATGCTTTTAGAATTTATATATGCAATAAGATTTAAGCTAATGCTTTAAGGTTTAATATCAAACATAAAAATAAAGAATATATGTTCAATAATATACATGCAAGCAATAGTGTAAAAATTCAGCTATAGACCTGGTTATTCAAAGAGGATGCACATTCCGAAAAATATATATTCTAGTTGTGTAACACTACATAGAATTTTATTACTGCGAGATAATTATTATTAGGTTTTTAGGCTGATTTACGATATCTAGAAAACACAGTAAAACGTTAAATATATGATATATGCATTGAAACATATTTCGGAAAAATTATATGTTTATGAAATAATAGAGTATGATACTCAATGGCAAATGTAACTATTGATTTATAACTTACACATTAAAAAATAATTTTAACTAATTTTTCAAAAAACATAGCTTTATTTCAAAGAAATGTCTGACACATAATGAGTGTTTAAATCCTCATCCAATAAAAAAAAAAAAAAAAAAAAAAACTAGATTTTTGAACGAAGCTAAAAGTATATACGCTGTCACTAACCGAAATACTTTGCAAATCCTCACTTTTTAGTTTGCCTAAATATTTCACACATCTCTTAGTATGTTAATATACTGTTTCAATCCCTTGAATATACTTCAAGTTTTAAATACGAAAGTTAAAAAAAGTTTTGAATAAAACTCTAATTATTTTTCACTAAGAAAGCGATTTACTGCTAAACGTCTCTATGTGATTTTGATTGTTTTCTTAAGTTTAATTTTGCCTCCTTTTCGCCGCATATTTTGTATAGGTGCAGATTCCAAAAATTTTTAAGGAGCCAGTGGCTCCTAAACCCCAGAAATCCAGTTGTCACTTTGGCTCCTAACCAAAGTCTAGTGGCCACATTGTAACACAAACTCATAAAACAATAGTGTTTATATGGAAAAAAAATTAAAGCGCGCTCCTGTGCCGAGCTTCGAATCTGCTAAGCTTTGTAGTGTAACGGACATGCAAAGAATTATATTCGAACATAATGTTCGGCAATAAAGCAGTACATTACACGGGCACCGTTCACGATGGTAACTGAGATCGCAAAAATTCCCTGATTTTTTATCAAGGTCATACTTGATCTAGGCCAGTGAAAAGAGCTGATGTTTTTCTATCTGCAAAAGAAAAAATATATAAAAATTCCGAGACGGGGATTGGGAACACTGAAAATTGATCTCTGGTAACTAAGACACTGAAAGTCAGTCTCCACAGCAAAAAAATTACTCGCCACGTGGCGACTGGTGACCGTAAATCTGCACCTATAATATGTTTAAATAACCTGAATAAAACGTCATGGAAAATTTAGAAATAGGCTGGTCTACGTAATACAGGTTTATTCTAAATGATGGACTCATTTTCAAAAAAATTGTATTTATTAAAGTACAAATCCAAAATGAACAATCTTTATACCAATGAAAAGAGGAAGTTTCAAAGTTTTTTTTTTTTTTTTTTTTTTTTTTTAAGACATTATAAATGTTTAATGTGTCATGACGGAAGGAACATTGCGTACGCATGCACTGCACAGGAACCAACAAACTGTTTGAGTTGCTCTTTCACTTTATGTATTACGTGTAATTTTATGTTTTGTAGAATAGATACTACAAAGCGTTAAAACCCCGATATTTATTTAGAAAAATCTTATATATTGGTCTCTAAGACTTCCGATTTATTTCACATTTTCTAAATAAAAAAAATAAGTTTAAGAAATTAGAATTAATAAAAATTTCAATGCTTTACTTATGAATAATTGAATTAGAGGAGCCTCAGGCTTTATTTTTATACTTCTCTTCACATTTTCAAATTAGTACCATGCAGAAATTAGGTAAAGATTTTATACATACATTTGTACATATAGGAATCAACAAAATTCGTTTTCCACGTATAGCAGCATTTCATTAGCATCGAATGTAAAATACAGGGTGTCCAGCGAATAAGACCCTGATTTCAAAATTAAATATCTCACAAACAAAGATAAATAGAATTATGCGGTAAACAGTTTCTTTATTAGCTAAGTTGTAAAAATGTTATACAGAAGTTTCGAAAATTTTGTTGCAAAAACCGTTAACAGATGGCGCTGTACTCGATATCCCTGTAAATTGTTGTTCGAAATCCAGAGCGGTCAGTTCGAGGCACTTTACCCATTTTGAGGAGTCGATGCTGAGTATACTCACTTGATTGATGAGTGGACATAGTGAATTGACTCTCGACTCACTTGCGCAAAATGAAAAGCAACTGATCTGGTAAAACTTGCTGGATCTGTTAGTATGAATATTGAAATGCGCGATGTAAGCATCTCAGTTAATGTTTTATTATTTAAATTATTATTAAACAAAGTTTATTTATTAGTTCAATAATAAGTTATCTTTCAATTTTATGTATTTCAAATCTTTATTAACACTTAACTGTTAGCGGTCTCACAAACAACTACATTTTTCAATTTTCACAGTTAAACTCGTAATTTCCAGTGAATACCATTGAAATTTTGTTTCATTTGGAGCCCTAGAGATTCTGAGCTTGCTAGAGATTCTGAATATGTGAAGTTTAATTATAATAGTCCTGTACTTAAAGTTTAGTACAGAAACAGTACCCTGTGAGTTAGTAGAGACTTTCATTCATCTTTTAACCTTCTCACCGCCGTGAACTGATATATCTGTTCACTAAACTGTAGGTTTCATTGCTATAGAAGTATAATTTAGATTAATACAATTCTACAGATATAATCCAGTTTGAAAAGATTGAGTTATGATTAATACTTTCAATGATTATATTCTTATACGTAATTATTTTTTATATCATGTAGGAAAAATGATCTTTCTTTAGCAATTAAAAAAATTACTGAGAAAACAACAACGCAATTTAGCCCTTTTGCTTAGCGCTCAGAGGGTTAATCAATCTGTCTCGGAGACGGGTTAAGTAATTCGAAAAATAATTGCAATTACCCTTAAATTCTGTTAGCGCTGCTTTTTATTTTTTTTTTCAGCTTAACTTGTAATTTCCTGTTTAACTATCAATACAGTGAAATTTTGCTTCATTTGGAGTCCTAGTACTATTGTTTGAAATGTTTGAAAAAGCGAAATTTTATTAGAAATATTACTGTACAAACAGTTTAGTGCAAAAACAGTATTTTAAGAGTTAACCGCGCCTTTTATTCATCTTTTACTCGAATGGTTTCACAACAGCTCACAGTTGTAATGTGGCAATTTTCTGTCACAGTAGTTAAAGCTTAAATGAACTTTTTCAGATGAATTGTCATGTATCAAATTCATTATCACATTTAGGACCATGGATGTCTTATTCAGGTTATAGCTGCCGTAAATGCGACAAAAAATACCTAAACACGACAATCATATATTATGGTTTTATACTAGAGATAATTATTAAATTTATAAAAAACAAGTTAGTTTTGAACTAAAAGTACAGTATTCAGTAATCTGTTGCTTAATAAAATATATATGTATATAAATATAATAAAATGCTAAATATACCCTAAATGCGACAAAAGTATGGGGAATCGCTTCTCATTTAAGCACAATAACCTTATAATGCTATTTTAATTCCGTTTTTTAAATAAATATGTTCGCAGGTAATATTAAATGGATATAATTTACGTATATATTTTTTAAAGTTTAGCCAATCGATTTTTTTAATGTCCCTTATTTAAACCCAGATATGGAATATATTTTCAAAATCCTGTAGTTACCACGCACCCCCCCCCCTTTTTTCTTCGTAAACAGCTAGGCTGTGTGTGTGTCTCTATGGATGTATCTCAATACTATGTGGTTATGTATGATCATGGTTTTCCAAATAGAATTTTAAAAGGGAGTAAATCAAAAACTATAAACATGAGAAAACAAGAACATTTTTAAACTTAGTCTCATCACCCCTCCCCGGGGCGGGCGGGAGACTCATTATTGAATTCATTTGTATTCGGAAATGCGTAAAATTGACAGGTGTTCTTATTCAGGAACTATGTAATCGAATGGCGTTTTCCATTTTTTGCCAAAATATTTTTCAACAAATGCTGTCAAAGTTGGAGTTTTGAATCGAATTTCCGTACACATTAGCACGAAAAGAGAAAAACTTGCCGTTACGTGACAAAAATCGCATTTTACTTGATAAGCAATTTATTTATGTTAAAAAAAATGGAAAAAGCTATTTGATTCCAAATCGCCTCAATAGTCAGGCGTGTCAAATGTATAACTTGATAGTTAAAAATACTGCCTCTGAACCCCGCAAAGTAAAGTTTGTGTGTAACGGAAAAATACGATCTTCTCCAAACGAGGATAATCGCCATAATTTTCTAGCAAAGTTTGAATACACTACTATGGCCCCTAATTTTTTTTTTCATCATTTTAGTTTCAGTACATTCGGAAATAGGTTGAAAGGGGGGGGGGGGTGCGCTCCCCACGCGCACACACACACACACACACACACACGCACACACACACACACACACAAAAAAAAAAAAAAAAAAAAAAAAAATCCGTTTCCCGTTTTGTTTTTAGCACAGAAAATTTAAACTTTTAAATTTTGACATATATAAAAAATAACTACTTAATACCTTCCACTCCCAGTTAAAAAGAAGGTATTTTTTTAGACATGGGAGGGGGGGGGGGGGGGTACGGGATTAAACAAGAATATTTCTATATTTTACAGTTTGGCTTAGAGGTGTTCACAGGCCCAGTCCGTTGGCAGGGCAAGGACCAATTTTTCGCAGCACTGGGGTCCGACAGGGCTTTACTTCTTTTCTGAAGGCTTGGGAAGGGGCTAGGTATTGCTCTTTCCGGTCAAGGCTAGGGCCTTTCTTTTTTCTGAAGGATCGCGCCGAGCCGAACTTAATTTTTCAGTAGTGATCCGGGACTAGCTTCATTCTTCCAAGGTTTGCAAGGGCCGACATTTTAAGTGCCGGCCCAGCCCGTACGAAAATTATTGTCTTGGCCTAGTCTGGCCTATAATTTTAAATTGCCATTATACTTATTGCCATAATACTGTACAATTAAACTTTAAAATTTATTCTTTTTAAAGAATAGCCATTTCTAGGCAATAGAATTAAAGTACAATAAAACATATGAAAAAGAACCTGTGTATGACGGAATGCTGTCTTAAACTAAAAAATGTGTTGATACATGAAAAATGAATATAATAATATGTGAGGAAAAGTATATAATACACTTAAACCTGCACAGAAGGAAACTTGTATATAGCGTATATTTTTTCATTCCTAAGCAATTTCGTCTTCGACGATTTTACTATATAGAATTTTTCACATTGTTAAATCTCCAATGCATAGAATATGGATTAACGATATTAAATTTAACTGAAACATTTACATACAAATAGAGATTCATTAAAAATATAAATATCGCAGCACAAGTCTCTTCTTTAAAAATGAAGATTATGAAAATGAAAATAAAAGCTAAAATAAGTATTTTTGGTCAGAACTCCTCGTAACGAATAATTTTTAACCATATTGATGTAAAAATTCATGTTTTCTAGAAATGTAGTGGACCGGACGGACTCAGTCCGATATTTTAACATTTTTCCTGGCCGGAACAGTTTTATACCGAGACGGGCCATTACTTTTTTTGTACGGGTTGAACTTTTAAATTTTATATAGAGGTGGGCCGAATTTTTTTCTACGGTCGGACCGGGCCAGGGCTTATAAATTTGGTGTCTTTGCAGACCTTTAGTTTGACTGTTCCCAGCTCCCATCCAACAAAGTCTAATATAAAAATCTTCTTTTATGTAAAATTGAAACCAAAATAACAAGCATACACTCAAAAATGTTCTTATCTGTGGAGAATCGAGTCACTATGTCGGCTCATCAATCAAGTGTATCGACTCAGCATCGGCTCCTCAAAATGAGTTGAAGTGCCTCGAACTGATCGCTTTGGACTTCGAAGCACAATTTATAGGCATATCGAGAACAGCGCCATCTGTTAACGGTATTTGAAACTAAATTTTAAACTTCTGTATAACATTTTTACGACTCAGCTAATGAAGAAACCGTTTACCGTATAATTCTATTGATATTTGTTTGCGAGATATTTAATTTTGAAATCAGGGTCTTATTCGCTGGACACCCTGTATATTCGCCTTATAGTTGCGCAGTAATTTTTTAAATCGTAAACATGAAATAAATATATATTAACACCTCACAATTTAATTAAATAGTTTATTAAAAATAGGTATTAAAAAAATAAAAAATCGAAGACTCCCATTTTCTTCCAAAATTTGATTAAACTTTTCTAAAAACTAAAGGAATAATTCATTCATTATGTATTTTTTCATATATTAAGAAATTGGAAATCATTTTATATAATCAGATTATCATTTAGGAAATATGTCTTTTGACGGTGCATTTTATCAGTATAAATACATCAGACTTAAAAAAATAAATGTTGATTTAAAAAAATTAATATATAATTGTAATTATTTGTTTAAAATGTCAGATTTTGAATATATTTCATGCACTTATTTTAAATAAATATTAAATAATTATAACAAATTTCAAGGAATTGAATTGATAAACATTTCCTTTTGTAACTTGAGACAACGAGAAACGAATCTTGGAGATACAAATTTCGTTCACATGCAACAATATATAAATGTTTGTGTGAAAGTATTTCTATTCAGTGGGATCAAGTTTTGTACACCAATTGTTTTTGTTTATACACTTTTGATGCTTAAAATAATGTAAGAAAGCCTAATTACTTGTGAAAAATATTCATTTTAAAATATTTGTGTGAAAATTTATGTGTGGTTTATTTCATTACATGAAAGCAATATACCAAACTTCATTTCAGAACTAGTAAAAGGCAATGATTTCATTTAAACGGATTTTTTTTTTATGAAAAACAATTTAATTAATAATGTAAAAGATTTTTTTTTTCATTTTACAATTACAGTAGAGCGCCGATTATCCGAACCTGTCGGAACAAGCACTAGTTCGCTTAAGCAAAATTTTGGATAATTGCATAGAAATTTTTTGTGTTGTTTGGGGCTGAGCCAAAATAGTTAAAATGCATTTTTTTCGTGTAACAAGTTTTCTTTTTATGGAATAAATGCATGTTTTTAAAAACATAGTAGCGGATAGGTTGATTAAAGAAATTCTTCTGTGTGTACATAATATTCATTCGCATTTTAGCCACTCTCAGTTTTGGAAGCTGTTAGTGCCGGCATGTATATTAGGGCGGAGTGAAAAAACGGAAAAATCTGAAAATCAAAATTTAATACTGCGCAAAAGTTGCAAAAGTAATAAAACTGCAAAGTTTCTTCAAAATCAAATTTTATCTTCCGGTGCCCCCGGGGCTCCCAATTTTCGCCAGACTCGTCTTGTAGAAGCCAGAAATAAAAATAAAGAGAAAGCTGGAAAAAAGAATGTCATACCGGAGAAAAGTTGTTTATGGTACATTGTAATATACCTGTACAGTTTTATCGAAAGGAAATTTTACCTTTACGTACCCCAAGTCACCACATTTTCTGCGAAATTCATCAAAAATGCCTTGTACAACTTATAAATCGAAATAACCATAAAGTTGGAAATTAATAAAGTTACACCTTAGAAAAATTGCGTATGGTAAGCAGTGATATGGCTGCACAGTTTTTTTTTTCGAAATTTACATAAACCCTTGCAGAAAGCCGATCATTCGAAATTTTGAAAAAATGCCATATATTTCCTTTTATCTGTTGTATATGTATGTATTATAGAATGCGTCACATAAGAATCAAGAGTGCAATAAAAACATTTTATTTGTGAAAAGTACACAAACCCTTAAATTTCAAGAATGAAAAACAAACATTTACATCTGTTAAAATTGTATAGAAAAATTAATCTTCAATTAAATCAGCCCGTGCTCATCAAAACAAAAATCGAAATATTCGAAATGTTTCGGCTTGATGTTTATTGTTGGTGCTGTTGAAGTTCTGAAACCTTAAAATCTGACTTGGTCTTAAAATATGGCATAATGGATCTTATAAATTCATTCATGTTGCTTGTACCACGATCTGTCGCGGCAGCTGCAGTAACCACTCTGACACGCCTCTCTACAATTTGTACGGGATATGGAAACTAAGCAAACGATATCAAATGGTCACGATCACGTTTGCCAATGTACATCTTTAAATCGTTGGACGAAAGATTAGTCAAAATAGGTGGTTCCGTAACTTCTACCATATACCACTGAATCAGATCAATATAATCCGCTGCGCTAAAATTGATTGCAGGACATGGAACTGCCTGTCTTCTCCACTACTGTTCGTACTTCGCACTTTAAGGATTCTACGAAATCCTAGCTCGTGGATGTGTTTCCGATCATCAGTTAACATACCATTCAGCAGGTTTTCTAGATGGGTAAAAATGGCATTGCGCTGGATTATTGGGTCAATTACAACTTTAACAGCCTGGGGCATATATCTGGAAAAATAAACAATTTCCCAAAGATGGCTTGCACTTAATTGCAAACCATATACGAGCGTACACCTTGACTGCAACCTCTGTCAATATCTTCAGATATAACGTTGGATCCAGAATTCCCACATAGAGTCTCAAAACTCTGTTAGCGGTGGTAAACCATCTGCTATGTGAAAGCCTACCAAGAAATCTATTTGCACGGTCTTCCGAACAACTTCCTTTCTTAATAGATAGGAAACTTTCCTTTACTATTTTGATCGGTACTGAGATCGTCAATAACTGTTTCTAGGTTATAATTAAAGTCAATAGTCTGTGAAGAAACGATGGGAAGAGATTCACACTTGTGCATTATTTTTCCAATCAGCCTACTATAACTGCATTAACTCCTGTTGTATGCGTCTAGCACGAATTGATTTAATAAAACCTTGAAAATGTTTAACCCTTTTAACAGATTTAAATATTTGTGTTCATTCCTGAACATTAATTTTTTGTGTACTTTTCACTGATAAAATGTTTGCATTGCACTCTTGCTTCTTGCATGATGCCTTATATTATACATGTACAACATATAAAAGGGAATTTACGGCATTTTCTTCGAAAGTTCGAATAACCGGAGCCCTGGAAGATATTATGTGATTTCGAAAAAACTGTGCAAGCATATTACTATGTACCATGCTCAACTTTTCCACGGTATAACGTTTTTATTTTCCAACTTTATGTTTCTTTATATTTGTAAGTTGTACAAGTCATTTTTGACGAATTTCGCAAAAATTGGGCGGATTGGGGCCACCGGAAGATAAAACTTGATTTGGAAAAAACAGTGCAGGCTTATTACTACGTACCGTACACAACTTTTTCGCGGTGTGACATTTTTATTTTCCAACTTTTACTTTATTTCGATTTATAACTTGAACAAGGCATTTTTGACGAATTAGGCGAAAATTGGGAGCCCTGGGGCACCGGAAGACAAAACTTGATTTCGAAAAACTGTACAGTTTTATTACTGAGGACCATACACAACTATTGCGAGGTTATATATTTCGATTTTCCGAACTTCGTTTTTTTCACTCCACACTAATGTATATGATTTTTTTTCTTTTTTTTTTTTTTTGCAATTTTGATCTTTATTTTATTTATTTATTTATCTTTTTTTCATTTTCCTAACTGCAAAATTTAAAATTTAAGCAAAAAAATCTTTAGATTGTTTTTTGCATTAAAGAAGATATTCTTTTTAATATTACCATATCACGAATTCCTCCGAAGTACTTATGAAGTACTTATAGAACTTATAGGATCAGCAGGATCGAAGTACTTATAGGATCAGCATTCTCTTGTCGTTCCAACCATTTCATGGTAGTTTGGAAACATTCTCCAAAAGTATGTGATGGGCCTGGATTATTTTCATAACATTCGTTTTCCTTTTCCTCGAAATTTCACGCAATTCTAAATTGCATGAAAATAGCCAGTTTTTTTCGGACAGACGTGAACAAAAATGATATAGATTCGAGCGGGAAGTTTCGCGAACTTGACTTTGCTCCTACCGATCCAGAAAACGTTTTCGATCTCAAGGGCAGCCCTGAAAAAAAATGCAAAAAAAAAAGGGGGGGTGTTCGGATAATTGGATAGCTCGGTTAATTGGAGTTCAGATAATCGGCACTGTACTATAATTAAATTGATTGTCTTAAAATTACTGTGCATGGAAATTAATAATAAAGCAATCTCCAGTCCTTCGACATTTAAAATAACAGTGAGTTTGCAATTCTACATTTCATATTTTGGCTTCATCTATTTCCGATGATATTGGCCGAATTATGGTACAATTGCCTCACTTACTTCACATATAAGTTTTTATAAAAATTTGGTTTAACTTGTTCAATAGGTTATTGCAGAGAATTTTCTTGACGATAAATGTTTGTTAGTGAAATGCAATGTTTTTATGATTATACACTACTACGTAAAATAATTTATATTCAACACGTAATTAATATCAATAGCTTTAAAAATAATATATAATTAAAATTTATCATTATTCAACGGTATAATAAATGATAATTATATTAGTTGTAATGTTATAAGCATTTAAGTTATGCAAATTTAATAATATAGAAATGAAATATTTTAAACAAACTGATAAATACGCATTTAATGATCACTTTGTTATAGATTAAATTGTTTTCTCTCTCTTCATAAATTTATTTTCAGAATAACACACCTTCCAACAACAATGTAAAATTCGCATTCATTTTTCCAAATAGAAAAAATGAACAAATTTCTACTTAAATATCACAAACGATATTTAAATTTCGTATTAAAAAAAAAAAAAGCTTAGATTCTAACTTTCGAAATAATAAACAATTTAACTACTTTAATTTAAATTTTCCAATCATTAAACTAAAATTAAAAGTTATAAAAAACCATTTACTAAGTTTTATATATTTTTATCAATAAATAAATGAACAATGGAGATTTCTAATAGCTGCCTAGAAAAATGTTAGCTACAATATTGCATTTTTTTCGTTTCGTTACTAATTATGTTAGTATCCAGATTAAATATCGATTAAAATATGATTAGTAATTCCGAAAGTTATCTGTATGAAATGAAAACATATTAGAATAGTCGCAAGACAATTCCTGCAATTAAAAAAATAGTTATTGTTTTTGATAAAATTAAGAAGGTATATATTTTTTTATGCCACGTACATGCATCGTAAATTAAAGGACATTTATGAAGAATGGGAATTAAAGATAAATATGAGTAAAATAGAGTTTTTAACTACAGGTCAAAAAACTGATATTTTATTGAATGATACTAATATTAGAGATGTAGAGGAATTCAAATACCTTGGATCTACCATGAAGATTGATCAAGCCAGAGATTTGTTGAAAGGAGAATTGGTAAAGGCAGAGAAACAACAGCAATGTTAAATACTGTTTTGTGTAGTTGTAGCATTATACCTAAAACTATGAGATTGCTTTATAATGCTATTGTGCAAAGCATTTTTTTGTATGGCGGAGAGGTATGGACATTAAATCACACGCTAAAAAAGAAACCCCTGTTACCAAAATGGACTTCTGGTGAAGATCAGCGAGAAAGTGTCAGCTGGAAAAAATTAAAAACTCAAGAATACCTGAAATTATGCAAGTAAAACAAAGTTTTTTTAATACAGTCGAGTATAACAAGCTTAGATGGCGTAGCGGTGCGTATTAAACAAAATTAATAAACTCACATTCTTAAGGGCTGTATTTCTATTTTATTGTCAATGCGATGCGTGCAATCAAGGCAAAACAAATACATAAACTAGAATGAAGAAAACGAATTACATTTCTATAGTTACGTACATTAGAGAACAAGTGCGTCGCCAGCATTTGGCGTATAATAACAGATAATTCCAACAGATGAAATGATCCTGTCAGTGAATGAAAGACGAACGCCTCCCTAAAATTATCTTTGAATGGTGTCAGGAAGGCAAATGTAGGAGTGGAAGACCGAGGAAGACTTGTGAAAGTTTTGTTCGAGATAAATGAATATATGTTATGAATATACTAGTTAAATGATGAGATTGCTTTGGACAGAGAGAGATAAAAAGCATCTATCAGAACTATTTTCATTGGTCGAGGAAACCCACTATTTAGTGGAAAATCTTTAAGAAGAAGTAGATATATCTTTTATTTTGTTTAGTAATATTTTCCCACTGTGATGGAATTTTTTTTTTCTATATTTTGGATATTTATAATTAAAGAATTGAAATTACAAAAAGTTAAGATAATTATAAAAATGCGTAATATAGATATAAAATTAAAAGCAATTATTATTCTGTTGAATTAAGATTTTACAAATAGAGATTTAATATTTTTTTTGGTGCGAGAAACTTATATTTAACTTTATATATCTACCTAATTTATTTCTCATTTGCAACACAAATGTATCATTTAATACTAGTTGTGTACATACAATACTACAAAGACCAAAAAGGCTGATAATAAAATGCTTATAAAAATAACATGTTTTTTCTTAATGTATTATTCAAAGAAGTATAAAACATTACATGATAATTAGTGTCTTGAAATATAGGGCGATAATTTTCATTTGAAATATTTTTAACTTTCGCTCTTCGCCAGTTATTGCAAAACAAGAAATTATAGCCCCATTTAAAAATAAATTCCGTTTAAACAAAACCAATATGTCATTCAACGAATAAAATAAATTTTAGTTTATATTAAAGGATTGTTTTCGAATTGGGAATATAATGGTATTTGTAAGCTCTGGAGACAATAGTTACAGCAAACAATCAATTGCGCCTTGTACGCAGCTGCAACAAACATTGTTGAAATCCCAATAGTGATAATAATTTGTTATATATAGTGTTATACATGTATTATTTCCTGAGGATACTATGATTGATTATTTAAGTAATAGCGATTATAATGAATAATTTGCAATAGCAACAAAAGAAATAGTTTATAAAGTATTACTTGGCGAATAATATAGTTTTAAATTTATTTACACATATACTAGGACAATGTATTAGTGTCAAAGGGTACAAGGATTGATTTATTTCTTAATAATGAATATAAACAATCAATTGAAATAACAACATGAATTGAAAACAACTACTTTTGACATTTATAATGTAAAAGACCATGCCTTTTGATAAATACCCAAATGAATAATATTTTAAATAAAAGTAGTTTTATAAAATGAACTAGTGTGTACATAATTAGAGAATGAATAATATAGTTGTATATATATATTTATAAATATGTTGAAAATTGGGGAAAGGGGGTCGAATAAATTCACGGAAACAATAATACAAGAGAATGAAAAAAGAATAGGAAGGTTTAAAAAAAAGCAATTATAGTCGAGTCTGACAAATAGGAAAACAGTTCAAACACATTCCTGATGTATATGCTCTTAGTATAAGAAGAAGCGCTATTTTGTTTTTATGAATAATGTCAGTATACTGTAACGGCTATTTGAAGAAAAAAATACTTACGGTATCAGCACTATTACTTGATAGTAAAATTCATTAATGGGCATATTTTAACCAGCTGTTATATATGTTAACAAAAAAGTGTAATTGTGAGATTTTAATAATAAAATGGAATAAGACTTATTATAAAGGATTTCATAGATGGACATATTTTATCCCTCAAATTAACGCATTCTAACTTAAACGACGGATTGCGCAAATTCTGTTCTTCACCATCCTAAAATTTTTAGAAATAGTCTAAATGTATTATGACTATAAAACTATTCAAGAGCTTAACTAATTAAGAAGTTAAGAAATTATTTAAGGGAAATTATAAGTTTCTGTTTAGGAGCTAGAGGACATTCTGCTACTGAAATAAAAGTGGTCTTAAAGTATTACCCGAGTCGCTTTTTGAGAATAAGAATTAATTAGAATTACCAATTTGCATTTGCAGATGTTTTCAATTGTTTGTCGAATAACTTGCTAAGATTAAATTTTATTTGTTTAAATAAAATTTTTCGGAAAAATAAAGCCAATGTAGTCAGACAGCACACCTAATAATTTCGCTTATTGGAACGCATTCTGGTGAGAAAATGTGTATTTCAATTATTTTATAATATTATTATTATTATTATTACTATTATATTGTCATTATTATTCTTATTATTATATTGTTATTACTATTGCTGTTATTATTGTTGTTATATTATTTTTTATCTGGCTTTAACTTTAGGAGACAAAGCGATTGTTCTCCGGTGTTTTTTAACAACGTTTTCAAATGTTTAGACTTTTGAATACGAATAAAAATTTAAGGAAGCATCAATTGGCATTTGAATAATTCAGAAATTTACAATTTCAAATTCCTGTTTAAAGCAGCAGTTTATTAGAAAAGAACGCGTCTAATATTTTTCGTAAAACAGCAAAAATTTGCTCTTACTTATTCAGTCAGACCTTTCTTTAGACAACGTCAGGCAAACTACGTACGTGTACTTGATCACTGCTGATCATCACACGGTGATTAGACAACGTAAACGTATGTAATCTAAATTTCATAATAAAATAAGGTTAAATTATCACTGATAAAATTAACACTTTATTTAAAACCAGTGTTAGATGGAAACGTATTGCAACTTTTCATTTATTATTACATTTATAATACATACAACCAATTTTATTTTCCTCTGTAGAATATGCAGGAAATGTAGAAATAGATCTTTATGCTTGGTTTTCTTAGAATGAGTTAAGTTATTTAATTAATAATTTTAATAATTTTTAATAATTTTATTTATTTATTACTCTGAATGCATTTACTCTATTTTATGCAAAACACTTTGACAATCTTTAATATTGTATGTATTTAAAAATGTGTGTATGAACGATGTATTTACCTTTTGAGCAATTTTCTCAACTATATAATTATAATTAAACCTACAATAAAAATGTTCTGATAACAAATATATATGTTTAGCACTTAATATAGGAAATTCATTCGAACATGTTTTCCACAATTTTCTATGTTGTAAGAAGTAAACACAGAAATTTTTTTATAACAATTTAATCAAAGAACATTGTCTCTTGACAGCAATTAGAACAATGAAAACAAGTAACATATTTACAATTTCTTCCAAAGTTAAATTTTTGTTATCTTGTATCAATTAAAAATACAAGCACAGAAAATGCTGTGAAACCATGTACAAATACGAAAGGATTTATTTATTTATTTACCAGCTTGTTATTTCGATTAAAAGAACAAAAATCCATTGCATGAATTTTCTGGGATTTAAGTAGTATCAATTTTCTAAGTTATTGATGAAGCAATTCTGTGAAAATATACCAAATTTAGTAAATTTATTACATTGTTGGGAATTATTCTCATATTGTTATAATTTAACCAACGTAAACGTATACGATACCCAGTTAATAATCCAAAAAAAAAAATAAAGGCATTTAATAATATTAACTGCAGTTGCTTAAGTGCTCACGCTTGTATGTATGTTTGTGTATGAGAGAGAGAGGTGAAGCTGAATATTTAGAGGAATATTTTAAAGAAATAACTTACATGTAACCAGCGCAATTCTTTCTAAATTTAGTAAATTTATTATTATTATTATTATTATTTTCTTGTTGTTAATTTCAAAGTCTGCAATCATCCATGTTTATCATAATATTTGAGAAAAATACTTTAAATATTTTTACAGAAGTTTCAAAATGTGTGCAAATCTCTACTTCAGCCTAATAGGTCGCAGTACATGTATGTGCTTTCCAATATTAACACAAACGCTATTCTAAATAACGTTAATCGATATATATATATATATATATATATATATATATATATATATATTAATAACGGCTCATTCTAATCATACCTATACAAAATAAATAAAACAGCTTCTCTTTTGTATGTATGACTTCATAGGTTTTGATTTGAATACTTTTAGAAAAATCTTACATTATTTGCAAGTCACGGGACTCACCTTTTTTATTTATTGTGGTAATTATTTAATCAATACATGGAATGCTACACATTTTGAAAATTATTCGTCATTCTAAACATAAGTCTGGTAATTCAAACAGGACATGTTTAGTTTTCCTGTTTTAATGACGTTCTGCATTGTTGGGAGTGCATAGTGAACTTAAAAGTATTAAATAATTTCCATTTTCTTAATATATATTTTTTTGTCAATGTTACATTGCAGATCTTTGACAAAAATCTCAAAAGTACATAACTTTTAGGTGGATAAAAGGACTTTCCAATGTAGTTAGAAACCGATTAGAAGCATTCGAATTGCTTATATATGTAATAGCGATAATTGAGCTTTTGCTATAAACTAGTATGTTGTTGAAACCTCTGTGGTTGACTTTCACTCATTCTAATAATGCAGATCTAAACGTATAAAAAATGGGCATGCATTAAAATCGCTATTTCAGGTTTAAATTTTCAGTAGTGTCTCACCTTTTAAATATGTTTTAACAGGCAAATAACATAACAAATATTCTATTCAAATATAGATGAAAATTATTAATATGAAATAATCTTTAAGCGCGAAAATTTATTTATTTATTTCTGTATTGCTTTGAAATATTTCCTGGAAATTTGAAGGTACATTTTCTTGGAAATAATTCTATAATAATACTTTGTTTATTAGTAATTCATTGCTTTCCTATCATACAACTGGCCGTAATAATATTAACTGTATAATCATTTTACAGATTATTTTTAATATAGACGCATGTTAAAAATATATTCTACCGCTAATGATATATAAATACGTTTGTAAAAACATGCTTCATAAGAATTAGCAAACAAGTTTTAAAATTCTGTAAATCACTACCAGTTTTTGACACACTAATTCATTTTTCAGACATCCCTTAATGATAAAAGTTAATTTAGTTGAAACTGGGTTTTAGTTAAATAATAAAAATGGACAATGTATAAAATCATCACACATTTCACACAAAAAAGCCTCATCGTTCTGTGAAAACAAAGATGTCTTGAGAAATAAAATAGCATAAAAAAATGAAATTTAAATCGATGAAACGCATAGAAACACACACACATACATACATATATATATATATATATATATTACATTTATTAAACTGTGTTCATAATTCCCGACTTTTGATATCCTGCTTTATGTTAACGATAAAACTTGATAATTCCGTCTATACTTATGTTTGTGAATTTTCTCTTTTCAGGATGTTAATGTGGCATGCCCGTTTGCAGTCAAATTATATTTTCGTTACCAGTTTAATAACATTGTAATTTGTTCAACCGCTTTTACAAATACTTTAATATTATTATAATTTAGCTTGATTTAATTTTACTTTATAAAATATGTTTCGAAAATTTCAAATTGTTTAAGTGAATAATTTTTAGTAAAAATAATATATTTTTTAATAAAAGGAATCTTTTAATTATAAATGTACAAATAATAATAATAATGATACCCCAACCCCATAAGTAAATGATAGATAGCTTTCTCTGCTGGGTTTATATTTTTTCAACATTTATTAAGGCTGACTAATGTGAAATCGATTTCTAATTTTCAAATATTCTATTCAACCGTTTATTAATATTTAGAAAAAAAACATGAATGAGTGGTAATCTAAAATTTCGTTTACCGACATGAACTTTGAGTTTCTAAAAATTCCTTATTTTTGAATAGCATGTAAGTGTTAAGCTAAATAAAAGACGATTATTTTTTATTAACAAAATCATTTATACAAAAACTTCACTTTATGTCTCATCGAGCTTTGTGTGCAATGAATAAGACATAATATTTGAATTTTTTCTTTCCATTAGTCCGTGAAATGGCAGAGGTGTAAGTTCAGATGCGTACGGAATCGCCATTGGAAATGAAGAAGGCAACAACAGATGGGGGACATGGGTCTGGATATCGACATTAACACCAATTTAAATTACAAACAAATGCAAATTTCCAATTGTTCGTGTATGGGGCGTTTCGGAAATCATTGCGTGCAAACCTTTTTCATGTTTTCTGTTGCCAACGTGTAGGTAGCACCCGATGATATTTTAAATATATTAAATAATAAAATTTATTTTAAATATATATTTTTGACTGACATATACCATCTCTGACAGTAGTAGTGGCGAGTTTGTGATTGAATTTGTAAGTGCAGTGGTTGGAGTTTCCGGATTCAATATTCATGGAATTTGAATGAATCTCTTCTATCAATATCATAAACCAAACTTTATCTGCCCTATAGGGAAAATCATAAACCTCCGGAAACTATACATAAGCCTCCGGTAGCCTTTTCATAAGCTTCAGAGAACGATTTCAACAGGTGTAAGGACAATTTCAAATTGTTCAGCGCGTCAAACTTCCTTCTTTCACATATTCAGAACTCCGAGATTTCTCTATTATTAAAAGAGACAACTATTATTTTCATACAAAAATTTATCGTATTAGATTATCAGTTCTACTTGATTATCCGTCGACAATTTCTCCAAATTATGCAAATCGCCAAACTATTCGCCAAATTATACAATTTGACACAATTTTTATTCTAACTAAGAAAAGAACAAATAAATTAGCAAAACATTAATAAAAATAGACATTAGAAGTTGAATTAAAAGTCACTTGATGTCATGAAAGACACGTTATCATGTTTAATGGCAAGTTAATGTGATATTTATGATTATCCATTATTGGCATTTAATCTGATAGCTTAGCGATAATATTTTGGTCGACGGGATAATCAAGTAATACCTGATTATCTTGTAAATTTTGTGAACTCCTCTTCGGATTGAATTTTTTGTAGTAATCTACCACGAGTATAATTTTTAAATACTAGTATTGTCAAAAAAGAGACTGCTTTTGGGATTGCGTATTTGATACTAAACGTGTCGCAACATACACGGCTGCCACTGATGTACTTGTTAAGAAATAAATGCATAAATAACTCCATAGTCCTTACACATTTACCCTCTAATGCCTATGGTAGAATGTGTTCAGGAAAGTGCGTAATTAAGAGCATCGGAATCAAAAACAGAAAATCTGAATAGTAAATTTCTGTTCATTTAAGGTTCATTTAATCTGTTCATGTGTCTGTTGGCAATGGCGAAAAAAATCTACCGCAGGTAGAAGTCTGACAATTCAGGAGTGATTAGTCCAAGACAGGTCCTTATGCACCTGAGGCTCAGATTTTTAAATTTTAAGGGCCAGGGCCCCAGGGCCCCTTTAAGTTTTTTGGAATTGAATTGTTAATAACGTGCTTCTGTTCTATCCTATCTTCTTCGTTTTTGGTGTGAATTCTCCTTTCAGTTTCTACCCCATTAGGGCGTGTCGATTTTTTCGACTTCCTTTTTCAAAAAATGAGGAGGGTCAAAGAGTTGTGTTTTGATTAGCTATACACAAATATATTTACATGACCTGGAAATTACAATGGTTTGCTTGGTAAATAGCTACTTCAATTTCGTGAGATTTTCTGGTTTCATGTAAAAATCGCAGCAAACTGTGTTCTCTCAAGAAGTGCTTTCTTATAACTATTTCTGCTTGTACTTCTGCTCTAAGGTTAAGAACATACTTATGTAATGCTATAACATCTGTAAAATAAAATTATTCCACTCGTAATTTTTTTTAAACCATCAATACTCATTTGCAGCTGAGTGTATTTTTATTAATATCATACAAATAGTGACATTTTCTTTTGTTCTTTTTCCAGAAGCAAATAATTTCTTCCACTTGCAAAGTATTAAAATTCTGAACTATGGATAACAAAAAGAAGACAAGACTAGCAACTTAAACTCACTTGAGTAATTTAATTGGAACTGGTCGAGAAATGCTGCCTTTCGAACTCCCAACTCTGCGTGATGTTCTAAGATATGGGCTTCTGCTAAGAGAGCAGAGTGAATAGAATATCAGAAATCACCCAGCAGCCACTCTTGCAAAGGATGTTTATCTAAAAGTGCTTGAACAGTGGGAGCAAGCGAACAGTTCTTTTGTGGTGCCAATTTTAAATTCGAGAGTTACAGTCCTGAATAAGATAGAAGAAAACTGGGAAAAAGCCAAAAACATATCACTTGGCAGAGGAAAACTGAAAGTGAAAGAGGCTTTCATAGCAACGTTAGACAAGCTCTTTGACATCCTCAATTGCAAGTGTGAGATCAAGTTATGTTCAGAATTTGAAGGTCCATGTCCAGGTGGTGGTGATTGTAAACATGAAGTGCACATCTCTTGCTCTTGTTCTAAGGATATGAAGATCCCTGTCAAAGAACTAGTGTTTATTAATAGTCAAAGAAAGAAGGTTGGATCTGTTGGACAGCATTAAATTGGATTACCAGATATACATGAGCACAGAAGACAAATTAAAAGGCAGAAGAGGCAAGAAGATGAATTTAGAAGAATTTCTGAATATGAGCAGAAAAGGATGGAAGAGTTAACATTACAAACAAATGAAGTTTTTTTCTTTGACGTCGATGAAGAGCTAACTGATTTTACAGATGAAGAACCTGAAGATTATTTGCACATTCCATGTGATGATTCTGATGGACCTTCTACTTCAAGTACAAGTCAGTATAATACGTTACAATTGCGCAATGTTGCATTACAAAGTATTAGGTATGGTGTCAGTCTCCATGCTACAGCTGCCATTACAACAGCTGCATTTTTGGATGCTGGACTAATTAATGAAATAGACACGAGACTTGTGGTTGATCACGATAAAGTAAAAAGAGCACAAGAAAAAGTTATGAAATCACTTGATGAAGAATTCCATCTTCGATGCCGGACTGTCAATATTGAATGTATCTTTTTTTATGGACGCCAAGATCCCACTAAAGTTCTGTTACAAGCAGATAACTCAAGTCATCAGTTTCCAAGTATTGTGAAAGAAGAGCATTACACTGTTTGTAGTGAGCCAGGAGGAAGGTATCTTTGCCAATTTACTCCAGACAAAGACTTAACGAAAAGGAAACCTGCTGAAATTATTGCTAACCATCTTGTGGATTTTTTAAAGAAAAACAGCATTGACAAAAGTTTGCAGGCTATTGGTGGTGACTCAAATAATGTTAACACTGGTTGTGAAGGAGGAGTCATGCATTGGGTTGAGGCAAAGCTGAATCGTAAACTCATCTGGTTGGTTTGTGCTCTTCATACTAATGAGCTACCTCTGCGGCACTTGATCACTGAGTTGGATGGAAAAACTTTGTCTAACAACAAGTGGAGTGGTAAGATTGGCAATATGCTTGATACTGCAACAGAACTTGAAGTCAATCCCTCATTTGTCAGAATATCTTTTCCAGAATCTTTGGTTCCATTGAGTAACACTGTTATCAAAGATCTCTCTACAGATCTGGCTTATGGTTACAGGATAACTCAGGCGATATGGACAGGTTTACTTCCAAATGATCTTGCATTATTAGAAATTGGTCCTGTAAGCCACTCTCGGTGGTTAACAACTGCAAATAGAATTTGTCGCATATGGGTTTCAAAACATGGCCTTAAATGCAACAATTTGAAGAAAATACAACTGCTTGTGGAATACATTGTTGGTGTTTACTATCCCTGCTGGTTTACAATCAAATCGAAATTCTCTTGGGTGGAAGGACCTCGCCACATTCTTTATCAGTTGAAGCTCCTAAAATATCAGAAGAAGGCAGTAACAGATATTGTTTTGCCAACAATCCAACGTTCATCGTGGTTTGCATTTAGTGAAATGGTGCTTCAGACACTTTTATGTTCGGAAGACGAAGAAGAAAGAAAAGTTGGAGTCCAGAAGATAATCGAATTAAGGAATGGAGATGATAATACACCAGGTGACCTATCTGTTCGGTCTAGGAAAACACCTGCAGTAAATCCAAATGCAACATCCCTTTTGGAACTTGGGTCGGATAAAGTATATGAACCTCCACTTACTTGTAAACTCAAAATATCAGAAATAAAGAAGTTTGTTGAACAGCCAATGCAAGTTCCAAAGTGGCCATGTCATGGACAGTCCATAGAGAGGTGTATAAAACAAGTAACAGAGGCTTCTAGCAAAGTATATACTCATGAGAAACGAGAAGGATTCATTAGAGGCCAGGAAGCAAGCAGAAGAATCATATCTAGGAATGAATCGAAGCAAGATTTGATGAATATTGTTGGTTGAAGCTTTTAACTTTTTTTTACAATTTGTTTTCAGTGTTTCATAATGAAAACAAAATATAAATAAAATTGTTTGAGTTCATTAAACCATTTTTGGGCAAATTTTGTTGCCTTTCATATTAAGTTATCCCCTTTTTTCGGAAATTTCAATACAGATTATAATCAAGCGCAAATTTACCAAGCTAAATCTTTATGAATAAGAAAAAATCTTTTAAATTAGGATATTACACATCAAAAGGCAAATTTTTGGACCCCCTCATTCATAAAAATCACGAATTTTTATTTTTGCCCCCCAAATTGACACGCCCTACTACCCCATTCCTACATTTCACATAAAACCCTGGCACCCTGTCAAGGAGCACAGTACAGCGCCCCTTGAAGTTTTAGTGCACTAAATTTTTAATAACATGCCTCTTTTCTAGCCGATCTCCTTCGTTTTTGGGGGTGAATTCTCCTTTCAGTTTCTACTCCATTTCAACATATCAGTTAAGACCATGGCACCCTTGCAAGTGGCCTGTATCAGGGCACCTTGAAGTTTTAGTGCACTAAATTGTTAATAAATTGTTTCCATTGTATCCGATCTTTGTTTTACGGATACGTTTTTCATTTAGTTATTGTTTCGTTTCTACATTCCAGTTAAGACCATGGACCCGTCAAGGGTCCCGTAGGCCCCGGTGCAAGGCCCCTTGAATTTTTTGTGTCTTTCACACCCCAATTTTCTCACTTTCGCAGTGCGTAATTTAAAAGTTGAGTCTTGAACTCTTCTCCCTAGACCAACACTCACATATTTTTATTGGGGCCCCAGGGCCCATTTTTAAGCATTTCCTCAATTTTTTACGCATTTCTTTCAAATTATATTCTAATGATTAATTCATACCCTATGCTTAATATTGACTAATCGGAGATCTAAAACGCTAAGTAATAAAACGTTTTAACATGTTTTCATGTTAGGGTCTTGTTCTCAACTGTCAGTTGGCACCTTTTGGGTCCCCTATTATAACTCCCTTAAAAATAGTTCGATTCAGTAGCTTTTTCTTCTAACAACATCTTAGGTTCTCCAGCTATTACATGAACGACAAAAAAAAAAAAAAAAAAAAAAAAAAAAAAAAAGACTTTAGCTGCCACCAATTTTGATTATTAATCGCCTTCTTGGTGAAGCTTCCTTAAAAATGATCCAAATGCCTTGAAATTTTCTTTAACATAGCTCTATCATCATCTGATTAGTTTTATAACTACTAAAAAGTATATTTATACCAAACTACATGCCACTTAAATCCCTGACCCCTTGGAAATTAAATTCAACGTACAGGGCACCTTGAAGCTTTTGCAACATAAATTGTTAACAGATTGGCCCTCTTAATTCAATCTTCATTTTTGGATCCATTTTTTTCAATTTATTTACTCTCCCGTTTCTAAATTCCAGTTAAAATCCTGGGGCAACCTAGGGTCCCGTACTGCTTCCTTCAACTCTTTGTTTGCCATGCATTTTTCACCCCCTAAGTTTCTCAAATTCTTATTACATAATTTTAAATTTGAGTTTTGGGCTCTTCTCCCTGGACCAACATCTTCATATTTGTATTTGGACCCTAGGGTGATTTTTAAGAATTTACCCCATTTTGTGCGCATTTCTTTAAAATATTATTCTAATGATAAATTCATACCCTATGCTTAATTTTGACTAATTGAAGATAGAAAACGCTAAGTACTAAAATGTTTAAACATGTTATCGAGTTAGGACCCTGTTCAAAACTATCAGATGGCCTCTTTGGAGCCCCCTATTATAGTTCCCTTAAAAATAGTTAGTCCGATTCACTAGCTTTTTTTTAACAACTTCTTAAGTTCTCCAACTACTATATGAACGACAAAAAAAATTTCAGACTTCAACTACCATCAATTTTGAATATTAATCTCCTTCTTGGTGTCCTTGATGCATCTTCTTTAAAAATGATCCGAGTTCCTTGCAATTTTCTTTACCATAGTTCTAGCGTCCGCTGATTACTTTAAAAATTATTAAAAAGTATATTTATACCAAACTACATGCCACTTAAGTCCCTTCCCCATTGGGTCCCGGTACAAGGCCCCTTGAAATTTTTGCACTATAAATTATTAATAAATTGCCCCTCTTAATCCGATTTTCATTTTTGAACCAATTTTGCATTTAGTTATTCTCCTGTTTCTATATTCTTTTTAAAATCCTGGGACACCTTAGGGTCCTGTAGGGCCCCGCCCCTTGAACATTTTGTGTGACATGCATTTTTTAAACCCAAATTTTCTCACCTTCTCATTGCATAATTTTAAAATTGAGTCTTGGAATCTTCTCCCTAGACCAACACCCTGATATTTTTATTGTGGCCCTAGGCCGATTTTTAAGCATTTATCCCATTTTGTGCGCATTTCTTTAAAATATTATTCTAATGATTAATTCATACCCTATGCATAATTTTGATTAATTGAAGATCTAAAACGCTAAGTACTAAATCATTTAAACTTGTTTTCCAGTTAGGACCCTGTTCTAAACTATCAGTTGGCCCCTTTGGAGCCCCTATTATAGTTTCTTTAAAAATAGATCGTTCGATTCCCTAGTTTTTTTTTTTTTTTTTTTTTTTTTTTTTTTTTTTTTTTTTTTTTTTAACAACTTCTTAAGTTTTCCAACTACTACATGAACGAGAAAAAAAAATTCAGACTTCAGCTACCATCAATTTTGAATATTAATCGCCTTCTTGTGACCCTTGATGCACCTTCTTTAAAAATGGTTCGAATTCCTTGCAATTTTCTTTACCATAGTTCTAGCGTAACCTGATTACTTTAAAAACTACTAAAAAGTGTCTTTATACCAAACTATATACCACTTTAATCCCTTATCCCTTGGGGCCCGGTACAAGGCCCCTTGAAGCTTTTGCACAGTAAATTATTAATAAATTGCCCCTCTTAATCTCATCTTCATTTTTGGAACCGTTTTCGCATTTAGTTATTCTCCTGTTTCTATATTTCAGTTTTCCTTGGGTACCTTAGGGTCCTGTAGGGCACGATTGGGGGCCCCTTGAACTTTTTGTGTACCATGCATTTCTGTGCACCTTCTCATTGCATAATTTTAAAATTGAGTCTTGGCCTCTTCTCCCTAGCGCAACGCACTCATATTTTTGTTGAGGTTCTAGGGCCCATTTTTAAGGATTTACCCCATTTTTGCTCATTTCTTTAAAATATTATTCTAATGATTATTTCATACTCTATGATTATTTCTGACTAATTGAAGATCTAAAACGCTATGTACTACAACATTTAAACATGTTTTCATGTTACGGCCCTGCTCTCAACTATCAGTTGAACCATTTTGGTCCCCCTGTTATAGCTCCTTTAAAAATGATGCAATTCACGAACTTTTTTTTTCTAACAACTTCTTAGGTTTTCCAGCTACTACATGAACAACAAAAAAAATTGCAGACTTCAGCTACCACCAATTTTGAATATTAATTGTCTTCTAGGGGCCTTTGTTGCAGCGTCTTTAAAAACTATCCTATTCTATTGCAATTTTCTTTAACTTAGATTTACCGTCTTCCAGCTACTTTAAAACTACTACAAAATGTTCGTATACCCAGCTACATTCCATTTAACACCCTGATCCCCAGGCCCCGTTCTTTCTTTATACTTTAGCTACCACCTTTTTCGAACATTGATCTCCTTTTTTAGCATCAACTTACGTCTACTCACGACAGCCGTAAATTAAAAATCTCTTTACTTTAAAGGTATTATTTGATGAGACTTCATCTGTTTATTAAATATTGTATTAATGCTAACAGTAATTCATGAAATTTACAAGGGGAGGGGGCATTTTCCACAGGTTGGGGGGGTGGGCGTTATTTCCTCGGGTTTAAGGGCCTAATTTCAACGGGATTTGCTTCATTCAACCTAGATTACAATTCAGCTACTTTCTGTATTATGAAAATTTATCTTAGACTTTAGCTACCCACATTTTCTAACATTAATGATGCATTCCTTTTTTATTATTCTATGGGCTTGATTCCTACAACGTTTGGCTCACTCAACTTGGTTTTCGATTGCCTCGGGCGCGTGCGGGCACTTCTGGTAAATGCTGCCATAGGTAGCAGGGATCTAGATTACAGGTTCGTTCGGAAAAAAAGTTTGATGGAACACACTACACTTTTCGGAAGGAAATGGGGCCTCCGAAATTACGTTCATTTAAAGAATTTCCAGGGATTTAAAGTCATGCAAACTTAAGTTTTGTTTAAGGTTATTATTTACAAACCCTGGGCAACTCCGGTCGGATCTGCTAGTATTCAATAAACACTGATGATAAATACTGATGAAAGACTTATGATAGCATAAATGTTACCATAGGATTAGAGAATTAAACCAAGAATGTACCATAAAACAAAATTCGTGTAAAATTTATTATTCGATCAAAAAAATTATGATAATTATTAATCAATCTGCCGTTACTTGTTTTGCATTTATTCAGTTTCTTTCTAAACGGACATTTAATGTATATATAAATATATTTAATACCTTTAATCTTCTTATAAATAACGGACAATTAAAAATAATATATGATTATCTGCCATAAAATACATTGTGCGGAATTTTTTTAAAATCACATAATAAAAAATGAATTATAAGCCTTCAAAGAGTAATAACTCTTTGGGCTTCAAAACAAGCTCTAATGACACGAAAAAATTTGAATCTTTAACGAATTTTCTTTAAAAAAAATAATTCCCTCGAAAAAATCCATTCACAGGAGGAAAAAGGAATATTGTCTAATTAGTCTTTGATGGATTTTTTGAGTTAATAAGTAAAAAGAGAAGTGTAAGGAAATTAGAAACTTAAAATTTGGCATTATTTTAGATTCTATCATATTTCCTACATTTTATTTCTTGTATAAAGTTAATAATTACACTTGATTCAGCTAAATTTATTTGCTGTAATTTTTTTTTTAATTGAGATAAGTTAATTTTTCTGCTCTTAAATATTATTTGCTTTTATAAAATGTAAAATTAAAAAAATTTGTTCCTGTTAGAAACTTGCATTAATCACTACAAAATGTATGGTGATTTACTACCAAATGCGATTGTTTAAATTTTTATAGAAGGCTACGACAAAGGCTACGACATATGACATGAGATCATTGAAATTTTATCTACTGTCATGTATGATGCGAATATCGTTCGAAATACGCATGATTTGTGCTTTCCTTTTCATTGAGTACTACTATTTTAAATAGCAATATTTGGTATATTTAAATAGAAATGTATCGAGTAAATAGTTTGGTGATTACTTTTTTGAAAAGATAATCTAAACAGCAAAGCACTGCTGCGTGGATTATAATAGTCAAGGGGTTAAGAAAATATACTTTATACGTTGGTAGATATGACTGTTATTATTGAATTTCCGTTAGATAATTAGAAGAAGTTAACAATATTGTATTTGATATAACTGTTTCATAATTAATTAATATTTATGAAAACGAAATTTTAGGTAGAAATTTAGCCTACTTTGCTATAACAGAATTTCCAAAATGCTACTACTTTTAATATTAAAAAGATAAATTGAAATGTTATTCTAGCACATGTACCAGATGTAGCATATGAAACTGCTTTAAATCAATACATTCAAATTATAATGTTCATTGACAAGAAATCTAAGCGATTATAACTAATATCTACTTTTAAATCTAAATAGCTAAATTTCACATGAAAACGATGACACTTGAATTTTTTTTTTCAAAAAATAACATTCAGTGATAGCATTATAACAGCTGGGATATTAACGTTAGCTAAGAAAAAAAAAAAGAATCCCATGGTTTTTCTAACCTATCTGCTTAGTAACAAGGTTTGGACAAAACAGATGTTATGATACTGTTAAATAAAATGCATAACATAAAAAAAAAAGTTTTATTTAGCAGGATAATGAAAATTCAAACTAAATAATTTAACCAACATTCTTTGCAAAATTGTTAACCATGAAAAATATATCATAAAAAAATTAATTTCACTGATTTTTTTTTTTTTTTTTTTTTTAACTATAAAATGTATAGTGACTGCATTATGAAGAGAGTTTATGTTTTGGGAAAAGAAATATTTCGCAATACATAATGAATACAATAAGCTTTTCAGAATAAAAAAATATGTATATCTACAAAACAATTGAATTCTAAACGCTATGTTGTTCGTTTAGTACGATAGTTATAAAAAATATAAGTATATCTTTCAAACAAAAAATGTACATTGCTTGAAAAAATACTCCGTGTCATAAGGAAAATAAACTTCTCCGAAGAGAATGTTATGGAGTATGAAAGAAAAATGAATTGGAGAGTTTAAGCAAAGACTAGTTCTTTATTTTAAGTGATCCTATGAAATGCGATGTTCTTTTACTAAGGGAATTTGTATTGCTCCAAAAAAATCCAACTAAATATTATAAATGAAATCATCATCTGCAAACACAAAACAATGTAATAAAAAAAAACTAATTTGAATATAAGAATTTATACCAAGCCTAAGTCGCATATAGATATATGTATGTGTAAATATACAACTAATTATAAACTTTTTAAGTAAACAAAATATTTAAAAAAAAATACGAATGGCAATTACTTTTGGAAATTCTTTAGGGCCCCTTTAGCTAAAATTATTTTTTTTTGAATGATTCGTAACTTAATAAAATAACAAAGCTTTAAATATAATAATGTAAAAAAAAACGACTATGGGTAATGAAGTTACTGTTTATACCTGGCGAAAAAAAATTAATGACATTCTTTGAAAACTTTCGTATTTCACGGAGATGTCTTTCAACAATTTCTTTTAAAAACATTTTTTCATATTGAAAAAAAAATATATGTATTAGGCATTTTTAAATAAATGTAAAAAATAAAAAATAAATAAATAAAAAATACGTAAAAAATTGTTTAAACTTTTAATCATGAAAAAGAACATCAATCAATGAAGATATTATTCTTCCGTGCAAAAACTAGAAAGTTCACCTTAATAAAACCATTTCTTTGTTTCAAAACGAAAAACAGAATTATAACGTTTTGCAAACAAAAGTAAAAAGATTCTAATAAATCATAGTTTTTTTGGATCAAGATATTGCAAAACATGGCTAAGAAAACTTATTTTTTGATTTGTAGTTTATGTAAAATAGTAAAAAATAAGATCTTTTATTTCATTTCTAAATTAATATATATATATATATATATATATATATATATGTATGTATGTATGTATGAATGACATATCAGAGCGATATTCCTCAAATGAAAATAGAATGAATATACAAAACATTTATTTTTAAGCACAAACATTACTTTAATATGTTAAATACATCACATTGTGCGGAATTACAAAATTATGAATAGTGGATTTTCTTTAAACGTTTTTCAATTATCTTTATCATCTTCATTTATGAATTTCATAGATTTAAACCTTTATTTTTTTCCTCTTATTAAGTACAGTTATATTTGGTGATGTTGGCTTTACTTCCACATAACTGAATGTGTTTGCTTTATTTGACAAATCAAAGTACAATAGGCAGTTGGGATTCCCTTATAAAATAAATGCTGTTTTCACATGGCATTGTAAAATGCATCCTATATGCCGTACAAACGTGATTATATTTTACAATTATGACATTTATATACATTTATACATTAAAAACACAGATTAAATCTTTAAATTACTAAAAAGAATTATGTTTTCTAATGTGTGAGTCTGTATTTTTACAGTAATTTTACTTCCGATTTATCGCGGGGCTGCCGTTGAAGTATGAACCAAACAATTTCCTTACGAGAACTAATTGAATTAAGTGAAAAGTTCTTTAGTAATTATGTTGCATTAAACACTGTTACTTATAGAAGTGGGGTTTCCCCCAAAATATAGTTTATTACTATTTAATTTATAAAAATTTAATTTATAAAAAAAAATAACTTATAAAATACTAGAATATTGGTATCTATCTGTACATATACATATATATATATATATATATATACTATATATATATATATATATATATATATATATATATATATATATATATATATATATATATATACTATATATATATATATATATATATCCAGTGAAAAAATATGAAAAAAAACCCCCCATCAAAACATCAATATAGTTAGGTGATTATCCCTTATCATATTCGTAAGTTTTCTATATATTGAAAGTTAAAGTTACAAAAATTATAGATTTAAATGTATCAAGAATGAAAACTAGCCTGTAATAATATATAATATTTGTATAACGCATTAAGATTTATATAATGTTCGATGAGTAATTTTCAGCAATAACGACTATAATTTTAGAAAATGTTAATGTCCGAATGCTATTCAAACATTCACAGAAAGTCACCTTTTTACTCAATTGGGAAAATTTCATCTTGTATGATAGCTTTAGAAATCTATATCTGTTTTAAAAAAATGTATATATCCATTGTTTAATGGATTCGTTTACCTGCGGTTTCTTCTGTGGAGCTGTCTATATGCCAGACTCTATACTACCAAAAGTTTATTCAAAATAATTGTGTTTTCAGTTTTTGCTTACTTGAAACTAAAAAAAAAACCTTGTAATTTAGATTAAAAAATTTATAAACAATGTATAAAAATAAAATATTAAAAATTCGTAACTAGTGGTAATTTTTCTTTTCAGAAATTTGCATTTAATCTGAACATAAATTTTAATCATATCATATTCAATATATATTTTCTCTAAAAAACTGTTTCTATCTATGTTACTTCATTTTATAGTTTGACATTTGATAATTATTCATAATTTTGCATTGAATCGTAGTTAAGAATCATTTAGTTCCATTTCTTTATATGGCCACTCACTGTCACATCAAGATCTTCATTCATATCAAGACACCAAGATCAAGGCATTGTGAATTTGTATTTACTTTGATCGAACATAGGAATATGGGAGTTTAGACTCATTTATTTAATGAAATAATTAACATTTTCCATAGAACTTCTGAACGTTGACACTGAACTTTCTTTTCTGCTGTTTTTGATTTCAAATTATCTTTGTTTTCTGCGAGTTTTATGGAAACTATATGTTGAAAATAAAAATTAAAACAACTTGTTTGTTTTCTTTTGATGAGCTCAACATTACATGTGCTGTGTGTTCATATTTTTGGGGGCAAACATAATTAATATATATATATATATATATATATATATATAATGACACATGTATTAAGACATATTTTAACTATAATTTTTAAAATGATCTTCGGATACAAATGTTTAACTAAATACAATTATGGATACACTGTAGTAATTTCATTTTATAAAATAGTAGAACAATATACAATCAAATTTTAACTTAAATATTTAGTTCAAAAGACTTTTTTATGAAATACTGAACTACATTTTTTTTAAAAGTTCTGTTCCTGTGTAAGGCAAACTAATTGATAAACATGGAAAATAAAATAATTCTTGCAGAAATTGTCAAAATATATAGAACCTCATCAAAAATAATAGACATAATTTTCTTATGTTAAAGAAACTAAATTTTAATAACTTAAAACGAAAATAATTTTAAGGAATTGCGCTGAGAGCAACTTTGTTTTAAAAAAGACATTTAATTAGAATTAAATTTTTTAGTAAGATTGTCAGTGGAAACCACAGAGAAAAGCTAAAAATAGTTAATACGTTGATTACCATTTTGTAAATGTAGTTATTTATTGTACAATTTAGTGAAGTGTAGCCCCATATTCAAAACTCTCTGCACGAAATTCTATTGCATATATATATATATATATATATATATATATATTTCTAAACTTAATTTGTATGAAAATTACAAAGTCAGCAAGGTAAAATCCAAGAGACATTATAAATTTTTCGTGAGTTACGGCATATCACATCTGTTTACATTCCAATTTTTCGAAAAATCATATTTGTTATTCCACAAAAACAGCTATTAAACAAAAATGCTTATTTTGAAATTAAGTGTTTAATTCAGTGCCTTCATAACAGTGCTAATAACTTGCAGTTTGAATTCCACAGTGATATTTCAATAACTTTTTAAGAATCATGTTTTGTGTATATAATCTTCACTGAAAAGTACATTTTCGAATAAAGCGCACTTAAAGATTATATTTAGATTTTAACAAAATTAGAATTTAAAAAATCATGGTGTTTTCTTTAGTTCTGAGCATTGTTTATTTCTAAAAGAACTATATTTTGGCCGTATTTGTACGATGCGTAAAAAAAATTTCGCACTAAATGTGTATTGATGTTTGTATACTAAAAAAGCCATATTCTTGGTTCATAAATGACCTGAACTTTTATTGAGCGACTTTCATAACTTTTAATAATATATAGAATTCAATATTATATTATTTTATTGCTAAATAAAACAAAAAATTGTATATTAAAAAAAAAAACGAACGGAAAATTAATTATAAAGTTAGACAAACATTCATGGAATATAAAAAATTTATAGCACAGAAAATTCCTACAAACAATGAAAATTCTCGTCACTTCCAGTTTTATTCACAGCTGTCATGTAGTTTTTAATTCTCTATCACTCAGTATTTATTTACAGTACAATAAAAATGAGCAGATATTTAGAAATATGAAGAATTAAACTTAAATAAAATGAAAAAAAAATACAAATTTCGATTTTAAATTCATTTTAAACGCAGTCATTAACCTCAAACGTAAAACAAAAATGTAGAAATACATATACTCTATTGAATATGTCTGTACAGATTAGGATAGACATTGAAAAGGATTGGGAATTATAATGATTTTTTGAAAATATGGCACAGTACAGTGTTCTGTATCCTATAACAGGGTTGGTACGTATCCGGAATTTTTCCAGGAGATACATCAATATTTTTTTTCACAGAAAAATAAATATAGGTTAAACGCTCGAAATTTGTTCTTATTTAAGGGGAGATTTCCAATAAGAAAACATTGGTACAGAAGAATTTGCGGGTCTGGAAATTCCAGGAGTATAATCCTTTATAATCCTTTGCCACGCTTTAAGAATTTCCACTTTATTTCGTATATAAATAATCATCATAGTTACTTCTTGCTTAAGTTTACATTTTTTTTAATATATATATATATATATATATTTTTTACATTTATTTTTCTCTTTTTATGTATATATCTTTCTGAGCATCTTTATTTTCAGTATTCTACGCCATACATTCGTTTGAATTTTAGCATTTTAGTGCTCTTCTTTAACGTTTCTACAGGATTTCTTGCGTTTGTATCTTTTTACAAAATGGTGTGGATTTAAGTAGATAGTATTTTTATTTACTTTAATTATATTGCAACATAGTATAAACTTTGAAATTTTTTTATCACAAATGTTCATTTAAAACAAGTGGGTTGTGCGATCAGAGATCGCACAGATGGCTTCGTTTAATATTCCGTTCAAAACACTGTATTCTTTTGCAAAATCTGTTAGTCCCACATTTCGAAACCAGTGGCACACTCTATTCTAAACAAACCTCTATCCGAATGAAACTCCGTTTTACAAACTATCCGTAAGTATTTAGTCGAGGGGATTGGAATCATAGCACCCGAGATAGGTATGCGCCCCCTGGCGATAAAAATTTGAACTAATATATGTACGGCTATGGTGCATAATACGAAAGAGTGGTTAAAGGAGCGTCGGCAAAAGTTAGAAAAGTGCACTTCGGGTGAAAAGTGTGCAGGTTAGAAAAATTGCTTAAAATATTGAAATTAGAGCCTGGAGGTGTAAATAATATAAGACTTTTTCAAAATTTTATGATGTGTCTTTTGATGTGATGTGTTCAGCTATACGTATTTAAAATTTATAGTCTTCAAATTAATTAGGGGCTCATTTAGAAAAAAATATCCTTAAAAAAAAATTTAGACCCAAGAGGTGGTAAATATAACACTTTTTCAAAATTTTATGATTTGTCGTTCATGTTTGGTGTTCAGCTATAAGAATCCAAAATTTCAAGACTCCAACTTAATTAGGGGCTTAGTTAGAAAGAAAAGCTTAAAATACACAAGTTAGAGCCCTGGGGGAGGGAGGTAAATATAAGATTTTTTCAAAATTTTATGATTTATCGTTTGATGTGCGGTATTCAGCTATAAGAATCCAAAATTTCAAGTCTCCATCGTAAATAATTTCTGAGAACGGGCTCTGTGACACATAGAGAGACGAACAGACAGACAGAGGAGTGAGACGAATAGGGTCAGATGAACGAAACTCAAAGAAAACATAACAGTTCTTTATTTAGAGAAAAAAGCTAAGACAAAATAAGTCTAAATTGTTCGATTAACCACACTATTTTTAATCTTAAAATGATAGTTTTTAATTTGTAAAGTGAGTATGTATGTTCATTTATTATTTTATTATAACACTGCATTTAGTTCACCTTAGTTTTTAGAAAGCTTTTTTCGGGAATTTTATGTCTTTTCATTTCTTTCCGAAAAGATTGTTAAAGATGTTCTAAAAGAAAGAGCAATATTGATTTAAGAAAGTTTTAAAAGTTTTAAGTAGCTTTTTTATGAGATTGAGAAAAAGAATCATGGAGTACTACTTAAAGGAAAATAAAATCTGTTAAAGAGTAATTCTAAAGCCATGTAAAAGTCTTTTTATATCAGCTATAAATTTTAAAACTATTGTAAAGCTTGGTTAAATAGGACACTACTTTTTGTGTCTTAAATAATTAAAGCTTTGAAAACGCATTATAGCAGTAAAAAAAACACTTGTGGAAAACTAAAATAACCAATAAATGCAAAAATAAACGATACAATATATTTAAAAAAATAATTAGAAAATTTTTTTAACAAGCGGGGAAAATATTTATGTAATGCAACACATAGTTATATCTATTTATACAAATTAAAAATTGAATTGAGCATAATTTATGAAACAGAGTATTTTAAAAGGTTTAAATAGCGTTTTAACATTCAATCGAGTTTAATACTTACGCCCTTGCTTATGAGGGTGCCTTAAGGTATAACATTATTGTTTATTTTATAATTCATAAAGACTAAACAACTATTTTTCACTGAAATTCAAATCTGAAATTTTTCGACGTAAACATTAAACTAACCGGCATTTATTATGTGGAACGTTTTAAAGCTGAATCATATTTAGGAAATGGATTTCGCAGTCTGAAATTCTTCTTTTGAAATAAAATAACGATTATGGGTTATATATTAACATATTTTTAGATAGCATTAAATAGCCCGACGTATACTGTGATAATTATAGTAAAAGATTAATACTTGAATAAGGGATTTAAAATGCAACATAAGTCCGATGTATAATTAATTTCAGAACTAAATAAATTATAGGCTAAATACAGATTCTAGATTAGGGTGGGTCGAATAAAACATTTTTTTTTTATTTTAGAAACGCTTTAGTGCGGAAAAGATGCCTATTGTAATAAGAAGAAAACCGGCATAATTTATTTTTAAATTGGTTAATATCTTCCATTCGCGCATCGTACTTAAAGCTAATTGAAAATTGTAAAAATTGCGCTTTTTTGGAATATTTTTTATTAATTAAAACTTTAAAAATAATCACGATTTAATTTTTTATGCTTGTTTTATGGTCTAAATAATATGAATAAATAAATTCTAATCAATAATATATTTTTTTCTGTTCGCGCAACGTCTTAGAATAAACAGAATTTTTCCAATATTTCGAAAGTTTTAGTATGGAACGCCTTGTTCCTTTTGCTAGAGGAAACCGAGACAGAACTCCCTTCAACTAGATTCAACTGGTTCGATCTAGATTGAACTGGCGTGGTTGTTCCCAACTCTGCCGCACCCCTCCATCCCAACCAATCGGATTTATTTTCCCGATCCCTCCTTTCAGTTCAGTCTTTCGCTGTCTGTTACAACAGATGCATTGTTTTGCTCTGTCTGTTATAAGTGTTCCAATATTTTGAGTTATGGTTTTTTGATGTTTATTCTAACAACATTAGCTAATAATGAATGAGGCACAATCTATACTCACTAGGAGTGTCATTGTTGACGCTAGACAAGAGTTTTATTGCCCTATATTTGGTGAACCACGAAGTTTCCTCCAAAATAAACTGCCAACATATGAATGTGTTCTTAGATGCTGTTTTGAATAACGATATAATTTGTGACGCGTGATAAACAGAAGAAATGTAAGTTTTTCTGAAGTAGCTTCAACGTTAGCGAAACAAATAAAATGTTTGTATGATAAAGCATCCATTCCTTCCTTGTCTCACTGCCGAATTGTAAAGCTTATTAATGTGTATCACGATTGCTATGTTAAGATAAGGAAGTCACATAAACGTGATAGATATAATCCTTTATTTAAAGCTAGGTTAGAAGACTTTAAACTTAAAGCTAGATCGCTTTTTGACGTCGCTGTTTGTAAATGCATGATGACGGTGAATTGTACCTGCCAGAAAACACCAGATACCTGTCAATGTGCAATTCTAATTAAATGCTTACGTGAAAAAACAAAGAAAATTCTTGCCCTCGAATTAAGGCTAATGTTTCTTCAAAGAAATTACAATTTGGGGAAAATCGGATCCATTAACAAAAGAATTACTAAAAAGTTAAATGTGAAAGCAGAGCGGAAAGCTCGTCATCTTCAGCGAGCACTTAGTGGCAAAGAAGTTCCTAAAATTGGAGAGTACTCGGAAATGGATGAACACAAACACAGTTCTATTAAAGTCTCGGAGTATAAGGAAGATTAATACAAACAGAGTACATCAACTGGAAATCCTAAATGGCAGATGAGAATACAACTTAATGCAACAGCGCTAAACAGTGATCGGTTCGGGTTTTCTGAACGGGCAACAGCTGTCATAGCGTCAAGTGTTCTGCGAGACGTTGGGATGATAACCGATACATATTCTACTAATGTGGTTGATAAGTGTAAAATAAAAAGAGACAAGAGTCGTGTTAGGACGGATTGAAAAGTCAATTCATACCTCCTGAGGAAAGTTGGGGTCTTTTCTTTGACTGACGAAAAGATGATACTTTGTTCGTCAAACAATTCAATGCCAAGCACTTCCGAAGGAATCTGAAAGAAGAACACTATTCACTTATCCAGGAGTCTGGATTAATTTATATTGGACATGTAATTCCTTCTTCGAGTTCATCAAATGATATAACTCTAAGCATTATTTCTCTTTTGTCTGAACTATCAACATCACTAGAAAATCTAGACGTAGTAGAGTGTGATGGCACTGTAACTAATACTGGATGGAAGAATGGTGTCATCCACCGATTAGAAAATCGTGTAGGACGCCTTCTACAGTGGAGAATATGCCTCTTGCATTTTAATGAGCTACCATTTCGACACATTTTCCAGGATATTGACGGTCAAACTGATGGACCTAAATCTTTTAGTGGACCAATCGGGCAACAGCTCAGTTGCTGTGAAAATCTCCCTGTGGTCGATTTTGAACCAATAGATTGTTCGATTCCTGATATAGGCAGAAATTTGCTGAGCAAAGTTCAACAGAATTCGTTGGACATTTCAAATGAAATCACCTTTGGATATTGTCCAGAAGACTTGGCAAATCGGGATCCTGGTCCTTTGTCCAATTCCAGATGGCTGACTGCGGCCAACCGCGTCCTTAGGTTGTATATAAGTTCATCCGACCCATCCGACAACCTAAAAGAAATTGTTGGCTTCATCTTAAAATCATACATGCCTGTGTGGTTTGCTATAAAAAAGAGCAAATATTTTACTGACGGACCAAAACATGCCTTTCAAGCAATCCAAACATCAAGCTATTTATCCGACGAATTACTTGAAGTTGTCGATCCAGTAATAGAAAGAAATGCGTGCTTTGCGCACCCAGAGAATATTCTGTTGGAAATGATTGCCGATGAAAGAGACCATATTCGGGAGCTCGGTTACAGAAAGATCTTAAAAGCAAGACAATCAGTCCCAAAGAAGAAAACTGTTAGAAATTTTGTACCAGCGAAGATAAACTTTCAAGTTTCCGATTACATTAAAATTATTAATTAGAATTCTTGTGTGGTGTATCCTCCTCCAATGCTGCGGGACCTAAGTGAATATGATATTTAATCACTCATCAATTCTGACACTACGCTCATCAGAGAAATACAAAAGTTTCCCTGTCCCACCCAGGCTGTTGAAATGTGCGTCAAACTTGTGACAGAGGCCTCGAATAAAGTATGTGGACATGATGATAGAGATGGCTATATCCGAGCAACACTGAAGTCTAGATCGGTTATGCCTTATTTCTCCAAAAAATCAGACTTTAAATGTGTAGTAGATATAAAAATTAAAAGTAAAAAAACATTGTAACCCAAAGAATCCTACTATGTGGAAAATCTTTGTAAATAGTTGTAAATAAAATGTAAATACCATACCCAACAATTTGGATGACTGGTTGGCTAGGGTGTGGGTGGAACTTAACGTTCAACCACCTCCACGTGGTGAGTTCTGGGTCGTTTTGTTCTAGCAAAACGAGCGAAGAGTTGCACAGTGAAAATTGCGAAAAATTGGAAAAATATGTTTTTTCTAAGATGTTGCGCGAACGAAAAATATTATATTATTGATTTCAATTTAATTTATTTAGGTTTTTTAACGCGTTATTACGTTAGTTATCGCGTTACGTACTTACGTACATGCATACGTACATACACACAGACCCAGCAGGCACATTAGTTCTCAGGCTTTGATAGCCTGTGAGCTAAAAACCAGACTTTCGTAAGTATTCAATGTGTATCTTAAAAAGCACGTCTAATTTCGTGATTGCAATTAAATCGGTTAGAAAACGAAAATATCTTTACAATAAGTTATTTGCAATGTGTCCCCATTATGAAAACTTTGATATATGCTTAGTACAAACCGCAAACTAATGAATTTATTTAATTTTTCTTTCTTTCTTTTCTATTGTATTGTAATAGAAAAATAAAAATTTTAAGCTATACGTTCAGGTTTTCTAAATTGTTTTTCTGAACATATAAAAATATTTGAATAATTAAACTGATAATTTATACTCGAATTTTTTCCTAATTTTGCATTCCTATTTTAATTATATTTATTTTATATTAATTTTTATTTTCCAATATGTTTAAAGATAAATTCGTTTAGTTCTTTTTTCTTAACACGTATTTACGCCACAAGAACACATAAAAAATTATTTAACAAAATTAACTATAAATTAAAATTTAATAAGAGATGAACAAATGTTTTCCGCCGTGTTTTCTTACATTTTACACTAGAGTTTTTTTTTTTTTTTTTTTTTTTCAAAAACATTTATTTTTATATCGTAATAAGATATTTGAGATAAACATTCTATTAATGCGGAGAGTTGTTAAATGGAAAATAAATATATAAAAAATACAACAAATTAAACATTGGCTAAAAATTATTTTAGCACATGTTATTATAAGGAAATTGTCCGTCATGTTTTTATATTTTTTTCTGTAGATTAAAACGACTTTGATAATAAAAAAATAATTTATTTTTAAATACAATATCATGGAGATTAATACAGCTTATTATGGTCTTCACTTTTTGAAAATTTCCATTGCAAGATATTAACTAAAAATACTTCTAATATGGTAAGTATAAAATGATGATGGTGCCTATACCTCGTTCCTCATTTATGAATTATAACTGCAATTTATGAAGTGCTTTTTAATCCTGTTATGTGCAAGAATATTTCAATGAAATAAAAATGCTTCTATTTTAAAAATATTTTCATATTTTTTATAAGCAATTATAATTCAAATTTAAAAACAACAGCAATAACTATCTGGTTTCCTAATCTAGTTGATCGTCGATTACATAGCCCTACATAACAAAACTTGTTGTAAGAAAAGAAAACCTTGTAATTAAAAAAAAATCCCATTATTTTAGGAAAGATTAATATTTTTTTTCTTACAGCACTACTGACGACATTTATTTATGTAACTACTTTCGAACATACAAAACGAGAGACGAACCAACACATTTTATCCTCTAAATTGATAAATAAACAGAGTCATTTCATAAGAGATGATATCATTTTATTATTAATTTTATTTGTTGTTGTAAGACAAAGTTAACAAAACGTAACAAAATTTAAATAAAAGTTAGAGCTGAAAAAACTAATAATCTTAAACACACTTTGGCCAGATGACGAAATCGCACCATTTATTGTACAGTCTGTGTGAAAGAAAATTAAAATTACAACTCGTGCATTTAATCCAAAATTCTCACAAAGAAATTTAAAATATGACGATTCAATTAGTATTTTTTTTTTTAATTTATGTTTAAAATTAAGCTTATGTGGCCGTCTTCATGATGAAATTAAAATGAAAACAAACGATCAAATTTCCAATACGAACACCTAATTTTGACAAAATATTTGTACTACTCGCAAAGATTCTATCATATTATTTACATGACAGTTAATTGTGCTTAATATATTTGTGACAGCGTTTCTGTCCCATACCAATAATTTTTATTCAAAATTAATTTAAAACATAATTTTTACTTTAAAATCACATTATCCCCCCCCCTCTCTTTCTTATGCTGAAATATGTAATTAAATTCCTTTCTCAAAACCATCCAGCTTTTATTAAAAGGTTTTCTTTCTAAAAACATCTTTATTTCCAGCCGCAAGGATTCATTCCTTTTTTTTTTCTTTTCCGTAGCTGTCAGCTACCGCTCCCAGTGCAAAGAAATAAATAAAAATTAAATAGCACATCTGCTAGTATCAAGGTCTGCATTTAATTCCATCGGATTTTTGCGCGCCACATTGATAAGAATTTTTATCTCTACTAATACGTGAACGTTGCATATGTATTAACAATTAAAAAGAAAAATGAACAGATCTTATGGGAAGCATGTATTTATCGTGTCTTGTGGTCGAGCTAAAAGCCAGATGCCTGATTTCCAACATTTTTCTCAGGCAGCGGTCTTCTTTGTAAGATAAGTTGTATAAACAAGTTTCGCTTTTCTGATGCATTTCTTATCGTATTAGAAGCGCTTGCTTGCAATCTCAGCCTCCCCTGTCCGATTTTATCACCACATTTTTGCGGTAATGTTTATCGCCAAGACCCTTTGTTCATTTTCGCGCAGTCACCAAAAGTTGTAAATTGGCGATTCTGTGCAACGCCAAGATTTCTTGACTTCTTACAAAAACTACACTCCTGTTTCAGCTTTCGAAATGTAAAGTTATCAAAAAAGAACAGGCGCTTCGGCGCCCTATGTATCTATGGGGGTCTCTCTCTCCCATTGTTGTTTAACTGAACCACCTAACGATGCTTTCAAATAAAGAGTAAGTCCAGTAAATTGTTAGTTGGAGTTTTTTTTAGCATTTAGAACCCGGTCTTCAAATCAATGCTATATACTTATTGGTGCATCGCCTATATTTTTTCTCCAACTTAGTTAAAAAAAAAAAAAAAAAAAAAAAAAAAAAAAAAAAAAAAATGCACGTTAGAGAGAGAAATTCACCCCCCCCCCCTTAAAATCATTCAAGTACCCCATTCAAGTACTCTTGCAGTAATTTTCTTCAAATTCTTGGACTGGATATTTTTTTCAACCATGCCGGACAGTGTGCCTTCCTGGTGTGCCATGATATCCTGCACTCATAACAGCCTGCGCTCGATGGATGGATCCGATTTTCTCCGACGGACAGTGATGGAACCCATTCTAGTGCCTCTTCGCTCACCAGCTCGACATCTCCGAGCCGCTCTTGTTTCGCCTGTATGCCTTCTCCTCCCCCCCTCTGATGTTGGTGCGGTATTTTCTTCGTGCCTGCTCACCATCACCTCCCCCAGATGTGTCGTCGAATTGATCTTGTATCGTCACTAATCATAGAAAAAAAAAACGTTACTTCAGCGGTTCGCCTTGTGTGTGTTTGTGTCGCCGTTTTGCTTTCTCCTTTCGACTGAATATCGTGACCTAGTGTGTTTTCACTGGTGTGCGTATGCAGTCAACGGTGCCTGCAGATTTATCGTGTGCAATGTGACAAAGTAAAAAGTTCGTGTGCATTGCTTCAAAGGTGTACGCAAAATCTCATGCTACGATTTTTTTAGGAAAGTGCCTTCAAAAGTTTTTTTTTCGAAGTGTTGCGTCAAGGAGTTACGTGTATTACGCCATGTATGTGTTGTCTTCAAGTGAAAATTAATAAAAAAAAAATATGTGGACATATCTCACATAAACGCTCTAATCAGGTGAAATTTTTTTTGTAAAGGAAAAGAAAGTGCATCTTAACAGAATTAGTGCGTCCGAAAATATTTCAAATTATGTGAACAATTTTCTTTTAATCTGTGCTTCGCTTCTTGTGCATAAATGTGATAAAAAAAAGAATTTGCTTCAGTTTTCATCATCAAATTGCATCAGATTGATTTTTGTTTGTTGCTGGTTTCTGCCATCTTAGCTTGTAAAAATTCAGTGCCAATATATTCGCAATAGTAAAAGTGGTGCACCTGATAAAAAAAAAGAAAAACGTGAAGTATAAAAAATGCAAAAATGTACAGAAATGTACCATCGTAGGTGTGCGAATAATACAACAAAAAATTCTATGGCTAACAATATTGATTACATAATAAAAGTGTCTAGCTTTCACTGCATAAGCATGAACACGGAAAATTCAAGTGTTTCTTTTAAACTTTAATTGTAATAAATACAGTAAATTAGTTATTATTATTTTGCTTTATTTTTATCTGTAGGTATGCGTTATGATTTATCAATTTTCCCTTTTCATGCTGTTTGGGTAAAAAAAAATAAACATAAAATGATGACTTCTTACTATTCAGTATATTTGTTTGCATGAACAGAGAAGCTTACGAAATTTAAGCATTATATTTTAAATGTTTTATTCGGCACTTATAATTTTTTTTGTCTTCTCTTTTCTTGCTTTATTTTGAAAGGTAAGTTTTTTTTAATTCAGTATTGCAGTGCATATTTATTTTATATTGATATTTAGGTGATTAATTATTTTCCATACAGAAAATAAAATGTCATTTAGTTAAAATGTGTTTGTGATAGGCTAGGCATATTAACATTTATTGCCCTCGTTTCCAAAGGTGCATTATAAAATTTTCTTGGCTATTATTTGATAGTTTTTTTATTTATTTTTTGCTTTTACTCAGCATTTACAAGTGAATATTATTTTTGCATGCATATTATTGGAAGATGTTGCAGTAATTTTGTGCTCTTTTCTATATAATATCTGAGGGTTTATAAATTTTTCTTACTGTATGAATATTTCAGATACTGCATACTTTTAAAATTAGACAGAAATTTTTTTTTTTTGAGAACTTCCAATTTTTTTTTTTACTTCTCTTTTAATCTGCTCATTCAAAAAAAAAGAGAAAGGGAGAGAAAATATTTGTTTTGATGTTTCTTTTTCTTGCTGTTTTGCTCTAATACAGTATCTAAATTTTAAATTATTGTGCCATCTTTTATATTTTGTTTAATTCTTCTTTGGCTTCTTTCCAACATTTTTGAAAAATGTCACAGGCCGATAGCCATCCAGAATTAGAAGTATCTGTGGCTGAATTAAAATTTTCTCTGCCGTACATGTTTGAGGAAGCACTTAACAAATTTGCGGAAAGGGTAAACACAAAATTCCCTATATTACAGGAACAAATTGGTAGTAAAAACAATGACACTTTAGTTGAAAACATATCTTCTATGCATAAGAAATTTTATGGGAATTTCAAATGTTGAGTAATTTTTTTCAGGTTATAAAAGATGATTATGCTAGGTTGCAGAATAAGAACAAATGTTTACAAATTGTTAATACAAAAATTTTGGAAAGATTGCACGCACTCACAGTGAAAGAGAAACATAAAGTTGAAATTAATGAGACGTCTTATCAAAGCACATCCGAGGCATACAGCGAAATACTATCACCTAAGCGGATTGAAACAACACAAATAGATAATTGTGAAAACAACAGTCTGACTGAAAATTCCTTGCAGCATAACTCAAATATTATTTCTGATTTGAAATGCCCACAACAAGAAGTTACCACTTCTCCTATAAATAATAACTTTTCGTCCCCTTTTAGGCATGATTTGAAGCCAATTTCAGTTATAATTTGTCAGTTGCCAGAAAATTTTAATATTCCTGATATTCTTTTGGCAATTTCTGACTTAACTGGTATATCCACACCTTCTATTCAATTTCAACAAAAATATAAGATGAAATATGTTGAGTTATTTAATTGGATATTTCTAATGCCCCCAAAGATAGCTAAAAGATTAATTATTCATGGCGAAATCAAAATTCAGTCTACTGGTTACCCTGTAAAAAGATACGTTTCGGTAAAAAGATGTTTTACATGTCAAAATCTTCTTCATCAGGCAAAATCATGCACAGATAAAATTAGGTGTCCTATATGTGCCTTATCACATAAAGATCCTCATTGTTCAAACAGCCCAAAATGCATTAATTGCATTAGATGTAATGAGGTAAACAACACAAAATTTAACGTGTTCCATACAGCTTTCTCACATAGATGTCCTACTGTAAAGAGATATATAAAAGAGCAACGAGAAACCTTAGACAATTGCAATTCATTTCATTAAACACATTTTTTTTATATAGATATAAAAAAAAAAGACCTGTTTACAAGATAAATTATTTTTTTTTCTCTTGCTGCATTTTGTATTGTGAAGGATTCTTTAAAATGAAAGTTCATTTAAAAAAAAAAAAAAAAACATTTCACTGTGTTAGACAGTTATGTACATCTTAATAATTCACCATATGGCATTAGTGATATTTTATTTCACAGTTAACACTTAACTGCAAATTTAAATATATTTTTTTAGAAAGTATGTGTGTACTGTTAGGTATATCTTTTTGTCATTCGATTGTTACTGCAGGAATGGTCGGATGATTAAAAGATTGTATGGGAGAGTAAAATACATTGATGCAGGTCATCAGTTTTTTTTATTTTCGCTTGTCAAGATTTTGGTAGTACAGGTGTACACACAAACACTGTAGAGATGTGTCTTCTTTTTTTTTGCACCCGTTACACTTAAACGATTTTAGATTTTTTTTTTCTACTTTGGTAATTTGATAGATACAAGTGATGGAAACATCACATTTCACTCTTTACATTCAGTTTTGGTTGTGGAATTTACATTTTCACAATATAATTTAATAACAGTTTCTATTTTGTCTCTTACTTAACATTTATTTTAAAAATTGACGGTACTTTTCCTTATTTTTTTTTTTTTTGACAACATTAGTTCATGTGCTGCACTTGAGTTTTAGATAGATACACAATTAGTTCATGTGAAATCACACATTAGTTCATGAGATTATTTACACAATTAGTTCATGTGAAATCACACATTAGTTCATGTGATTTGTTACACAATTTAGTTCATGTGAAAACACACATTAGTTCATGAGAATAATTACACAATTTTGTTCATGTGAGTTTATTTTAGTTCATGGGTATATTTACACAATTTTAGTTCATGTGAGAATACACTTTGTTTATACACTTAGTTCATGGTGTCAAGCAAAACTCTGTATCATTATATAATCTGGTGATATTAATTCATTAATTTTGTAATTGATATCACATTCACATGAATGATTTTGGAGTTTTGTGTTTGTACACACGTACCGTTATTTTTTTTTACTTCTACATCTTATGTCAGGTTTTCGTTTTACACTACAGATTTTTTTTGTTTTGTTTTTCTCTCTTACCCTCTATATACTAATTTTTTTCAGTTTGGGTAATGTCATAACTTACTAATGATACCATCACTTTCTTAATTACACAGTTTTTTTACTTTTAGATCTACATGAAATTATCCTTCACATGACATTTCTACTTGACACATTCATTTTGCGGCAATTAACCTGTAACAGTTTTTTTAACACTTTTGTTATAGACTCCTTGCTTGTAGGTGGCATATCAAGTAAGGTCTCTTTTTACACTACACACAGTAAAATACAATTTATAAAAATTTTTAATACACTTGATAGGATGTTTTTGGTTGATGTGTTTAAAAGTTTTGCAGAAATTATGACACAATTTAACTATTGTACATTGTTTGCACATACATCCTAAATTTTTACACAGCAGATAATTAATTGGCTGTACATTTTTACACATACAGTTAATCTACTGTTTAATTTCATTGTTTACACAAAGCTGGTGACTTGTTGCTATTTTATTTATAACATAAGGTAATGTTATTTTATCTGACATGACATTTGATATCCTTACATGTGTTTTTTTTTTCGAAAAATTTAGTCAAAGGCATAATGCTAGCTGTTATGTACACTTTAGTTATTTTTTTTTAACGCTATTCAAATAGAGTCATTAAACTAAATCTTTGGCATTTTCTCACATTTGAAATTTTTTTTAATTAGTGAGTGAAAGTCTCACGTTGTCTTGTGACGGATACATACACTCATATGACATTAAGAATATAACTTTTTCTACGCATCTTTACTTTCTCTTTCATTCTTTTTACTTGGAGCATGTTTGGTTTGGCATAACTTCTACATTTTCAGCGTAGAATTATGCAATCTACTGGGCACTTCTGCATTTTATACACACTTTTGTTACCTTAATACAGTAATAACTTGCGCAGATACAACTTTATTTTAATTTTAACCCTTAGTTAACCATTAAGTAATTTTTACAAGCAGTTCATGTGTTGCATATTTGTTTACGTTGCACAACATTTGCTTATTTAGAATACATTTTTTTGCATCCATATACATACATTACACTAGTTCATGTGTTGATTTACATATTTTGTTCATTTGATTTTACACATTGTACTTTGCTAACGATTTATTCGGCAGTATTTCTTTTTGTTTTTTTTTTCCTACAAGTAGTTCATTGAGTAATACACACTGGCTGGTTTAGAGTTTAACCAGGGTTTTCACACACATTACAAGTAGTTCATTTGCTTTTTAACCCTTATTCACTACATTTTGATGATAACTCATTAATTATGTAATTGAATCTCACTCGTTGTAAGTGTCTTGGGTTATTACACATATACTGTCTGTTTATTTTGTTGGCAATTACATTACAATTTTAGTTCATTGAGACATTAATACATAGAGTTCATGTGATATTATACAATTTGTTCATGTGTTTACTTACACGTTGTGTATGCTTGCGTACACTTTTGTTCATGTGTTGCATTACAAGTAGTTCATGAGTTTGTGAGTTTTTTTCTACCCCGCCCTCCACACACATACAGTTTCTCCTTTACCTTCCTATCCTTTAAATTTTACACCATGTTTCAATATTAAAATACATTTTTAACAGTTTTTTTGTGTTTGCATAATGTCATAATATATCAATGACAACATCACTTTGTCTATGTACAAAGATTTTAAAGTTACAAGGAGTTATCCGTCACATGACATACTAAACTACACATACATTCCGAATTTGTTTATTTTTAACATGTTACATTTTAACACTTTGCTTAGATACTTCTTACTTGAAAGTGGCAGATCGAGTAAGGTATCTTGTTACATTATATAACATTTAGATACATTTTTCTAACCTTTTTTTTCATATTCTTGCCAAGTGTAAGAGAAAATAACTCTAGTGAGTACACAGGCACTTCATATCATGCAGAATCTTGAACACAAGATGGGAAATTTTAATTAATACACAGAAATACAGGACGACAGTGTGTAAATTTATCAAATGCTAACTTATATTATACTTTGACTTCTTGTTACAGCGGGAACTTAGTTATAGTGCAGGTATCTAAAAAAAAAATATATACCCTTATTATCTAAGACAAAGCCCTAAGCTGACGCCATAAAACTTGTGGTCTCCACAAGATTTAGGGCTACACCTGTTTGCCAGCGTGCTACATGCACCCCTTTTTGGTAGTCCTGTGCCTTGTGCACAAATTTTTCTTTTCAGATACGATTCATCTTTATTGTAATACAGTACATTTTAACTTTTATTTTATATATATACATACAATACTTTTCTGTGTTCCAATTTTTTTAAAAAAAAGTTCTTATTGGTGTGTTTTGTTTTAATTTGCTTGCATTTCGTATGAAATTATGATCTCATTGTAAGATCACATTGTGAGAAGTTATAAAATATGTCTAATGCAAATACTTCTCTTTGGAATCATGACACAACGAAAAAGCTGGTACCAGCGCCACATATATAGAGCCACATAAAAAACATAGGATCCTAACTCTTCGTCAAATGTGGCACAATTTTTTTTCTCTTGTGGCATATTGAATTGATAAATAAGATTTGTTTTAAATATGAGCGCTCAGTCATGAATAAATATTATTATTTTGAATTATTTGAAAGCAAGCAAATATGTTTACATACTACCTTTCTATTTTATTACTTAAATTACTGGAAATGATGCTCTAATAGCATTTTAGAGAAACTGGTTCAAACATTTTTCTGTTATTGGATACAAAATTTTTTATATTTCTATGTAGATTGTATACTCTGTATGTGCGAAGGTGGACAAAGGATTTTAAGTAGATATAAAGCTGCAACGTACACGTTCCAGCTTTCTTCTGTGGTCGGGGTGAGTTATGTGACAGCGTTTCTGTCCCATACCAATAATTTTTATTCAAAATTAATTTAAAACATAATTTTTACTTTAAAATCACATTATCCCCCCCCCCTCTCTTTCTTATGCTGAAATATGTAATTAAATTCCTTTCTCAAAACCATCCAGCTTTTATTAAAAGGTTTTCTTTCTAAAAACATCTTTATTTCCAGCCGCAAGGATTCATTCCTTTTTTTTTCTTTTCCGTAGCTGTCAGCTACCGCTCCCAGTGCAAAGAAATAAATAAAAATTAAATAGCACATCTGCTAGTATCAAGGTCTGCATTTAATTCCATCGGATTTTTGCGCGCCACATTGATAAGAATTTTTATCTCTACTAATACGTGAACGTTGCATATGTATTAACAATTAAAAAGAAAAATGAACAGATCTTATGGGAAGCATGTATTTATCGTGTCTTGTGGTCGAGCTAAAAGCCAGATGCCTGATTTCCAACATTTTTCTCAGGCAGCGGTCTTCTTTGTAAGATAAGTTGTATAAACAAGTTTCGCTTTTCTGATGCATTTCTCATCGTATTAGAAGCGCTTGCTTGCAATCTCAGCCTCCCCCGTCCGATTGTATCACCACATTTTTGCGGTAATGTTTATCGCCAAGACCCTTTGTTCATTTTCGCGCAGTCACCAAAAGTTGTAAATTGGCGATTCTGTGCAACGCCAAGATTTCTTGACTTCTTACAAAAACTACACTCCTGTTTCAGCTTTCGAAATGTAAAGTTATCAAAAAAGAACAGGCGCTTCGGCGCCCTATGTATCTATGGGGGTCTCTCTCTCCCATTGTTGTTTAACTGAACCACCTAACGATGCTTTCAAATAAAGAGTAAGTCCAGTAAATTGTTAGTTGGAGTTTTTTTTAGCATTTAGAACCCGGTCTTCAAATCGATGCTATAATATTTGTTATACTGGGAATTTAATAACATGGTTCCTACGGATACTGTTATTTCTCCAGGAAAACTTCCAGTATTTTTTTTTTTTAATAGAAAAAAAAAAATATCTAGGTTAAACGCGCAAAATTTCGCATTCTTTTAGGAAGAGACTTTCTGTAAGAACTGGTTAGGAAAACATTTCTGGTCTGCAAAATTCAAGGAGGCGTATGAACCATGAATAAGATGGAGATAACTCATTTTGCATTGTTTTTTAAACTATTTCTTTTCTACTTGTGTTTTTATAAGAAACTTATTATTGATAAGTATTTAATTGTATATTTGTATTTGAGAGAATTAAAAGTTTATAATTATAAATTTTAAATGTTTGTCGTGTTTTAATATCATACAGGCATACATTATTTTGAGTTTTGAATCGATACGCAGTAATACACGTTTTGCTTTGTCATCCTTCTTTCATTTCAGAGTAATTACAAACTACAGGTCTGGAAACGAAATCTTTTATTTTACCCACTCGAAATACACAGAAGAAATCAATGAGTAAATTTTCTTGCTGGAAATAACTTGAAGACTGAAAGTAACTTTTAATTAAATATCTGTCTTATTTTCAAATGGAGTGCCTTAAGAATTATATGCAATAAAATTATGTAATTTTCTTATGTATTTTAAAAGATAATTTACTAAATATTACATAGTTTAATTTAGAAATCTAGGTTATCTGAAATAATTTAAGAATTATATTTCTTAGTGTATTATTTTTCGGAAAAATAAATTTAAATGTTTATTTTTTTAATAAATAAACATTCAACGTCTGTTTCCCAAATTTTACTATACACATAGCACACGATCAGTGCAGCGTTAATAGCACGAAACGTCTATTTTAATTTTAATTGTAATTCTAATCCATCTTAATGTTGTTTAGTGTTTATAAATAAAAGCCTGATTATTTATTTTCACATAGATTATTTCCAAATTTGATTAAAAAAAAATACTTTTACAAGTTCATAAGCCGAAATTATTGAACGAAATTCATCTACGAGGACAAGTCAAGGAGTAAGTAGGTCACAAAAGCCAATAAAAAAAGGGAAACAAAGATACATTCTTAAATGGCTGGTTTATTTCTCGATGTAATAGTCATTATTACATAGATAGATTTATCCCATCTCTTTATGAGTTTTTTAATACCTGCTGCATAAAAGACTTTACTGCACTTTCAGCCATCTATGCACCTCGCATGCAACGTCAACATCAGTCGGTCTGTAGGCTAACCTATGTGAACACCCTGTTGCAGTTGCGAACGTTGTCTACTGCTGTTCGCCTGTCAGCTCTAATCATTTCCACAACCTTCAGCACTGTTTCTTCTGTCGCAATCTCAACAGGACGACTACTTCGTTCTTCGTCAATAACATTTTAACGTTTCTGCTCATCTTGTACAACTGGTCTCTCATAAATTCGAAATTGACATCTTACAGTTGGACAGTGTTGCCACTTGTTGGCATATTTGGAAACAATTTACTACTAATTTCCTTTCTCTCATATCGGTTTGTGACCTAATTACTCACTTTCCCTACTAATACGTTTCTGGAAGTTCACATTATTATGAAATAAGAATGGGAATATTGCAAGTCACACAACTTCATCCGTTATAATATTATACCTCATCATTAAAACTTACTATCTACGTAGAAATAATTGAATACAATTATGTAACCACTTTAAACATTTCAAAGGTAGTTTTCATAAAAAAGGTTGTATTCTCTGTTTCCCCTTAAAAAAAAATAACATATTATTCTGCACCACAGGATATTGTAATTTATTTACTATGAAACTATATACACAAAAGCTAGATAGAATTTAATATACTGTCAGCATAGCGTATATATAAAAATCTTGTGAAAAGAAAATGCTCAGTTATTTTATTTCTATGTATTAAAAAATTAACACTTAATACGCAATTAAATAATTGTATCCATTACAAGTAAGATAAGAATATAGCGAAGCAAAAAAAAAAAATAATTACCATAAAATAGTTTTTATTTCGGAAAAATATTCAAAAATGAAATCTATTCAAAAAATACAGTTTTCGAAATTAAAAATGTGAGGGATATATACATTATAATTATATTTATTTGAAAATATTAGATATATTGTGTTCATTTGAAACGGCACATGATAAACGAAAAAAAGAAAATAATATATAAAGATCCAATAAGATGCAGTTAGGGAAAATATAAATTAGGGTATGTTTATTGCATGCAAGTATAAATTATCCTATAGTATGATTTCTCTAGTAAAATATATGAGAAATGAGCAACTTTGCCGTTATAGTTGCTGAATTGGACATCGATATTGAATAGAATTCTTAAAATGATCAATTAAAACAATTATAAGGTTGTATAAAACGTGAAATGTAAGCACCAATTTAGTTTATTTTGACTCAAATCCGAATGTTAGCATTATGAAAGGAAATTATTTGTCAATACATTACACTCCATAGAGCTACTGTAACATTTACGTTGATAATTCGAATTTTATTTCGGTTTTATATACATTTTGCACGAATTTAACCTTTCCTTTTAACAACATAAAAATTTGCTTTTTACTTTCCAATAAATATTTACAATGAAATAATAATTTGAAAAACATATTTTTAATCTTTAGGCAAAAATGAAAGGGCGATAACTTGAAATCAAAAAGATGCATATCTCATTAAAAAACGAAAAACAACAAAAAAACTTTATATGCGAATGAAAAAAAAAAAGTAAAATGATTTATACAGGAGATTTATATTTGTACATTTCTTTATTAGATTTTTGTAATTGCATTTCTCGTTAAGTATTTAAATTATATATATATATATATATATATATATATATATATATTTTATAAACATTTATATTCTATAAGTTTAAAGGAAAGGTTTCTAGACAATACTAAAAATTTTGAAAATATAAAATATTTATTTAAATTAAAGTTACTTTTTATGAGTAGATTTAGTTGAAATAGAATTTATGAAATTGAAAGTATTTTCTATCATTTATTCTAAAAGGATCGTTTTTGTCCTTTCTACCATTTTGTCCACTTCTGTAGCGAAAGAATAAACGTTAATATAAAATACGTTGAAATATTATTTGAAAATTAAATTAATTCTTTTGTTTTTAAAACAGGAAAAAAACTTTTCTATTATAGCTTTCAATGATAAATTTTAAGATTTTATTCCGTGTATTTTTGAAAAGAAAATTAGTTTTATTGAGTAAAAATTTTGTAAAAGAAATCTTTTAAATTTGAACACTTAAAAACTCTATTTGATGAGAATTAAATTTTTTCGTAACGTAAAAAAAAAAAAAAAAAATAAAAAAAATAAACTTTCCAGTGTTTTAAAAGAATTTTTTAAAAATAATAATAAGTATTTGTTTATATTTCTTTTCAAACAAATAATAGTTCAGCATATATATATATATATATAAATCTTAAAAGCTGTTTATCTTTTCTTCGTAGATAACGTAAATCAAAATAAAATTGTATATTTTGCTAATAAAAAAGTACTTAACTTACGATTAAAAATGAAAAACTTATTTTTAATTTAACATTTTAGCTAGAAGATTTTTATAGTTATCGATAATAAGAAGTTATCTCGTTAATCTTTTATAAAAAAAAAAAAAAAAAAAAAAAAAAAATTATTTACAAAGTTCCTACAGAGATGAAAATGAACTTTCCTATTCATTGATTTAAGAATCCAACTAACTTTTTGAAACCTACAAACTATAATGCGTGGAACATGATTACAGAAGATTTTTACTTTTCGTTAATATTAAAATTGAATCGGAATTTAAGTCAAATATATCCAGTTGGCTTCAATTTATAGCGACATTTGTTTTCGTCGAATTTGGCTATATTTTGTCAAGTATCGCACAACATTGTGATAATTTTACGTTGGTCTATGTAGTCGTTTAAAGCGTATAATTGCACCAAAAATTATTTATGAAAGAAAATTTACGAGATATCCGTTTATGGTATAGTCGGTAAATTTTAATCTATTTTCTTATTTCAAAATGTCAGCCATCGTAGAATTTCAAACTGTTATATCTATAAACTGCTATATCTATATTTTCAAACTGCTATGATATATATATTTAAGATAGAAGTAAAGCAAAATAGTCGTATCAAAGCAATACATTTAAACTATATTTGAATTTTTTATTTTATTATTTGTACACCTTTCTCAATTTGAAATCTTTAAATGCCCGCCTGTTTTAAACAAGTTAGCTGCCACCGAACTCTGTCGAGGCATTGTTGAATCCGTGTGTGCACACGGTTTGTTACGTCCTACTCGGCTCATAAATACTAGTGCTATTACATAACAAAAAGTTATATATCAATATTTGAATAACGATTTCAATTAAGGCCTGGAAGGTCATGATCAGTGAAAATATATCGACAAGAACAGGAATTGTTTTTAACCGATTTCTTATATTTTGTAATGTAAGTAGCGTTATATTATGTATGGGTTATATTGTATGAGGATCTTGAGAACTGCATTTGGTGAATGGAAGAAGGGCAGTACGGTTGTAAATTTGTAATGCTTGATATTTGTAGGAGTAGAATTTTTATATTTGTAGAAGATATTTTTAGAAGTGTACACTATATATATATATAACAAAATATAATATTCTGCATTTTGAAGATATGTCAGGTGAGATAAAATAGAGGTATTTCGACAGTTCTATGTTTTTAGCTGAAGAAATATTCAAGTTGCCTGCTTTTATATTCGTTATTTTAATTTTTTTTCCACCAGTGTTGTTTGCAGTGAAAAACAAAAAATAAAAACAATAGTTATTAATTATGTTTTTTGTAAAATGTTAATATTTTTAAGTATATAGAGTGTTGGACTAAAGTTTAAAACCACATGCTTTTTTTTTTGTTTACAAAGCAAAAAATTCCGAAAAGGGTTATGCATGTTTATAGCTATCTTACTTCTCATAAGTAGGGGACCACGATATTTAATGACGGACTCATCACTCCAAAATTAGATCCGCCACTCTAAGATTTAGTGCAAAACTTTAAATATATCATAAGAAGATACAAGGATACGTCATTTAACAAGAATATATACAATTATAATACATATGTACAGATTTTAGGAATTTCAGAAGAATTCCGCTGATTCGAAAAAAAAAATCATCATTTCCCGCCTCTCATTAAACTCCGGGGGAAAAAACAAGCAAGACAGCCTGCATTTCGAACCTATATATTGTGTGTCTCAAACACTCTGCGTAAAAATTCCGGGAGGAAAATAATCAAGCAAGCAGCTTGTATTTCGCACCCTCTACATTGCTTGCCGTAGAACATTCTGCTTATTCAAATCCTGTCTCATGAACGACTCCGAGGGAACGCTAATCAGAATGGAATTATTTGAAAAACTATTTGACAGCCCGCTAAAATTAGGGACTGTCGTGTGCTGCCATCTAGTGTAGCAATCTTTAAATATTTGTTATATGTTGAATTTAGACATACATATCTGATATATGTGAATTTAATTCAATTGCAATAGTTTATTTTTTTTTCTACAAGTGTCATCTTGTTATATTAACACATGGATATAAGTTTATGACCAGTATCTTCTTTTAAATCTAGCATAATAATAGGGCGTCATGACTGTAGTATTTTATGCGGGATTCAACTGCGATTTACTGACGTTTATAGGTTAGTACTCGCTAGATTTGAAGTTTAGGGGTATGTACCTGCTGATTTGAGCCTCCGAGGGAAAGTTAATCCAAATGGAATCATGGGAAAAACTATCTGATAGCCTAAAATTAGGGACTGTCGTGTGCAGCCATCTATTGTAGCAATCTTTAAATATTTGATACATCCTCCCCCTCTGGTTCCTTAGACATCTCGGCAAGGGACCACGAACATTTTTCTTTGGCCTACCACGTTTCCTGAGTGAAGTAACTGGTTGGTCGGTAACATTTTTACAAAGTTTTAGGGCAGATGTATGGTAAATTCCTAAGGGAACTTCGGGAGCTTGTAAACTGGCAACTTCATAGGATGTAGGCGAGCGCTGTGTGAGCACTACGTAGGGTCCGTCACGTCGAGGACTGAATTTGGCGGTTCTTTTCTGACCAGCCTTACTAACGGGATGGAGTTCTACCCATACATGGTCACCAGGAGAATACTGAGGTACTTCTACCCGTCTTCTGTCCACGCACTGTTTTCTTTTGCGTTGTTCGATCAAGGGTTTCACAGCAAATTTCTTTTATTTCGGGGTTATCTCAATGGAGACTGTACCGATTTCAAAAGACGACGGCGTGGCTCCTCCCCCTGGCTGAAAGATGGTTTCAAACCTTTTCAGCAAGTAATTTAATTCTGACTTCTGTTTAGAACATTCAAGAAGCTTTGGAACAAGATGTGCAAAACCATACTTTATATGTGGCATATCGCCGAAATACCAACATTTATTCTTAACTTCTTGTATAAACCCTGACATATCAAGAAAGTCTCTTCCTAAAAGGGTTCAGTTTCCTTTAGCTTTAGGTAGCAATAATTTCTGTACGAAATTTTCTTTCTTCAATTTCTACAGTTACAGTCGTGGTCAAACTGTCTTCTTTTGACTTCTGGCCATTCCCTAAGGACATGCTCAGAGAGGTCTTCTGAAACTTTGCACCTTTTTCTTTTAACACAGAATACAATGATTCACTAGCCAACCTGTGACTACATCCGGTATCTACGCAGGCTTTGCCATATACCCCATTAATTTTCAGGTTTACTGTAGTTAAAGGTGTGATTGTGGTTGAGCACGTGTATATCTGGATTTGCTCAAACTGAGAAAATTCAGTTTTTTCACAGGGTTGCAAGTAGGGCACTTAGCACAAATAAATCAGGGTGCACCACAACCATAACATTTCAAAGCTGGGCGATCTTCAATAAGTGGTGAGAGATTAACCTTTCCGTTGTCTGACGGCGTTATCTTCTTTGAGTAGAAGGAGTCATTCGGAAACCTTTTATTAGAAAAATTCGAGGGTACGGTCTCTTGGTTTTTTGACCAATTTTTATTTATCTGGTGAGTTTCCACTTCTTTGGATTTTACGGGATTTACCCTTAGAACATCGTAAGCATCTAGCTTCTCGACTAAGACATTAGGATCATTTAAGTTAGTCCAAAGGTCCAAGAAATGTTCTCTATGCTGTGGGGAGGACCTTCTCTTTAATTTGTCAGATAAAATAAGATTTTTCAAATCTTCGACTGCAGTTATGTTGAGCTCATATAGCCAAACTTCAAAGTAGGTTCTAAGCTCGAAAAAACACTCTTTCCAGGTACTTTCTGGAATTTTCTTGCGCTGAACAAACAGGATTCTAAATTTTTCAGAAGTCAATTCGAATCGTTTCAACAACATCGCCTTGATGTGTTGGTAGTCCTGGGCCTTTTCTTCCGGTTCCCTAGCAGTGAGTCTAGCAATATCACTAGGTAAAGCGCATATGAGGTACGTAACACAATTTTCTTCCGGAAACCCTAGGACATTTAACTGTCGCTCACACATACACTAAGAAGGTGTTCATATCATCTTCGTTTGGGCGAAAACGGGGAATCAATTTTTGTAGATCTATTCGCGGCTTTTCGTAAGTGCATTTATTATTTTCTACCCCTGCATTAGATGCCGAAGTCTAATGGGTAAGGCGTAATTTTTCGAGTTCGAATGTCCGTTCGCGCTCTAAATTTTCTTGTTCGGTTTTACGCTGATTTTCTAAATCTAAGCGCTCTTGTTCAGTTTTTCTATTCTCGACTATAGTGGTAAGTAAGTTTTTTGTATAGTACTCCTCGTAATCAGCGTGCGTACTAATTAAATTACGTAAATCGACCATTTTCCTTTCTTCAGTGGCTGTTAAGCCTAATTCATTGCAAAGGACACGTAGATCCTCTTTTTTTTTCCTCTTTACAAAAAACGCCATTTTGTTTAAGTTTAACAAAACTAACAACCAAAATAAAATTTTGATTTAAAAATTCTACTTCAAGAACTAAAATTTGAATTAAAAATTACAAGAACAAAATTTTAGAATTTTCTACATAAACCTATCCTTACACTCAGGGATTTCTTCTTTAGAGAAATCATAACACAAAATATATTCAAAATACAATATGTACAGAATACAATAAATCTAAATTACTATAATATAACAAAATATAAAATTTTATTTATTTAACTCTTTCCTTCGGAAGGTAAACCAAAATTGAACTATTTCAATTTATAGTTACGTAATACGATATTACTATGCTTTTAAGAAAACACAAGAAAAATTTATGATTTCAATATTAACTCTCAAAATAAAACAAAACTAAATTATAACTACACAGTTCATAACTTTCAAATTCATTTAAGAAGAAAAAAATTATTAGGTTAAGCAACAATATTTAAAAACTTTCTTCTCAAAAGAGCACTTTCTATTTTTTGTTCTCAGAAGTCAATTATTCAAAATTAATTAAAATTTCTTTACTAGCAAAATAATTCAAAATTGTTCTCAAAGGAAAACAATTTACTTTTTTTCCGGGAAACAAAATTCTCTCTCTCTTTTTTTAAACTTTTAAAACAAATTCAAATTTAAATATTTAACCTATAAGAAAACTTATTCTTATAAAAGTTCTGTTCAGAACTTAATTTCGTCATTTCATAAATCAACGTTATTAAAATTATTTCGTTATCCAAAACGAAGCTCAACTTACTAAGGAAAAAAAAACTATTTATTCTATCGTAAATATCTGTAAAACGCTACCATTTTAATAAAATATAGTTTATTAAATTCAAATTTGTTAAATTAGAACACAAAATATAATTTTCACATCAGTAAGTAAAATATATCTTAACAGAACAAATTTTGTTCTTAAATTATTCTTTTAATTTAAATTAATCAAAAATTTTTACTTTTAGAATTTAAATTTTACATAAAACTTTTACGTCATATCTACATTTCTAAATTATTATGAAATCGGGACATTTTTACCTCGTCTGTATATCAATGACAAAACAGGCACAATATATTTTTTTAATGAGAAAATAATGTACTTACGATACTATCTTAAACAATTTTAACATCAAAATTTAATAACATAAAATAAACAATATGAGAATGCAATAAATAAAATTTTACTAAAATAAAATAGCACACTTACCTTCGGATAGCTGCTACACGTATCCATATTTTTATGAGCTTTCAAGCAGTAAAACTTATTTAAGAATAATGTACTCTCTGTTACCGAAGTCGACGTACGGTTAACAGAGTATTAGAACACTTTCACACCACTATTTGACACATATACATGAAGCTCATGCAGAACAACGATCGTTCACAGAACATATTCTCCTTCAAGACCATGGAGAACACAAGGCATCCCTGTATTTTAATCATGCTTTAGCTGATATCACAGAAACGATGTCTTATAAGAAGATACTAAAACACTACTTTTCCTTCCTCATAGCATCAGCCATTGTAGCACACAATTTGTAGAATCTGACACTGTGTATAAACACCAGCATTTTTTTTTTAAACTCAATTTTTCTACGTTAAGCACCAGCATCTCTTTTAAATATGAAGGGCACAAGCATTTTTTTTTAAACTCGTAGAACATCAGCGTTTTATTTACTCGGTCGGTCGTGGATTCAGGGCCCAAGGTTGGGACAGCCAATTATAGCTACCTTACTTATCATAAGTAGGGGGCCACAATATTTAATGACGGACTAAACACTCCAAAAATATATCCGCCACTCTAAGATTTAGTACAAAACTTTTAATAGATCATAAAAATATACAAGGATACGTCATTTAACAAGAATATATACAATTATAATACATATGTACAGATTTTAGGAATTTCAGAAGAAATCCGCTGAGTCAAAAAGAAAAATTCATCATTTCCCGCCTCTCATAAAACTCCGGGGGAAAAAACAAGCAAGACAGCCTGCATTTCGAACCTATATATTGTGTGTCTCAAAAACTCTGCGTAAAAATTCCGGGAGGAAACTAATCAAGCAAGCAGCTTGTATTTCGCACCCTCTACATTGCTTGCCGTAGAACATTCTGCTTATTCAAATCGTGTCTCATGAACGACTCCGAGGGAACGCTAATCAGCATGGAATTATTTGAAAAACTATTTGACAGCCCGCTAAAATTAGGGACTGTCGTGTGCTGCCATCTAGTGTAGCAATCTTTAAATATTTGTTATATGTTGAATTTAGACATAAATATCTGATATATGTGAATTTAATTCAATTGCAATAGTTTAATTTTTTTTCTACAAGTGTCATCTTGTAATATTAAAACATGGAAATAAGTTTATGACCAGTATCTTCTTTTAAATCTAGCATAATAATAGGGCGTCATGACTGTAGTATTTTATGCGGGATTCAACTGCGATTTACTGACGTTTATAGGTTAGTACTCGCTAGATTTGAAGTTTAGGGGTATGTACCTGCTGATTTGAGCCTTGTTTGTGGCGAAATCATTGACTGAAGAGGAAAGTACAAAATAAGGGCTTTTCGGATTGCAGGCTGACTGAAAGGGAAATTGCCCTAAATATAAATAAATTGAAAAGTATTTTGCACAATTTTCATTATGACCCAATAAATTACGTTAAAAATAATATAAGTGAGTGGCTATCAAAACTCTCAGCCCGGTGTAAACGGTACATTATTAGAGTGGTGGTTCAAGGTCGTGCTTATTCTTCTACTTTAAAATCCTCTCTAGAATTCTCAGTGACGTCTAGAACTGATAGATATGTGTTAAAAGTTATTGAATGCTTGAATTATGCTACGAGTCAAAAGTGCAGAACCATCACATTGGTGCAAAAACAAAAATCCGCATCTTCAAATGTCTTAAAATTCGATTTATGGCTCAAATTGAATTTTAATAATGAAAAAATAGTCACCCTTGATGGTGCTGATAATCAAAAATATTACTGGCATGATTTATCAGTTGAGCCATGTATGCTTTCAAAACGTGTAAAAGGTGGTGGCTTAGTCGTGATTTCGGGAAGCTTTAATGAAAAAGAAAGAACAAGTTTGGTTTTCACTAAGATAACATCCTTTTACTATTAAGATATTCTTGGTAATAATTTTGTTCCACTTAAAGATGAACTTATGTATCAGAATTTCGCATTGATTCAAGATAACGCTTCTATTTGGACGCCCGTGTTAACTTCAGACTGGTTATCTGCAAACATAATCAGAACTTTAGCCATTCCATCTAAATGTAATGACATAAATCCTATAGAAAATATGTGGAGTATCGTGTTCGTCAAGTGTATGCCAACAGGAAAATGTTTCATTCTATTTTTGAACTGCAAACAACCATTATGGAAATATGGAAACAAACACACATTTCAACATGTAAAGACAAGGCCAAATCCTTCTGAAGCGTCTTTTGGAAATTATCAGCGTTAAGGATAAACAGACAAAGTACTTAAAATTAATGAACAAATCATTCACATGCGTAATTTATATTTTAAATATACCTGTCCTAAACCTTTTTCCACAAAATTGTATTATCTAGAAATTAATATTTACTTGCATTTTAAAAATATATTATTATAATTAAAAACAAATAATAAAACTTCTTTAACTTTATGAGTATAATTTTAGAATGATGTTCTTTTTTATTTGAGTTAGAGATTTACTATTTTTGTTGGTGGTCCTAAATGATTTTACAGCAGTGTAATAAAACTGTTTACGATTCATTTGCCATATTACTTTTACACAAAGTACTTTGCATATAGGATACGTGGACATGCTACGTAAATTAAAAATGTTTAATATTTAATTAAATCAAATACGTGGCTTTTGGATCTACTACAATATTTCTTACACTCTTGCTATAACAGTTATTTCTCATAAACATTTTTATTTTGGCGCAACGGAATGTTTTGGAAGTCCATTTATATGTGTAGGTCTATATCTCTCGTGTTGATAATTGGCCGTCATAAACACAACCAACCAACCAACCATTTATGCGTGAAAACATTTTTAAATTTACTACAGTGCAATACATAGCTGATTTTAATTGATTTTTTTTTTCAAATCGACATTTAATGCATTCAAAATAAATGTTATTTAAATTTGTTTAATGTTATCAAAATAATGTTAGACTTTAAAAATAAATTTCATTTTCGGTTTATTTTTGCTTCCCGAAAAATGCGCTTATTATTCATTAGAAACAAATACTTTGTAATGAAAATACATTACTTTAACGAAGTAACATAAAAATGTAAATAATAACTTATAAATAGTTGTTTTTTAGTAATTTAAATAAATGCAAAACTGAGCTATAAACATTTTATCTAGTTTAAAATTTAAACAAAAAGGAAAAATATTTATAACAGTATATAAATCTCAAATTCAAAGTGTTATCTATACTAATATTATAAAGAAGTGAGAATTGTTTGTTTGTTAGAGGTAATCTCTGGTGCTTCCGAACCGATTTCAAAAGTAATGGTATCAAAATTATGGTGTTAGTCCAACTTAGAGCATAGGCTATATTTTATGTCGGTGCCACAATCCCAAAGGGGGTGTAGGAACAAAAAACTTTCTAAAAATGCGATTTTTGCGTTACTGAAGGTCCTAGAAATATGAAATTTGAAATAATAGCTACGATTAGATTAGAAATAATAGATACCATTACATAAGATATAAATGATGTATAAGTACAGATCTTAAACAATTCGAAATTTAAAAGGGGTGAAAATGCACAAAAATCGTTCTAAAAAACGTTCCACATGGTGGTTTCTACACAATCTCAGGAAATACCAAACTTTAAAAAATAATGGTGTCAAAATGATGGTGACAACACTTGCTCCAACATAGGCCATGTTTTATGTCGGAGCCACTGCCCGAAAGGGGATGCAGGAGCAAAAAAGTTCTAAAAATGCAATTTTTGCGTTACTGAAGGGCCTAGAAATATGAAGTTTTAAATATTAGCTACTTATTAGATATAAAGGATTTCTAAGAACAGTTCTTAAACAATTTGAAATTTAAAAGTGTGAAAAATTCGCGTAAAGCGTTCTAAAAAACGTTCTACATGGTGGTTTCCACACAATCTCAGGAAATACCGAAGATTAAAACGATTTAAAAAATAATGGTGTCAAAATTATGGTGACAACCCTTGCTCCAACATAGGCTATGTTTTATGTCGGTATCACTAACCCTAAGGTGGTGCAGGAGAAAAGCGCTCTAAATTGCAGTTTTTGCGTTACGGAAGGGCCTAGAATCGTGAAATTTGGAATGGTAGTTAGATATAAGATATCAATGATCTCTAAGGACATTTTCTAAAATAAATCGAAATTTAAATTGGGGCCAAAATGCGCAAACAACGTTGTAAAAAACGTTCTATATTGAGATTTCTATGCATTCTCAGGAAGTACTGAACTGATTTCATATATAATGGTGTAAACATGATGGTGACAGATCTTGCTTCAAGATAGGCTATATTTTACAACTGTTTCCACTACCCCAGAGAAGATGCAGGAGCAAAATGCGAGAAAAGCGTTCTAAAAACGTTCTAAATGCCGATTTGTGAGCAATATCTCAGGAAGAATCAAACTGATTTCAAAAGTAATGTTAGGAAATTAATGCTGACAGCCTCTGCTCTAACATAGACGCTATTTTATGTCGGTATCACTATCACCTAGACGTTGCAGGAGAAAAAAAGCTGTTTAAATTTCGATTTTTGTGATCGGTACGGGCTATCAACTTAAAATTAGGCAAGTTACATATTTATTAGATATAAATGATCTTTAAGAACAGTTTCGAAGAAATTGGAAATTTAAAAAGGGATGAAAATGCGCGAAAAGCGTTCTAAAAACGTTCTAAATTGCGATTTCTACTCAATCTCAGGAAATACCAAAGCTATTTCAAAAGTAATGGTTGCAAATCAATAGTGACAGTCCCTGCTATAACATAGGTTATATTTTAAGTTGCTGTCACTACCATCTAAGGGTTGCAAAAGCAAAACATGGTCTAAATTGCGTTTTTTTGCACAACTGAGTTGTCTAACACTTTGAAGTTTGGCATGGTATTCACTTACAAGATGCAACTGATTTCTAAGAACAGTCAAAAGAAAATTCCAAATTTAAAAAGATGAAGTAAGCGAAAACCGTTATAAATTACAATTTGTATGCAATCTTATCAAATACCAAACCGATTAAAAAAATAATGATGACAAATTTTTGGTGATAAAACCTGGTCAAACATAAGATATATTTTATGTCTGTGCCACTACCACCATGTCAGTCACTCACGACTGACATGGCCTAAACGGAAAGTTCAGTGTCAGTCACTGATCCGTGGCACTCAACGTGTTAATGTACTTTTAAAAATTTCCATTGCAATGATTTTTGTAATAATGCAATCCGAAATGTCCCTGGAAAATCTCGACTGATGGCAGGCACTAGGCGAAGGCTATAAAGTTAATTTAACATCAAAATTAATAATCCCCAAAATTAACTAACACTTATATACAATACATATCTTTCATTTGTTTGCCATTTCTAAGACCCCTATTGGCGCAAGTGTATCTTAAACATGCGTGTTCTAACACTTAAATTAAACAGAGGTAAAATGCCAAAGTCTTCGCGGGTTACTGACAAGTGATCTGCGGACCAGTTGTGGCCCGCCGGTCGCGTGTATGACATGCCTACTGTATCATTAACGTCCCACTATCACGTAAAAAAGCCACAACAGATGACACTGCCTGACTGGCTAACCTACCTGCTCGACCGTCCAGTTCTCCTGCAACGTCAAGCGGATTGTATGAATTTTTTACAAGGCAACGAATTTATATTTACCAATCCCCTCCCTTTCTGAGCTAGCTGAGCAAACTCATTGTTTTCAGCTCCCATTTCAGACAGGAGACTCTGTTTTGTACATAATGTAAATATTTGTCTTATTTCCTTTGGTTTGTTTTATTTAGTAATTTAGTATTTTCATTATATTTATCAGCATATGCATTTCACTTAAAGTTTTTCAGCTCTAATATTCAAAATATATGTCTTGTAATTATTTATCTATGTAAACAACATAGTGCAATTGCCGTCAATGTATGTACTGATGACACTTCTTGTGAGTTTCAGAGTCAAAAACAGCAAATTGAATTTATTTTTTTGTATGTTATTAACTGTTTTAAAAATATTGTAAAGACAACTCATTGTTAATGTATCTTACCATATGCAGTGGATTTGAGTCTCCCCCCCCCCCCCGGGATTGCACTTATACTCTAAAGCGAAAGCTGGGTTCCCGGAGCGGTCATCCCTGCCATCCCTGTATAGGATACTGTTTAGTATTCTTTTTTAAAACAGGTTTTATATTTTAAAAAAAAGTTAGTAACAGCAAACATTCGAAAGGGCACAAATAAATTCTTCAAAGGTCGACATTACGCCAGCGGGCGCCAGGTTGAACAATCATGTGCTATTGTATTTAAACATTTTCTAGCCATAACATTTTCAGTGCGCGATGTCTGAATTCCATTGAGTTTCAAAGATTGCAATTAAAGATTGCCATATCAACCTATTTCTTGTGATATCTGATGAAAACTACTTACGTAGTATCCAAGGGGTTAAAGGTTAACAGTGCTGCTTAAGGCAGATAGAAGCGTTAGCTGATTTTGTTACCCCCCCAAAAGAAATATTTAAATAAGATATCTTGTAGTTTAATTAGTTCAAAGAAACCTAAAGAAACTTAATCTAAAGAATATAAAACATAACACTGATTAAAATCAACAATAACATTTATTAGTTTATTAACATAAAAACAGGAAATTTTATTGGTAAAGTAAAATAATAGCCATTAGGAACAGAGCGTATTTTAAACTTAAACATCACAATAATTCTATTAAACAAGATTTAAATTGAAATAAACTTAACTGCCTTGATCACATCAAACAAACACAAAACTAAATCAAAGTACTATTGTCATGATGAAGATGTACCAGAGCTCATTAACAATCTGTACAAAGCATTTAAAAGATCCAATCAGCTGAGGAAAAATACTGCAGTCCATCCCGATCACTAGTCCACCCGAGAGTCACTATTGCACATTGTAAATGTTCTTTACATAATTCAATACGCTAACTGTAGAACCATGTTCTTTACCGAACCACATCTCGAAGAGCGAAACATTTCAGCCTCGTGGAGAATCAACAGCACCTCCTCAGACCAAACAGATGAAACGGAGTATTAAAGGGCATTAGAGTAAAACCACTACGTCACCATCCTCCTCACATGCTTCACAATAAAGCCAATCCCCTTCTTTCACTAAAAACATGTCGAGCCGAACGAACCATTTCTTACAGTAGTGAAACGTTCTTCAAACGGCGACAACTTAATTACTTTAAAAACAGATGGCCACGTGTAAATCACTTCGAGAGCGACTGACAATGTTCACTAATTATGGACAACTCAAAGATAAAACACTATTCCATTCTAATTAAATATTCGGAGAGACAAACCGAAACTTTATTACATCTGACGAAAAACTATTTTTAAAAGAACGAGACATCTTCCAGAAAAATTGTTATGTCTCGTAACAAATAAATAAATACGAAATACACAGACGAAGCTACTGCTACATGGTAAAGCTCCGGTATATATATGATTCACCGGATTGAAAAACCTCCTATCACATCCCCAGAGACACACCTACCAAATCTAGTAATACGATTGGTCAATAAGTCATATCGTCGATTCACGTAAGTGAAGACGTCACTGACACAGGCCGATCACGCCATCTGGCAGTGATCGGAGCGATTAAATTACGTCACACATGGAGTGTGTCCGGCAAAAGTGTGTGGTGGAAATGAAAAAGCAGATGCCGGGAAATATAAAGATTTATGAGAAGTAAATAAGGAAAAGAGTAAACCATGAGTGATAACAAAGCAATGGAAAAGGGCTATTTAAGAGGTAAGTAAACTTATCTTTAATAAAGAAAGTGCTTTTAATAAAAGTAAAAGTTATATTTGATATTGTATGAAATGTAAATAAAGCAGAACGATCTTTTAATAAAATGTAATTACTGGAATGAATGAAGATGAATGAAAGGATGAAGTTAATGAAATATAATGGAATGTAAATGAAGTTAATAAATATATAGCTGTGAATAGGTTAGGTTCTAAAAGGTGTAAACATGCTTGACATGTGCACCAGTAGGTACACTAATTACACAAAGTAAAGGCTGGCAAAGAACATGCTGGCAGGAACAAGAACTAAGGGTATACCTATCAATATCAACCCATAACACTTAGTAAAGTCTGTCACGGTTATTTTCTGTTTAGTCCAAAGTAATTATTTTCTTTAAGAAGATTGCTTTTACTACAATTCATAGTACGTTTTCATATTATTTTTAAAATAAAATGTTTGAATCTCTGGAAAAATATTAAATTTAAATATGTTGGGTATACCTCCGGAAATAACGTTTATGCAATGTATTTTTCTTAGAAAATCTTGATCAAAATTTTTCATTCTTATAAAAAATGTTTTTTCCTATATATTTACATTTGAACTTCAAAAATAGTTTGCAGTAAAAACTGTTTTACTAAGAATTACGAAAATTATATAAGCAAATTCGAACAGATTAAATAAATAATCAGATGGAAAAGAGTGCTTCTTACACTATTAAAACCACTAGTTACAATGTTAAAAAACTCTATTTATTATATAGCTTATTCCCTGGTATTATGTTTATAACACGCAAATAAATGTAGCATAGAGGACATCCATAGCTCCTTGATTGTCATTTACGCTTCGGCAAACAGAGGGTAACACAGTAAAACATTGTTTAATTGTTTTGTAAATTAAATAATACAAAAGGCTAATTTACTGTTTGGTTTGTATTTATATTAAGCCAAACCCCAAATGCCACATAATAGTAAATTTTATAAAGCAGATAAAATCCCTTTTGTAAGTAGAGAAATTGTAAGCGACATGTTAGGAAATTGAGATTTTACATAGGTTTTTAAAATTTGGGTTCAAAGTTTGCACAATAATTATTCATTTTAAATTATGATTATTTGGTTTTTTTTAATATTTTTTGCAGATTTGAGAAAAATTAATGGAGATAAAAGGTGATACTATTATAATTTAATTTCTCTGCATATAAGTTTTATTATGTTTAATGTTTTTCCAGTATCATATCTAATATTTAAAACTAATTTAAATGTTTAATCGTTTCAACTTTTCTTTTTGTATTAAATTTTTAATGAATTTATTAAGTTTGTAATGAAATGAAAGCAATATGTAAGTTTTTGTGTATTGTACCTTGGTCATCAAAATTCGATCACAACTTTAAATATTAATTTAATAAGAATAAATTATTATAAACATTTTCATTTTACACGAACTGAATCAGCGAGAGCTCGATTTTTTTAAAAATATTATTGCAATAAAAATGTTGTAAATACGAATATCAAAAATGTAGTGTGCTAGTATGCTTTGTAGTAAGTTGATTAATACAAATGAAGTCGTAAATAAAACACGTGGATGCACGTGCGTTATTTCGTCGTTTGATGCAGCCAGCGATAATGACTAGATCAAACATTGTTTATTAAACATTTACACTGCAAGGATGCATCAGCAACCGATGCAATGCGAAATCTCCGCTAGGACTCTAAATGCGAAAAGGTCGCATTTCAACTAACGGAACTTTGTTCTGTTGTTTTTCCAGTTTGCGCATATATGCTGTAGATTTCGACTAAGTGCTGCTCCCTATGGGCAACTTTTAAATGTAATAAAAAAAAAAATATATATATATATATCCGATCTTAAATCAATACTGTATAAGTAAACCATACAACACTACACCACCTCGACACCCAAAAAAAAAAAAAAAACAAGCACACACATGTATATATATATATATATCTATATACAGGGTGATTCAAAAAAGATGGGAAAATTTTTAAGAGGTGATAGTACACACCCAAACAAACATTTTGTATCAAAGAATGCATGGTCGAAAACTAAACGTAAAAAAGTTAGAGGGCGCCAAAAGTTATGTTCTTATACGAGGCAAAAACACACAATGAACGATTAAGTTAAGTTACGAAAACAAATTTAATGGCATTTGATTACAATAAGTGCTCAAAACATTGACCGGCAGCTGTTATGCACGCAGTACAAAGGCGAAGAACAGATTGGCGAATTTTCTGAAACACACCAGGCACCACCGCGCTCGCCAGATCTTCCATGTCTCGATTTTTTTTGTGGGGACAGTTAAAGGCTCTTGTGTATGAGACTACCATTAAATCCTCAGAACAACTTGTCGCCAAGCTTTCGGCTGCTGTAGGGGATGTTCGCGATATTCCTGTTGTGTTTCAGAAAATTCGCCAATCTGTTCTTCGCCGTTGTACTGCGTGCATAACAGCTGCCGGTCGATGTTTTGAGCACTTATTGTAATCAAATGCCATTAAATTTGTTTTCGTAACTTAACTTAATCGTTCATTGTGTGTTTTTGCCTCGTATAAGAACATAACTTTTGGCGCCCTCTAACTTTTTTATGTTTAGTTTTCGACCATGCATTCTTTGATACAAAATGCTTGTTTGGGTGTGTACTATCACCTCTTAAAATTTTTCCCATCTTTTTTTAATCACCCTGTATATGGTTGTGAGTGTGTGTATGTATGTGTAAAAGATTTTGCATTTGTTTTACCGAATAAATGCTTGAGAACTAGATTAGAGTTAAAAAATATATATATCGGTATCAACGCTAAAGAATAGCTTTATTGCGAATCATGAAAATGGTAAGACATAATACTATTTGTAACAAAAAGAAGTCGAATATATAATCTTAATTATTAATTGATTAACAAACATCCATGGAGTTTCGAAATATTTGCGACATAAGCGATGAAAGCTTGTTTTGTTAAAATTCGGATGTCTTTTCCTCTCAACTTACCTTCCATACTTCTCTTAAATTGCAATGGTCTCTCCTTGACGAATAAGCACAAAGTGAAATAACGACATTTAAATAGCCACTGAAGTTGACCGTGTGAATTCGGCTGAAAATATTTTGGGATATTAAGCGACTTTTAATATATTTTTAAGGTATTTTAATGTATTTAAAATAATTGTACATTATATGTATGCCCCTGTAAGCAAATTTAGCACATTGTATTTGTGCTTTATATGAATTTTAATTATTGCAACATTTAATGTTATACATTTTTAACTATATTTAATTTTTAAAAAAAAGCTTTTAAATCTGGTAAATAAATTTAACTTTTCACATATTTAGATCAAACAAATGCATATAAAAACCCTATATGTAATTGTAATTTTAGTAATTATTTTTATAATTTTCACTTCGATATAATGAATAAAAATGTCCGTATATTATTCATGTATAAATTTCTTTCATTACAAATATTAAGTAGAACTTTGCTTATTACTTTTATTAATTAAAGTTCTTACATGCGTCATTAAAAAGAACAACATAAAGCGAAATTCAAAAAATGCTATTTTTAAAACTCAAAATTAAAGATTTGCATTTCATGCATTTAGCAATGAAAACAAGATAAAATGCTTCTTCGTCCTATAAAAAGGTATTTTTTTAAACAAAGATTTAGTGTCCCTAGTTTTGCATGTGTTATCCCGTATATTTTCCTGCGAAATACGTTCGTATTATTCAGAACAACTGAATAATTATAAAAATTTACTGATTTAAAAAACGAAACTAAATACAAAATGTATTAACTTTTTAGCGATATTTCAAAAAGGATATTTAAATTTCTTTCATTATTATTCATTTTTTAATATTAATTAATCACTAAATTTCCAATAAAGTTAATAAGCATATATTTTTTTTCGTGTAATAATATCACATTATTAAAATTTTGTATCACTTTTAGAAAATTTGTAAATTTTCCATTAATTTTATAGATATTTGGATAATTTTAAACTGAATGCTATTTTAAAATCATCTAGTATAATTAAAAATAAAAATTATTATCTTTCCGATGGTAATGTGGTTACTCACTAATAGGTTAGTCCTCCTAATTTATTTAATTGGCTGTCTTCAGTAAATAAGTCTCTCGGGCTAACTCGATAAGCTAATAAAGTCATTTAACTATTAAATCAATAATGCAACACAATCGCGTAACCGATAGTTAAAAGTTTGTTGGGGAAATTCCATCACTTGCAAGCGTTTTAACACTTAAAATAAATTAACTATTTCATAATTTCTAAGTTTGAGTATAAAAGTGAAAGTATCAATAACAACATTTATTTCATTCACTTAATTGAATTTTCTGTTAATATTAAATTTCTAATATTAGTAATTTTCATAAAAAATCATAATGGATTTCCGAACTATATTCCATTTAAAAGCTGAAATAATAATGTTTATATTTTTAATAATTGATTAGATGGTTAATGCTTAAATCACATTTCTTTTTCCCTTTTTCCCTTTCTTTCCATATCTTTTTTGATAAAAATAGTATTTCTGCTTTGTAAAAATAAATAAATTTATAAATTACTAAAATTTACTTCATTTCCATAAACATATTTTTCGAAAAATATGCAATGATTCAGAACTGCGTGTTTTAAGAAAAATAACTCGATCACAGTTAGTAAATAAAAGGATATTTTAATATGGTCATCACTTTAAGAAGATATACTTAGCTTTAAAAAAATCATATTAAAATTATGTCTACTATTACAGAAAATTAAAGAAGATAAAAATATTTTCAAACATTAAATATGGTACATATTTAAATATAAATAAAGTACTCCGTTTGAATATATAAATTTCCTATATTATTACAATAACTATATAATTATGTTTGTGCATTCTTTTGAGATTAAATATGGAGTATTTATAAGGCTTTATATTGGAATTTAATTTAATATGCCTTGAAGATATGTTTATCTAACAATTAATAGTTTTTTAAGTCAAACTTATATTACATTTAACTACAAAAAATAATGCAATTTATTATTCCTTTCATATTTATATTAATTTATGGTATTAACGATTTAGAAATATGTAGATTAATTGATAATTCCTACTTTTTTTAAATTGAAATTATTTTGAAACTTACCAGCGTGCTATTTGAAGAAACTTTATAAAATACATATGGATTAGTTTGTAATTTTAAAGAAACTGTTTAATTAATCCCAAAGCATGCATGTATTTATATCCGAACTAATACTCAGTACTTGCATCAGAAGATATACTGCTGATGGAAATAATTTTGTATTTATATTTAATTAGCTAAAATGTAAAAATGATAACCAAATATATTTTAAATTCTAAATAAATATGGTGGCGTTCTTTTTAAAAATAAACTGGCAGAGTATGAGGATTTTCAGATTAAAATATTTTGGAAGAAAGTTATTTCAAGGATTAGTTTAAAACATCTTTTTGCTGTAGAATATTTTATATTAACGATTAAGATACATTAGTTTGAAACAAAATTTATTTTATTGTAAACAGAAAAAGTAAACTCATAATGATTAAACCTACTGAAAAGTTTGCATACTACTAATCGGACGAATATATTAAGATTTGAGATAGTTTCAATTCAAAATTTCGAGTAAAAGCAAAAATATATCCAATCTTTGCATAAATTTCTATAATTAAAATATAAAAATTTTAAGAAATTGAAAAGAAGTAAAAAGTTTGTTGCTCAATGTATGCTTCTTTCTTATTTTGATAAATTTTCATAAATTTTTAACAAATTTGTATGTTTTTTGATCAAAATAATTTTCATAAATACCATTTGCTACATGTTTTCTATTTAATGAATAGTGTGTTGTAACAAAGCATAAAACATGTGTAGATTTTTTAAGTAAATTTATATTCAAGGTTCAAATTTTCTTTACAAACATTCATTTTTATATCAAGAATATTTTTCAAAATGTGTTAACTTATTCACGTAGTGTTAATTAATCCGATCTAAGCGTACAGAATTAGAGAGCCATTGTAAGAGACATATACATATTCTTAATACACACACACACACACACGTATATATATATATATACAGTGGCGGTCGAAAATTTCAGATCATTCAGTTTCTTTGATTTATTAGCCAGAACGCTTCAGAAAAGAAGAAGCGCAGTTGCTCTAAAAGTTATGAATATGCAAATGACTTCTAATCACGTGATCATTTTGATTGAATACTGAAGACACTTGATGCAAGGGGGAGGAATTCGAAATTCGCGTGTGCAAACGTTTAAGATCATTCGTCATTCGTTGGTTTTTGCTATCGTAAAGTGTTTTTTTTTGGACGTGTTTGTTTATGAATAAACGTGTAGAATGCAAATGAAATTCAAAAATGAAAAATTCAACAATTATTATTCGTAAAGGAGTGTTTCGTCTCGCTAAAAAGCCAATCCTCTCGTCAAATTGCGGCAAAGTTATCGATTGTAAAATATACTGTGAACGATATTTAGCAAATATATAAAGAAGTCCAAGGCTTTTAAGACTTACCACGGTCAGTGAAACCCCGGAAAATGACTATTCGTGTGGACAGAATTATCAGGAGATAAGCTGTTGGTGTCCCGCATAAAAAATGCAGCTGCAATAATCCGCGATTTACGGAGGGAAAATATTTCTAAAATAAGTCGGTTTACCGTGTAAAGACGCTTACGTGACATATGGGTTTATGGAAGAGTCGGCGTTAAAAACCTTTCAGAAGGGAAAAAAAAATCATCGGGCTCGGCTGGCGTTGCCCAAGGAACAGAGAGAATTGTCATATGAAAACTAGAAAAATGTACTATTATCCGATGGATCGAATTTCAACCTTTTTGGGAGTGTTGCCAGACACTACGTCCGACGACCTATTAAAAAAAGATATGATTCGAGATCAGTTATTCCTACAATGAAGCAACGCGGACAACACGTTATGCTGTGGGGAATATTTTCTGGAAAAGGTCGCTGTCCGTTTTTTGAAGGCCCCACCAGTGGCCGAGAGGTTCTGCTCTCGAAGCTGGTAGACGGGAGGTGCTGGGTTAGATCCCAATCGAGCCCGTCGGCCTAATCGTTCGGAGTTTCCGTGGTTTTCTTCGAGCCGTGGATCTTCCATGCGTTAATACGGATTAGGTTCCCTTAGAACGACCCCCACGGAGGGCACTCCCCCCGGGCCTATATCCCTCGTGTAGATAATTGGCCGTCAAAAATCAACCCAACCCAACCCGTTTTTTGAAATCCGCATCAAGATGAATGGTGCAATGTATAAAGGTAGCTTGAAAGATCAATTGATGCCTTATCAGAGGAAAAAACGTGGTCGCAACTAAATATTTTAGCATGATAACGACCCAAGCCATACATGTAAACTCGTTAAACAGTGACATTCGCACAATATGAGAATGATTTAGAAATGCCCAACATAATCACCCGATCTGAATCCAATAGAAAACGTTTGGAACGAACTTGACAAACGTGTGCGTAATTATAAATATTCCAATTCAGCAGAATGGTCCCTAAAATTGCAAGAAGAACGGTTACAACTTACCATGGACAATCTTCAATAGTTCACTGAATCAATGCAATGATGCGACTGAGCAGCTGCAATTATTGCTAACGGTATGACGACAAAATGTTAATTTTAAATGTTGTTGATCACTCTTACTTTCTATTAAAACTCATTTTTTTTCCAAACTTACCAAAATTGCTGGAAACTTTTGAGAACATGCATTTTTCTTTTCAATTAATTTTGCGAATTAAATTTATTCATATTTATTTGTTATTCCGTAAATAAATTGAAACTATTATGTCAATAAAAATTTATAAGCATTACTTTGGAATTACTCTTCATATAGGTATAATTACAAATTAACAAAAATTTTATGTTCGGCGGAAACATTTGACCGCCACTGTATACTATATTCATGGTTTGAACGAATACAAGATGAAGCGGTTTTCCTAAGACATTTTATTTAACAAGAGCGGAACTGCATAAATTCATAAATTTCTAAATAAACGACACACTTACAATTAAAACTATTTGTAGCAATTTCCAAAGCATTTGTTAGTGATTTTCATTTTGTTTAAATTTGTGTATGACTTTGGTTTGTGATTCCGCAAGTTTAATAGTACGCCTGGTCGTCTGCCTTTCTCTATTTCCATGCTCTTACTTCCATAAGTAAAATTCGATTACCATGAGTTTTGACAATGTTATCGAGGTTTACAATATGATATTCCTAGTTTGAAATTTAATATTTACATTTACATTTTATTTACAGGAACGCACAAATCATTACATGAAGTTATGGTCTATGGGGAAAATTGCTTGCATTGTAATTTTTAAATGTTAAATTATTTTAAACTTAAAGTAATTGATATACATTGCTGCCGTTCAGCCCATGCTGCTTACTGTCGAGTATGTGATACTTAACACTTATTTTCACTTTTATAAGGACACACAAATCAAGCTCATTAGAGTACTGTCGATGAACGATAATCACTGGGAAGTGCGTTAAAAATGCGGTATGCATTTTAAAGCTTAACCAAATTTTAATACATTACGTGATGTGTATAAATCCTATAGTTAATGTGCCTTGATGGTCAAATAAATTTGTAAGCATTACTGTCTATTGGAGTATTTTTTGAGAAGTTTTATTTAACTGTGTTATGGATTTTCCAGGTAAACTATATTAAGATATGTTCGCTTATAAAATATGCAACTATATAGAATAACATAAAGTGAATTATTTTGCCAGAATTCGTTGGTGATTACATAATTGTAAGTTTTGCTATCGGTTTCCCATCTGAATTAAATTTTACTTCAATCTGTGGAGTGTATAAAAATGTGTATGTGATATAAAGATCTGTGCAAAATATTTCCATACTTTTAGTAGAAATGCTGAAAGAATTATGAAATATGTTTTGCGATTTCTAGCTGAATTATATTTTAGGTAACCTAGTGAAGTGTAACAAACCTATATATCAAATGCACTGTTGCTAAAAAAATTTTAAATGACATCGAATGTGTCGTTAGTTTATTGAAATTGTTTGTTCAACGCTGTTTGACACTTAGTGGCTTAACAGTATATCCAAATTACTATTTTTACCGTACAACCGAAGTTAATGCGGGTAATGAAAAATTAAGAAGAGTTTGCCTTGTACCCCCATTGTGATTAGGGTTCCATAACAGTTAAATCAATACAAAATAGGAATTAAAATTTATAAAATATCTTCGAGGTGTTCAGAAAAGCATGCATCACCTCCTTTTTAAATAATAATTAAATCCTAGACGGAGGATTTTCAATGACAAATGGACTTCAGATAAAAACGTCTAAAAAATATTCAATGAAATATTTTACGTCATTAACCATATCGTTTACAATACCAAAATGTCGACGATGTGTGAATTTCTACTGCAAATTTCTACAAAAGTAAAATTTTTCATCTTGATCCTCATTCAATATTGAGATTCACAACAAAATAAATCCATGTCTTTGCCTTGGTATGAGATGTAGTTATCGGATGTTGTGAAGAAACAATGGGAAATCTTACGTATCTTTACTCTGTTCTTAATAGAATATACTCATACTGCCGTAGGTAGGTTTTCGTACAAAAACATGACTGCGATCTATGCTTTGGTAAACCCATTTTTCGATTTTTTTTTTTACTTTATATGTGTCAGCACACTGCACAGGAAACACCACATTAACTGATTCCGAATTTCTTTTTTTTGTCGATTAATACACATATGTCTACAAACAAACGTCATATTACATTAACACAAAAAGAACGAAAATTTTACTCAAGTTTTATAAAAATATTTACACCGGAATTTTTATTTAAATCTGTTTAACATATTTATGTAACATTTTTCGTTATGCAAACTTATGTCGCACCTGATGGACTAGTAGTGTGGTGATGCCAGCATACTACGCACCTGACGACCCCAGGAATGTGAGTATGAGTCGTACGCCTTCTCAAACTTCTATTTCTTCCTGGCTATCAGATTCTATACTTAAAAACGGGCTAACCTCTACTGAAATTATCGATAGATACGATAATGAAATTTGCGGCCCCAGCCAAATTTTAGTTGATGATTCTTTGCATTTAATCTCTAATGTAGAAAAAATCCAAATGTACAATTTTATTTGTAGAAATAAAGAAGCTAACATGTATGATGCCCTCATTTGGGCTATTAACTTATATCGCTCGACTAAAACTTCAAATATATCTATCCCAGACGCTGCTGAAGAAGGATTTAAGACCGTCGTAAAACGACGTAGGAAAATTTCCAGAAATTCAAACTCCTCAAAAATTGAAAATAACAAAAAATTAGCAAAATCTCCAGAAAATTCCGATATGGAATCCGATAATGAAATTAATGAACCAGAAACGCGTGAAGTAAAAAACCTAAGCCAATTATGGTCTCAGGCATTGTAAACATAATCGAATTCACCAAAGACTTGTCACGAGGTGGCGAGATCGAGTTTGAAGCTAAAATTGCAGGAATTTACCTTAAAATTTTCCCTAAAGACTTACGCAACAAGATGCGTATAATTGAGCCTCTTAAGCAAAGTAAAATTGAATTTTACATCACTCCTGTTAGGGAAACCCCAATTAAATCAGGTATTAGAGGCCCCCCTCGCAACTTAAAAATCATAAAGAGGGGAAAAAACCTCTCCCTCTCTTCTTGGTAGAGCTCCCTAAAAGTGAAACTTCCTTCGAAATCTTTAACCTAAAAGTAATATTCCAACTCCGCGTTAATATTGAGAAATTTAGAGTAGCTAAAAAGGCAGTACAATGCCATAAATGTCAAAAATTCTTTCATATTGCTGCCAACTGTCACATGGATCCCTCCTGTGTAGGTTGCGGAGGTAACAATTTGTCTCCAGATTGCCCAACTAAAAAAGCTTCTGAGCTACCGAGTCCACCCCCAAAATGTATCAGCTGCGATCTCGCGCACCCTTCTAGCTATAAAGGCTGCAAAACTTTCCCGTAAACCACAATTCAAAAAATCGTACGCAGCAGCGACCTCCGGAACTAAAAACCCCAAGGGAAAAACGATGGAAGTCCCAAAACCTAGCAAAAATACTGTAAAACCAAAAGAAAAAAATACCCCCCCCCCCCCATTGAGCATATCTACGAACTCAGCGAGTTCATTAACGAAATTCCTAATATAATTGAAATAACCAGAAAAATCAAAGCCGAACTTGAGATCTCTCACTTTTCGGAAATCAGTAAAAAGCTCAGCAACGTCTTGGATAAGATTTCTACTAAAAATGATATTTTTTCAAAATTATTAATGTTTTCTGAAATGTTGTCTAATACTTCCAAAACGAACGAAAATACCGTTCAAAAAACTTAATTTCCCTATGGGGGAAAAAAAAAAAACTTGAAAATTCTCTTTTATCTTGCATTATTAACTTTATCTTGATTTATACCGAACGTTTTCCGTTCATTTTTACCTAGTATGCGTAACTGTAAAGATTTGGGGAAAAAATGTAATATCTTATTTAACTTGTAATTTTAAAATGTATGGTTCCTGAAAAGGGATTTTTTTTTTTAAGATCTTGGGGCCCCTTTGCCAGTCCGATATCGTGACTGTTGCGAAACTCTATTTTTTACTTTATTTATTTTTAGTCCAAATTCAACTCTTGACCTCTCTTTCATTAAAATTTAAATTATCGTCTGTCTCTCATTCATTCTAACTTCTCTAGCTCTTCGAGAGGGAGGAGCCTCCGGGTCTCGTCCAATCGGAATTATCCTGCTTTTTGCTGTTTTACTTTTTCTCTCAAGCGCAGAGATCTCTCTGCAGTTAGACTATTTTCCTCGAACGTACTCATGCATCTAAGGTACTCACTTCAAAGCCTGGGTATAAAGTATTGGATTACTAGGAGACCCCTGAAACCTTGCTCAACTGTTTCAAGGACTTAAATCGCCCCCCCCCTCATTTTTTCCTTCTTTATACTGCTGTCCAAGGAATCCCACCTTGTTATGCATCCAAAGTGTCCTGTATCTGGGGGTGTGGGGCATAGGTGCCAGTCCCCTCGGCCAAAAACTCTTCTGATCGTCGTCTTCTTTGAGGTTTCCTCACCCTTCAATCATACTTAAACTTTCTATTCGTGCTGTACTATTTTTGTTAAAAATAATGCTTTTCTGCTATATAAATAGCATTTTTACCAGCTTAACTTAATGTATGGTCTCTGTAAAGAAACTTTTTTTTTATGATAAGGAATTCGCAGGTTGCTTTTTCGCCTATCCTTTTTGGAACTAATAGAATTTCTTTTTATCTAAATTTTTCTTTTTTCTTTCTCATTTTTTCTCTTACATTTTTAAACTTTGAGTACTTTTAATGCTTATTTTTAAGTTATTATTTTCTTAACTTTTTATAGTTATGTTTTTTATTTTGGCTACCAATCACGTGTAAACATTAATTTCTTTAAGGCTCCCTAATGCCCTTTGCAACACGATCACCTCTCAACTGGATGTAAATTTGCCGCGCAAATAGGCAGTCCATCAACAAGATCACGTTGTTCCATTGCTCTTTGTGACTTTCAAACTTATTTTACAAAGAAATTTCTGGTTCGAGCCGAAATATATTCATATGGTAGGGGTCAAAATGAGCCCTCACGGACTTTTTAGTGTTAATCAAAAATCAATATATGAGTAGAGCGCGCGACAGAGACGGAACAGAAGTAACAATTTTAGGCGAAGTTAATTCAAAGCAACTTTTAAAAAATGTTGGAGAATATAACATCACCACCTATAGATCATTAAACTTGATATTTGAAAAATAAATAGTTACGGATTTTCTTGTAAAATACATATTATTCTTTCAGAATATTGATATCTTGTTTTATGAGTAATTTTATGTATTCTTATTTCTGATTTTTAAAAAAATTACATTTTCTTTGAACTGGCCAGATTTCATTAAAAATACGACAAAGTATTTCACCAAATTTTGACTGTACATAGCTTTCTTTGTCCCGTTTTCCATGATTACCCTTTCAGAGGCACCGTTTGCAGTCTGCAAACGCTTAATTTTAATGGTCAAACTGCCCGTTAACACCAGTAATTTTATGGTACACCCTCTATCTCATAATATACGCAAAGAAAAGCGTTTGATTATTTTCAAATGAATTTGTTCCTAAATTGCATTGTGAAATAATTATTTGAACATTTTTGGAGCAGAAATGCCTTGCCCTTGAAAGGGTTAAGTCTACGATAAGTTTTCGTGACCACAGCTTTACTTTTCTTTCGATGCGTTGAAGCCCATCAGCTACCAAACCGTCATCTTTCTTTAAAATATTAACTATGCAAAATTCAATTTTCTACATTGCTATAATCATTTACTTTATTATATGTAAAAATTTATTTTAAATATGTTTTTATAATTACTCTACATGTCTTTAAAATATTTCCAAAAGAGCCTTAAGATTGAGGATGTCAAACTGGTGTTACTACCTAACTAAGTTTTTATTTACATATTAAATTAAAACTCCCACATTTTATTAATTTCAATAAAAACAATTTAGCTGTGAAATCCCGTTACTTGGTTCAAAATCTTATTTACATATTAAATTAAAACTCCCACATTTTATTAATTTCAATAAAAACAATTTAGCTGTGAAATCGCGTTACTGCGCTCAAAAAATTATTTACATATTAAATTAACACTCCCACATTTTATTAATTTCAATAAAAACAATTTAGATGTGGAGTCGCACCACTTTGCTCAAAAATTTATTTGCATATTAAATTAAAAGTCCCACATTTTATTAATTTCAATAAAAACAATTTAGCTGTGAAATCGCGTTACTTGGCTCAAAAATAAATATATTCCTATTTTCGTAATTGGCGGGATCATCCGAATGAAATCAGTTTTTCAGAATCTTCCTGTGGAGAAGTCAATGTTTAAAAGAAAATGGTCAGTGTTTAAAACAAAGGAAAAGTTACTCGGATGGGCTCTCATAACAATGGAGTTATGAATAAAGAGGAGGAGACATTTAGTGTACTGTCTACCAGTTGCCAGTGAAGTAACTAAGGATGTTGTCACAAGATGGCGGCTGCTGTGTTTAAATCAGATCCACTGTTTCAAAGTACCGCCGGGACAAACTTCCCACCAGCATAATTGAATAGAAAATTTTCTCTTATTTAAGTGGACCGGGAAAGCCCTATGTAACGGTGTTCAGTGGGATGGTTCACTTAAATGCAAAAAACTCCAACCATATTACAGGAACTATGAAAATTTATTCAACATTTTTAAATTTAAAGTTACAAAAGAGATCATTCTCATAATTAATTAAGAGTGAGAGAGAGAGTCCATATTTTACAAGGTACGCCTGGGCGTGACCCACAGACCGTGAAGATCTTACATCCATTTTCTTTCGAGATCAAAAGTTGAGTGCCCGTGATTTCACAAGAATCATATAACACTAGTCGCTACACTTCGCAAATTCAAACATTGGAATCCTGAACGAACTGTGGACAAAGGTTTTATTCGCGAGCCAAATGATTAACCCAAAAAATCCAGCAACCCCGATGAGAATAATGAAACGCATGATGGAAAATGGTTGCCAGTCCACAAATCATGGGAATAATTATCTAACCGAAATGATTACGTTAAAAATGCCCGCAACATACAATCGCGAAATGCCAAGAAAGGCATCTGGTAAATCAACTGACAAAAAGATTTAACCTCCATGAAACGTGATTTTAAAAACCGCATCTCATTTCGATGTGAGAGACGGCAGAAACATCTGGGAGGTGTTTATATTACAGACTGGCATTCGCTTAAACAAGTGTTACTTAAAATTACATACTGCAGAGAGATGAAAGGGAGATATGCAGATAATCGCATAAAATACATTCCTTTCACATCCGTTGTTAAAAGATTTTCAACGGTTCCATGTTAGCAGTGATAAGGAAGCTTTACACTGCGGTGGGAAAAATCCGATGCGAATAAATGAAGAGATATTGCTACTAGCAGCCGCGCCTTGTGATTTTTATTTATTTCATTGCACTGGGAGCGGAAACAGACAGATAAGGGAAAAAAGGGGGAAAAAAAGAAATGAATCTTTGAGCGGCCTGAAATAAAGATGTTTTTAGAAAGAAGAAAGAAAACACATTAATAAAAATCTGGATGGTTTTGAGAAATGAATTTAATCACATATTTCATTATAGGAAGGAGGGGGGGGGAGGATAATATGATCTAAAAGTAAGAAAGTTATGTTTTTAATTAATTTTGAATAAAAATGATAGCTATGGGACAGAAACGCTGTCACATAACTTACCCCCACAACAGAAGAAAGCTGAAACGTGTACGTTGCAGCTTTATATCTACTTAAAATCCTTTGTCCACCTTCGCACTTACAGAATATGTACCATGACAAAATAAGTAAAATTAACTATTTAATTTGATATCTACCAAGAAACTTATTTTAACTTGTCTGTGAAACTATTACCCATTAGCTCCTGTAAAATATTTTACACAACTATAAGTAAGTAGAAAAAAAAATATATTTGCTTGCTTTCAAAACAATTCACATGAATTGTGTTATGTCCATGACTGAGCGCTCATAATATTAAAAATAATCTTTTTTTTTAAATTAAATATTCCACAAAATAAAAGGGCCACATTAGTTGATAACATAGGATCCTATATTTAATTTTTTTTTTTGTGGCATTGTGTTTGTGGCGCTGGTACCAGCATTTTAGTCATGTATCTATTCATATACAGAAGCATTTACTGTATTTACGACTTCTCAAAAATTTGATCTTACATGAGATCATAATATTAAATAAATGCAAGCAAATAAAAACAAAGGACAAAAACACACCAGTAAAAAAAAAATTGTTACTTTAAGGAAAGATGAATTCTTTCATAAAATTGAAGCTTATTTGTATTATCTTAGGTTGCTTTATTACTGGCATAAGAAACTTACAAAAATTCGTGCATAACGCACAGGACTACCAGAGACAAAATAATTGTGCAAGGTGCACGCGCTGAAACAAGTGTAGGCCTAAATATTGAAATTTTGTGAATTCTATTGGCATCAGCGTATGGCTTCTGCCTTAAGTAATAATGGGTAGTTTTTTTTAGATTCCTGCAATTTAACTAAGTCCCCAGTTTACAAAAAAAAATCACAGTATGTTATAATTTAGCATTTTATGAATTCATACACTGCCATTCTGACTTTCATGTATTGATCAAAATTTAACCCCTGGCAAACTTATAAAAAAAATTACTAAGAAATTGCATACAATTTTATATAGTGTAACAAGATATCTTACTCGATCTGCCACCTCCAAGTAAGAAGTATCCAATGAAAGTGTAAAAAATGTTACATGTTAACAGTAAACAAATTCGAAATGTATGTGTATTTTAATATGTCATGTGACGGATAACTCCTAGAAACATTAAAATCTTTGTATAGATACAAAGTGATGATGCCATTGATATGTTCTGACATTATGCAAACACAAAAAAAAACCTGTTAAAAAAAAGAAGTATTTTAATATTGAAACCTGGTGTAAAATTTAAAAGATAGAAAAGTAAAAGGAGAAACTGTATGTGTGTGGAGGGAGGGGGGGGGGGGAAACTCCCAAACTCATGAACTACCTGAAATATACACATGAGCAAAAGTGTACGCCAGCATCACAACGTGTAAGTAAACACATGAAGAAATTGTATAATATCACATGAACTATATGTATTAATGTCTCAATGAACTAAAATTGTAATATATTTGCCAACAAAATAAACAGACAGTATATGTGTAATAACCCAAGACACTTACATACGAGTGAGATTCAATTACATAATTAATGAGTTATCATCAAAATGTAATGAATAAGGGTTAATAAAACAAATGAACTACGTGTAATGTGTGTGCACATTCTGGTTAAACTCTAAACCAGCCAGTGTGTACAACTCAATGAACTACTTGTAAGGAAAAAAAAAAGAAAAAAAAAGAAATACTGCCGAATAAATTGCTAGCAATGTACAATGTGTAAAAGCAAATGAACAAAATATGTAAATCAACACATGAACTAGTGTAATGTATGTATAAGAATGTACCAAAATGTATTAAAACAAACAACTGTTGTGAAACACAAACAAATATCCAACATATGAACTACATGTGAAAGAAATCTGTTGAATAAGTGGTTGGCTAAGGGTTAAAAAGAAAATAAAACTGCATCTGCCAAATTCATTACTGTCTTAAGTTAACATAAGCGTGCATAAAATGTATAACTCTACGCTAAAAATTGTAGAAGTTATGCAAGCCAAACATGTTCCAAGAAAAGAATGAAAGAGAAAAAAAAAATATTGATAGCAAAAATAACAAGCAATTTACCTTATGTGGTATGAGTGTATGTATCCGTTACAAGACAACTGTGAGACTTGAACTCACAAATTAAAAAAAAAATTAAATCTGAAGAAAAAAATGCCAAAGATTTAGTTTAATGACTATATGTGAATAACCCTTTAAAAAAATAAAGTGTACCTAACAGCTCACATTATGCGTGTGGCTACATTTTATAAAAAATACTCTTACCGATATCAAATATCATGTCAGTTATAATAAAAAAATACTTATGTTATAACTTAAAATAGCAAGGAGTCACCAGCCGCGCGTAAACAATGAAATCTAACAGTACATTAGCTGCATGTGTAAAACTGTACACCCGGTTAATTATCCCTTGCATAACACTTTAAGATGACTGTGTAAGCAATGTACAATAGTTACATTATGTTATAATTTCTGCAAAACTTTTAAACACACGAACTAAAAAAAACACTTGACATTAAAAGAAAGTCTATCTAAAAACAACTACGAAGTTGTGAATGTAGTGAAAACAAAATGCAATTTTTAAGCTAAACACAGATGCTGATAAAAGAAACCTATACATGCACAGATGGCAATGAATGCCCTTAACCATGGTGAGTATTAATTGAAATATAACTAAATCAGCAAAGCTGAACGAGTAAATGTGTTTGTGTGTGTGTGAAGTACCAGGCCAAACATGACATCACAAACCATGTGCATGAGAGGGGGAAAAACATGTGTGATTAACACCTAACAATGCTATCTGCCCATAGCAAGTTAGAAATAAAAGTGTAAACTAGTGTAAAAGTGGTATCCATCATCAGCATTAGGAAACAATTACAGGTGAAATTTTAGCAATCTAAAAATAATTCTTAAAATGTATACAATACTCCAATTGTAAAATTAATATTAGTGTAACTCCATCAATCATGTTAGGAAACATATCCGATCCTTGATTAAGCTAGCGGCCAACTTGCTTAACCATAGATCGAAATACACACCTCAGACATTTTGCTATCCCATGGAAAATAGCGCAATGACTGACGTATCCCACATAAACCATGACAGAAGTACAAGCAATCAAACTTACACACACAAAAAAAACAAAAAAAAAAAAGTATTAATGTGAATGCATGTCATGGAGAAACATAAAAAAATAACTGTTTAAAACTATACGTCAAACCTATGTTGTACATCTTATGTATTTTTCAAAAGCAAACTAGAGCCAAAAGTGAAAAAAAAATATTTTTGTAACCATGATATGATGACTCGAGCTATGTAATATGCCTAAAGAAAATGTATGCCAGGATAAACTAATCTAAGCTTACTAAATATTTTGCCAAAGTTCACAATCCAAGAAAATATATGTGAAAGATAAAATAATCTATTTTTTTTTAAATATGATTACGCCAACTGTATGTAAATTTCTAATCAAGTGCCCACATCTAACTGAGAAAAAAAATGTTATGGTCACCTCCTCTATAATTATTTTAAATTGCCACCAATATGCAAATCCAACATATTTCACATTACTCTTAATCAGTGCAAAAAAATTTATAATAAAGTCATAAAACAAAACTTTCTGCATCGAAAAAAATATATAATAATTCTAAAAAGAAATTTCAAAAGTGTGTCCCAGATCTAATAGTGTAAAAGGTATTCAAAAGCAAGTCATTTACAATCTAAGATAAATATATCTATAGACTTTTTTATCACTATTTTTAAGAAAGGCTGAATGACAACATCTTAACTAACAATAAAAAAAACATTTAAAAATCCCCAGAGAACTACTCATAAAAGACACTATCTGAATAAGTTGCAATATGACACAACATATTATTTAAATCATACTGTTAACAGACAGCATACGAGCCAGCGTATTTATGTCCAACAAATGATAAAACAACAGAGAAGCAACTTCAAGGCCTGGAGATAAAATAAAAGGAATATATTATCTCTGAAGTGCGTCAATGTGTCAATGCAAGATACTCACGAAGTTTCTAATATGAATCAAATGCAACAAACTGAAAAAAAATTGCTACCTTTTTTTTTTTTATCCCCTTAGAAATGCATCCCAATTATTCATAAATTTTACTTTACACATCAGCTGCCAATCTGTAAGTAACAACTTATATTTTTAAAAGCAGATGAAATATTACCTAACATATTAAATATTCATAACAGAGATAAATACAGATACATCTCTTTTCAATCAAAATAGAAATTAAATTAAAAATAAACACACCTTTCGTTAAAAATGTGTCATTCATAACTATAATTAAAAGCAACAAAATGTGCACAGATAAATTAGATAAATTTTAAAAGGCTATTGTTTGTGCAATAGCGACAAGGAATGCAAGCGCAATATCTTTCAAGATAAATGCTAAACCCAGAAAATCCTTGTCATGCATGAAAATAAAGTATATTTAAACATCCATAAAATAACTGAACAGAAATAGCACTTACCTTTTAAACATTAACTTGCAAAGAGCAGCTTAGAATTATAGCTGCAAGTTTAACGGTTAAAAAAAAACAATATTTTTTTTATAAAGCCGATATCTTCTCTCTTCCGGCTATTACATTTTATAAGCAGCCTTAATAAAAACTTTATGGAATAGTATGGAGTAATAAAATTTTAAACACGTATGAATATAGAAACAATTATCATAGCATGAAAAGAGATGAAACTGAAAAAATATATAAAAAGGAAAATACTGTATTAATTAAAATTAAGATTTTAAAAAGAAAAAAAAATGTTCATGTTGAAATTTGTAGTGTATTCTTATTTTTTTTTTAACACTACATAAAAATGCACTTTTTAACTGTAGTAATTAACACAACTAGTGTCACACAAAGTTCACTTTGAGATATTCATATAAGTCACAGAAAAGCACATACTTTTTAAATGATGCGTCCCTCATATTTTAAGTGAGAAACACTTTTTTTTAGATTACCTTGCGTAAAAACACATTTTGAAAAGAAAAAAAAAATTCTATCACAAAGGCAATATTCGGTATGAAGCACGATGAATTTTTGACATTGTCAGGTGCACTTTTTTGTAAGACTCACTAGATTTCACTTTTTTCCTTTTTTGCTATTTCACAAACAACCTAAAAAAAATGAATTGTGATGAATCCGGACATTATTAGGTACCCTTTTTTGTCGAGTACACTGGTGCTGAACAATTACTTTTTTTTGTGTTGACACATTTTTTTTTAAGAAAACACAGATCGCCTGTAAAAACTCGAATCACAGATAAAGCACATCTAGAAGACTCCAGGAGAGATTGAGCACATTTGGCGTTGATGATAATATCAGGTGAGATGATAGGTAACAAACGTCTTTATTCTAACGTCACTAGTGTAGTATCAGGATTGTGCATAGAAACAGTCCAGTTTTCAATTAAAATGCAAACAAAATTTTTGAAGACATGTAGCAGCGTTGCTCCGGCACATACATCATCCGGATCATTCATCATGTACTGGTGTTTACAGAAACATCAGGAATGCGCAGAGAAGTTGAAGAATAAAATTGTCCTTTTAAGCTGCAGGAGTACTACGTCGAAGGTGCGGCATAAAAACATTTAAAAAAAAAGGGGTGGAGGGGAATTTCTCTCTTTTAAATAAATAAGCATTTTTTTTTTTTTTAGGTTGGAGAAACGACCGGCCGATGGGCCAAATTTATGTAACGGTGTTCATTGGGATGGTTCACTTAAATGCAAAAAACTCCAACCATATTACAGGAACTATGAAAATTTATTCAACATTTTTAAATTTAAAGTTACAAAAGAGATCATTCTCATAATTAATTAAGAGTGAGAGAGAGAGTCCATATTTTACAAGGTACGCCTGGGCATGACCAACAGACTGTGAAGGTCTTACATCCATTTTCTTTCGAGATCAAAAGTTGAGTGCCCGTGATTTCACAAGAATAATATAACACTAGTCGCTACACTTCGCCAAATTCAAACATTGGCATCCTGAACGAACTGTGGACAAAGGTTTTATTCGCGAGCCAAATGATTAACCCAAAAAATCCAGCAACCCCGATGAGAACAATGAAACGCATGATGGAAAATGGCTGCCAGTCCACAAATCCTGGGAATCATTATCTAACCGAAATGATTACGTTAAAAATGCCCGCAACATACAATCGCGAAATGCCAAGAAAGGCATCTGGTAAATCAACTGACAAAAAGATTTAACCTCCATGAAACGTGATTTTAAAAACCGCATCTCATTTCGATGTGAGAGACGGCAGAAACATCTGGGAGGTGTTTATATTACAGACTGGCATTCGCTTAAACAAGTGTTACTTAAAATTACATACTGCAGAGAGATGAAAGGGAGATATGCAGATAATCGCATAAAATACATTCCTTTCACGTTCGTAGTTAAAAGATTTTCAACGGTTCCATGTTAGCAGTGATAAGGAAGCTTTACACTGCGGTGTGAAAAATCCGATGCGATTAAATGAAGAGATATTGCTACTAGCAGTCGCACCTTGTGATTTTTATTTATTTCATTGCACTGGGAGCGGAAACAGACAGATAAGGGAAAAAAAGGGAAAAAAATGAATCTTGGAGCGGCCTGAAATAAAGATGTTTTTAGAAAGAAGATAGAAAACACATTAATACAAATCTGGATGGTTTTGAGAAATGAATTTAATCACATATTTCATTATAGGAAAGACGGGGGGGGGGGGAGGATAATATGATCTAAAAGTAAGAAAGTTATGATTTAAATTAATTTTGAATAAATATGATAGCTATGGGACAGAAACGTTGTCACACCCTATCTCCGCCATGTTAAATTCACTAACTTTATGTACCTTTTTCTCAGAAATGGTGAAAGAAGAGGTCTAGATTATTTCGAGTAGATAGAATAACATGATTTACGTATTTTAACAGAACATTTTCTTTCTAAGTGAAACTCAAAATTAAATATTAATTATTTATTGAAAGTCATTTTGAAATTAGCATTTTTGGTAAGATTTCACTGCCTAAAATAAATAATTCCCAACAAACCATTAAATCCCTGTGTTTAAGTATACATTATAACATAAGTATTAAAAATCTGAGTTCTTCAGTTTAATATATATTGAAAAAAAGGAACATAAACATGAAAAATCCAAGTTTTGAGAAAAGTCAATTAAAGATTTAAATGGCCATTAAGCTGCGAAGTACTGTTAAAAAAGAATGAATAATTTCAACACTTATTTTTTTATGGATAAACATGTGTGACACATCGTTAGAAAGATAAAAGCTTAAACTATTTAATGATATAAAAATGTTAAAATCGATTTTTTGGTTTAATTTTGCATTCCCGGTTCCCTTAAGCGACTCATTGATTGAAATATATTCTCGCAAATATTTTCTAGTGTCAGTTTGACAGGTAAAACAGCCATATTACATCACGGGTTGTCATAATATGGCAGAAACGAAAGATCTGACGCAAAAGTAAACTTACATCGGTTAAAATTAAAATCTTTTTCTGACATTATTTATGACTGAAATTTTGCATTAATAACGCCTGTAAATACAGAGAAAACTTCTATATAAATTTGTACGAAGAACATGTAGAAAAATGAGCCTTGATAAAATGACGTAATTTTGAAGTTTTTTGACCTGCATAACCCCTTCTCCCGCAGGTACACGCAACGTCTCCCGACAGCCAGACCGCCCGCAAACGTACTACACCATAAAACTATAGAAAAATTAGGCTTGATAAAATGACGTAATTTTGCAGTTTTTTGACCTGCATAACCGTTTCTCTCGCAAGGAAAAAGCCACGTCTACTGCCTGCTAAACTGCCCGCAAACGTACTACACCATAAAACGGTAGAACATATAGAAAAATGAGCCTTGATAAAATGACGTAATTTTGAAGTTTTTTGACCTGCATAACCCCTTCTCCCGCAGGTACACGCAACGTCTCCCGACAGCCAGACCGCCCGCAAACGTACTACACCATAAAACTATAGAAAAATTAGGCTTGATAAAATGACGTAATTTAGTTTTTTGACCTGCATAACCGTTTCTCTCGCAAGGAAAAAGCCACGTCTACTGCCTGCCAAATTGCCCGCAAACGTACTACACCATAAAACGATAGAACATATAGAAAAATGAGCCTTGATAAAATGACGTAATTTTGAAGTTTTTTGACCTGCTTACCCTTTTCTCTCAAGGAAAAAGACACGTCTACTGCCTGCCAAACTGCCCGCAAACGTACTACACCATAAAACGGAAGAACGTATAGAAAAATGAGCCTTGATAAAATGACGTAATTTTGAAGTTTTCGGACCTGCATAACCTCTTTTAACGCGGGCAAACCCAACGTCTCCTGACTGCCAGACCGCCCGAAACGTACTATACCATAAAACGGAAGAACATATAGAAAAATGAGCCTTGATAAAACGACGTATTTTTGGACGTTGCTAGCTCTTAGACTATAAACACGATTTCATAAAACGAGTAATCACCGTTGTACAAATTTTGCAATCTTCGCAAATATTATAAAATGAAAAGAGCTCTTAAAACTTCCCAAAAACATTATGACGTTCTAAAAAATACATATTTGCAGCAAACTCACTCAGTGTGATTTACATTTAAATTACAATTATTTCTGTATGAAACATACATAATTCTAAATGTATGTTTGGAATTATTTGTATACCAAAAAAGAAACCAATTTTAATCTTCCTTAAAAAATACTTTAGATAATTGAATTTTGTGCTTGCATTTTTCTTGCTTGTGCCAAATAGCTCCTTATAATCCCGTACTATATTTTTCTGTATAAAAAAATATATTATCTACCTAAGATTTCTTTAATTTTATAGCAGAAAGAAACAATGAAAATGATTAAAATTCTTTGTGTTCAAGACAACTTTCTAAGAAACTATTTAAATCATTATTTTTTTAATGGTTCTTTTAGCTCAAATTTCAGGAGAAGCAGACATTATCTTAACTTCATAAGTTTAGAATTGCTTTTAAACATTTTACTATAAAAATGGCTTTAAATCTAACTTTTAATGGTTTTGAAGAAAATTAAAAGAAAATCTATCTGAAACATAAAATAGAATTTAAAATATTACTGTTAAGCATTCGTTAAGAAAAAAACGATAACGATTCGTACATTATACGTGAATTGATATTTTTATACTAATTTTTTAAAATTCAAACATCATATGAACATGTATTAAGAATTTTTTTTATTCTATAATATACTGTTTTACATCCATAGTTCGCATAGTTGTATTTTTAAAATGTGTACAAATTCCTTAAAAGTTACATTCTTTAAGCTCATAAACATAGACTTGGGTAACTTAAACCATTGACGATATTTCCTTATATAATACATTTTCAATATCTCACCGTGGTAATTTTGAGAAAAATTGAGAATTTTCATAAATAAAAATACGTCAGAAATTTTAGGTTGCATTTCATATTTCTTTCGAATATTAATTTCATAATTCATAATTAATATTATATACATCATTTAAAAATAGACTTTATTTCCAATCGTTTGATACCTGTATTTTTTTTTAATTATAATTAGTTATAGAGTTAGTAGGAGGTGTTTACTTTTTTTCCACGTCTGTACCTATTCGATTCCGTGGCTAAGAAATTGGAGAAGTTATACACTATATGACCAAAGGTGACCGGTTACGGCCGATTTTAGACGTTTTGTTACATATCTAGAAAAATACATGACGAATTAAACTGAAACTGTAGGTATGTAAACAGTATAGTATATGTCATATATTTCCGCGAAGATTTTTTTCCCGAAACCCCATAGGGGACCACCAACACATTGAAAAAGAACGAATATCTTTTGGATAATTCTGTAAAAACTAATGTAGCAAAAGCGTTTAAGCTCGAGATTATAAATAAGTGGATTATTGTAATATACTGTGTTCACTTTTATGAGGATAGCATGTATAATCGTAGAGAAATTAAGGTTTTTATAAAAACAGTCACAGATTTCGCCAAATTTTCTGCGTATAAGATGCAGAGTTCTTAATACACTGGTGTCCAAAATTAAGGACCAATCAGAAAATGCTAATTTTCAAGTACACGAATACTCAAAAGGAAATAACATAATTCGAATAATTACTATCTCTGCAGCACAGCTAGTCCAAAGAATATCTCATTCATATCACACATGGTCACAAGTGTCACAGTCACTACGGTGAATCAAAATATAGGAAATTCCATACATCTCATTTTGAGTCTCAAATAATCACTATATGTGACTCCACTGAGACGTCACTTGACTGCTACGTCGTGATGAGTCACCATGTGACTTTACAATGTAGTTACACTGTGACTCTCATGTGACTGCCATCTGTAGACTCAATTTCAAAGTCATCGTGAAAGCTGCATTGTGATAAGTTACCAAATAATGTCACATGATGACTTTCAGGTCACAAAGAGACTACTGTGAAGTCACCGTTGTGCTCTTTTGTGAAAAGTCACTATGTGACTATAATGTGATATCATTTGATGACTTATCATGCAACGTTCATGATGACTTTGAAATAGAATCTAAAAATGACAGTCACATGAGAGTCACGATGTAACTACAGGGTCATTCCATGTCAGTTCAGGCAGGCATGTAACCCACCATCACAGATTTTGATGAAACTGCGTGTGTTTGTTCCTTTTATTAAGATATGATTCCCAGTATTTTTTTTTACTTCTTGGTCAAATAGTTTCTGAGAAAAAAATTGTCAAAATTTTGAAAAACTGCCATCAGTTGGCATTCTTGACTGCTCGATTTTCAAATGTAGCATGACATAAATATGATCATATTTCAATATCTATTCCACAAATCATCTTCAAATAATTTATGCATAATATATAGGGTACGTATTTTATGAAAAAAAAAATACTGTTACGCTTATATAACATTTTAAGTGTGTCTAAAAAAATGTTTAATTTTTGAAGTCGTGATTTTTTTATGAAAAATAAGGCATTAACTAAAATAGCATTATTAACAAAAGGCGGTATTTTTATTAAATTTATTTTTTGTGGGGGATATACTTAAAGGTGTCCTTTACCTGATTCTGAAATAAAGGTAGTGGGATTTTGGGTGTTTTTAGTAGTATTTTATATTTAAAAATATTTTGAGGCGTATTTCAAATCAAATCAAGCAGAGTCATTCCATGTCAGTTCGCCTAAGACATTTAATTCACTGTCACAAACTTCAATGAAACTGGGTATGTTTATAGCTCATTTTAAGACAGGATCAAGGAAATTAAAGGTGATTACAAGTAAAATATTTTTTAAGATAAAAAAAAAATATCTAAATTTTGAAATTTTTTGAAAATGTTTTTAATGGCAGACCTATATTCAAAGACTGCATAAAAAAAAGTCATTTCAATATAAAATCACTAAATAAGTTTCAAATAATGTATATGTGACAAATAATATAGGCAGATTATTATTTATTGTTGTTTGTCATGTTTAAATGCTAAGAGTGTGTTTAATCTTGTGAATTCTTAAAATCAAGAATTTTGTGAAAAATAATGTGTTAATCAAAAATTTATTATTAACCGAAGGCAGGCTGTTATTACTTTTTTTAATTGTACGTAAAAATATCTTTTCAATAGTTATAAAATAAAAATAGTGAAAATATGAGCAATTTTGACAAAATTTTCATAAAATCTGAATGTTTAATGATAAATATTAAAGCTTTTCATGCTAAGATGTACTAAAATGACTACGATATGGTGTATTTCTACTCTTGCTTAAATATAATACATACAATAATAAAATAACAAATATTATTTACAGCAATAAAAATTAAATTAAATAGTACCAGTTCCTTTACCAACACTACATTGCTCAACAGCCCACTCTTATTGAAAAATACTTTCAACTGTTCAAATAATAAATAAACTGCATTTAAAAATTTTAATATCAACTTATTATCTTAAGACGATAATAATAACTAAACAACATGATGAATTTATAAATCAGCTTTTAATTGAAAAGTCATGAAATGGTCCATTTAAATATTGTTGTTCATCGAGTCAATCAAAACAAATTATATTAAAAAAAATAGTGAGCCTAATATGTTGACTGCAATGACATTTCTAACAAAACTAATTAATTCATTACCATCTGAAATCAAACCCGAAAGATCATGAAAAGAAACCCGAAAAGAAAAAAAAATCATCTGTAGTGTGAATGTGACATACTCAGTGGTTGTTGAGGTAGGAATGTCTTTGTGACATTTTCACCTGTACTTCAATAAAATATAAACATGTAAGCTTTTTTCATTCATCCAAATTAAGTAAAACAATTATAAAATTTTGTTGTCATTACACCAGATGTTAAATTTTTCGTTACATACTATTAGATAAGTTCTTTACTTTTAGACATTATTGACATAATATCATAAAATTTACTATATGTATTTTCTATAAGTGTATAAACAATATATATATGCTTTATTAAACATAAATGAATAATTTTTAAATAATTTGTTTGAGAACAGGGATATATATACACACATATATATGTTGAAAATACATCTTTCAGCAATACTGTGATGAAGTAAATCAAATTACCGTAATTTCCGGTGTATAGCCCGCGGATCAAACAATCGTGTTTCGACCCAGAAATTTTTAAAAATAAAATATAACTTTTTAGATCACAGTAAATATTGGTCTTCAAATACTGAATAAAATTTCTGGGTCCAAACTGAATTGTTTGATCTGCGAGCTATACACCCGAAATTACGGCACATATCATTAGAAACTGAATAAAGTTACAAAAGTGCAACCCATTAAGTTTTAAATATTTTTTTAGATATAGTTATTTGAAAGATATAAATATAATGGATTATGCATTTTTTGCATTTATTTAAAGCACAATACGTCAAAATTTTCTTCAAAAGAGTGAAATTTGGTATTTTTTTTCAATATTAGCAGCTCAATGCTAAATTTTCAATATTAACAGCCAAATATGAGTTTAAAGATTAGGACTGTCATTTTGAAAATTTCTATTGGGCGGTGAGGAGCTAGTGATTTTTCTCTTTTTTGGAAAGGGATAATTGCTCTTCGCCCTAGAAGTTTTACTAAAAAACAATATTGTTTATTTTTTTCCTTAAGAAACGAACATAAAAGATAATTTGAAAAATAAAATAAATTTATAAATAAAAATATTTCCAGGGATGATACATTGGATAGGTTTTACATTTGAAAATATTGATAACTTTAAATATGATTTAAATACTACTAAAACCAACCAAAATCCCACTATTTTTATTTCAGATCCAGTTATAATGTAGTATTATGTACAATTTAAAATTAAAAAATTAGTCTAGAAACTCCGCCTCTGATTGATAAAGATTTTTTAATAATTTCATTATTTTTTGTAAAATATTTTTGATTTCAAAGTTATGCAATTTTTTAGACACATTTAAATATTTTTTAACATTACAGCAATATTTTTTTCATAATCTACATACTTTATTTACCTTGTTTAAATTATTCGAAGAAGATTTCTTTATTAGTTATTGAAATATGATTTTATATATAAAATGAGGCCTTTGAAAATTGAACAATCGTTAATGGCAACTCGTGGCATTTTTCCAAAATTTTGATAATTTTTTCTCATATGTTCACTATTTTTAATTTATAACCATTTAAAAGATATTTTTACATACAATTAAAAAAAGCAATAACACCCCGCCTTCGGTTAATAATAAATTTTTGATTAACACATTATTTTTGACAAAATTCTTGATTTTAGAAATTCATAAGATAAAAGACACTCTTAGTGTTTAAACATGATAAAAAAACAAGAAATAATAATCAGCCTACATTATTTGTCACGTATACATTATTTGAAACCTATTTAGTGATTTTATATTGAAATGACTTTTTTTTTAATGCAGTCTTTGAATATCGAACTGTCATTAAAAAATTTTAAAACAATTTTTCAAAATTTTGATATTTTTTATCTTAAAAAATATTTTACTTAGGATCAAGAAAATTAAAGGTGATTACGTCTTAAAGTAAGCTATAAACAAACCCAATTTCATTGAAATTTGTGACAGTGATTAAATGGCTTAGGGGAACTGACATGGAATGACTCTGCTTGATTTGATATGAAATGCACCTCAAAATATTTTTAAATAGGAAATACTACCAAAAACACCCAAAATCCCACTATTTTTATTTCAGAATCAGGAAAGGACACCTTTAAGTATATCTCCCATAAAAAATAAATTTAATAAAAATACCGCCTTTTGTTGATAATGCTTTTTTTGTTAATGCATTAGTTTTCATAAAAAATTCACGACTTCAAAGTTTAAATATTTTTTTAGACACACTTAAAATGTTATAAGCGTAACAATATATTTTTTTTCATAAGCTGCGTACCCTAAATATTGTGCACAAAGTATTTGAAGATGATTTGTAGAGTAGATCTTGAAATATGATTATATATATGACATGCTACATTTGAAAACCGAGCAGTCAAGAATGCCAACTGACGGCAGTTTTTCAAAATTTTGACAATTTTTTTCTCAGAAACTATTTCACCAAGGAGCAAAAAAAATTACTGGTGATCTTATCTTAATAGTAAGAATAAACACACGCAGTTTCATTAAAATCTGTGATGGTGGGTTACATATTGATATTTTACTGCCTGATTTGACGTGGAATGCCCCTACATTGTTAAATCACCTGGTAACTTGTCACAAAGCAGCAGTCACATTGACGTCTCCGTGGAGTAACATATAGCGATCATTTGAGACTCATAATGAGACCGTGTGGAATTTCCTATTTTTTGTTTCACCGTAGTGACTGTGATGTGTTACATTAATGAGATGTTACATGGACTAACTGTGTTGTAGGGATAGTAATTATTTGAATTATATTATTTCCTTTTGAGTATTCGCTTACTTAAAAATTAGCCTTTTGTGACTGGTCCTTAATTTTGGACACCAGTGTATTAAAAAAGTTCTTTTCAGAAAATATGACAAACAATATTGTACAATCTGCATCAAATCTGTACTCTGCAATCAGAATTAAAAAATAATAAAAATTGGATAAAAAATAAACAGATTTATTAAAAAAATGTTTCACTGTGCATGCGCGAATGAAATCAGAATGTAATGTGCATAATGTATTAGCTACTGTATAGAGCAACATTTTTGAAAGTCTCAAAATCATAGCTTGAAAATTTTGAAAATTGTCGTCGATAGAATAAACTCGAAATCCGTTTTTCCCAAAAGGAAGCAAAAAGATGAGGGTTGTATCGAAATATATAGGTCTATACTAGTACATGCAATATTGTGTACGCTATCTTGGCACTAATCAACAGATATTTGATGCAATCTCTCATCTTTTGGCTTCTTTTTGGGTACAACGGATTTCGAGTTTATTCTACCGACGATAATTTTCAGAATTTTCAAGCTATGATTTTGAGACTTTCACAAAATTTGCTCTATATACTTAGATAACACGTTATGCATATTATATTTTGATTGCATTCGCGCATGCGCAGTGAAGCATTTTTAGTAAACGCTCTCATTTTTTATCCAAATTTTATTATTTTTAAATTCTGATTGCGGAGTGTTGTGTACAATGTTGTTTGACATATTTTCTAAAAAAAAAAAAAACTTTTTTTTTATATTAAGAACTCTGCAAGGTATAAGCAAACAACTTGGCAATATTTGGAACTGTTTTTATAAAAATCTTATTTTCTCTACGAGTATACATTCTACCCTCATAAAAATGAACTCAATATATTACAATAAGCGACTTTTTAATAATCTCGAGTATGAAAGCTTTTGCTACATTAGTTTTTACAGGATTATCCAAAAAATATTCGTTCTTTTTCAATTCGTTAACGGTCCCCTATGGAGTTTCGGAAAAAAATCTTCACGGAAATACATGGTCTATGCTATACTGTTTAGACACCTGGAATTTCAGTCTAATCCCTCATGTATTTTTCTAGATATTTAACAAAATGTCTAAAATCGCATGTCACTGGTCACCTTTGGCCATATTGTGTATTTAGGAACAAACATTTAGAAATTACTGCTTGCCTGTAGCATTCTTTATTATAAAAGCACTAGATCTTTTAGAAATAAAATAATCATTTGTATTGACTACCAATTTGAGCATTAATAAGGTGTTTAAATTACAGCTCCAAAGAACCATATGGTCAAATAACATACATATATTTTTTTTAGATATTCGTCAGATGGAAGAAAAGTATCGATTGCGCAGAAATGCTTTTAAGATGTGAAAGTATCTTTGATTTTTATTCATTTTATTGGCGCCTTTGAGTGATCCTGAGAATATAAAATGAATGTAATTTATTTAGCCCAAAAGATAATAAGAAATAGATATACTTTTTTGGAAAAAGAAAATAAGTATCCATTAAATTTAAAATTGTAAATAAGGGAAAATTTATTTTAAAAGGGGCATAAATAAGTATATGTAATGATATGTTAATTACATCATCACATATTTGTACCACTTTCCCAGAAAAACTTATATAACGCACGTGTTTGGCTCGATATACCTCCCTGAAAAATAGTAACAATACACAATAACAATTGAAGTGAATAAAAAAACTGTTGCAACTGAATATATATGATACATAGATAAATAAGCTCATAAAATTTTAAAGCATATGCACTGATTAGTAAAATCGAGATACAAATTCATAAAATTGCAGTAAAAAGTACCGTAATTAAAGATTTCGATTATCAAATTGTCATCGTAAAGCTCTGAAATACATTAGAGATTAATATCTGGAATTCGATTTGCACAGATTAAAAAATAAATTGCAGTTCCAGATCTTTCATCTTGCTTGATTGTCAAGTCCTCAAGCTACAAATTGGGCATGCATAAAAGGTTGGATATGTTCCAACTAAAGTGATATGTTTGACTATAAATCTCAACACTAAAATCTATATATTATGCTAAAATGAAATTCGTAAAAAGTAATACGTCTCTCTCTCTATATATATATATGTGTGTGTGTGTGTGTGTGTGTGTAGATGTGATATATAAGAATGTGTAAGTAAAGAGAGGTGCTTTAGAGAGTTTGTGTGTGCAGCTATAATGCAACCATTAATTAGACTTCTACTCAAGATAAGGCTGTTATAAACACCAACAACATTGCGTTTACATTAGAACTATGAATAAACATTCTCAAAATCTAAAATACGAAAAATAATATGTGAACAAGTGCTACTAAAAATAATTTATGACTTAAATAAAAAGAGTTATATTAAATTGAATGCATGCCTAATTGAAAATTGCGTGTAAGTGTGGAATAGTCACACAAAAGTGTAAATGAACTATGATGATCACTTCATGAAAAAATAACTAAAAACATTAATTAAAATTTAATTTAGAATGATTAAAGTGAGTAAGATTTTCGCTGTGTTGAAATATCTCTTTTTTAAGGGAGAGATTTGCGGAGGAACCAATAAAATGAAATACATCTATATATTTTTAATGAAATCTAAAAATGTGTTATTGATACAATGTTTAAACTAGGAATGGTAGAAAAATGTCTAAGATGTTTGTGCACATCTACAAAATGGAATATTTACGCCATAATCTTAGTAATATGCTTAAACCAAATGTGCCTTAACAGGAGTCTGGTAGATTCCTGTTAAATCTTAATATCATAAAATAATATATTCTCAACAGCTACATGATTTATTAATGCACAATTTTTTATATTTGAAATGTAGACAATTAAATTAAAGGAACCATGAGAAAAATAACAATTGATATGAAAAACCTAATTAATATATGCTATATATGGTATTTAAATAAAGAGGATTATGTTTAAATGATAAATGTGTATTATTTCAAAAAAGAAACATTGAATGGAATAAAAACGTTGAATGGTAGTGTAAATAGTCTTAATTCGGTAACACTGGTTGGAAAATTGAATTGTAACTATTGACTGGATCTGTGTATCATGTATGTAGTGTGTGATATGCATATCACAAAAGATTAAAAAGTGCATTTTTTTTTTTTTTTTTTTTTTTTTTTTTTTTTTTTTTTTTTTACAATTGCAATGGATTAAAAAGAGAGGTGTTAGAGAAAGTTACATTTCCTATATAAATACACAGAATGCGCGTGTGAAATAACAATGCCTGGAAATATTGAATAGTAATGTGAAAAACAAACAAACAAACAAAAAAAAAAACAAGAAAAATCACAGTTGAACGTCACCAAAATGTTTATGGGATATGCTAAAGCAGTATGAAAAATCACAAAGATTATTGTACATTTTACTTATGAGTAAGTACTGTAGGGGAGACTAGGGAGGGTTGACCCAATTTTTACAAAATGATTTTTTATTTTTTTTTAAATTTTGAATGTAGAATAAAGTTTTATATGTCATTTTCTTCGTTATACAATCAGTTATCAAAATAAAATTACTACATAAGTGTAACATGTAAGAAATTTGGAATATGATTGATTTTAATAATGAAAAAATAATGGGTCAAGGCTCCCCACATATGTGAGGGTTGACCCACTATATGGGAGGCTTGACCCACTTTGTTTTATATTGCCCTATTTGTGAAGAGAAATAAAACCACTTTAAAAAAACAAAATAACTTTATTCTACATATTTTAATTACTATAAAAAAATATTTTTTTAAATATGAGGCTTAAACAAACCTGCTGAGACGCAATCGCAAATCAGAGGAGAAAAATTTTGTCTTAAACAGGATTTTGTCTGAGCAGGTATAATTGTACAGCACGGGAGATGAAACTTTAACATTTAAAGCAGTATTCTGTTACAGAAAGGTTCCGATTTCATAGTGTTTCATGTTATTATGTCCGGATTTAGGAGCCACTGTCCCGCTTTTTTTTATTTCCTTGTTCCATTTTTTTGTGTCACTCGATCTGACAACTCTAGTTGTCGCATAGTTTGGCTTTATCTCACTATATTCACCCTGATGAAATTTTTCTACATATCTTCCTAAAGTTTTTCGATCAATGCTATGTTACTTTGCAGCCGCATGAGCACTTAATTTATCATTAACATGATTTAAACCTTTAAGTAGCAAAGTACTTTCAGTACTAAAATGTTGAAATAAATGACTGGCACCGGAATTTACGAACAAATTTACTTGGAAATATGAAAAAGCTATATTTCACCTACGTATTAAATAGGAAAGGTTTTGGCAAAATTCTGGTGCCATTGTGATGTTTCGGAATTAAAATTAAGTGGTTTTATAAACATGCCAGTGCCCCTGAAAAGGTTAAGACTGCTGCTTTCATCCTTTCTAGTCTTTCCCGCTGTTCCTATTTACCTATTTTAAGCAATATTTAAATAGAAAAAAGTTCCTATCAACTTCCCCATCTTCTAGGAATTTTTCACATTTTTCTATAGTCAATTTTAAACATTTTATTTTCCGTCACATCATTTTACTGAAGTTTTACAGAATAAATTTACATTTTTTTATGTATACCATTAACTTTTCATTATGCACACTGTATAATAAAAATATTTCCAAAACCACTTAATTAAGGAAGCCTTGAGCAATCCTCCTTCACATTGACTGGGTCAAGCCTCCCTTCATAGACCTTTTCTAAAGAATACCACATTGTTATGTTAAGCCTAACTGACTGTACAGTCTTTATGCCTGTAATGAAAGCTCGATATTTCTGCATTACTTTAAACCTACTTACTTACATTTCTATTATATAATTTATTTGAAGAAAGCTTACAAAATATTTCTAAAAAACACAATGTTTAGGTTGAAAACACCTCACAATTGCTTTTTCCACACCTGTTTCGATTATCTTTATGAAACGAAGACTGCTGTTTGAGCATTTCAGTAGCTTTGGTTGACACCTACTGATAAAACTCTGAAATTCTTTTAAATATGAAAATTGATGGGTGGGTCAAGCCTCCCGTATGATCAACCGTTCCTAGTCTCCCCTAAATCTACTTTAACGAAATAATATGTTCTGCAAGAGCAAATTGTTAAATTGCTGAAAATTTCTTGAAGTAACTAAAAATATAAAACTCATGAAGATGTGCCAACTATAAAATTATTAAGATATATACAAGAAGGGTTAGATAAACAAATATCATTTGAATTTGGCAAGAGTTTGGCGACCAGCACAACACTTTAACAACCAATCGCAAAAGATAAGCACATTCACAAAATCATTCCCGGCCATAAAATAACCAAACAAAAAAGTTCAAAACACTCTAGAAAATAATAGTCGAAAAGCTAATACCAAACACACACACACAAAAATCAGTAAAACAGTGGATCTCAGATATTGAAAGCAATGTACTCAAGATCATCTTCAAAATAACAGATTAATTACTTTTTTTTTTTACAAATTGAAAATATCATTTGGTAATTTAATGTATTTTTATGCAAATATGCAAATGATATTAACTTTAAGAACTTATTGTTGATTAAACTTATTTATTATCTTAAAATTAATACCATTTTTGAAAAGATTAATTGAAAAAAAAAATATTTTGAAAAGTCAAAATATTTGAATGTTTATTCAGGTGGTTCAAAATATTAGAATATTTCACATTAATTCTCCTTTAATTATCGCCAATTCATAACTGGTGACATCATTGATTAAAGTTTGACAATTTTATTTAAAAACGGTATACTTTTTGCAGTTTGTTTGCTTTTTCGTCTTAAAATATCTCGTGTGAGTGATATTCCTGAATCTATTAAACTTTGTATGGTTCATTTGTATCGGTACGGTAAAAATCAATGTTATATAACGCATTTTGTACATTGTTCCAAATCAAAACGTTAGTAAAATACTAACGCAATATTCAAAAAAATGGAAAATTTTAACATAATCGCCGAAATGTCGGCCGAAAACCAAAAATATCTGCTAGAAATGACAGGAAACTGAATGACAGGAATTTTATTCTAATATTTTGATGAGTTTTAGAAAGCTGTATACCTAATTTATTGTACTGTATTTTATATTTTGTAAATGTTAAAATCTTATCTAAACATTCTAGATTTAATTTATAAGAAATTTACTTAGTATCGAAGTAAATAAATGAATTTTTTTTCTTATTTCTTTCTCTCAATTATTCTAATATTTTGAATATGAGCTGTACATGTAATAACGTTGGCACAAGAACCTTGAATTGTGTGAATGATAGTAAACAATTGTGTATTGTAAGGAAAGGATGAAAGGAAATGAGTGGCGAAATGTGAACTAAGTCAACTGGTCCTGCACTGATAAAATATTTAAGAATCCTCCAATGTATATGTATAATCTCTTCTTTTTATTATTTTTTTATTTATTTATCCTCTATACTAAGAAGAAATTCGAAAAAATATTAAATGTTAAATATCCATTTATATTAAGCCGATGTTAAAAATAATGGTTCTTAAATGATGACTATCTTAACCCTTTAAGACCCAACCCGCACGATCGTGCGGGTTAGACATTCATTTAAATTTTTGTTTCTGGGCCGTGTGTAATAAATACTCGAAACGAACGATCGTTCTGGTTTGCAGATAGAGTAAACTATCACTTTTTATCAACAGGTAGCGGTTGCAGTCCATATTTTACTTTCTACAGGCATGACTAGTTTTGTTTACAAATACATCGGGTCTTAAAGGGATATGGCTGATAGTATGCATATAATCTAAATAGTGTATGTAGGTAATCTAAAAAAAAAACTTAAAACAAAAAGTTATCTAACTACGCATTTCTGTCTGTTTATACCTAACAAAATATTCAATAAAAATATTCTAACGCTCAGTTTATATATATGGAAGGATCTCTCAGCTGACGCGATAAAATGCTACTTATACAGAAATAAGAGACACTTTCTCTTAAAAAATAATTATATTCATTTGCATTTCATCCGGTACAACTAATGAATCATTACAATTAACACATTTATAAAGAACATAATTATATTCATTTGCATTTCATCCGGGACAACTAATGAATCATTACAATTAACACATTTATAAAGAACATAATTTTTAACTAAATAATCATCATAAGATTCTACATGTAGAATTTCTTTTATGATTTTCATATGCTCGTCAGTTTCTTGAGCTTGGATAATTTTTAATGTTAAGCTATCTTGGTATACCAACAAGTAGAATATCTGCTTAATGCATCAACATGTCTCATACAAGTACCGTGTGTATCCTCAATAGTGTAATCGAAATCAGATAACATTATCGCTCATGTAGCTATTTTTGTGCTCATTTCTTTTTTATTAATAGTCATTTTAAATACATTACAGTCAGTTACAATTTTAAATGGAATACCTAGCACATACAATTCTTCAAGGTTTCAATTACAGCTAAGACCTCTAATTCTTAGCTAGTATACTTTCGTTCAGCTTCGGTTGTTTTTTTATTGGCGAAATAAACTGGTTGAAATTGATTATCTACTGGAGATTGTTGCATTAAGACAGCTCCATAGCCATCAATACTGACATCCCAATGGATTTCGGTCGCGCTTTTGGATTGTAAATTGAAAGTACTGGTTCTGATGACAAAATGCGTTTGAGTTCATTAAAAGCTTTCTGTTCTTCTACATCGAACTTAAATTTAGAATCTTTTCTTAACAGGTCACTCAACGGTTTAGCTATAACCGAATAATTTCTTATAAACTTACGAAAGTATCCCCTCAATCCTAAATAATTTTGAATAACTTTGGTACACTTTGGTTTGGGAAATCTTATTACTGCTTTTGTTTTCAGTGGGGATGGACACAATTTGCCATTTATGATTCTATACCCCAAAAAATGAATTTCACTCATCGAAAAATTGCATTTTTTAAGACTTAATTCCAACCCTTATCACAAAGCAGTTTGAAGAACAAGTTTTAATTTTTCTAGACCTTCAGCTTCATTTTCGGCAGGTATTATTAGGTCATCCATATAAATGACTACTAAGTGGTCTTTTAGTGGGGTACAAAATATATTTTTGAAAAACACTAGGGCTATTGGTCAGCCCGAAAGGACACGTTAAAAATTCGTACAGTCTTTGATGAGTGACAAAAGAGGTGTATTTCTGAGAGCCTTCTTCAACCTCTACATGAAAAAAAACGTTTTTTAAATCTATGGTTGTAAATATTTCAGCAGAATATAACTGATCTATAACATCATTCTAATACTGTTAATGGGAAATAGTCACGCACTGTCATTTTGTTAGAACGTCTGTAATCAATACAAAGTCTTATTGTGTTATCTTTTTTTCTTAACCAACACAACCGGCGACGAAAAATTAGAAGAACTTTTCCGAATGATACCCTAAGCTACAACTCCTCAATTTGGCCTTCAACTATTTTTTTCTCACGTGGCGGTAATCTTCGAGGGGAAGAACATACTGGAATTTCATCATTTAAATTAATTGTCAATTTAACGTCTACTGTTTTACTTTTAATTGACACATAATTCGTAATTAAAGAGGATAATTCCGAACGCAAATTTTTGTCAGCAATTTGACTTAAATCACTTTTAGGCTATTCTAGAACATTTACAATGTTAACTAAAAAGTCATTACACTAAGCTTCCGTTTTAAACGATTTCACTTCATTCTCAGAAACAGTTAATGTACCTTGAAGCATAACATCAGTGCCAAAAATTAGATCGAAATTTATGTAACTGTCCTTAACTAAAAAAATGTCAACTTTAAATTTTGAATTATCAACTTCAATTTCAGAATTGAAATAACCTTCTGGCTTAATTGAGGTTTTTCCTAAACCGGTCAGAGTGACACCCGTAGGTTTTAATTCCACAAAGCTCTTCAAATTATCATAAACACTTTTCTTTAACAGAGTCTTTTGACTACCAGTATCTATCAAGGAGGTTAAATGTAAAGAATAGAGCTTTATCTCTTTTAGAATTAAATCTTGTGATGTAATAGTGTTAGCCTGTGTCAAATCGCTCCTTCATGTTTATGAGATTTTGCATTTTCACACTCCGACCGCAACTTTTCATAGACTTTTAATTTTTGTTTGACTTCTAAAATCGATTGACATTCGTATAATATAGATTTTCTAAAAACAGGGTCAGGTATACCATTTAGAACATACTTCATCAATGCGGAATTTTCAATGTTACCACGTGAACTTTACTGTTTCATAACAAGAAAATACTCTTCATGTGTTTCATTTTCATGTAATTTTCGTTTATTTAACAAATAATGTAACTGTGCAGAATTATAAGTAGTACTAAATTCAGAAATCAAAAGTTGCTTTCATTTCTCATACGAATTTATATCCAATTCGGTCTGAACTGACAATTTAGATTTTCCTCTTAGGGACCTTTTTACAAAAATTGGATTTATGTAATTCCGTCAAATTAAACATACTACTGATATCATCAAAGTTATTTAACCATACATTTATATCCTGGTATGAACTACCATCAAACTGAGGTACAACATTTTCAATATCCTTAAAATTAATAGTTAATGGCACAAAACTTTGAACTGGAAATTGCTTGTTATTATCCAAATTTGATGATTCCATGTCATTACTTACTGAATCGAAACATTGAAGAAATCGTGTTTTTACTGAGTTTTTGTCAAAGTTTGTACTTTTTTTTTACTCAACAATTAATTTAATAATTGTAAAATCGATATCTAATTTTATTTATTACACTATATTAAGGATACTAAAGGATAATGGGGTGATCTGACAAATATTTGTATAAGTTTTAAAAACGAGTTTTTCAAGTATTATCTATAATAATATGTGTAATAATAAGTGAATGTTCACCAGTAAAAAAATATATTCAAAGTCTTTTTTAAGGATGCCGAGTCCTCTTAAATTCTAGAATATAGGTGAATCTCGTCATATTGTCACTACGAGGGAGTATCAATAAGTTTTTGCACTCACATAGAAAAAATTGAGTAAAATTTATGAAATTGCTACATTGTATTAGTCCTTTTCTATATGGTCACCGTGCACAGTAAAATATTTCGAAAAACTTTATTTAAAAAAGACAGGGGATGTTTTTTTTAGTAGGCGCGATAGTAGACCCAAAGGGGTGCATTTTTCTAACTTTTACCGACCTAGATATGTGACAGATTTCACTCACATATCCTTTTTTTCCTTATAAATTAATTTAATTAATTTATTTTGGCTTTTGAAACATTTTGGTTTTCCCTTCGTTAGGTTAAAATTTATTATTTAACTCTAGGCGTAAAATCCATTTCGAATCTTACCTGTTCGTTGTTTTTCTTTTCGTTCAATAACTGCTATAATGTAATGCGTTTTCACTTCATGATTTATAATCGCTTTCTCAATAACATCTGCGGCCGTTAAAATAAAATAAAAAAAGAAGGAGTAGATGCAAACGGCCTTTGATTTCAATTACTGTTATATTGCTTTTTTTCTTTTGCCTCGCCCGCGATAGATATAAATAAGTCTCATTCTTTTCTGAAATAAAAAAGTGACCGTTGAAATAATTTATCAAAATGTAAAATGATAGTAGATTGAGGCTGTCTTTAAATTACTTTTCATGTACGTTAAATTTATTTGTCAGTTTTGTTAAAGCTTATGCCTTTTCTCAGTATTTCGCAATTATAAGTAGCAATCATTTAACATAATCATATGTTTAGATAATTTATTGCCGGCTTGGTGGCGTCTCTGATATACACATATGTAGTACCGTTATTTCTGACAACCATTCGGCATCACGCGATTTATTTTGTGTTTGTCGGGGTGCTGGATTCTGGGCTAATCATTTTGGCTCACAAAAATTATCCTTTGTCTACTTTTCGTGCACTGTTCTATTGCTGGAGATTTGGCGATGTTTAGCGCAAAATGTGATATCCTGCTTATGAAAATGTGGCACTTAAACTTTTGATCTCGATGCGATAAGATGTAAAAAGACCTAGTGGTATGAGGTTACGCTCAGGCGTACCTCTCATTTGCAGATTTCCTCTCTCTGTCATTTAATATTTTTAAATAATTTTACCTTTTATTACTATAGTTAAAAATATTTAATAAAGTTTTCTAGTTCCTGTATTTTTTATGGTTGGAGTTTTTCTTATGCACTTTTACGAACCAATCACTTAACTGAACCTCCCCATCTTGATCCATCACCATAAAACTTTGATATCCTGCTTATGAAAATGGTGCACTTAAACTTTTGATCTCGATGCGATAAGATGTAAAAAGACCTAGTGGTCTGAGGTTACGCTCAGGCGTACCTCTCATTTGTGGCTTTCCTCTCTCTGCCATTTAATAATTCTAAGTTTTTTTTACCTTTTATTACTATAGTTAAAAATGTTTAATAAAGTTTTCTAGTTTCTGTATTTTGTATGGTTGGAGTTTTTCTTATGCACTTTTACGAACCAATCACTTAACTGAACCACCACACTCTCCACCATACCATATGCAACATATTGTTGGAAAGGGCTGTGACGACTTTTTCATGTTATACAGATCCTGAGCCCCTCGCTCCAATTCCTACTGGGGGGCGGGGGGGAACTTTTCTAAATTTTGCGCACACCATTCATGCCCCAAGGGGGAGATTTGAGGATAGGGTTTCGCGGGATGCATAACATGAAAATGTGATCACACACTTTGCCAATAATATGCCACATGTGGTGGTCAGCCAAAATTAGAAAAAAATGACCCTCGTTGGGTATACTATCGCGCCTTCTGGAATATCCTCACCCCTCTTTTTGAAATATCGTTTGCATAAATGTGTTACTCTACATTGGGACTATATAGAAGAGGACTAATACAATGTAGAAATTTCATAAATTTTACTCAATTATTTCCAAGTGAGGGCAAAAACGTATTGATACACCCTCGTACAGTAAGCCTAGGACAAAGTTAAAACATTTGTTTCAGGTCTTGGTTCCAACTATCACCACAGGGTACAGATATCCCTAATTTATGTTATTTATATAAATAACATAATCTTCAGAATGAATATATTAAGTCTGATTTACATTAATGCTTTAAAGTTTAACATCTATTTTAAATAATATCAAATATAAAAAATAAGAATATACTTTCAGTAACATACATGCGAGCTATAGTGTAGAAATTCATTTCAAGATTTTTTTTGAAAAGTAAAATGTATATTCCGAATAACATATATTAGAGTTTTGTAATAATACATTGTATTTTTTGCAGGGATAATTTGCGGTAGGTTTTTAGATACTGATATACGATATCTGGAAAACCCAGTAAAACATAAAATAAATTATACCTACATTAAAACGTACTGTGGAAATTTACATGTTTTCTCAAAAATAGAGTATCACATTTAATGCATAACTTATCCATTATCAACTATTCATATATAACTTATCCATTAAAGAATAATTTGAACGGATTTTTCGACAAACATATCTTTATTTTTTAAAAAATTGAATAATGCGTAATGAATGCTCAAATATCCACCTTCCAATCAAAGCAAAACAGAGATAGATTTTTGAATGAAGCTAAAAGTATATACGGTGTCACTAACTGCAATACTTTGCTATTCCTTTGACTTCTTATTTTGCATAAATATTTCACACATCTCATAATAAGTATGTTGAAAGTATTGTTGTAATACCTTAATTATAGCTAACATTTTAATTTAAAAAAATCGAATGAAAAAGCTTTGAATAAAACTGTAACTATTTATTACTGCAAAAGGGATTTACGGTTAAACGTTTCTATGTAATTTTGACTGTTTTCTTATGTTTGATTTCCTATCCTTTTCGCCACATATTTTGTTAATAACCTGCATACAATGTCATGGAAAATCTTAAGGAAGGTATGGTCTGCGTAGTAAAATATAACTAGTTCCTTATATTTTATTTATTACTCATTATTGTAATTCAATATATCAGATATTATGAACAAACATACATGTGTTACTGTCTATAAAACTTAATTAACTTTAAATCCCTAATTTAGAATTACATTATTGCATTACACTTTCATTGGCATAAGTTTATTTCTGTTTGTTTGGCATAAAGAAATGTATAGACGTGTCTTTCAATGTTACCAAGTCTTCTGGAGACATTTTGTGAAGACACATCATTTATGTGTGATTTTTTTTAATTCTAAAGATTGATGTATATTAAGTTCAACAATTTCAAGAATTTACAATTTAGTGAAGTTCGTTTTAAACTTCCAACATCTTTTTTTCTTAAACATGATAGTCTGCACTGTCCAATTTTTTTTTTCATTTAATTTATTTATTATCTTTTTAACGAAACATTTTTATTTTATTGCTCACTTATACGTTTTTTTCTTTCTTGTTTTATTAAAAAATACAAGAGTTTATTAATCACTTAAGAAAAGATAATTATCCGATCTAAAATCTAATATTTTCAGAACAAACTTTTCCATAGTCATTGTTATAGTTAAAGGTCTGTGTATTACAAATATATGTTGGACTTTTAAACTTTAGATTTGTTTCGGATATTCAAAATAATATGAATAAGTTTAAGAAAATAGAATTAATAAAAGTTTCAATATGTTAATTTTGAATAAATTTTTTCGATGCGCCTCAGACTATTTTATTATTGCTCTTGACATTCTGAAATTCATATGAAGTACATCTTCGAAAGTAAAAAAAAAAAAAAAAAAAAAAAAAATGCACACATTTGTACGCACAAGAATCAATAAAATTATTTTTTTCACACGACATAAATATAGAAGCATTTTATTAATTGCAGAAGTAAATATATTTGCCTTACAGTTACGCAATATTTTTGTTAAATGCGTACACAAAATAAATATTTATTAAGACCTCACAACTTAATTAAATTTCTTATTAAATAAATCGGTATAGAAGATTCCCTGTTCTTCTAAAATCCATTAAACATTTCTAAAAATAAAAAGAATGATTTATTAATAAAATATTGTTTCATACTTTAAGCATTTGCAAATCACTTTTGATAAGAGCATTTTCTGTCAGGAAATAAGTATTTGGCGATACATTTTATCAGTATAAAAGCATTAGATGTTAAAAGTAAATACATATATATTTTAATTAGTATCGCAATTATTTGTTTAAAATGTTAAAGCATCATGATAAAAACATGTTTGTTGGTAAAAATAAGATGTTAAATGCAAATCATGATTTAAAAAAATATATATTCTTGCAATTATGTGTTTCAAAAGTTAAAACATACTGATATAAACATGCTATTTATTAGAAACACCAGATGTTAAAAGAAAATGATGATTTAAAAAATATATATTATTGTAATTATCTGATTAAAATGTCAGATTTTGAATATATTTCATTCAGATATTAGAAATAAATACAACAAATTTAAGGGAATAGAAATGCTAAACGCTTCATTATGTTTATTTTAAATATAGGTATTAAGCACATCTAAATAATTAAATTTTCATTCACATGCTACAATACAGGAATGCTTACATGAAAGCATTTCTATTCAGTGGGATGAAGTTTTGTGCACCAATTGTTTCCTTTTACACACTGTTGATGCTTAAAATAATATGATAAAGAAAAATTAACATTGTCTTTGCAAATAGAAAAAAAAATCTACTTAAACATCAAACACGATGATTTAAGTCTTTGTTTAAAAATAACATATGTTTATATTCTTTTTATTGAAATAATAAACAATTTAATAACGTTAATTTAAATTTCACAATCTTTAATTTAAAATTAAAGTTATAAAATAAAACATTTTAGCATGTTTTCAATATTTTCATCAATAAATAATGAACAATGGGGGTTTCTAATAGCTGTCAAGTATAATCTTAGCTGCAATATTGTATTATTTTTGGTTTTGTCACTAATTATTTTAGTATCCCCATTAAATATCGATTAAAATATCACAACTACATACAAAAGTTAACTGTTTGAAAGGAAAGAATATTAACGCAGACAAAAGACATGTTCTGCAATTAAAAAAATTACTCATTGTTTTTGAAAAATTAAGAAAGTATATATATAAATATTTTGTTTGGTAATATTTTTCCATTGTGATGGGATTTTTTTTTTCTTTAATTTTCAATATTTAGGATATTTATAATTCAACAAAGGGGATTCCAAAAAGTGAAGGTAATTGTAAATATGCGTAATATAAATTTAAAATCAACTCCAATTGTTATTATCTTCCGTTATACTTAAGATAGTCAATATCTAGCTTCAATAACATGTTTTTCTTAATATATTATTAAAAGAAGCATAAAACAATATATGAAAATTAATTTCTGTAATATAGGTCGATCATTTTTCTTTGAAATATTTTAAATGTGTACTGTTCTCAGGTTATTGCAATATAAGAAATTATAGCCCCATATAAGAATAAATTGCGTTTAAACAAAACCAATATATCATTCAACGAATAAAATAAACTTTAGTTTATATTAAATGAATTGTGAATTTTCGAATTGTGAATGCAGTTTTATTTGTAAGCTCTAGAGACAATATTTACAGCAGACAATCAATTGCCTCTTGTACCGCATCTATAACAGACATTATTTAAGTCCCGATAGTGGTAATAATTTGTTATATACACTAATGCTACATATTATTTCCTGACGATACTATGATTGCTTTTTTAAGTAATAGCTATTTTAAAAGAAATATTTGTAACAGCAACAAAAGTAGTTTGTAAAATATTACTTGGCAAATAATATAGTTATATATTCATTTATAAATACTCTAGAGCTCTGGTTTAGTTTTTAAGGGTACAAGGATTGTTTTTTAAGTAATAATGTATATACAAAACCAATTATAATAGCAATAGGAATTGAAAACACACACTAATTTTGACAGGACAATGTCTTTTTTTTTTTTTTTTTTTTTTTTTTTTTTTGAAAAACTCAATAAATAATATTTTAAATAAAAGTAGTTTTATAGTTAGTAGTTGTAGAGAGAATAATTTAGTTTTATATATAGATATAATTCATGGAAAAAATAATACAAGTGCATTGAAAATCAAAATGATATTTATAAATAGCAGTTATACTCGAGCCTGGTGAATACGGTTCAATTATATTCCCGTTGCATGTACTCGTACTATGTGAAGCTGCGCTATTGTTATTCATGAATAATGTCAATATATTGTACGATTATTTGAAAAACGTAGTTATGGTTTCAGCACAAGTACTGATATAAAAATTGCATAATTTTCATATTTTAAACAGCTGATATACATATTAACAGAAAAGTGTAATTGTGAGATTTTATTATGGATTAATATTATAAAGTGTTTCATACATGCAATGTTTTTGTCCCTCAAATGAACACATTATAACTTAAAAAACGCATTGTACGAAGGCGTACCTACACCATTTTTAAATCTTTAAAGATAAACTAAAAGATTGTTACTAAAATTAATCAAGAGCTCCACAAATTAAGTACTTAAAAATATTCGAGGAAAATCATAAATCTGTGTTTGCGAGCTATTGAACATTCTGCTATTTAAATAAAAGTATCTTAAACTATAAACCGAATTACATTTATGAGAATAGGAAAAACTTCAAAATACCAATTTACATTTATACATGTTTTAAATTGTTTGTCGAATAAATGACTAAGATTCAATTTTAATCGTTTAAATAAATTTATTCTTAAAAATAAAGGGAACATAGTCACACAGAAAGTCTAACAATTTCGCTTATTAGAACAAATTAGGTTGTGAAAAATGAGTATTTCAATATAATATCCACTGTTTTCCGCTTTTTTTTCTAACTGTGTTATTGAAATATTAACCTTTTTGAATAAGAATTAAAATTTAAAAAAAGTATGACTTTGTATTTGAATTATTCAGAAATTTACAAGATCCAAATTCCAATATAAATCAACAGCATAATATAACAGAACGATATTTATATTTTTACGAAAATAGTGAAAAATTACGCTTATCGGTTGCATCAAACCATTCTTTACGTAACGTAAAAGGATGCATTCAAAATCTGTTTATAAAATAAAGTTAAATCATTAATTTTTAAATTACCATTTTATTTAAAACTAATGTTTCATGAAAACGTATAGCAACTTTTCATATATTAATAGGTTTATAAAGCTTAAAACCAATTTTATTTTCTTCTGTAAAATATGCAAATAAATATTGAAAAATATATTTATCATTAGTTATCTTAGAATAATATTATTTGTTTAATTTCTGAATGCATTTACTTTATTTTATTCAAAACTCTGTGACAATATGTAGTTTTGTATACATTTAAAAAAGTGTATATGAGCAGTCTATTCAACTTATGTGTAATTTTCTCAAATATAATGATGAGTGAGCCTACAATAAAAAAGGCTCTTGTAACAAATATATACATTTAGAGCTAAATACATGAAACTCCTTCAAACATGTTTTCCACAATTTTCTGTCTCGTAAGAAGATAACACAAAAAACGTTCTATTACAATTTAATCAAACAACATTTTCTGTTAATATTAATTACAACAAGTAACATAGTTACAATTTCTTATAAAATTTATTTTTATTTTCGTTATTTAGCATCAATGAACTATAAAAACACAGAAAAAGCTGTAAGACAGAATCATATAGAAAATACATACAAATTAATTAATTTATTTATTTATCAGATTGTTAATTGGATTAAACGAAGAAAATTCGTTGTAATAATTATTTGGATTTTTTGTAATAGAATAAGAAACCTTCTGGCGGAAATTTTTCTCATATTGTAATAATTTAAATTACGTAAACGTATAATATACCCACTTAATATTCCAATTAAACTTTAAATGAAATTGATAATATTAGCTGTAGATGTTTTGGTGCTGACGATTATGCGTATTTGTATGTGAGAGAGATACAGCGGACTTATCTTAAAGAAGTAATTCACGTGTTATCAGCGATGACAGCGATGACCACCTCGGGAACTCAGCTTTCGCTTTAGAGTGTTAGTGCAATCCCGAGGGGTAGACCACATCCACTTCTCCCGACTCTCAACCAGAGTCTGAGGGGGAGCGTCGGGTCCCTGATCAAGCTGCTGAGATTTATTTCGGTTACTGTGTGATTTACAATTACAATCACAATTGGTTACCCAATTTTTCTGGGAGAACCGAAGATTTCACATCGAGATATATGACTGTATGTAGTGATTACATGAGGATCATTTCACCTAATGTGATTGCATAATTGTTTACAATTTTCTTGGACATATATACGTCACAGTACATTTAACACACAATATTTAACATGACAATTAGAAACACATTACAACACAATATCAAACACCTACTATTTACATGACTGTATGTAGTGATTACATGAGGATCATTTGAATGTGATTGCATAATTATTTACATTTTTCATGGATTTACAGGGATGTCACAGTACATTAAACACACAATATTGAACATCACAATTAGAAACACATTACAACACACCTACTATTTACAATTTGCACATACTACAGTTTGGAGAGATGCACAAGATAAAAATTCAAAAGTGATAAGTTTCTTGCACCCGCTAATAACCCGTTTCTCCCTCCATGCTACACCCTAGTGATGGAGTCGGACTAGAATGGCTCTGGATTTGAAAAGATGTACTCGTTTGTTTCTATAAACCTCATGCAATGTATGATCTTGTTGAGTAGTTGTGGTTTCTCTTTTACATCCCGCCACCAACTTGCTAAATTCATACATGTGTGTTTTTTGAGATGATAATGCGATGTTAATGTACAATATAATACATAGTGTAACGATGTTGACGGCAAGCCACAAATGCATAGTGGGGAGTCTCTTTTGTTAATTTTGTATAAGTGTTCCTGAAAGGGGCCGTGATTTGTTAAAAATATGTGTAAGTGTCTGTTGTTTACGAAATACTTGTGGTCAACCAATGGCAAGAATTCCTTCGTATATCGACCAGCGTCTGAATCCGTAAAGCGTTATTGCCAATTTTTTAACAGATTCTGCTTTGTCTGTGATTTTAGTGAAGAAGCTGGATATGGTAAAAATGTATGTATTAGTGTTTCATCCGTTACTGCAAATTTTGCCAGTTGGTCAGCTGCCTCATTGCCCTCAACACCTGAATGTCTTTTGTCCAATTGAAGTATATGTCTTTTACTGTTGTTTGTAATTGTTGAAGAATTTTTAGTATTAAATAGTTTGTATTGTCAAAAATTTTTAATGCTTTTAAACTTGATAGGCTATCCGTTATGATTAAGTTTTGAGAATGTTTGTCCGACTCTATCCACTCTAATGCGGAAGAGATCGCGAAGAGTTCTGACTGGAAGACGGAGTTATCCTGGGACAGTTTCGCTCTCCAAGTATAGATTTGCTCGTTTTTTTCGTACACACAAAATGCCGAGGCTGTGCCTTCGGACATTTTGGAACCGTCCGTGTATATTGTAATTTTTCCTACATAGTCATTTATTTCACAAATTTGTGTTTCACTTGTTAGTGGTGATGTTTTGTATTTTGAGCATTTTGGATAGTATAGTGGAGCAAAAGCCTTTCCTGTTGACTTGCCGAGACGAATCGTCCCCGAATACTCCGCCTCCGCCTCCAACTGCAAATCCAGTGGGAGGAGACCTGTGAGGACCCGCAGGACGTTTGTTGACGTATTGCGATATGCTCTCGTTATCAGCAACAAAGCTTTCCTTTGTGCCGAGAGCAAATGTCGACGACCTTGATATTGCGCCATACGCGGAAACCAGACAGCACACGTGTAGGCCAGTTTCCTTTATAAGATCGCCGAGTACCAAATCTTAAAAAATTCCGGAGGTAGTCGACCTGAGATTGATGAAAATTTATAAAGATTTTGAGTTATTTTTCCGATTTCTACTCTCTTTTGTGCCACATGTGGGAGAAATGATAATTGTTTATCTAATATTACCCCCAGGTATTTTAGTGTTGTTTCTGATTTTATTGATTTATCTTGAAGTTTAAATCTGGGGCACCGCTTAAGGTGTTTGGGTTTGCGAAAAGTTAATGATGAGGATTTTTCATGTGAAATTTCTATTTTGTTGGTTTCTGCCCAATTCTGAATAAATTTTAAAGCTTTCTGACCTTTTTGTTCAAGTTGCTGTCTCGACTGTGCCCAGATCATTAATATCACGTCATCCGCGTATGCCACCAGTTCACAGTCCTGTACATCAAAGGTCCCCAAAAGAGTCTCCAACAAAACCAACCAAAGAAAAGGACCCAGACACGATCCCTGCGGGCAACCCTAACTAAAGAAGTACAACAAAAATGGTGCCATCCTGTCCACCTGAGCTCGCCTACCCGAAAGGAAGGAAACGACAAGATTAATGAGTTGTTTAGAAATACCTAGTCTTTGCAATGCTAGGATCACCTGGTCCCAAGGGAGGTTGTCAAATGCTCCTCTGAAATCCAGTGACACCAGTGATGTGTATTGTTTATTTTGTTTGTATTGTTCTACTAATGAAATCACTTGCTCCAAAGCCGTTTCCGTAGATTTATTTTGCGTGTAACCGTGTTGCTTACCCGATAGGAAATTCGTTTTGTCTAATGCGTGATGTATTCGTCTTAGAATTAATTTCTCTAAGATTTTTCCGAATATTTGTAATAGAGTGATGGGGCGATATGAAGAGCTCTCATTCAAGGGTTTTCCCTCCTTTCTAAATTACACGAGCTCTCCCAATTTCCAGTCATCAGGAAAATAGTTTAACTTTAAAAGACTGTTGTACATATCCAACAGAATATTAGGAAATTTTGAAAAGATGCACCTGACCATCCTGTGATCAATTTGATCAGGTCCTGGCGCCTTGTTAATATTGAATGAGAAAATAACATTTCGCAACTGTCTTTTCGTGAATTATGCCTGGTCGTGCGAGTTTAGTCGCTGTGGTAGTTGCTTTGGAGTTTCATCGCCAAAAATGTCCCTCGTTAGTTTTAAAAGGGTTGATGACCTGGAAGTGGGTGACAAAGAATCAAATTGGTAACTGATATGTGTGTCCTGGAATCGCTGGAAGGCTAACTTTTTCGTTAAACCAAAAGGATCCGTCTCTCTGCGACACAGGTTTGTCCAAGCTTTTTCCTTCTCCTATAAAATCTGTTTTTGATAAATTATCCTTTCCCTTTTGTATTGCTGGTTTATATTTGACTCGTAGTTTGAATTTTTTGCTCTTTGTAAAAGAGCTGCTACTTTATTTCTTTGGGCCCTCAATTGTGGAGACCACCAGGAAATTTTAAATTTCTTGAAGGGGGCTTTCGTTTAAAGGATTTATTGACTCGTAATAATATTTCTTGTTTAAAAGTTTCGTATTCTTCGTTAAACTGGTCTATAGTTTCTATGTCATTAAAGTTAATCTGTGAGCATTTTCGAGTTAGTTGTTCGGAAAATTGTGTCAAAGGGATTCCTTTTGTTTTGAGTCTTCTTCTTGGTAGTTTGGGTATTGTGAAATTTAGCTCTGTTTCTATTGGGTAGTGGTCTCCAAAAAGGGAAGGAATTACTTCCCAGTGTTTTATGTGTGAAAACATAGCCTGCATGCAGATGGACAGATCCGGCCTCCCCAGGTTCTTCCCCGACTCATACGTTGGTGGACTGGATGAAGAGTTTAGAATAACTCGTTGATACGCTATGACTCTATCGATAAGAACTTTTCCCCTGGTGTCGTCACTCCTATAGCCCCAAAGCTGACTGTGAGCGCTAAAATCACCAAAAACCAACTGCAATGGGCTCTGATTTTTAGAACCCAGCCAGTTCTCAATATCCTCATCAAAGTCAGCACTCGGGGGCTATACAGGCTGCCAATGCTTAAGGTTAAAGGCGTAAGGTCTAAATTTATAAAAACTGAGTTATAGTGTTTAGAAGAGAGATTATGTTTTAAGTTTTGGTCTAAGATTAAAATATGGGCTTTTTTAGAGCTTGAACTATAGCATGGTGCTGTTCGAGGAAGTGATAGAGGTCTATTTTCATAAAGGTATGCATCTTGAAGACAAACCAGGGAATAGTCCGAGTCTGAGAGGAATTTCATAAAAGCAGTGGTTTGTGATCTGTTGTTCTGTAAATTTTGTTGAATTAATTTGAATTTTTACCTCTAAAGACAATGACGCTAGCGCTTCTTGTTTCTTTCGCTGACACACGCTGCAGGATGGATCGTAAGATGGATGTTTTTCATATAGTCCAGCTTTCCTATGGTCCCCCTTGTAGTAGTCGAGCACTTTTTTGCAGTTAACACACTCTTCTTTTCCTGAGGCACAATCCTTGATGTTGTGGCCTTTGCCACATTTAGCGCAGGCCTCTGCATTCTGGCACACTCTTGCTGTATGTTTTATTTCCTGACAGTGATAGCACCTTTGAATGAAGATATACCGTCTTACCGTGCACCGGTTAAATCCTATGCACAATTTTCCTGCCATTAGTTGCAGTGCATCTCTCTCCAGTAGCTGCAACACCAAGTGCGAATTTTCCTCGCCCTCTCTTCCTTTCAATATTCTTAACAGCTTATATTGCACCTTCCTCCTCAGAGCTCTTTCCAAAGCCGGATAGAGTACTTGTTTTTCATATAGCTCTTGTTGCTCTTCTAAGTTGTTCAGTGAACTGTCTGCTTCTCTTTCGACGTTTTTCTGTGTGACTACTGGGGCTCCAAAGACTATCATTCGGGCTGTTTTCGGGTTTGGTTCTTTAATATCCAGTTTTTCCGCCATATCTTCTGCAGTGCAGATTTTATCTTTCACCTGTTCCAGGTCAAATTTGTTTTTACATGTTATTATTATTTTATTTTGTTTAGTTGTGTGGCGGTCTACTGGTGGTAATTCAGCCATATTCATAGAATTGAGAACTTTCTTTATTATTGGCATTTTTGTTTCCTTGTCTTTTGGTGTTAATATTAGTGTCGGTCTTTCTTGTGGGAGCGGTGGAAAAATTTGTCATTTCTGCATATGTTGGTCGGTCATTTTCTATTGCTGTTTCTTCCTCTCTATGATTAATTGAATCCTTTCGGTTTTCTGCCTGAAGAGTGGTAACATGTTCGACGAGTCTTTTTTCCATTTGTTCATGGTTCTGTTGTATGATTTTGTTCATATCGTTCATCAATTGATCTTCTCTTTCGATTTTATCTTGTTTTGTCTGTTTGATTAACTCTTCTTGGAATTTAATTCTTTCGCTGAGTTTCGTTATTAAGTGATCTTTTTCTTCTGTCTGTTGTTTGAGCTGCTTAAAGTTTTTGATTTCTAATGACATGGTATTCTTTATCTTTACTTCTTTGTTTGACGCTAACTACGTTTGTAGTTGGTGCATGAGTACTAGTACCTGGTCTGCAATTTTCGACAACGTGTCTCGTTCTTGGTGTTCTACCTTCTCAGCCTTGTCGTGTTGTCTTACGCTTTCTTTCTCTATTTCCACCACTTTCTCTTCCAAAAAATTTCGGTATTTTTGTGCATTTTCATTGCTTCCTTTGTCGCGTTTCTTTTGATGTCTAAGCATCTGATCTATTAAAACCAGTATCGTCATTCGTGATGCTGTTTCGGCGTCAAATGGCAACAGTTCATCTCCCGGCTGGTAATTTTTGTTTGCTCGCTGTGGTAGCTGTGTTTCTTTGTCGTTAGACTTCACCCCGTCTTTATTTGATTCTGTTATGACAGAGGAATCATTCCTTTGCGACTGCAACTCTTTTTCATTTCGCGGATCGCCCTGTTTCATTGTGAATATATATTTTTATAATTTCAGTAGATAAAAATACATCAGATTTTCTCTATCAGCTTATGTCTTCTATTGTGACTTTTTCGGTCCTGATTATACTGTTTGCACAGCGTTTTCACTTAGTATAATTAATTCACTTTTTCAATTATGGCCCAGGCATCACCAGGACCCAACCATGCTTTTTGAAGGAAAGGGAAAATAGAAGAGTTTAAAGTAAAAATCAGTGACCTAGATCACCATAAATGACTAAGATAAAAAATTAATGATCGGACAGCGGGGGGTTTTAGTAATCTTAAGGGGAAAAAATATAGAGAGGGTTTGGAAGATAAGTTACGAAAACTAGGGGACATAATTTTGAAGAAAACTGACAAAAAAAATAAAATAAAATAAATAAATAGATAAACACATAAAAAGAGTTTCAATGCTCATATACCTCATTGCTCTCGATGTGCCATTTACAAACATTTTTCTCTTGGTTACTTTCAAGTTCTTTTCATTTAATCTTTATTTACATTTATGTACACATTGTTGACAAGTTTATTCAAGTTTCCTGTTTCTCTCCACCAAACCTTACTAATGATATGTGGTATGTCCTGTGAATGTTTTTCACATTTGATAATTACGCATTTTGCCATAGGTAGTTTCACAAAATGTCTAATATCAACTGTAGACCTGTCCTGCAGTTTTGAGGTTTTTCACTGAAGTAAAACCCTGACAGGGAATATTAACAACTAAATGAACTTTTTAAGGCTTGCCTGTGATTGAAAGAAGTTCATGCTGCACTTGGTATGATAAAAAAGAAATCGTGGGGGAAGTTGAGGGAGTAAATAACGTCAGGGATCACGAGTGTTCAACGAGGATTTTAATTTGATATGTCACCTGCCATGTTTCAGAGCTTATTTAAAAGAAGTTGAAAAGTTAACCCTTTTAGAGTCCCCTTACAATACCAAAATGGCATGTAGCATATGCAATTGTGAATTTAATCAATGAAGTTTAAAATACTGGCTTCCTGTACGACTCTCTATAAAATTTTGAGAAATGACTGAAAATGCGCCTTAAAGAGCCTACTACTTCCTAAATTGTGAGTTGAAATACGGGATGAGATCATAGATGAAGAGCTTATGTCATGACCTTTCTGTGGACACCAAACTTGAGGGTTTTCAAGCACCTTCCAAAAAACTCCTAAAAACGCCCCCTGGAGGCAAAAAAAACTAAAAAAAGGAAACGAAAGTCAGGGTTGTGGAGCTTAGGTCAAGACCTAACTATAGATATGTCACATGACCCCCCCCCTGTAACAAAATTGTAAAATCCCCCCCCTCCCCGCGGTTCCCCCCAGGTGACAGCTAAGGAAAAATGGTGATAGCCAATCGATGCCCCTTCCCAAAAAACATCTGACATACGTACATGTGGCCCCCTCCGATCAATATTTCGCTTAAAAAAGACGAATTTTGAAAATTACTCTTTGCAAGTTCCGGTTTGCAACAATATCCCTAAAGAGCCTACTACTGCCTAAAATATGGGTTAAACTAGGGGATGAGATCATAGATGAAGAGCTTATGTCATGACCTTTCAGTGGACACCAAACTTGGGGGTTTTCAAGTACTTTCTAAAAAACGCCTAAAACGCCCCTGGAGGCTAAAAAAAGAACTAAAAAAAGAAAGACAGGAATGTGGAGCTTAGGTCAAGTTCCGGTTTGGAACAATTACGAAATAAAGGATGGAAAAGACTATCGAAGTAACTTGCACAACAAGGGAAGCGCTGAGGGGGTTAAATAACTAACTTCAGTAAAAATGTGCCTGCAAGGGGTTAGGAACTTCTGAACTCTTGAAACACTGCAAACCCCAAAGGGTAAAGTGTGTAATGTACTGTCATGAATAAGTGGTGATTTATTGAAGCAATTGAAAGCAATATTTATGAAAATTACCCATGATTCTCTGTATTTCAGTTAGTGAAATAGTGTCGGAAACTTAACAGACACCCAGAGCTACCCATAATTCAATGCTAACTTTATAAATACCTCCCGTGTACAGATTGTACCATATCTATTTTAATTATTAAACGTCACTCGTTGTGCTAATTAGTTTGTGGCAACACCCTATGATGATTCCAATTCTTAGCCTTCTGGAAATACAGCAAATTGGCTCTCTTTGTAATAATTATCTTCATTACAACTTTCAATCTTTAACTTTTACCATTATTGTGAGTACTTTGTACTCCCAATACTTTTCTTAAATGTAACTGAGCACCTTTTGTACTATATTTAAGATCACGTGTTATCAGCACAATTCTTTCTTAATGTACTAAAAATAATTTTGTTTTGTTAATTGAATGTTTGCAATCATCACTAATTAATATTTGATATAACCCAGCAGATTTCAATTTAAATGTTTCTAAGAAGGCTCAAAATTTGCGCAGGGATCTACTCTTTTCTAATAGATCGTAATGCATACACACACAGACACACACACACACAAACACGCACACACACACACACGCATACATATATATATATGTATAATTTCCATGGTTAACACAGACACTCTTATAAATTTTCCGAATCAGCATATTTTTAATAGAATCACGGCGGATTTCAATCACACATATACAAATAAATAAATCAGCTTAACTTCTGTATCTATGACTCAGTAATTTTTGAATTGAACACTTTTACCGAAAGTTTGGAATATCTGCTAGTCACTGGTCTCGCCTTCGTGTTTATTGTGGGAATCTTTTAGTCACATGGAATGCTACACTTTTTGATAATTATTCTTAATTCGAAGCACATGGCTGGTCCATCAAAGAGTACGATGAACGGTTTTAGTTTTCCCTTTTTAATAACGTTAATTCTTTGGACAGACTAATGAACTTAAAAGCATCAAATAATTTCCATTTCCTCAATATTTTTCTATGTGACACTGCACGTCCTTTACAAAATCCTCTAAAGTATGTTATTTTTAGTTGGATGAAAGTACATTCCAATATAGCTGTATACCGATTAGAGGATTTCGTATTGTTTATAGGTACAGTTAGTAATAATTGGTTGCACAAACACTTTTGCTATAAACTAGTCAGTGACTGAGGCCTAAATGGGGGACTTGCACTCGTTCTAATAATGCAGATCTAACAGGGAGAGGGCCAACCTTGTTAATCACAGATTTTGATTATTTTAATATATGTTGTAGGGTAGACACCCCTTAGTGTCAGGTTCAAAGGATTTTATCCAATGTCCCTTAGTTCTTGAAAAACCGGGGGGTCTAATATTAGTACACAACTTAAATACTTACTTCGCAACCACAATAGTAGGTTAGTCGTAGCTCAGTTGGCATGGCGTTTGCCGGCTGATCCGAGGGCCCAGGTTCGATACCGGAATGCGGTGCGTTTGTTTTTCTCAGTTTTTGTTTTATAAATATAGTTGTAATTATAATTTAATAAATTCAATTAAAAATTTTAACATCATACATTAATTATAATGTTAACAAATTTAAATTTTTCATTTCTTATTTGTAAACTATTATTTCTCATCCATTAGAGAGGTTTAAAAAGAAATTGGATCTATTATTGAATGATAAAAATTCCGAAATCATGACAAATTTTGTTGTGGTGCCATGTAGTTATGATAAAAAAAATGAATATTCAAATATAATAAAAATTAAAGCAGAAAGAAGATAAAAGGGAAAACAAAATAATTGAAAGCGCAAGCATACTTATTAGAAATTTAAAAATCTTTAATATGCAAAAAATCGGTTGTAATTTAATTCTGATGCTAATTTTTAATATAATTATGCTTTTTACTTTAAAAACAGAATAATAGTATTACCTCATTGACTTCCTTTGTTAAAGCAATGCGGAAATGGTGTTTCTTTAAAATCAAGAATTGACACAATTACTCAATATCATTGCATCGATAAAGAATATATGAAATACATTTTAAAAGGGATTTAAAAAAAATAACTGTTTTATGATGTTTTATTACAACTATTTAGTTAAAAGTACAAAATTAAATAGGTTAAAATTATAATTGATATACAATATTACAAAATTTAATTGACAATGAGATTATTAAGTTATACTTACTAGTAAATTTGTAAAAAAAAAAAAAAAAAAAAAAAAAAAAAAAAAAAAAAAAAAGAAGAGAAAAACAAATGTTGCGCATTCAGGTATCGAACCCGGGCCCGCGACTCAGCCGGTAAACACCATACCAACTGAGCTACGACTGACCTATCATTTTTGTTGTAAAGTAAGTGTTTAAGTTGTGTACTAATATTAGACCCCCTGGTTTCTCAAGAACTAAGGAGCATTGGATAAAATCAGTTGAATCTGACACTAAGGGGCTTCTACCCTACAACATATATTAAAATAATCAAAATCTGTGATTAACAAGGTTGACCCTCTCCTTGTAAATGTACGAAAAATGGGTATACATTCAAATCGAATTTTATTTTTTCTATAGAGTGTCTTTTTTTAAATATCTGTTTTAACAAGCAACTATTGTAACGAATTTTGTATTCAAATAGGGACCAAAATTATTATTTATGGAGAAAACTTAAAAGCAAAAATTTATTTATAATTTTTGTATGGCTTTTAAATGTTTGCTGAGAATTTGAAGCTATATTTTCTTGGAAATAAATGTATACATTTTTTACTAGTAATGCACTGTTTTTACCATTATGCAACTGATCGTAAAAATATTAATTCTTTAATTAATAAATTTGGCAATCATTTTATATATATTTTTAATTTGGACGTATGCTAAAAACGTATTATACAGCTAATTATGTATAAATACGTTTCTAGAAACATATTTCGCAAAATGTAGCAAACAAGTTTCTAACAAGCACTACAGATTTAAGACCCACTGAATCGTCTTTCAAACACCCCTTAATGATACATTTGAAGTAACTGGAACTGAGTTTTATTTAAACGGAAATTTTTTTTGGAAAAAAAAAACGGATTTTTTTTTTTCCCCCAGTGATATTTTTAATATGTCTGATATTCCTCTTCTAACACAAATGGACAACATCATATATTTCGCACATAAAAGTTCAATTCAACTGTGAAAAAGAAATGTATTGAGAAATAAAAGCAGTATAAAGAAAATGAAATTTAAAACCTTGAAACACATATACATATATTACATTAATTATGTTGTATTCATAATTCCAGATTTTTTATAATGCTGCTTTTTTGTTATTTATAAAACTTGATAATGCCGTGAATACTTATGTTTATAACTTTCTTTTCGAGGATGTTAATAAAACATGACCATTTGATTTAAATTGTTTTCCATACAATTATAATAATGATATTAAAACACCATAAGTAACTGATAGATAGATTTTCCTGCAGAGTTTAATTTTTTTAAATATATTAAGAATAAAAAATATAAAACCGATTTTCTATTTTCAATATGTTCATCTAAGCGTTTATTAATATTCAGTGAATTCTTGAAATAGAGGGCGAATCTAAATTTTCGACAGGTGGCATGGATTTTGCGTTCTAATAAAATCTTTATTTTTAATGGTCATGTACTGCTTAAGTTAAATTTTCTTGAATACAGAGTGATTCAAAAAAGATGGAAAAATTTTTAAGAGAGGATAGTACACACACAAACAAACATTTTGTATCAAAGAATGCATGGTCGAAAACTAAATGTAAAAAAGTTAGGGGGCGCCAAAAGTTATGTTCTTATACGAGGCAAAAACACACAATGAACGGTTAAGTTAAGTTACGAAAACAAATTTAATGGCATTTGATTACAATAAGTGTTCAAAACATTGACCGGCAGCTGTTATGCACGCAGTACAAGGGCGAAGAACAGATTGACGAATTTTCTGAAACACACCAGGCACCACCGCGTTCGCCAGATCTTTCATGTCTCGATTTTTTTTGTGGGGACAGCTAAAGGCTCTTGTGTATGAGACTCCCATTGAATCCACAGAAGAACTTGTAGCCAAGCTTTCGGCTGCTGTAGGGGAAGTTCGCGATATGCCTGGTGTGTTTCAGAAAATTCGCCAATCTGTTCTTCGCCGTTGTACTGCGTGCATAACAGCTGCCGGTCAATGTTTTGAGCACTTATTTTAATCAAATATCATTAAATTTGTATTCGTAACTTAACTTAATCGTTCATTGTGTGTTTTTGTCTCGTATAAGAACATAACTTTTGGCGCCCTCTAACTTTTTTACGTTTTGTTTCGACCATGCATTCTTTGACACAAAATGTTTGTTTGGGTGTGTACTATCACCTCTTAAAATTTTCCCCATCTCTTTTGAATCACCCTGTATACATTTCTAGAATTGCAACGGATTATGCAAAAAAAAAAATACTATTTTTATTAACAAAATTTATTATAGAGAAATTTTACTTTCTGTCTTATCGACATTTATTTGCAATAAATATGACTTAACATTTGTACTTATTTTTTTGCAGTAGTGCATCAGTGGAAACCGTGCAAGTGCAGACGAGGGCTGCGGAGTTGGAGTTGGAGTAGGAGTCGTCCATTTTAAAAGCAGGGCTGCGTTGTCGGCGTCGGAGCCAGGCCCATTTTTGAGCGAAAAAGACGAAGTCGGATCTGCTAAAATTCCCGGAACCGGAGTCAAAGTCGGAGTCGTCCCTTTATTCCCACCGAATCCGCAGCCCTGGTTAAGACACATATATTATCGCCGATGGAAATGAAGGTTCAAAACCAGATGAGCAATTTGAGTCTAGATCTCAACATTAGCATCAATTTCAGTTGCAAACAAACTTGGATGCAAACATCGAAATGCTGAGAATAAAGAGTTTCGGAATGTTTTTTCACTCCGTGATATTTTAGCACACATTGATATTTTTAATATGTCTGATATTCCTCTTCTAACAGTAGTAGTAGTGATGTTAATATTGAATTCTGTAAGCGCAGTTATTTCAGTTTCCAATTCATCTTCCATTGAAGTTAAATGTATCCTTGCCTTCACCCTTAAATGCCTGGTGTTGCTTTTCGGCAACATACCCAATTTAGGCTCTAAAATACTATTAGAATAATATTGAAGCTATAATGCCTATGCTACCAATAAGATTCATTCATTCTGAAAATATTATTAAATCGATTTTCAACGTGTAGATGGCAACACTTCTGCTGTTTAAAATTAAAGATAGATTTATTTTTTTCAATTGTTTATACTTGTTCTTTTTGTTTTGTTTGGGAGCTTGCTAAATACCCTATTTTGACCTGCAGTGAGCAAGTAAAATTTATTTCTTATTATAGTTCCTAAAATTCTTGTGTGTTTAATATTATAGAATTTTATCAAGGGAAATTATTTTTTCAATTAAACACCAGTAATGCCGATTAGTAACAAACTGTGTTTCAGCCGTAAACTATACTTAAAACAAAATATGATTTTTTAAAGTATTTTCCCATGATTTATTTAAAAAATGAAAGCCGAAAAACATTATTACAATGATTTATGAAAAGTCAGACATTTAAGGGTTAAATATTATAAATCAAATTCTAACTTCCCTACAGGGAAAACCATAAGCTTCCAGAAACTATCCATAAGCCTCCTTTCTTTAAATCACCTGTAACATTTCATATGCTTCATCGAACAATTTTGTCAGGCGAAAGCACGATTTCATATTGATCAGCTCGACTAACTTCTTTCCTTTTCTTATTCAGAACTCGGAACAATCTCTATTAAGAGAAATGTCACTATTTTTTTTTTTTTACATTTTTTTTTTATTATTATCTTGGAAATTTTGTTATCTCCTCTTCGCAATGTGTTTTTTCTTGAAATTGGGCTAGTAATCTACCGCGAGCATAATTTGTAAAAACTTGCGTATGCAAAAAAGACTGCTCCTGGGCTTCCGTATTTGATACTAGAAGTGTCAGAGCTTACACGCCAGTGATGTACAGTCGTGGAAAAAAATAAACACCCCCTACTAACTCCTCAACAAATTATCGTAGAAGAAAGTTACTGGTACCGAACGTTTTGAAATAAAGTCTGCTTTTAAATGATGTATATAAAATTTGCTTAGGGGGCCATCTACATATTAAAACGAATCGAAACTTCATTTTTTTTTCAATGACAATACCCAATTTTAACAAGATGTTTCAAATCTTCGGTTCAAACTATGCCAAGACACTGAATTTCAAGTCATTTCAATGATAAGTTTTTGAATTATAAACATTCAAAATTTAGTGCTTCTAATGTTAAATTGCATTTTCATATTTTTTTTTTATATCTCCAGAAATTATGCTCCCAATGTGCTAATTTTTTTTGTAGCAATATTACTAATATACCCAAACATAAATACGCTGAATTTGCAAATTTTATAATTTTATGATATGAATTATGAATTATGAAATTAATATTCGAAAAAATTATGAATTGCAACCTACAATTTTTTTGATGGATTTAGATTTATTAAGTCCGGCTTTATGTAAATCCGAAATTTCACATTTTTCATCCAAGTAGTTTTCAAATTATGCTTAAAAAACGCCAAAATGATGGTTTAAGGGGCCGTCTATAGTAGAAGTGACTAGATATTTTGAAATTTCTTCTGCTGTCCTGTAATCTAGCAGGCTTCATTGACTTCTTAAGGTGCCTTTATCAAGATGGAGGCTCTCTCGGTTAACAATCGATTTCCGAACTTCAATTTGGATACAACCCTTAAAATACGCTCGTTTTAAAATAATTAATTTCTCAGAAAATTATGGTACGAATTGCATAATTTTTTTTTATAGATTAATTGAAGGATGTAGAGTTCATTTATGCTGTCAGAATTGTGTACTGCTATTGAAAAAAAAACAAAGTTATGGTTCGTTTTAATATGTAGATGGTCACCTAAGCAAGTTTTATCTATATCATTTAAAAGTAGACTTTATTTCCAATCGTTTGGTACCAGTAACTTTCTTCTACGATTATTCTACGTTAGTGGGGGGTGTTTACTTTTTTTTTCCACGACTGTACCTCTACAGTTATAAATACATAAAGCATCCCATAGTTCTTATACGTTAACACTCTAATGCCCATGGTTATTCATTAAAATGTAATTTATATTGTAAAATTCTGGGGTGAATTCGGAATATGGGAATAAAAATATTCAATAAATCGGAAAAAACTGATAATAACATAAATGGGCACTATTGGGCTACTATGGGCATTATAGGTTTAAACGAAGAATGTGCTATAAAAGAAAATTCGTGCACAATATATGTATTATACAAATAAATAAATTATTATCTTTCTTAATTAATCAGCTGTCCTATAATTTTTACTTGTTTTGCATTTATTCGGTTTCTTTCTAAACAGATAATGTTTAAAAAAATGATATAATTCAATGTATTTAATATCTTTAATCTTCATATAAACAAGGGACAAAAAAAAATTTAACTCCGATAATCTGCCGTAAATTAGATTTTGCAGAATACTTTTAACATGATATAATAAAAAATGAATCATAAACCTTGAAAGAGTATATTGAAACTTTCTTTGTGCTTTCAAACAAACCCTAATGAAACGACAAAATTTAAATCTTTAATGATTTTTCATTAAAAAAATATTCTGTTGAAAAAATGCATTCACTGGAGGAAGAAGCAATGTAGTCTAATTAGTAGTATTTGGAGGGGTTTTTTTGCTTGATAAATAAAAAAAAGAAAGTGTAAGGAAATAGAAACTTAGAATTTAGGATTTTTTTAGTCTCTATGATATATCCTACATTTTGTTTTAAGCATAAAGTCAGTAATTGCACTTGACTAAACTAAATTTATTTAAAGTTATCTTATACGGAATTAAGATAAGCTATTGTCATTGCTCTTAAGCATTAATTGCTTTTATTGAAGCTATTATTATATAATGTTGTTGCAATTAGAATTATTTACTAAGGGGTCACTGAACTCTTAAATATTTAAAATTTTTGAAATTTCATTTTTGTTTAGGTGTTAAACTCCTGCCTTTTTCGAACATTTTGATGTAATTGTTACCTTGAAATTGGCATTAGAACAGAAGTTATAGCTTTTTCAATTATACCAGCTCAATAGCTGAAGCGGTGTTTCTCAAACATTGAAGTCATTTTTCTTCAAATGACGTTTTTGATCATAACGCGCACGATATCTCAAACACTTCAGAATGTATTTTTATGAAACTTTCAAAACGCATGTTATTTTGCATAAACTGAACCTAAAATATATTTTTTTTATTTTTCAAAACTAATATTATTTTAGGTGATTATATTGTACAGATTTCCAAAATTTTGCATTAGCTAAATACATTAAATCCTATATCGCTATGCATTAAATACAAATTTATTTAGGTTCAAGGTAATAACTACAATCTCAAGTATAAGTAAGTACCAAAATTTTCATTCTAGTTGCAAAATTTATGTTGAAATCCTTCGCATAATCTGTTAAGTCGATTTTCTGCTTATCAAGTATCTGACAGTTTGCAGCGCCCTGTAAATGCTAATTCTGCATCTTGCGATTAAATACATGAGATGAAAGAAAATACTTATATTGTTAATTTCAATTAAAATTGTGTCTTAAAATCAAATAAATTTTAAGATATTAAATGTTAAAAATGGTATTTTTTTTTAATTTTAAGAGTCCTGAGACCCCTTAATTACTACAAACTGTACGATGATTTATTTCCTCTCGCGATTCCTTAAAATGTTAAACAATAAAGGCTGAGACGTACAACATGAGATAATTGACATTTTAACTACTGCTACGTACATTCCGTAGGTGGTTGAAATTGCGCAGGATATATATGGTCCTTTAAATTGAGTTAACTTTAAACTATTAACTTTTAACTTTAAACTATTTAAAAAATAATTTTTGGTATATTTAATTAGGCAATTTCTGTGAGTAAATAGATCCGTGATTACTATTTAGGAAATATACTCTAAAGAGGTAAATGCTACTGCGTAGATTATAATAGTCAAAAGTGTACGATTTCTTTCTTTAAATGCATTGAATACTATACAATTTTCTTGGTTAAAGTCTATTTAGTAGATATTGAGAATAGAGTAAGGTTTCTGTTCTATAGCTTCTATAATTTTTACAAACTCGGCTTGAAAATTATGTCAATTCGGGAGTCTATAAAAACTTCCACACTGCTTGAGGACCTGTTCAATCATTTTAAATGTTGACTTTTATCATTAGTCATGAAATTCTAACCTTTAAATTGTAATATTAAGAAGTCTTACAGGGAAGACTTTTGAAACGGAAAGAAACTAAATCACTGTAATATTTTTAGACATAGCCGCAAACCAACAACCATATGAAACATATGAAAATAAAATAATAATTGTATTATTTTGCAGTTTATCATCTCAAGATACCATTTACCAAAATAACACAGATGAATAATATATATATATATATATATATATATATATATATATATATATATATATATATATATATATATGTTCGTATTTAAAATTTCAAAGTTTTGCCATTTTGTATATTCTCAAGTATTTTGTATTCTCAAGTTTAATTTTTTAACATAAATTAATAAAAGACGTAATGTTCAATTTAATCTCAAGTTACGTTTGTTTCTGTAGCTATTTTAAGTTTAATATGTAATTGATATTATTTCTTTCTTACTGTTTTTACGACTAAACTTAAAATAAAACCATTTCAATTTACATAGCGAGAAAGGCAGCACATACATACAAATCTATACACATACAGTATTCCACAAAAGTAATCGTACAGGACGTATTTTTAGTAAAATATGAAAAATTAACCATGAGGAGTGCAAATATAATTGAATTAACAAAGCATAATTACTTAATAATAGTTTTTACTATATTATACAAGAAAATTTAAAAAATAATTTCCTTTAGAAAGTTTCAAAATAAAAATACATAAAATATAAGCTCAAAATGCATTCACAAAAGTCTAGGTGCACATAGAATTTTTTAAAAATTATTAAAGGAACACCTTTTCTAATATTTAGTTGCATATCCTTTTATTTTCAGGATTGCTTTAAGTCTGTTTATAATAGATTTTACCGGATTTTCTGCAATATTTTTCTTAATTTCATTCCATTCTACAAATAAACTTTTCAACTATTTTTTTAATTATATCATAACTGTTTACTTGCTGCTGTAAGATACTCTATAAATGTTTAATCGGATTTAAGTCTGGAATTTGTGAATGGGTGGCAAGTACAAGGGGGCCATTGTAGAGCAGCAATAATCGGACAATATGAGCAATGTGCTTGGGATCATTATCTTACTGGGTGTAACAGTTCTGCGAGACACCTAACTTTTATGCACTGTCCTCCAAATTTTATTTTAAATATTTAACTATTGAAGTCTGTCCATCATAGTTTCAGTGAAATCTAAATTACATACTCCTGAAACTGACATACAGTCCCAAGTCATTACAACTATTCCAACCTGCTTTGCGGTTTTTGTAGCATATCTGGGATTCAGTGCATCATCCTTTCTTCTCCAAAGTCTAATTAGTCCATTTATGCAGAAAATATTAAACATAGACTCATGTGAAAAAATTATAAGTTTCAGAAATGAATATAAAGATTTTCTGGCAAACTCTTCTTTCTGCTGATCGGAGAGATGTACGGTTTCCTCTTTGCAGATCTTGATCTAAACACAGCATTATTAATAATACTGTTGATAATTTCTGTATGTATTATTTAATTGCCATACTTTTGCAATTCTTCTGTTATTTTTCAAGCACTCATTGAGGGATTTTCTGCAATGTAGAGTACTATTATTCTAACATCTCTCACTGATAATTATTTAGGAAGGCCGTTTCAAGCTTTATTTACAATTTTTTTGTACCTATTAATTAACTTTTTTATGATGGAATGGCTTCGTCCAAGTCTCTGTGTGTCCCTTATAATTCCGGTAGGACCGCCTCATTTAAATGTGTAATTGTTGAAAAATACTAATGCAGGGTTACCACAGTAGCGCCAAATGTTGGGACAAAAATAAATTTTCATATAAGAAGCCAACTTGGCAATAGCTGTCTAATTCGGCAAAATTCCCATTTAAAACCGTTAACTTTTCTTAAAGGTGGTCACCGCAATTTAATTTAAACTCCGCTCTTTTAAGGTTTTTTATTTTTTTTTTTTCAAAATCTATGGGTGAGAGTATAAATGTAATATACGAAAATGTGCATCTTTACATCTTCCTCCCGATGCTACTAATAAAATAACCGCCAAGACGACGCTGTACTGTCTGAGCTATTAACTGCGCGATTTTAATGTGCTTATGGTACATTTTTAGTATAAGTGCCTTGGCGAAGAAGGAAATTTGGCAACATATTTTCCGGGAACATATCCACTGTTTCATTTTATATACACACGCATTTTTTCGATATTTATGCGATTTATTTAACATAAAAAAGCCATTTATCTAATTTTATACAGAAACAGAAGTAATTTCTACATGAAAAACATCAATATTATATATAATACATATATAAACAAACAAAAATGCTCATCAAGTTTGTTTTCATAGCAATGCATATGATTTGACAACAAATCTCACTTTATGATGCCCGAATTACACAATCTTTTTTTTTTAAAACGCCAAAGCCCCTATAGTGGAAAAGTACCAAATTGTCTATTTTTTGCGCTATCTGCGATATAGTTTGTACTATATCCAAGGGGGAGGGAAAGTTTAAACATTAAATATTAAAGTTTGTATAAAGCAGTATAAGACTAAAAAATTAAGAATAGTACAAATGCAAAATAAGACTAAACAAGAAAGAAAAAGTATGCATTAAGCACATATTAGGAAACACTTTCAACATTTCCTGAATGATTTAACAAAACTTCGTTATTTAGAGGAATAAGGTAAATAAGATAACTAAGTAAACATTTTAGAAAACGCATAAAATTTTTAGAAATCGATTTCAGCAGTTACTGTCCATAGCCAATAGCACCGTTATTACACGCCACTATTTAGCTAAAATTTAGTTTAAACTAAAACACTCTTAACACTATTGAAATCTCATTTCCAGAAATTATCATCCATAGAGGGTTATGTATCCAATTCTTTGCTGGCCCTGTATATCATTTTATCTATATTCTACAAACATTTCTTAGTAAACTAAATGCAGTACTTGTTATCCCATGGACCAATTTCGACAATTTATATAAATCGCCAAACCACTCGCCGAATTATACAAATTGACATATTTTTTACTTTAAATAACGAAAGAAAAGAGCAATTAGTATAACGTTAATAAAAATATTAATACAACGTCGAAATAAAAATCACTTGATGACGTAAACACGTGTAACCTGCTTAAAGTCAAGTGAATATGACACTTACGATCAACCATTATTGGCACTTAATCTTACAGTTTGGCGATAGATTTTTGGTCTACGGGATAAATAAGTTGTACCCTAAATGCAGTTCAGAGTAAAAATCCATAACTCCTTTAAAAACCACCTTTAAGCATTTTACTCTCATACTCAGTATCCCTTACGAATTCTTTTGTGTAGCCTTGTATATGAACTATAGCATTTATATACATATAATAGCATGCCTAAATATAGTGAAACATAAAAGCGCATATCATAATTAAAAATGCATTTCCAGCAGTCATCGCTTATGTACAGTACTTCGGAGAAAAGTTTCTTGGCGAGAAAGAAGTTTGGCAACGCATTTTCTCACAACCTATTTACTGTTTCATACTCACAAGCACTCTTCCCATATGTATACAATTTATTTAATATAAAAAAAAACTATTTATCAATTTTTATAAAGAAACAGAAGTAATTTTTTCACAGATGTCATATACGCATCGGGATTGGCGTAATTTTTTTTATGACGCCAATTTGGCAAAAATCTCGCTTTCGAAATCAGTTACAAATATATTTTTAAATTATTTGCTATTATTTTGAAAAGGAAATAACAATAAATAGATAAAAGGTTAACTGATAACTATAGAACAAAACAGTTTATATAATAATAATAAAAAAGTAAAAGTAAATAAACAATCCATTAATAAATAATAAAAAAAACATTAGCCGGTTTACCATATAAGGCAAAATAACACCATTTTGGCGCGAGTTAGATACCCCGGTGCATATATGACATCTGTGCCGTAATTTATAATATAAAAAATATTATATAAATTTAGAAATGAATTTTTTATGTATATAAATAAACATATAAACAAAAATAAAAGTTCATTAGATTTGTTTTCATACCTGTTTATATATTTTGGCAACAACTCACTTTCTGATGCCCGAACTACGCCAAGATATTTTTTTAAATGCAAAGTGCCCTATATTGGAAAAGTACCTAAATAAATAATTAATAATAATAAATACATGTATAAACAAAAATAAAAATTCATCAGGTTTGCTTTCATAGCTGTTTTGATATTTTGACAACATATCTCACTTTCTGAAGCCAGAATTGCGCCAAGCTTTTTTTTTTAAATGCGCTATAATGGAAAAGTATCTAAATAAATAATTAATAGAAATAACCCATTATATAAACTAAAACATTTTATTTCGAGATCAAAGAATTGTTTTCAATTTCGATTAAAAAATACATATATCCTAGGATAACTTCAGTTGAAATTAGATTGACAGCTTAATATCTCATTTCATAAACCTTACCAAACAAACGTGATTGATTCATTCATCGCGAACCGTAAAAGAATATTAAACAATTGAGGTTATCATTCACAAAGTATCAATGGACAATATTCTTATGACGTCATAGTAGGTAAAATGGTGGCGGTATCGTTTGTTTATGGTTTGAATTCACAAAGATTTTATTTTGCAGTTTCTCTTACTTACATTATTTTATTGTCATATTTACGAGCTCATAACAAAAGCATATTTTTTCATTATTGAGTTATTAAATAACTAGCTAACTTGCCCGGCGTTGCCCAGGTACATAAAAAAACTGCACGAATCGCGAAACACCTCTGAAAATCACAATAAGATATTGCAAAAAAAATTTAAATTGCTGCACAAATTTCGAAAAGAGAAAGAAAAATTATATATTGTGCTCGAAGATTGAAAGTTGGCACAGATGTCATATTCGCCCCATATTGTCCCGATTTTTTTCTGTCGCCAATATCATATAGGCAACAGATACTTAACTGGCGCCAAAGTGTCGTTATTTTGCTTAATGTGGTAACCCGGATTATGTTGTTTATGCTGTTGATGATTTCGCCAAATTGGCAACCGAAAAAAATCGCGCCAATCTGGGGCGAATATGACATCTGTACCTGAAAGGTGATTCAACTTCTATCAACGTCTTTCACTAATGTGGAAAATTGGTATTAAATCGCTAAAATACACTAAAAATCACATACAAAATACCCGAAAAATTCGAAAATTGTTATACGAAATCCGAATAAACTTTATTGAAATGAAGGCAGAAATTACTTTAGTATTATAGGTCAAAAATGGAATGTCAAAAAATTGCAGCAGATCGCGAAGAAACGTAAATATCGAATTAAAAATCACCTGATGATGTAACAAACATGTGTAAAGTGTTTAATGTCAAGTAAATTTGACATTTACGATCACCCATTATTAGCATTTAATCTTACAGTTTGGCGATATTTTTTTGGTCTACGGGATAATCAGGTAGAACCACAAATTATTTCTGTTAGTATTTAAAGGTAGATAAATAGCTCTTCTTTATATAAATAAATAAAATAAATATTGAAAAAAAAAATGCTTATATGTATATGAAAAATAAATAGTTTGCCAGTAAATATACGTAAAATTCACTTCACTCACCAAGGCCATTTTCTCTAACTCACCAAAGCCCATATATCAAAAATATACCAAATACTCTTCAATCTGTTGCCTGATACTAAGTAATCACAAAAATGTAAATAACTATTAGGCATAGATACGTTCCGGGTTTTGCGCGATTTTTTTTTCACGCCAATTTGGTGAAAACATCGTTTTTGAATACCAGTTACACATATATATTTAAATTATGTTCTATTATTTTAAAAGGAAATAGCAATAAATAATAAAAAGTTTAATTAATGTCTATAGAACAAAACAGTTTATATAACTGTAAAAAAGAAAATAAAAGTAAATAAACAACTTATTAATAAATAAACAACAATAGCCGAGTTACCATGTCAGGCAAAATAACGCCATTTTGGAGCCCATTTTGTACCATGGAGCGTATATGACACCTGTGCCAACAAAACTTTCAATAATATAGTAAATATGTCATTTGGTGGTGGCTTGATTATCGAAGATTATAAAATATGTGTGTATATGGCACATTTTTACATTAAAATTTAAATACTTGACTACATAGTTATAGTTTTAACTCCTTTTTATATAATTTACATTTGAATATAAAGATTTACTCCGAAATGTTCTCCTATATTTAAAAAAAAATTATTGCGACCTTCGCCTGGCTTATTTCACGCTTCTGCCTTTGTGGCTTAAAATTGCATTGTTTGGCGACCAAGGTAATAATTAATTAGCATGTAACTCACAAATAAAGCCTTTCTCCTGTAAGACATACGATCGGGAAATTACATAATAATGATAATTAAATTGAATAAAAAAATAAAGAAGGACTAAAAGACTGTTACTTAAATTTTATTTCTTCAAGTTTTTTCAGGCACATTTTTATTAACCTGGCGAAGCGAAAAATCGCCAAATAATGTATCAATTGCTTCTTTCATACTAATTTATTTTTAAAGTTTTATAAACATTCCTTTCATATTTAAATTAAATATTTTCATTTTATAAATTTTATCTCGCATTAAAAAGGTTTTTGATTTTTTTTTTTTTTATTAAAGAAATAACAGTTATTTTCTTTTAATTTGCGAGTTGTTTACATTATTTTCTAACGGATATAGCCATTTCAATTCATTTATCAACTATAATTTTCACCAAAATGACCACTGGCAACCCTTTCGTCGAAAATATCACTAAAATACAATAATCTAAGCATTGTATCATGTTACTTTTATTCACAATTTAATTTACTTGGATTTCCTTAAATATAATTAATATAATCCCTTAAGTTAATATTAGTTTTTGTTGCATTAAAATATTTCAATTTGTTCATTTTCTGTAAGCAAGTAATCCATATTGGTTTACAATGGAAGTCTATGAGAATTTGGCGAAATATTAGAGATATCGCCAAGTTGGCGTCACATTTGGCGACATACCGCCAAGTTGGCGATAAACTTGGCGGCGTTTGGCGACAGAACTGTGTCCCTCTACGGTAACCTCCTTATTAAATGCATTAAATGCTTTTCAATAATTGCATAGAAAATTCGCTAAAAATTCAAAAATCGTTGCACGAATTCCGAATAAACTTTTTTGAAAAGAGAACAAAATTTACTACATTGGGTTAAAAGAAAGAAACCATATTCTTCTCACTTATATAGTAAAATCGCCTCGAACCTTTAAAAAACGCTAAAAATCGCATAAAAAAATAAATAAAAAAAAATCTAATCAAAAAATCGAAAATCGGGCTTCGAGGTGCAAAACTTCATATATAGACGTACCTTTTCCCCAAATTTTGTAGCTCTACGTGCAGTGGTCTCTTCAGAACATCGTCGACACACTCACTCACTCACACATAAACTTCTTTCTTTATTGTTATAGAAGATGAAAAATATTATAAATGCATGATTTGAAAAAATTAAATAATTTTCTTTCTTAATACTAAAAAATAACATTGAAGTAACAGAGGGTTTAAGTTTAATATGTTTTTAACTGTTTAATTCTGTCGTAATATTCAAAATAACTGTATTTATTAGATTTCAGTAAACAACATCAGGGCCCGATTAAACTTTAAGTTAAGTTACGATTAAGTTAGAGGAATTACAATGTTATTTCAGGGCTTTACTTTTGGAGAAGCTTTTCTAAATTCCACATATACATGGAAAATCTTCAGTGTTACAAATATTATTCCTGGGACTGACATAACATTAGAACGGACGGAAACTTTACACGAGTTTTTGAAAATTCTTTATATAAGAAATTTTATTAAAAACTGGTTATTTCTTTGTTATAGCAGACCACACATTTATGATTATGATACGTTGCAGCCAATTTTGCATTTTCGTAACCAAGATCGAAAAGCACACACGTATAATACCATATAATACCATTTTATTAAATCTTATACGATAGATTAATAGTTTTTACTTTGCTTCAAGTGTGTAATTTATTTATTTTAAAGAATTAACAATCTAAATTGTCCAATATATGAATTTAAAAACAATGTAAACAAAGATAGAATAGACATGACTGCAAAAAGCCTCAAATCCTCACGTACTTGGAACCAAACTGTGCAGATTAGCGGTCTTCTACTGTACACAGTTTTTCATAAATGTGTTTCGTTCATAAAATGTGTTATTTTCATCTATCACTGCGGAACAAGCGAGAAAAACTCATAGTCTTGGACATGGGTTGTATATATCTTTATATCTACTTCTCCGTCATTTTTGACGGACTCTAGATTTCTAGTCTCACTATAAGATTTATCCCTTTTTACTATAAAGATTAACAATTAATTTCGTTTCCGTTACTGTAACTTCTTTTTGCGTAATTTTTAAATTTTACATGGGATGCCTTCTGCTGAGATTACAACAAATGCATTTACATGTGCTCTGGATTCTGTGGGAGTACGGTTATGTTCAGTAAAATATCCAAATGAGTGAAAATTATTAATATTTTACAAATGTACCATGACTTTTGTGGAAGTACTTTTGAACTATAATAAGTTTATAATATTTTTCAGTGTGTTCAAGAAACATTTCTATTAACATTTTATTGTATAACGTAACAGAGGCTGCTAGTTAATTGTTTCAATTTATTAACCAACTTTATTATTCACCACGGTGAAATTTGCATATTTTTCACGAACTACTTACTCTCTGTACCATCACTTTTTTGGAACACTGTATACATACAGCGTGTTCCCGAATTCCACCAACAAATTCAAACCAACAAAGCAAGCATCAAGTGGATGAAAATTTAACATAGAACATGATGTAGAAAACCCTTTATTTAACCAAAAATACAGTGTTTTCTATACTAGCTCAATATGGGTTGACGGTAAAAACTTTCAGAAAACTGAAGCACATTATAATGAAACTTTTAATAGACACTCTCACCTATGTTGTCAATGCGATAATTAAAAACAAAATTGTAGAATTTTTCATCATACATCCCATACGTATGCACTTGATGCTCCACATTTTTGACTGCGATTAAGAGTTCATATGAATAGATTGTTTATCAATTGTATCTTCGACTTCTTGAGTACCCTGTTTTTCCAGATCCTTTACTGGTGTTATAAAATTTGATTCTCCACATATTTGACTGCAATTAACAGTTCATATGAATAGGTTGTTTATCGATTGTATCATCGACTTCCTGAGTACCCTGTTTTACCAGATCCTTTCCTGGTATTATAAAATTTGAGGTTCTACATTTTTGACTGCGATTAACAGTTCATATGAATAGATTGTTTATCGAATGTATCATCGACTTCTTGAGTACCCTGTTTTTCCAGATCTTTTCCTGGTATTATAAAATTTCACATAAAACTAGGTACATATCTTTGTTCTTTCATTGTAATGTTTTTATTTTTCTCAAATTTATTATCGTCAGCATGAGTTCAGTTAGGATAAAACAGCCAGTATTTGTGACTAATTCAGTTGTTTGTGACCCATGTTATATTGCAATTTTTCATTCTCTTGATGCCTACTATAACACCATTGAATTGGTCAGTCGAAATCAGCAACACCATGTTTATATAAATTTATGTATGCGTCTGTGTGTACTATATACAGCTACAAGCTAGTTATAAACTTTTTATTACACGAAAAAGATTAAAGTACATGTCGAGTAACAATGATTTCTGAAATTTCTTTAGGGTCCCTTTAATTATTTTTTTAATGATTCGTAACTTAATGAAATAATAAATCTTTTAAAATCTTTAAATGTTATAAAGGAAATCACAGAAAAAAACTAAGATGGGTAATGAGGATATTGTTTATAGGTGAAAAGAAATCTCAATGAAATTCTTTGAAAACTTCAGTATTTAACAGCGACGTCTTTCAACAATATCGTGTAAGAACTTTTTTTTTTCATATTGAACATAATGTTGGTTTTTTTAAGTAAATGTAAAAAAAGAACACTTCTTCATACTTGTAATCATGAAGAAGAACATTAACCAATTAAGTTATTGTTGTTTCGTGCAACTAGCTAGAAAGTTGACCTTATAAAAAGCTTCTTTGTTTTGTAAACTGAAAAACAGAATTATGATGTTTTATAAGCGATATAAAAATTAATTTCCTGAAAATTGTTTTTTGGATCAAGATATTGCAAAATATAATGAAGAAAAGACATTTCATGATTTCGATTTTATGTAAATTTGTAAATAAAAAAAACAGTTATTCATACTTAAAAACCCCTTTCACTATCTATTTCTGATAATGAAGTTAAGGCGATGATTTTGGGCATTCCTGCTGAAATCAATGGTTTAACGTTTCTTCGCTAATCAGAAAGCGTTGAGCGTTGTTTCTAATTAGTTATTGAAGTATCAGCTGCGGTGTGTGACAAATACGGACGAGATGGATTCATGAGAAAAAAAATAGTATCTAGAAGAGCGTACCCAAATTAAAAACCAAACTTCAACATCTTGAAGTTCTCTTAGGCAATTACATTTAATATTTAAACACAAATGGTGGGATTACGCTTGAACGCAATGTGCAGACCCCTCCAAGTGGTTATAGATGGTTATTTGCACACTGAAAGGAAGCGAAAGCTCCAGGAAAAAATCTTAAATTTTAAAATTTTAGGGAAATATGCGTACCAAATTGGCCACCAAAAGATCACTTCGTAGAAATCTCACATTTCACACAGGTGTTTACAAATGGCAAGATGATAGCAACGATTTCTCATATAGTCTAACAAATTGGGTAAAACGTTTTTCTTGGCAAGTTTGTTTCACGCCATCATAGTCTATATGCTAGACTAGATGCTATTGTCAAAAGTGTTGAAAATAATTGTGTCTGCCGGTCTTCGCTTTCTCGGAAGAGCATTGGGAATTTAAGGCAAATATTTACTTTTAGGCAAATATAAACTTTTACATTTAGTTGAAAAAAAAAAAAAACTCGTAATTTAAACAAATACAGTTTTTATAAACAATGTATAAAAATAAAATATTAAAAGTACGCAAGTGGAGATAATTTTTCACTTAAGCGGAAGATAAATTTTAATCTCATCATATTCAATATATATTTTCTCTAAATAACAGTTTTTATCCTTGTTACTTCATTTTATAGTTTGACTTTTGATACGAATTAATAATTTTGTATTGCATCTGGGCTAAGCACCATTCAGCTATATTTCTTCACATGGCGATTCACTGTCACATAAAGATATCCAGGTATCAAGGATTGGTATATATGTCGTAGGCTAATTGAAAAATCAGGCTCTATCCAAACAGCCTAGGCTCCTTGCAAAGAGCCGGGCTAATTGGTGAATCATCTCCCTTTTTTCAATTAGCTTGATATTTTCAGGCTTATTGCAAAGAGCCTAGAAAACGTTAGGCTAATTGAAAAATGACCACTTATTATCCAACCAGGGTGATATTTTTAGGCTTATTAACCCATAACCCGACCCGAACCCAAAAATTAAATTACAACAGACGGTACCCCGATCCGAGCCAGACAAAAAAATCACAGTCTACATGCAACCCGAACCGAACTTGAAAGTTCCAATTGAAAAAACCCGAAATATGACCCGAACCAAATCTATATAACCGACAAAAATATTCTAAAGCACCATAACCCGATCCGAGTAAGACAAAATAATTTCCTTGGACTCGCAACCCGAACCGAACCTAAAAATTCCATTAGAAAAAACACGAAATCTCACATGAACCAAATCTGAACCCGATAAAAATATTCCAAAGAACCATAACCCGATCCGAGCAAGACAAAATAATTTCCGTGGGCATGCAACCTGATTCGAACCTAAAATATTTGTTTGAAAATTCCGAAATATGACCCGAACCAAATATGATAACCAACAAAAATATTCTAAAGAACCATAACCCGATCCGAGCAAGACAAAATAATTTCCATGGACACGTAACCCGAACCGAACCTAAAAATTTCATTTGAAAAAACCTGAAATCTGACATGAACCAAATCTGAACCCGACAAAAATATTCCGAAGAACCATAACCCGATCCGAGGAAGACCAAATAATTTCCGTGAATTCGCAACCAGACCGAACTTAAAAATTCTATTAAAAAAACCCGAAATCTGAAATGAACCAAATCTGAACCAGACAAAAATAGTCCAAAGAAACATAACCCGATCCGAGCAAGACAAAATAATTTCTGTGGACATGCAGCCCGATCCGAACCTAAAAATTTAGTTTGAAAAAAACCCGATATATGACCTGCACCAAATAAGATAACCGACAAAAGTATTCTAAATAACCAAATTGATCCGAGCAAGACAAAATAATTTCCTTGGACACGCAACCCGAACAGAACCTAAAAAATTCATTTGAAAAAAACCTGAAATCTGACCGAATCAAATCCGATTCCGACAAAAATATCCCCAAGAACCATAATCGGATACGAGCAAGACAAAATAATTTTCGTGGACACGCAACACGACCCGAACCTAAAAATTTCATTCGAAAAAACGCAAAATCTGACAAGAACCGAATCTGAACCTAAAAAAATATTCTAAAGAACCACAACCCGATCCGAGCAAGAAAAAATAATGAAGTATGACCCGTACCAAATATGATGACCGACAAAAATATTCTAAAAAACCATAACCCGATTCGAGGAAGAAAAAATAATTTCCTCTGACACGCAACCTGACCCGAACCTAAAAATTCCATTTGAAAAAAAAAAACTGAAATCTGGCCCAAACTAGCTAAATACGTCAAAAATATTCCAAAGATCCATAACCGGATTTGAGCAAGACAAAATGATTTCCGTCGGCAACCCGACGGAACCATGCAACCCGATCCAAACCTGAAAGTTCTAATTTAAGTTAACCCGAACAGTACCCGAAATAAAATACATCAGGCCGTACCCCGATACGAGCAAGGCAAATTAATTTCCGTTTACACGTATTACGATCAGAATCTGAAAAATTCCATACGAAGTCAACTTGAAACCCGACCAGAACCCGATCTGAAAATTACAAAATTATTTTAAAGAACCGTAACCCGATCCGAGCAAGACAAAGTTATTTCCGTAGTCACGCAACCGGATCCGAACTTAAAGGTTCCATTTGAAGTCAACCCGAAAACCGATCACAACCAGGTTTCGGATTGAGTTCAATTAGAACTTTCAGGTTCGGATCGGGTTGCCGGTCGGCGGAAAATATTTTGTCATGCTCGCATCGGGTTACAGTTCTTTGGAATATTTTTGTCGGGTTAAGATTTGGTTCGGGTCGGGTTTCAGGTTGACTTCAAATGGAATTTTTAGGTTCTGGTCGCGTTGCGTGTCCACGGAAATAATTTGTCTTGTTCGGATCCGATATGGATTTTTGGATTATTTTTGTCGGTTTAAGATTTGGCTCATGTCAGATTTCAGGTTTTTTTCAAATGAAATTTTTAGGTTCGGTTCGTGTTGTGTGTCCAAGGAAATTATTTTATATTGCTCGGATCGGTTTATGAATCTTTGGAATATTTTTGTCGGTTATCATATTTGGTTCAGGTCCTATTTCGGATTTTTTTTTCAAACAAAATTTTTAGGCCCGGATTGGGTTGCGTGTCCAAGGAAATTATTTTATCTTGCTCGGATCGGGATATGTTTTGCTGGAATATTTTTGTCAGGTTCAGATTTGGTTCGTGTCAGATTTCAGGTTTTTTTAAATGAAATTTTTAGGTTCGGTTCGGGTTGCGTGTCCAAGGAAATTATTTTGTCTTGCTCGGATCGGGTTTTGGTTCTTTAGGATTTGGTTCATGTCAGATTTCAGGGGTTTTTTTTTCAAATGAAATTTTTAAGTTCGGTTCGGGTTGCGTGTCCAAGAAAATTATTTTGTCTTGCTCGGATCGGGTTCTGGTTCTTGAGAATATTTTTGTCGTTTATCAAATTTGGTTCGGGTATTATTTCTTTTTTTTCAACCAAAATATTTAGGTTCGGGTCTCGTTGCTTGCTCACGAAAATTATTTTGTCTTGCTCGGATCGGGTTATGGTCTTTCGGAATATTTTTGTCAGGTTCAGATTTGGTTCATTAAAGATTTCAGGTTTTTTTCAAATGAAATTTTTAGGTTCGGTTAGGATTGCGTGTCCAAGGAAATAATTTTGTCTTCCTCGGATCGGGTTCTGGTTCTTTAGAATAATTTTGTCGGTTATCATATTTGGTTCGGGTCATATTTCGGTTTTTTTTCAAACAAAATATTTAGGTTCGGATCTGGTTGCTTGCTCACGAAAATTATTTTGTCTTGCTCGGATCGGTTTATGTTCTTTGGAATATTTTTGTCGGGTTCAGATTTGGTACATGTCAGATTTCGAGTTTTTTCTAATGGAATGTTTCGGTTCGGTTCGATTTGCGTTTCCACGGAAATTATTTTGTCTTGTCCGGATCGGGTTATGGTTTTTGGGAATATTTTTTGTCAGGTTCAGATTTGGTTCGCGTCAGATTTCGTTTTTTTTTTCAAATTGAATTTTTAGGTCCTGGTTTAGTTGCATGTCGTAAAAAAATATTTTGTCTTGCTCGGATCGGTTATGATTCATTGGAATATTTTTGTCGGCTTCAGATTCCGGGTTTTTTTTAAATAGAATTTTTTGGTTCGGTTTGGGTTGCGTGTCCAAGGAAATTTTGTCTTGCTCGGATCGGTGTATGGTTCTTTAGAATATTTTTGTCGGTTATCATATTTGGTTCGGGTCATATTTCGTAATTTTTCAAACAAATATTTTAGGTTCGGATCGGATTGCGTGTCCACGGAAATTATTTTGTCTTGCTCGGATCGGGTTATGTTTCTTTGGAATATTTTTGTCGAGTTCAGATTTAGTTAATGTCAGATTTCGGGTTTTTTCCAATGGAATTTTTAGGTTCGTTTCGGGTTGCGTGTCCAAGGAAATTATTTTTTCTTACTCTGATCGGGTTATTGTACTTTAGAATATTTTTGTCGGTTATAAGATTTGGTTCGGGTGAGATTTCGGGTTTTTTCAAATGGAGCTTTCAGGTTCCGGTCGGGTTGCAGGCAGACTGAAATTATTTTGTCTTGCTCGGATCCGGGTACGGTCTATTATAATTTATTTTTCGGGTTCTGGGTTAATAAGCCCAAAAAAATCACCCTGATTGGAGAATAAGTGGTCATTTTTCAATTAGGCTAACGCTTTCTAGGCTATTTGCAATAAGCCTGAAAAATATCATTCTAATTGGAAAAAGGGAGATGATTCTCCAATTAGCCCGGCTTTTTGCAAAGAGGCTGATTTCTCAATTAGCCTACGACATATACATTAATAGAGATTAGTAAACTGAAAGTTTAGACTCATTTATTTAACAAACGAATTAATATTTTCTATAGTCTTTCTGGACATGGACACTTAAAATGTTTTATGCTGTTTTAGATTTCGATTTTTTGTTTTGTTCTTGCGCGTTCAAATGCAACAATGACTTTTTTAACATTTTCCAACAAAGTAGAAAAGTGTTTATGCATTCGGTTTGTGCGACCGTCAGTTCGACAGTCCGTCTGTCCACGCCGTAAATATACTCCCGTAAATATACTCGGATTTTCATGAAATTCATAAAGGTTATTTAGGGTTACCAAAGCATGTTTGGTATTGTATATGAATTATGTAGGATTAATCGTTCTCTTACAGAGGCACTCAAAAGTATTCCATTACATTATGGTGTATGAGGAATAACTACCTTAAATATACTCGGATTTTCATGAAATTGATAAAGGATATTTAGGGTCACCAAAGCCTGTTGGGTATCGTATATGAAGTATGTAGGATTAACCGTTCATTTACAGGGGCACTCAAAGTTATTCCATTACATTATGGTATATGGGGGAAAATCGTTTGCAGAGTATTTTAATGACATTATGATATTTCAAATGTATTGAAACTGATTTAAATCACTGTATTTCACTACAATCACGTTAGAACAGGACATTCATAGCATTTTTTATTCATTTACCGGGACACACAAAAGAAATCGTTTAGAGTACAGTACTGTCTTCGAGTAATAATTGCTGGAGTGCACGGTTTAAAATTCGGTATGCGCTCTTAAATTTAATTAATTTTTTGCATCTTACCCGTTTTATATAAATTCTATACCTCAAATACAGGGATGCACAAAAGTATTCACGTACTGTTCTCCTTATTAGAGGAAATTGCTGAAGGTAAATTTTCAACTGAAATATATGTAGCTCTTAAGTGAACTAAATTTTGGCTTGCATGTTGCTAATACATTCAAATCTATAAATCATATACAGGGCTGCAATTCGCATAATTTTTCAAATGTGGATGGGAACAGCTGAAATTGTGTTCTGAAATGTATTATGCGTTTCCTTATTGTTGAATTAGACAAAATATTTGAATTTTTTAAACAGTGCAGTTTTGTTACATTATTCTCAATGTGTTGGAAAGTTTTTCATAATCTGTGCTTGACGTATGATTTTTTCTTACTTGTTTTATTATTGGTTTGTTTTTAACACTTTCCAACAAAGTTCAAAAGTGTTTATGCTTTCGGTTTGTCTGTCCGTCTGTCCAAGCTCTAACTCCCCTAAATATACTCGGATTTTCATGAAATTGATAAAGGTTATTTAGGGTCACCAAAGCATGTTTGGTATTGCATATGAAGTATGTAGGATGAATTGCTCATTTACAGGGCCACTCAAAAGTATTCCATTACAATATAGTATACGGGGAAAAATCGTTTGCAGAGTGTTTTAATGGCATTATGCTATTTCAAATGTACTGAAACTGATATAAATCACTGTATTTCACTACGATCATGTTACAACTGGACATTCATAGCATTTTTTATTCATTTACAGGGACACGCAAAAGAAATCGGTTACAGTACACTACTGTCTTTGAGTAATAATTGCTGGAGTGCACGGTTTAAAATTCGGTATGCGCTGTTAAATTTAATTATTTTTTTTGCATCTTACCCTTTATATATAAATTCTATACCTCAAATACAGGACTGCACAAAAGTATTTACGTACCGTTCTCCTTATTAGAGGAAATTGCTGAAGGTAAATTTTCAACTGAAGTATATTTAGCTCTGAAGTGAACTAAATTTTGGTTTGCATGTAGCTAATAGATTCAAATTTATAAATCATATACAGGGCTGCAATTCGCATAATTTTCCAAATGTTGATGGGAACAGCTGAAATTGGGTTCTGAAATGTATTATGCGTTTTCATATGGTTGAATTAGACATAATATTTGAATTTTTTAAACAATGCAGTTTTGATACATTATTCTGAATGTGTTGGAAAGTTTTTCATAATCTATGCTTGACGCATGATTTTTCTTACTTGTTATTTATTAATTGAACTTTACATAGGCCGTGAGCACAGTTTGTTTAAGCAAACATAATATATATGTATATATATATATATATATATATGTAATAAATTTGAAATCACAAATATATGAAGAAATTGATAAAGTTCTAAAGATTATTCACAAATGAACATAGGAAATCAGTATGTAAAATAAGAAACTATGAATGACTCACAGAATCATCAGAGGAGCTTGTGAGTTCATTCATAGAAAATGCGTTATTTCATCCAATTTTGTCGGTATTAAGCCTAAAATGACAAAATTTAGCTCCTTATAACGCAAAAATTACAGAAAATAGATAATAAAAAGCTAAGAGATCCAAAGAAAGATACACCTCATACAGGATATTAAAAATTATTAGAGCACAATACCTGGATGACATACTAAGAGTCAAAAACTACTGCATATCAGCATGGAAAACAAAGTTAAGACTAATTTAACATGTGATCTACAGTTGAGCATCTGAGTGAAACCCATAACTGTGCTGCCAGCTGGTGTGAGAAATGAAAAATGTAAATTGGAACTGGATTAATAACAATAATGTTTAGCGTTTTCATCTTAAGCCCCCCCCCCAAAAAAAAAATAAATAAATAAATAAATAAATAAAAGGAATGAAAATGATTGAAGAGATCAAGATTTAGATTAACTTAGATTAGATTAACTTAGATTACATTAAGACTTAGATTAAATTTTAGTTAAACAAGAATGAAAAAATATGAATAAACTTAATAAGTACTGAGTGAATACAAAATAAAATAAAGAAAATGAATAAATTAATACAAATAAATAAATAAAGAAAGAAAGAATAATATAAAAATAAATAAAAGGGCAATTGATTAAATTAACGTTTTAAAGACAAACAATTGTAATATAAAAAATGAGAACAAAAATAACATTTAAAAAGATGAGGAATATTTGAGATAGTAAAATTTAGCCTTGTATTATGTAAATAAATGTGAAAATTTAAAAAGCAATGAGGAATATTGAGATAGTAAAATATATCCTTAAATGATGATGCAATATGTGAAAATTTATTATGTTAAATGCATGATACCCCGTGTTTTTTTTAATTATATGTCCATACAATATATCTAGGCATATATACATACACTTATACACGCTCACACACATAAAAACATATAAGGTTTTGAACTTTTTTTAGCATTCCCGACCTCAACCCTCCGTAATGGTATTTTTATTTTTTATATTTTATGTTTTTAGTGTATAATGTATGGAAAAACATACACATACACCAAACTTTTTTTTAAGTATATATATATATATATATATACGTTATAATACATACATATAATTTTTTGTGTGTATGATTTTAATAATTTTTTCAGCAATCCACATCCCACCCTCCATAATAGTGTTTTCGATTTTTTAGTTTTTTTATAAATATATTAAATGCTTATACTGGTAAGAAGTAGAAAAAAATGAATATTAAGATTTGAGCCATGCAAATAAAAAAGAGATGCGATAATTATAAGACAATGCTAATTGCTTTAATTTAAAAATTTTAGGCTGTAAGAATTGGGAGGAACATAAACGTTTGATACGAAGACTAGGATTAACCAGAATATTTCTATATACTGAAATATTCAAGCGGGAATTAAAATTCGTAAAATTAATTACATTAAATGAAAATTCATTGCGTTTATCATAAATGTTGAATGTTAGGGTGTTATTAGGGAAAATATTAATTTTAACATCCATAAAATTGATACTAGAATTATTTGAAAAGGTAGTACTATGTTCTAAATTACAAGGGTACTTTACAGGAAGAGATATATAATTATTATCTCTAACAGAAAGAATAATTATATCATCTATGAATCTGTAGAGCAAGATATTATTATTAATAAATTTACGTTCATAAAAGTAAAGATATAAATAAGGTAACATGCTTGACGAAGCAGCTCCTTGAGTTATGCACTGTATTTGAATAAAAAAAGCTTTGTCATGGAAAATAAAATTATGAAATAGTAGAAAGTTTGTCAAAGATGTGAAGTAGTCAGTATCAATGTTACAGGTAAATTTAATAAAGGAAAATATTCTATAAATAATGAATTGATAATAGAATGCAACTCTTTTAGAATGATATTATTAAATAGGTCGTTGAAATCTAAAGTAATAATATTATTGCATTTGTTAATGGCTTTATTTTATCCACCAATTCAAAACTGTTTTTAATGCAGTGAGTGTTGTCTTTTTTAACTGATAACTCATAAATTTGTGTACGAATATTTAAAAAGAGTGTATTAGCACGAGTATTATATGTATTACAACCTACATTGACAGTGCGGAATTTAAGAGGATTTTTGTGAAATTTTGGAATCATGACTACATAAGTATAATTGAGGTTGTTATTTTTAATGCCTAGTATTTTGTGATAGCTTAATATATGATTATTATTTTAGTTTAAACTAACATGATGAAGTTCGAAAATATTATTAGAAGTGACTGCTTTAGTTAGGAGGTGATGATAGTAATATTTGCAGATGATAGCACAGTTGTTAGCAGCCTTATCTACATATGTAATGATGAAATTATTTTGAAGTTCTGCAATATGTGGTTTAAGGGTGGAGAAAGAAACTGAATTTTTGGCAATATGCAGTTTTAATAATTGTTGTTTCAAAAGAAAGATGACATGATGCTTCCAATCTACAAAATATTCAGTAGGTTTACTATAATTGATAGCAATTTTGTAAATGAAGAAATCCTAATCATATGTGAATTGTTTAATGATGGACTGTATATTACTCTGTGAAGGAATACGATATTTAGTGCCATGACGCATCAAAGATCTTAAATGAATATTATTGACAATGTCTAAATTAAAAGTTATAACATGTGCATGATGGGTATTAATATATGTATTTAGATGGGGTCATTGCATTTACATGTAAAAGTATCAGTGTGTGTGAAATTTTTAAAAAACTTATTATAATTGAAAATTTTACGACCTAAACTATTAGGATATTTAAAAGAGCTTTTTAGATTAACACATTGAAGTGGGAATTTACATTGCTCGTTGTGAAATAATTGATTAAGTTTAATCTTATTAAAAACAGGATTGGTAATGGTAACGATTAAATGTGAATTACTTTTATCTAAATTTTGTGGTTTTTTGTTAATATTGACAGTAAGAGTAGTTAGCCTTTGCGATTTTGTAAACTTATAGTTTGGTATTTTTTACTTTAGTTAAGAAATTTAAAAAATGTTAAGAGGTTATTTATTTATTATGTAATTATTTTCTATTTATATTATTTTAATTGCATTTTCCATGGTATTTTAAAATTGATTAACTGTATACATTGGGTTTTAAATCTGTGTTAACTGTAAAAATAACCTTAAACTTATCGTGATTTTGGATACCATGTGCTGATGTACGTTTGGATAAAATAACTGAGTTTTTATTAGGTATTTTGATTAATATTACTATTTTTCCTTGCTATATAATAATTATTTAAAAGGTTGTATTGCTTTTTCCATTTCATAGCATTTAATTTTATTCTGGTTTCAGTTTGAAACTATTCTTTTGGTTGTATAATCGTTAGAGTACAGGAGAAAATTTTTTTCAGCTTTTAGCTTTTTTCTCACAGAAAACGACTGATGATTTTGCTTATATAATTGAATTCTGTACTGTGGATAACGTAATTCAATATATAAGCTTTTCAATTATTTTTATCGAAATCCATATTGTTCTTTTTTCTTTATTATTAATTCTTGTTATATAGTGCATGGGATTTTTTGTTATACATAGTAGCTTGTTTGTTATGTGTTTGGTATCCATTCAGAGTCTTTGGGGACACTGTATTGATGTAAATTCTTTCATGCTATCACAATTACTGATGGTGGTCAGTAATGTTTAATTAAAGGTTATATATATATATATATATATGTGTGTGTGTGTGTGTGTGTGTGTGTGTGTAATTTTAAAAATGATTGCCATAAAAAAAGTTTAACTGCATACAATTATGGATTTAAACATAATATATATATATATATATATATATTATGTATAATATATATTATGTATATATATATATATATATATATATATATATATATATATATATTATATAATATATATGCAAAACCAAACCAAAAATTCGAAACCACGGAACTGAACCAACAATAAATAAACTAAACCAAATGACAACTACAAAATAACTATATATATATATTATATATATATAGATATATATATAATATATATATTATATATATATAGATATATATATAATATATATATATATATATATATAATGTTGTCACAAGTAGAAGATACAGCCATATTTTGAATTTAATTTAAAAAGTGATCGTCGGATAAAAACCTTCAACTGTATACAATTATGGATATATAAGCCATTGTAGCTTATAAAATAATGGAACAAAAGTAGAAATGAACTTATAACGGAAGTATTTGCTTTGAACAATTTTTTTAATACATGCTAAACTACTTTGTTTTTAGGAAAATTATGTTGTTGTTTAAGGCACATTAATTGATAAACATAGAAAATAAAAAAAAAAATCTTTCAAAAATTGCGAAAATGTAATACAGGACAGCAAAAATAATAGAGATAATATTTTTATGTCAAAGAAACTAAACTGTAGTAACTTAAAAAGGAAATTAGCAATCGGACAATATATTTTAAGCTATCTGACTACGCACAGACGAACTGCTTTTTGTAAAAGGTATTTAATTATAGTTTTAACTATTTTTTTGCAATAATGTCACTGCACGCCACGCAAACAATAGTCCATACATTGATTTCTATTTTTGGAAATATAGGAATTTATTGTAAAATTTAGTGAAATTTAGCAAAAATTCAAAACTCTTTGCAGAAAATTATATTATATATATATGAATTTTCCTTCTACACGCAATTTCTATGACAATGGAAAAGACAACAAACCAAAATCGAAGTGATGTTACACATTTTTCGAGAGTAACGGGTTACCGCTCGTCTGTTTAAGTGCCGATTTTTCGAAAATTCCTAGGTGTCATTCGACGAAAACAACTATAAAACAAAAGAATTTATTCCGAATTTGGCTGTTTTTTTCATTATCTTTACAGAAGGGTCAATAACTTACAGTTTGAATTTTTGCTGCTTGATGTTGATTTGTTGTTTGTTGTTTGATATTCCTATAACAGTTTGAGAAATCATGTTTCATGCATGTAATTTTTTTCCATAAAACGCACATAAAGATTACATTATTGTTTTACTAAAATTATTTATAATTATGTGCATCTATAGTATATTGCATTTATAAATCAGGTCTATTCTTCAGTTCTGAGCATTCTGTTAGCAGTTATCTTTCTTTCAACAACAGTAAGGAAACTCCTTTTTTTGGCAGTTAAGAGAAAGAAGTTTATCAGTGAAAGGTGTATTGAGTATTGAAAGAACCATATTCTTGGTTCATAAATGACCTCAACTGTTTACATGTAACATTATAACATTTAATAACTTATTTAATGTATTGTTATGTTATTTTAGTGAAAAACAAAACAAAAAAAAATTGTATATATATATATATATATATATATATATATATATATAATATTAAAAAATGTAGCACTAAATATAAAGGTACTCAAATTTTCATTGAACATAAAAAATTATTATTTACATTTTATAGTACAGAAAATTCTTACAGATAACGAAATTTCTCCTTACTTCCAGGTTTATTCACAACTTTCAAGTAGTTTTTAAATACCTATAACTCAGGATTTATTTACAGTACAATAAAAAGCAGCAGAGGCTTGGAAAGGTAAAGAATCGAGATTTACTAAAATGTAATTACAATAAAATGCAAATTTTGGTATTAAAGCATTTTAAACAAAGTCAGATGCCTTAAACGTATAACAGAAATATAGAATTATGTTTACTCATGACCAAAATCGATTCCCCTAATCAAAAGTCGAAATCCCTTTGTTTTCGGAAATCGGAGTTTCTATCCGGATAATTGTAGGGGGCGCTTTTACCTTCAATAGTCATGCTTGCACGTGTCATGTTTTTGCATTAAAAAGGGAATCTGTAAATGTGTCGGAAAGTGCCGCGTTGTTGCACCAGAAATGTATTTTTCAACAACGCGAACTTTTCTAACACTTGCACCTTGCAGGTACAACTATTCAAGTAATTTGGAATCGAACGTATTATTATTATTATTATTACTTTCGTTAAATGAATTACATCCAAAATGCACATTGAAAATACAAATTTAGGCGGTTAAGAAAAAAAAAATCTGCGATAAACAACATGAAGCTTTTCGGTGTGTCTAATGAAGAATTTGCCATGCACGCTTCTGTTTTATTAGGCATAACTTAACTGAAATTGCAATTTTTGATTTTTTAATAGTAAAAACCGGCTCATTGCTGTATTCCATACAGCACTTAAGATTCACTAAAAAAATTCTACAAATTTCTTTTCATGAATTTCCTTCAAATTTGGAGTACAAACTGTTGAAAGAAAAAAAAAAAGACTTGTTGATTCTTTAAAATAATGAAACATGAAAAAAAAAAAAAAACATTTATTTCTTATTAGTTTTTTGTTTCCCCGTATAACCAACATCTACAATATTTAAAGATACTGATAATTGTTCACAATCTACACATATCTATACATTTTCTAAATTAAAAATCTAAATTAAAAATCTAAATTAAAATTTAAAAACCCATGTTTTTTTTTTTTTTTTTTTTTTTTTTTTTTTTTTTTTTTTTTTTTTTTTTTTTTTTTAATCGACATGATTTGATTGCTGGATATTGGCGATAAGACCTGCTTATTTTATATATATATATATATATATATATTATAAAACTTGTAAATATATATATTTTTTATCCTACACTTTTATATGATGACTGTCCAGAAATAAAATATTTAATTTTATCATGTGTTTTTGTAATTTTTCTATATGCTTGTATAGTTAACATTAGCCCATATAAAGGTTGAATTTATTAAAAATCGCTCGCAATGTACTGATATATATATATATATATATATATTCTAAATAATTAAGAATTATATAAATATCCATGTTTCGAAAAAAAAAATAATATGAGTTGATTGCCGGATATTGGCTAAAAAGACTTTCTTATTTTTTTATATTATAAAACATGTAAATATATTTTTATTTTAATCGTATACTTTTATACATGACTGCCCAGAATTATAATATTTAATGTTATATGCAATTTTCTAATTTTTATATATGCTTGAATATTTCAGATCAATACATATAATGGCCAAATTTATTGAAAATTGTTTGGAATGTACAGATATATATTTTTATCTTAATAATTAAGAATCAAGTAAATACCCTGTTTTGAAAAAAAAAATCGATATCAATTTGATTGGCGGTTATTGGTAAAAAGACTAACTTATTTTCTTGATATTATGAAGCATGCAAATATCCCTCTATTTGTATCATAGTTTTATACCATCAGTGTCCAGAATTAGAATGTTTAATTGTATGGGTAATTTTGTTATTTTTCTACATGCTTGAATATTACAGATCAACACATATAATGATCAAATTTATTGAAAATTGTTTGCAATGTACATGTATGTGTATATTTTTTAATTAATTAAGAATCGTGCAAACATAATCAATGTTCTTAAAAAAATATTTCGTTATGGGTTAGTTGCCGGATACTGGCGAACTTGCTTATTCTCTAAATATTGTGTAAATTATTTTTTTCTTATACTAGTTTTATAATATAACTGCGTAAAATTCAAACATTTGATTTTAAAATTTCCTCTGTTTTTTTTCTTTTTTTCTAAAAATGATAGAAACCTATAATTATTATTTTTCTATTTCCCTGTACACTTCATTTTCAGTATCTCTAATGGTTACTATTAGTGAAAATTACCTGCAATCAACTTTATATAACTATATTTTACATCAGAAGTCTGGTGAAAAAAATAATTAAATGGTTTAAAAATTTATCCTGATTTGAGAATAATTTTGTTTTATGAAAAAGTTTTGGTTAATTTTCTTAATATTTTGAAACTAGTAAATAATAATACTTAAAAAAAATAATTTGCAATTTAATTTAATTTATTAAAAAAACAAATGCAGAAATTTATTTATAATCTCTGTTTTCCGTGTTATATTAGCGTGTTATTTAATATATTTTTAGTTGCTTATGTTTAATACATTGTATTTATTTATTTTATCACGAAATCCTTCAGTTTTTCTGTGTGCAGTGTAAAAAAGCTGAGGCAAAATATACGTATATTATCTATACTTTTTATAACGCATATACAGAGGCGTTTTCGTATTTTTATGTATGAAAATAACACTTATTAAGCATTATTTACAGTGGAGAAAATACAATTTACAGTAGGTATTCATGCCATCTGGCGGCGACCGTAGTCTTTAACGACGCTGAAACTAAGGGGGAATATTGTGAAGGCCGTATAAGGCAGGCGATCGAGTTTGGCCGTGGTTTACTCTATTGACTATGACTGTCTATATTAAGATAGAGATTGAAAATGATTGGAGATTATAAACTTTTTATGAAAATATCACATAGTATACTTTCCTGCCTATAATCATTTTCTACTTTTTACGAATCTTCACTTTACTTCGTATAAAAGTAATCATCTTTATATATTATTACATTAGTTTAATTTTTTTATTATTAATTTATCATTTTTTTAATTTGATATATCTTTCTAGTATCTTTAAATTTCAGTGTTCTGAAACATACATTCAATAAAATTTTAGTATATATCGTGTTTCAATTTGGCTTCTTTAACGTTTCTACATTTTATTTTTTATTTTTTACGTTAGCATGTTTTTATAATACAATGTGCATTGAATTAGTTAGATTTATTTACTTAAATTATTTTGCAACATAGTATAAACTTAGCATTTTTATAGCAAAAATAACAATTTTTCTTAAAAAATAATATCGCTTTTTTTATAGACAATAGCTAAGATAAAATAATTCTAAGCGGTTCGGTTAACAGTATTTTTTACGATCTTAAAGTGATAGTTTTTAATTTGTAAAATGAGAAAGTATGTATATTTATTATTTTTATTTTATTATAACAGCATTTAATTCTCAGTAAAAATTCTCAGTAAAAATTCTCAGTAAAATTCTCAGTTTTTAAAAGCTTTTTAAGGGAATTTCATGTCCTTTTCTTTCTTTTTGAAAAGATTGTTAAATTTATTTTGAAAGAAAAAGCAATATTCATTTAAGAAATCATTAAAAGTTTTAAGTAGCTTTTTTAGAAGATAAATAATAAGAAAGAATGATTAAGTATTACTTAAAGGAAAATAAAATATATTATAGAGTAATTCTAAAGGCATTTAAAAGTGTTTTTTTTTTATATCAGCTATAAATAACAAAAATGTTTAAGCTCGGTTAAACAAAACGCTGCTTTTTGCGTCTAAAATAATTAAAACTTTGAATACGTATTATAGTCGTAAAGAAACACACTCATGGGGGAAAAATCTATAAATGGAAAAATAATCATACAATATGTTTCAAAAAGTTAACATAAAAAAAATAGTGTGATGGGGGAAAATATTCATGGAATAAAACACACAATTATGTATATTTAAAAATATTAAGAATGAAACTGAGTATACTTTATGAAACAGGCGATTATAAAATGTATAAAGAGCGTTTTAAAATTCAAAGGTATTTAAGATATACATCTTTTGCTTCTCACAGTAACTGAAAACATAATATTTTAGGCTGTTTTATGATCCATAAAGGTTAATTAATTTTTTTTTTCATTGAATTTAAATTGTGGAATTTTTTTTTCACATAAACGTTAAATTAATTGGCATTGACCACGTTAAACGTTTTCAGATAATATATATTTATTAAATGAATTTTTGTGGCAATTTGTGTGAAATTGTTTGAATTTGTGTGAAAGTTTGTGGCATGTTTAGTTCCTTTACAGGGACAGCCAAAAGTTTCCGTTACATTATGGCCTATAAGAAGAAATCGTTTAAAAGGATTTTTAATGATGTTACACGCTTTCAAACATAAGAAAATTGATATGCATTTATGAAGTGCACTAAAATATGCATTCTGCAGAATTTGTGATGCAAAGAATTGTTATTATTTATTTACAGGGTCACACAAATGAATTCCGTTACATAATGGGGGGAGGGTATTGTTTGCGGCGTATTTTAATTATGTTAAATTATTTCATGTTTAATGAAATTGATATATGTCGCTGAGGTTTACTATAACTTATTTCATGTGTAACATGAAGTACATAGAATTTACGGGGACGCACAAAAGATTTCAGGTACTATATTACTATATTGTATCCGAAGTAATGTACAGTAGCGATTATTGCTGGAAATGCATTTTTATGTGCGTTCGTAATTATATAAATACCAGGTATACCTATAGTCGTCGTTCAGTCAGTCTGTTCGTCTGTCAGCATATAACAGAGCAAAAACTACCCAACCGAATGGTCAGAAATTTTAAAGGTATAATTGTTGTAAATCTTTGTCGAGTCATTTCCAATTTTATGAAAATCGGATGTATAGTTTAATTACAGGGATAGTCAAATTTTTTTGCGTCACATGACAACCAATGGGAAAAAATTATTTTAAGTGCATTTTAATGATGTTATAGCTTTTCGAACAGAATTAAATGGATATGCACTTATTGAAGTGCACTAAAATATACATTCAGTATAATATGCAGTGCAAAAAATATTTATAAAACTAGTTATAGTGCAACGCACCTCATTTGTCACATTTGACGAGTAATTTCCAACGTGTTAATTATGATATGCGATTTTATGTTTCAGTATATTTAGGCATAGTATATAGTATGTATAAATGCGATAACTGATATACAGGGCTACACAAAAGAATACGTAATTTCTACCGAGTATGAGTAAAAATGCTTAAAAGATGTTTTTAAATGAGTTATGCATTTTTACTTTGATCTGCATTTAGGTTTCTAAGAAATGTTTGTAGAATATAGATAAAATTATATACAGGGTCACGAAAAGAATGGGATACATGGCCGTCAATAAATGATAATTTCTCAACTGTGATTTCAGTAGTTTTAAGAGTGTTGAATAAGAGTTTGAATTAAATTTAACTAAATAGTGGCGTGTAATAAAATCACTAGATTGACTACAGGGTGTATAGAAGTATGTTTCCTTCTATTAGTATAAATTGCTGAAAGGGAAATTTCAACCTGTTATGCGTTTTCTTGGTAAACTAAATTTCCCCATTATATAGTAGATATATCAACCTACAGATCAAATACAGAGCTGTCCAAAAGAATAGCTATAGACGATAACTGCTGAAATCAGTTTTTCAAATATTTTATGCGTTTTCTAAAATTATTTCTCAGTTATCTTATATACATTATTTCCTGAAATAACGAAGAGCATTGGTTCATAACTTTTGGAAAAAAATCGAGACTTCGAAAATAAAACTGTGTCGAATTTTTTCCTTATTATTTTAATGTGACTTATTATGCATTTATCTTGTGTATATGACGTTGGCTAATTGCGAAATCCGAATTTTTGCAAAAAGTCTAGCTAATTGGAAAAACATTTTTTTTTTTTTTTTTTTTTTTTTTTTTGTTACGGGACTGATTTTTTTTAGCAAAGAGACTAAGTAGCATTATGCTAATTGGAAAATTATCATCTGTTTCTCAATGAGCCGAGCCTGATATATTTTCAGGCTTATTGCAAAGAGCCTGTGGAGAATTAAGCTAATTGGAAATAAGCCATTAAATTTTTCAATCAGCTTGATATTTTTTCAGACTCATGCAATTAACATATGCAGTTTTATGCTTATCAGAAAATGACCCTAAGTGACCACCGATGACCACGAATTCGTCTAAATTGCCTAGATTCATCAAATTTTATGCTAATATGTCCGAGGTAGTGAATGTTTAAGCATAAATTTCGTATGAAAAATAGAAGGAGGAAATTAAAATGGGTATAAATACGAAAAAACAAATTGAAAAATTTTGAATTTTTTTCATAAAATTTTGAATTTTTATATATATATATACCTTTATATTGGAATATATAAACTTCAGAGAAAAAAAAATTCCATTTTTTTTTCAAAAATAATTTTTTAAATATTTTTTTGTGATAAATGCATGCCATATTGCATATAATGTACCCTTGAGTAATATTTAAAATGAAATTTACAAAAAAAAAAAAAAAAAAAAAAAAAGAAAAATTTTGAAATTTTAAAATTTTTTCTAAAAATACTCAAAATTTCAAATTTTTTTAACCTTTATATTCAAACATATAAAATTCCATACTCAGTTTTATTTATATATATAAACCAAACTTTTATAAAAAAAAAATATATATTGGGGTCTTTCATTGATATGGAACGCGCATGGGGCATTTCGATTAGACGTGTAAAATTCCATTTTTTTTCTCAAAAATATTTTTATTTATTTATTTATTTTTGTGTGTGATAAATGCATGCCATAATGCATATAGTGTACCCTTGAGTAATATGTAAAGTGAAATTTACAAAAAATAAAAAATTGGATCTTAAGGTCCCTCGTCCCCTTAAATACTTATAAATTATTTATTGTAAGTAATTCTTGTACAGGTATTTGTACTGTTTATATGAATTTAATTATTTAACTCAAGCTGAATTAAGCACTTTGAATTTAACTTCCATTTATTGATTAATATTTGAATCAGGGATTTAAAACGATACATAAATTCGAGATTTTTTTTTTCAGAAATAAATAATAATAATAAAAAAAAAATGCTAAACACAAATGCTAGATACTTAAAAACTATTTGTATGCATATTAAATCTTTAATAAAATAAAATAAAGAATCTTTGTTAAAATAAAGAAAAACTCCCCATATTTCATGCCTGTTCCCATTTGAAAGAGGCCCCACCAGTGGCTGAGAGGTTCTGTTTTCGAAGCTGGTGGACGGGAAGTGCTGGGTTCGATCCCAATCGCGCCCGTCTGCCTAATCGTTCCGAGTTTTCGTGGTTTTTTTTCGAGCCATGGATTTCCATGCGTAAATACGGGTTAGGTTCCCTTAGAAAGACCCCCACGAAGGGCACTACCCCCCTCGGGCCTATATCCCTAGTGTAGATAATCGGCCGTCAAAACCAACCAACAAACCAACCAACCATTTGAAAGAGATAATCGCAGACGTTATTCACTCTGTTAAGCTAGACGTCCTTAACAATGTGTGGGAAGAAATTTAATATCGTCCAGATGTATGTAGGGCAGCAACTAGAGGCCACATCGAACTGGAAGGAACTTAAAGACCTTTTTTTTTTTTTTTTTTTTGTGAAGATTTCACATTTTTATCTTGTTTCGTTAATTTTCTGTGCACCATGTCTTTATGAACACACTGTACGTATGACGGTTGTCTGTTTGTCAGTTGTATATCTTATAATATTTATATGTAAAACATACACATGGTGTTTTTCCAGTCAATGGAATTTCAAACTTTACATATGTTACAAGTGAAATATTAATAATTCTTTATTAGGTTTTCGAGAAAACAGATATAGATCACTTACATCTGTATCAAAATAATTGATATTAATTTGCATACGTGCCAAATATTATGTATTAAAAAAAAACACTCTTTTTGAATAGTTTATTAGTTTGCTTTATTAAATCGTTGAATTCCGCATTTAAAAAAGGCGTCTAATACAAAACTATCTATGTATCTATCTATTTTTTTTCTATCTTTATATATACAAATATACTTGCATTAAAAAAAAAAAAAATATATATATATATATATATATATATATATATATATATATATATATATATATATATATATCTTCTATTCTTTCTATTTTAAGAAACCGTTAAAAATTCATAAAATTCAGAGCATTAAAACTTGGTAAGTTTTGGTCGTAGTTATGGAATTGTTACATTTTGTTACATAACCATAAATATTTTCCTAATATAACGAAGAGATCGTATTATAAAGTAAATTGTATATAATTTTAATAGATCTTTTGAAATAAATGGAAGTATACGTTATAATTAACAATATTTCATATATTTTACAAATCGTATCTTTTCCTCTAAAACAGGCGGTTTTTGAACTAGCTGTTGTTAAACTAAGAGAAGGTTTCATCCTGTATGCACAAGTAAATCTTTTTTTTTTTCCTCTATGAATACAACTAAAAAAAAAAAAAAAAAAAAAAAAAAAAAACAATTAACCCTTTAACATACGTTTACCTTTCAAGAGCCTATGTCTAAAACGTAAGCAAGATCGCGCAGTCTTCGAGCCATTCCACGGTCCAACAAATCGGTCCTAATTTGTATCAGACGCGCTCGACTTACGGAACGTAAATATTGTTTCCTCTTAACCGGAACTCCGCTTTAACCGGCCGACTTTTTTTCCCAACATCAAGCAAAATCTAGAAAGGGAAATTTCGGTTCTCATTTCTTTATGGTTAATTAACTCAAATGTATATAATGTGGAATAATTTTAAATTCTTATAAAGGTACTGGCAGGCACGACCGGTGTTACGCGGGGTTTGTAATTAAAAAAAAAAAGAAAAAAAAAAGATTTTCATCTCTGTTGCCTGAACGCGGAAGTATGTTTTATATTCCAGTTGCCCCGGATTATATTTTCTTGTTCGATTAAACAAAACACGACATATATTTTCCTACTCTATAAAAAATATCTGTAAAGTTACTAAAGTTTTTCTAGGAAACTGGGTGTCCAAGAAATTTTTATGTAACGACAACGAGTTATAGAAGGATATATATATAGAAGGATTAAAATATGATATTTATCTATTTATATATTGATAATTACATAGCTCTTGTGATTATCATCTGATCTATACATATATTTTTTAATTGCCCATGTGGGAAAATAAATGAAAAAAAATAAACGATATGAATTTTAATTTTTTTGTGTATGTGTGGGGAAGAGAGGATTTTTTATTCAATTTTTGTAGAGCAAATTTTTTGTAACTGTATGCAATTTTCGTAATGTTTTAAAAATCTCTTTTGACATAGCACTGATTATAACGGATATTTTGAAAAAAAAAAAAAAAACTCAATTACTCAATGAAAAACCTCAATGAAAAAAAAAAAACTCAATTACAAATATGAATGTAATCCTTGAGAATATTAATCATTCTTCAATGTATTTAAAATTCCTCAAATCTATATGATTATATTATCTTAAATATTGCTTGTATTGCTGTGAAACCTGGAGCTTAGTGAAAGGAATATTACGCCCCAAACTCTTATAGGGTTAAGTGTCTGAATTCCAGACATTTCAATCTACAGTGTAGCCAAATTCATTTGTGTGTCCCTGTAAATGAACGATAAGTTCGATGTACACCATATTACGTTGTAAGAACCTTTTAGTATACCTCAGTATTTTATATCCATTTCAGTATTTTTAAAATACTGTAATATAATTAAAATAACGGCAAACGATTTTCCACCATCGACCGTAATGTAACGGAATTCTTTAGAGTGACCCTGTAAATGAACCGATAATGCTATACACTTCATCTGCAATACCGAAAATGCCATATTGATACTCAATAACATCTATCAATTTTATAGCGACTGGACTATGTTTAAGAGAGTTAGAGCACGAACCGACAGACAGCCAGACAGTTGACAGAGAGAAAGACGGACAGACAAACCGAATTTATAAACACTTTTTAACTATGTTGGAAAGTATTATAAACAACAAAAAATTAAACATTGAATAAAAAATATTATGGTACGTGTAATTATCGGGAGATTGTCCTTCATGTTTTTATATTTTCATCTGCAGCTTAAATCGGTTTTGAATATATATATATATATATATTTTAAATACAATATTATGGAGATTAATATAGATTATTATGGTCTTCACTTTATGAGCATTTCCCTTGTAAGGTATTAAATATGGTAATTATAAAAGGATTAAAGTACTTGTACCTTGTCCCTCATTTAATCATAATAAAGGCAATTTTTAAATGCTTTTTAATCCATTTATGTCCAAGTATATTTTAATAAAATAAAAATGTTTCTATTTTTAAAAAAATTTGATATTTGTAAGTAGTAATTATAATTCAATTTGTAAAAAATAACAAAGATCTTGTTTTCTAAATTAGTCGGTCTTCAAACTCATAGCCCTACATAATAGAACGTGTAGTGAGAAAAGAAAACCGTGTAATTAAAGAAAAAATTCTAAATACATTTAGAAAGGATTAATGTTTTTTTTTCTTACACTGTTACTGTCTAGATTTACTTTTCTAATTAGTATGGATAACAAATTAGTGACAAACAATAACATTTTAATCTCTATCTTTATAAATAAAAAGAGTCATTGGATAGGAGTTTATCTATTTTTATTAAAATAGATTTTGTTGTACTCCGATAATTTAAACGAAAGTTAGAGTTGTAGAATTTAACAATCTTACACACACTTTAGACATATGAATAAATAACCCATTTAATTGTACAGTTGGTGTCAAAAAAAAAAATAACGTTATATTCCTTGCATTTTAATCGCACAATTTTCACAGATAAATATTTAAATGATCTAGACCAATAATTAATACTGATGTTAATTTTCATTTTATGTTAAAAATTAAGTTTATATGGCAGTCTTCATAATGAAATTGAATTGAAAACAAATTCTGAAATTTAATTACGAACACCCAGTTTTAATATCATATATATAAATTTTACGCTAAGATTCTGTTCAGTCTTTTACAAGAAAATTATTTGTGTTCAATGTGTCCGTCTTCATAATGAAATTGAACTGAAAACTAATTCTGAAATTTAATTGTCGGAGCACAGCTCTGGATTCCCTGCAAAAATTACACTTTTTGTTAACACGATAGCGGACAAAATATTTTACGTATCGACACAAAAAAAATTAAATGGACGTTGGTAGTGCCAAAATCTCGGTGCGTATTGAAAATCATAAATATTCATCAACCCTGACGGAATGCAATGTCTGCTCAAAATTTTCTCATACAGCTAACATTGCGGGTTTAAATCTATATATTTGAAAGATAAGACTTTTTTTTTAGACATCTACCTTGAGCTTTTTTCGGAACCAATTTTAATAATTCTTTTTTTTTAAATGAAAGCTGTCTCTTTGTAGATTTGCGGCACTAGCTACTTTTTTTTAAATATTCCCATTTTTATATTTAAATTTAAAATTTAAAAATTTTCAAAATGGTAGCAATTGGATTACTTCCATTGCTGTAAAGAAAAGAAAATTGATAAAGTAAGTTTATCTTTATTGACGCCAATTTCTAATAAAATTCAAAATTAACTTTGTAAAAAAAGGGAACAGGAAATGACGTCACACTTTAAAAAAAACACTAAATGTTTCCTGAAAATGTTATTACAATTCGCTACTTTTTCACTCCACTGAGTTTGAGACGCTATGTGAAATGCTTCAATGTGGCAAAATGGCATGATATTTAAATGAAAACCAACATTTTCTGTGATAAAATTAAATATTTTACTACGAATACCTCTAAAATATATATATTTTTAGAATTTTACTCGCCGATACAGAGGTTAGAACCCCAAGTCAAGAGTGGGAATGTTCACATGCAAAGTCGTAGTTAACAAACTTGATTTCAACTTAGGAAATATATGTATTAATAACTTATTGCGTACTGCGATACTTTTGAAATGGTGAATGTAAATTTCACAGATGCATATGCAAATTTTGAGACGATGAAAATGACATTAAGTTTAGATTACATGCGAAAAATAATTCTATGATTGGATCATGGTGAAATAATTTTTGCTGATTTTCAATCGGTAATTTCAAACATAAGAGCCTCAATGGGTAATTTCAACATTATTACATATCTTGGTTAGGTATACTAATATATTTTAATTTTTTAATACGTTGAACAGTCGAAGTTTATGGAATTAGTATTTTGGCAACTTTAAATTGAAAATAATATTTGTTGAGAGTAAGTATTAACTGATGTATGAGTTCCTTTTTAAACAATTTCTTTCGTCAAAATACGACGGATTTCATCTCGATATTAAACCAGACATTAGCTCCATTGTTGTAAATTATGCATTTTAACCTCATCCGAATCGTTATGGCGTCGTCAATATTTGTCACGTGAGATATAGATTGAGTTTCAGAAGTTTTACTTTCTACGTCCGTAACGAACACTTTTTCTTTTTTTCAGTGTGAACCTTTTATTCTCCATAACCTACACAATCGATGCAATTCATTTTGAATTTTACATTAAGAGAAATGAAAAGAAATCGAATACGGATAATGCGATTTTGGATCTTAGCCGCATGGTAACGGATTTCGTATTAGCCGCATGGCTACGGGTGTTAAATCAAAGAAATCGAGAAAAATACAACAGGGTTTGTACGGATCAGGGTATTTTCCAGGAGAGTTTGCAGTATTTTTTTTACAGAAAAAGAAATCTAGGCTAAACTGGTGAAATTTCGCATTCTTATAAGGAGAGATTTTCTGTAAGAAAATAGCAGTTCAGAAGAATGTCCTGGTCGTACGTAATTCCAGGAATCGTACTATCCCTGATATAATGTCATGTATGTATTACTTATATGCATGTATTCTTATGTACGTATGTTTATATTCCGACGTATAGATGTTTGTATTGGGAAATTTCCGCAATCGGGTTTGTAGACAATTTCATAATTTAGAGAGCGTTGTTTGATGCGCAAATTTAACCATTTGGTAGCGGTCCCAATTATAGAAGTTTACTCGTTTATTTTTTTTAAATTCACTGTAAGTGAATGTGCTGCAACTGAAATGCACATGGACATTCTCCGTAACTTTCCAAATCGGTGCAATTCATTTTTAATTTTAAATTAAAAGAAATGAAAAGAAATCGAATACGGAGAATACGATTTCGGGTATTAGCTGCATGGTAACGATTTCAGTATTAGCCGCATAGCTACGAATGATAATAAAAAAAATCGAGAAAATATGATGTCATGTGTATATTACTTATATGTATGTATTCTTATGTATATATATTTGTATTGGGAAATTTCCGTAATCGGGTTTGTAAACGATTTCATAATTTAGTGAGCGTTGTTTGATGCACAAATTTAACTATTTGATAGCGGTCCCAATTTTAAAAGATTATTAATTTTTCTTTTTAATTCCCCGTAAGTGAATTTGTTGCAACTGAAATGCGAGTGAACATTCTGAAGTGCATGAGATAAGCATTTTTGTCCGAGGTGTACACTTGAAAACCAAAATATGTAGATAACAATATAAGAAAGTCCTGAAAGCGTAAAGAAAATGTAGCTTACTTATTTCTTGATTTTAAGATTTTAGCTAAATTTACGGGAAAACACTAAGCTAAAATGTGAAGAACCCGATTAGAGAAGAATCATCAGTACTGATTGTCAGTGAAAACCTCGCCAAATTTGGCAGCTACAGCCAAATTCGCTGCATTTATATCAACATATTTTTGGTCACCAAATTTGGAGATATTTCGCGAAATGTCTCCAAGCTTGGCGAAAATTTTGACGTTAATATATGTGACTATATAGTTTTATGCTTATAATCGGAAAATGGATACAGCGATGAAAGATAATTCCTGAGAAATCAACTTCACTAAAAGTCATAAATGATTCCGTGATTTTTTTTAACCTGTGGCCTAGATGTAGTGTACATTTTAAAAAATGTACATATTTTTATATGTGTAACATTATACAAAGAAGTTTCGAAAATGCCGGTTAAAAGAAAGCAATTGAGATTAAAAGAGTTATTCAGCGTAATTCTATGTGATAAAGTCACATAAAAATAACCCAGCTACCTACGAATAATTGCGTGAATAACGCTATAATAATAACTCAGATGAACAAAAGTATCAAGTTTGATAGAGGAGCACAGCAGATTACAAATGTGTGCGTGTTACATACGTGTTACAAAACTTCCCGTAATACCATATTAAATAAGTCTGGGCTATGTCAGGAATGCAAGTCTTCGAAGGGGCTTTGGAGTTTTCTGCCGTTAGCTCGATGTTTCCAGTTCCAGTTTTTGATTGTCTCAAATATCGGAGCTGCATTAAACAAATCAAAATCGCTCAATACATCCCCGGTGGTTATTCTTTCTCTTTACCGTAGACTCTCTTATTCAATGAATTCTCTTTACTTTTAACATTTCTGAATTATTTTAAAGGACATCAATTCACGCTGCATGAAAATTTTGATAATTCTGGCATCAGATTTACAGATGAGCAGCAGAAAATACTTTAGTTATGCACAGAACAGCTTTCATCATTGCAAACAAAAGTTACAATTTTCTAAGTCAACTTTTATTATTGGAAAAGCAAAGGCTGGAAAAAGTAGGATAATCAAGGAAATTAGTAAAACAATCATAGAGCCTTTAGGATCAGAAGCTGTCATTCTTTTGGCACTAACAGGTATTGCTGCGCTTAATGTCGAAGGAAAGTTAATTCACCCAGTGCTAACCACCGTGTTTGAAATAGTCGCTGATGTAAAAAGTCATGCAGACAGAAATCTACAGCTCAGCATGGATACAGTATTATTTATCTTTATTGACAAATTCTCAATTGTCGTCTTATGGTTGAACTTGAACAAAGATTTCGCAAAGGTACAATAGATAGCATTGAACCTTTTAAAGGGTTATTCGTTTAAATCCTTGGAGGTATTCGGTAGTTACATCGCGTAAAAGACATTTCCCTATATAAGAGACATTCTACAAAAGACATTTTGGCTCTTCGCAGACAACAAATGCTTAGAGCTTTTGAAAATTGCTTCACATTAACAAACTCATTGAGACAAAATGACGATCAGCAAAGACAGTCTCGAAAGACTCTATATTCGCTTTGCGTGGGTCAAGTTTCAGACTACTCTCATCTCTTATGCAACGGTGGAAATTTACACTACATCCGGCTCAACTTGAATGATTTCAAGATGCTATATGTCTTTTTTCCAAAAACAAGCAAGCGAAAGAACATAATCAAGAAGTATTTCTTAAATCAAAGTGGTCAATGACAAGAATTGTAGCAGACCACAATAATTAAAAGTAAGATTTAGTGAAGATGATCACGTGTTTAGACTTCAGGCTAGACTTTTTTCAGCAGTTGGATGCAGAGTTATACATAACAATATCTGGACGGAGTGGAGATTGATAAACGGTGTACTGAGTACAGTAAAAGATACTGTCTGTGTCCCAAGATTTCAACTACCAGGCTTTCTACAGGCTATAATGGTTCATTTTTTGATTATGATGCCACAAATTAGCATTTGAGCATTACCTGAGGCAACTGATGACTAAATTAAACACTAGAAAATGAGGATTCAACGGGTGTTATTTCAAATTTAAATTTGTACTATTAAATAGTGATCATGAAAATTATACTTTTTTTTAAATTTAAAAATGTTATGTGTTAAATTTATACGACTCCATGCTCCGGCATTTCGGCCTGACAGATACTAGTTACGAACACCCAGTTTTAATACCATATATGTATTTTTCGCTAAGATTCTTTTCAGTCATTTACAAGAAATTTATTTGTGTTAAATAAGTCCGTCTTCATAATGAAATTTAATTGAAAACAAATTCCGAAATTTAATTTCGAACACCCAGTTTTAATATCATATATGTATTTTTCGTAAAGATTCTGTTCAGTCATTCACAAGAAAGTTATTTGTGTTCAATATGTCCGTCTTCATAATGAAATTGAATTGAAAATAAATTTTGAAATTTAATTACACTGTAAAAAAAATAATGCCAGTTTTTCGGTAGGAATCGGAAAATTAGTTACCCTTATGGTACCGGAATAATTTCCAGCCCAGCTCGGAATAAAATCCGTAAAATCTGAATAACATCCGTAAAATACCGTTTTACTATTTCCTTATTTTTACGGATTTTATTCCGAGCCTGGTCGGAAATTATTCCGGTACGATAAGGGCAACTATTTTTTCGATTCTTACAGGAAAACTGGCAGTATTTTTTTTACAGTGTACGAACACCGAGTTTTAGTATCATATATGTATTTTTCGATAAGATTCTGTTCAGTCATTTACAAGAAAATTATTTGTGTTCAATATATCCGTCTTCATGATGAAATTGAATTGAAAGCAAATTCTGAAATTGAATTACGAAAACCCAGTTTTGATATCATAATTGTATTTTTCGCTAAAATTCTGTTCAGTTATTTACAAGAAAATTATTTGTGTTCAATATATCAGTTATACAGAAAATGTAAACATATAGCTAAAACCCATTTTGCGCTGTTGTTTTAAATATTTGTTTTTTACTGGTGTCTTTACATGACGCTTATTATTGGTACACTGAAAAAAAAATACAACCAGTTTTCCTGTAGGAATCGGAAAAATAGTTGCCCTTATCGTACCGGAAAAATTTCCGATCCAGCTTGAAATAAAAACCGTAAAATCTGAATAAAATCCGTAAAATACAGTTTTATTGACTATTTCTATTTTATTACGGATTTTATTCCGAGCTGGGTCGGAAAATTTTCCGGTACGATAAGGGCAACTATTTTTCCGATTCCTACCGGAAAACTGGTCGGATTTTTTTTTACAGTGTAGTATTTAATTCTGCATTTGTATTTGAGAGAATTGAAAGTTTGTTATATGCATTCAATGATTGTCGTATGTCAAAATTGTATAGACATACAAACTTTTGTGTTTTGAACCAATTCCCTATAACACACGTTTAGTTCTGTCATCCTACTATCATTTCAGTGTATTTCATATCCAGGAATATCGTCAAGCCTGAAAGTAACTTTTAATTAAATGTAAGACATATTTTCAAATAACATACCTTAAGAATTATACTATAATTATAATATTTTTGCATATAGTTTGAAAGATAATTTAGTTAAATATTACATAGTTTAATTAGTAAATCTACAGGTATATACCGGGTGTCCCAAAAAGGAATGACTGAATTTTAAATTCAATAACTTGCAAACAGTGACAGATATGTAAAAAAATTCTTGCAGGAGGGTTATGCATAAAGTCAACAGTTTTATTACAGTGATTTTCGATTTTAGTTCGAATTACAAACAATAGATGGCGCTGTAAGCAATTGTCGCTACATACAGGCTCGATTTTTAGTCCTTTCTGTTGTTCCATGCCGAAAAAGGAGATGGAAATGTATTATCCTGGCCACGAAGTACCAAAAATCGAGCCTGAAATCGAGCCTCTATTTATCGCAGCGCCATCTATTGTTTGTAATTCGAACTAAAATCGAAAATCACTGTAAAAAAACTTTTGACTTTATGCATAACCCTCCTGCAAGGATTTTTTTAATATCTGTCACCGTTTGGAAGTTATTGAATTTTAAAATCAGTCAGTCCTTTTTGGGACACCCGGTATAATTCAAAGAGTTATCTAAAATAAATTAAAAGTTATATTTTTTTTAATATGTTATTTTTCGAAAAAATAAATTTTAGTTTTTGACAAAAAGTTCAAAAAATCTTTCGATAATTCAAATGTCCAATAATGCACTTGTATTTAAACATGTTTCTGAAAGTTTATATGACTATTTCAAAAAAAGAATGAAAACAAATCATGAGTCTCACACCTACGACAATTATAATACCATAACTTAACTTTTAAACTATCTACGTAGAAAGCATTTGAATGAGTATCTATAACGACTTTAAACGATTTAGGTACTTCTTATAATAAACAGGCATTTATTTATTTTATTATTTTATTTTATATATTTTTTATTTTTTACAGAAAATACCGCTGTGTTCAATATATAGTTTAAATTCTTAACTATTAAATCATATACACATAAGCTATATAAAGTTGAATATACTATCAGAATAGAGTAATTACATAAATATTGTACAAAGAAAATTTTCAATACTTTTAATGTTATTCACAAAAATATTAATACTTTTATTGTTAAGTTCAAAACTATTAATACTTTTATCGCCATGTACTAAAATATTAATACATAATACGTAATTAAATTAATCGTAACAGTTACACCTAACATCAAAATATAGTGAAACAAAAGAAACCAGATATAATTACCATTAAATAGTTTTTATTTCAAACAATATACAAAAATGAAATCTATTCAAAAAGTAACATTTTTGAAATGCAAAATGCTAAGAGATACAGATATTATACCTAAATATAGTAGAAAATAATTAGATACATTACGTTCATTTTAAATAGCACATGGTAAATAAAAAAATGCTGTAAAATGTCAAACATATATAGTTTGGGAATATATTAATCAGTGTATGTTTATTTCATGCAAATGTGAAATAACCTATTGCCTGTTTTTTAGGGTACAATTAATGAGAAATGAGTAACGTCGACGTTAGAGTTACTGAATTGGACATGAAACTCAATAGTATATTTAACATGATCACTTAAATATAAAAGTTTTTCATTGTTGCGGATATCACATTGTTTAATATTTTACATTGTTGTTTAATAATTTCTGGTGATTAGTCGATAGGGTACACAACGGAATTCAATTTTTGCTTATTGCTGAATTCCGTTACAGAAATCGACTATGTTTTTTGCTAATAAATGTATTTTATGTACCCGTGAAAAAGTGAAATATTTTATAAGCTTCCGGCATCATTCACCCATCTTTTATAAGTTTCTGATACGGCTTTTTCTGGTTCAACATTATTTAGCTGGATTTATTATCATTTGTCTTTAATAGGGCTTTGTTAAAATTTGGTGTTTTTTTCATGTGTTTTACATAGATTTATCGCCAGCAATATGCTTGTGAATTAGTGGAATTTAGTAAGATTCTGTATTACTAGTTGCATGTTCCATTTTTATTCTGTGTAATGTTTGTGTTATAAATATTAGCTAAATCATAAATTTAATTTAAATAATTGGAAATCGATGACTATTTGTTATATATAATGGTTATATATATATATATATATGAATGTAGTAAAATACTTTACACCCTACAGAACGACTGCGAAATTCAAATAGATAACTCAAATTTCATTTGGTAATAGCAATTTTTGTGCATTTTGAATACTGTACCACCGAAAAATGCACAGAATTCAGCCAAATGTTTTGTGTATGTTTTTGGTGATGGCTTGAAGGTCCTCCTTGAATTTTGAAAAATTCCGTCGGAAGGGGACGCTGTAATAGCGATTTCTGTGCAATTTTCAATATTGTAACATCGAAAAGTGTGTGAAGTTATGCATAATTCTAATACAAATTCTAATAAAGCTAATTAAAATGAAATATTGACATGAGATAGATGAAAGTTTTGGGGTTGGGATATCCAACTAGTTTATTTAACATTTTACAAACTGGAAGATTTTTGTACTTAGTGATAATAAGAATATATTTAGTAAAACTTTTAAGGAAAACATTTAAAAATTTCATCCGGCCTGCTACACAGAGGAGAAAAGAAACTTTCCTCTTCCTTTCCTTGAAAAATTCAACTAATGTTATTCCAACATAAGAACTGAAATGCGTCGAACATAATTACAAGAGTCTTTTGCTTTTCGTTCATATAAATTTTAATTGGAATTTAAGTCAACTATCTCAAAGTTGGCTTCAATATATAGAGACGCATTTTTGTCGCCAAATTTGGCTATATTTACTGAAGTATATACAAGCGTAGTGATAACTTTACGGTGGGAGATATGACTATGTAGATTTAAGCGTATAATTGTACAAACACTGCTTTATGAAAGAAAATTTACGAGAAATCCGTTTATGGTAGTGTCTGTTAATTTTAATCTCTTGTCTTATTTCAAAATGTCAGCCAACATATAATTTCAAACTATAATATATATTAAATAAAGACACTATCTTGCTTAATGGTACACAAAACACGAACTTTAAAAAGCTAAAAGTTAACTTCTACGTTTTGAGCTGTTTCTACAGCCGTCTTCAGGAAAATATGATGGTACAAAAGCTCAAAGTTCAGAGACGAAAGTTTCCTGTGCAAGAGATAATTAGTAGAAACTTGAGCTATGATTTGAATACAAAAATGTAGTGTTGCCATCTAGTGAAAATAAATAATTATTAATGAAATGAGATCAAATGAAGCAAAAAGGTCGATTTAAGAAACCACGAGTGCCGCCATCTACACATGAGGGACAAAACCACGTTCAATAATATATTTTTTTCAATAGATGGCAACACTTCATTTTTGTATTCAAATCATTGATCAAGTTTCAACTAATTATCTTTAGTACATGAAGCTTTTGTCTCTGAAAGTTGAGCCTTTTTACCACCATATTTTCCCAAAGACGGCTGTAGAAACAGCTCGAAACCTAGAAGTTAATTTTTAGCTTATTAAAGTTCGTGTTTTGTGTACCATTAAGCAGGATTGTGTCTTTATTTATTATATTTTATGGTGCAATTGTCCAGTATGTGTTATTATAATATAAATGTCTATTATATATATATATACTGATCTATATGTTCAAACTGCTATATATATTTAAAGAAAACAAAACAACAAAAAAAATTTCAGAATTTTCCTATTAAAGTAAAACACTCAAGTTTAAACTATTTTTAGATCTTTTAATTTTTTTTGTACATCTTTCTGAACTTTAAATCTTTAAATGGCCACCACTTTTAAACAAGATATCGGATGAAGTTGGCAAGCGAATTCGGTCGAGAACTTGTTGAGTTCTATACACATGGTTTGTGACATCCTAATCGGTTCTTAAATACCAGTTTTATCGTAGGACAATATATAATATATCAATATTTGAATGTCTCAATCAAGCTTTGAGTTCGTGACTTATCACGAACTAGAAAATATATCGATAGAAAGTATATCGACAATTTCTGCAATTGTTTTCATCCGGACGGCTGCAGTAGGTAGCTTCTTATTTCTTTTATGTAAGCTGGCTAATATCATGTATCAGGTGTATTTAAATTACATTTGAAAAAACAAAATTTATAAATAAAAAGAAACGTCATTGATTTTTTTTTTCTTTATTATTCGTATGAAGAAATTTTGTTTTAAACTTTTTAGGTTTTGAAATATTTATAGGTAATTTCAGATTTCTTTAAATAACATTTCTTGTTAAATACAGACATATTTTTTTAATATTTTGTGTTGATATACGTCTTTGATAATAATTTTATTAAATATGTGTGCAATATATGGGCCAACATGGTTTCTTACGTCAAGGACATTAAGATGTCCTAATTTGTATCTAAATTTGTATCTAAATATAAATTTGTATCTAAAATGACACTAATAAATTCATTGATTTATTTCAGACTACACACGTATTAGTTTTTCTCTAATTTCCTCTTCCAAAAGATTTACATTTCTATTACCTTAAAAAAGTCTTAAAATATTTAATGCTGTGCATATATTAATTTTCCTATAAATCCTGACCTAAATAATTCACGTAAGAGATTTCGAATTGAAACACTGTAGTATATAATAAAGATTACATCGTTAAGGATCGTAACATGTTAAAAAATATTTTATTATAACGTTTAATTTACTGTGTGGTTGAATGGGTAACGCTAATTTTTTTAATGTGAAAGTCCGCAGATGAAAATGGTCGAGGATAACGTTTTTACTTAGTCCGCAAATTTTGTCGAAATGTGTCGTGTGTCAAACTGAAGCAATAAAAAAGTATATATTTTTAAAATTGACTTTTTTTTTCAATATATCTCAACATAATGTAGAATGGGCCAATTATTATTTAAAACACGATAAAATAATCTGATAAGTATGTGTCTGCCGTTAGTGACACAAGGCCGGCACGGAAAGCTCCACCTAGACGAGATAGACCTTACCTCCCTATGGGGTTGGAGAGACCGGAGTCCCTCCGGTCCCCCACAACTCGACTCCACCCGGGGGGTGGAGAAGTCGCCGGAGGCCGGCAAGAGCCCAGCCTTCACTACCTTACCTCACAGCCATCGAGGGTACTCATGCACGAATGTCCCTGACCCCGTGCAGTGACCGAACGCTAACTGTTAGAGCGTTCGAAAATTAGTTTAAGACACCGCTAGATCCTCAACACTGGGGCCTGTAACCTCCAGTAGCGCACAGACACGCAGGATCTGGGTCAGACCAAGAGTTTCCCCAAGGTTCGAAGCGTTGATGCGTTAGCCGGCAAGACTCCGATCCGGATCCCTGCTAGATAGTGTCCGATGGCGGACCTGCCGGCCGACCCCCTCCCAGGGTTTACGGCACGACTTTACTGACAACCAGGGCCATATTGGCCTCCCTCTGTGACCGCTCCCTGGTCGACGAAGACACCACCAAATCCTACCCACCTTAGGGTCGGCTCACAACTACTCCAGCTGCGGATCTCGGCGGATGAGCCACCGGACGCAAAAAGTACATCAAGCACTGTCCGAACCCCTCACCCTTCGGTTGCTCCGGGTGATACTGCACGGCGATCCAGCGAGCCCCGTTCTCACTAGCGAGTCACCGAGAACTTTCCTCTACAAAGCCCGCTCTCTCACCTTAGGCTCCCTCCTAGTCAATTGGTGGATGAGGTCCTATCGCTTTGGCTAGTCTTTGCCCAGCGACACCGTCAGGCCCTAAGACAGGCACTGGGATCGAGTTATGGAACGTCGCTATCCGGCTAGCACAGAGAACCCGGGTGCTGGAGGATCGCCCCTACGACAACCCGGCAAAGCGGGCCACGACCCTATACACGACGTCGGTTACCCGTGGTCACCGGACTCGAAGTCTGTCGCCCGCGAGTCTCTCTAGGATGTAGCGAATCGCCCCATCATGCCCCTCGCATTCGTGTACAACGAACTCGGTCGGTCTCCGTGTCTTTTCTCCCACTCAGGGAATCGATTCCTGACTACCCTGAGGGGCGGCTACTAACAAAATCGATAAATTAAATAAGAACCATAGTGGATGAAGAGCCATCAACATCCTTTTATACTTGATTCAGAAACCCATTCATTGTCCAAATGCTTGTGTAAACATCGACTCCTGTAATCATCTTTAGATTTTACCTTATGAAATCCAGTTCAATTATACTTTCGAGCCAGGAACAGTTGGATAAATATAGGGTTTGTAAATTTTGTGACACGAATAAAAAAGATTGGCATTAATTGCAGTGATATATGTGCAATTCTTATACAAATATTTATATGTATATAGGTGTGAATGATTGTATGAATATTCATTTAAACTTGAAAATATGTATACACATGTACACATGTATACACATATGTATAACACGATTAGATTTTGCTGTGAAAGTGTAGTCATCAAATTTAATATCAGCAAAATATATTCTTAATGTCAGATGACTTTATTTCAAGATTCTGTTCAATAGGGCCTGTTTACAGCAAAAGGTATTTTTAATGTCAGATGTAATATTATAAAAATAATTTGCTTAGTATTTAATGAGTTGTAAAATAAAGTTAGTGTAAATTCTACGATTTTCAATCTGTATTATTTTAATTTTGTAAAAAAATTATACATGAAAATTTACACGAAGATTGAATAACAAATATAATCAAGATACTAGGCACGTTGTTATCAGCTATGATATCGATCAATGTTAATTTGTAAATGTTAATAAAAATATAATCTTTATTCTACAGGTTAATTGTTGTCACACAGAAAAAAAACTAAAGTATAGCAGAATCTGAGCTTTACAGTATTACGAAGTCCATATCAGGACAGATGCTAGTATTGAAGATTTTGCCCAAAGTATGGAAAACCCCACGTTCCAGAAGTTATAGATTAACATTTATGCTAGTTCGAGTAACCGAGTGAGAAATGTTAGAATACATTAGCTACATTGGCTACGTTAGCATACATTGGAGATAATGGCGGACACACGTTTTGGTCTAAAATCACCTCAACCAATAAAAATCTGCGATTATATTTCCCCATTATTTTTTAGAAGACAACCCCCCCCCCCCTTATCTTACAAGGAATCATATGCGAAGTCCAAATTCTGTTTTGGGAAACGAGTATAACACTGCAATTTCGTTGACCGATTTCATAAAACTGCGCTATCTATGTTTGAATGTGTCACGGTCGAACGCTAAAGCCCCAAGTCGTGTACAAAATTAGCTGCAAAACATCCTGTTCGCAGGATTTCTTCCATATCTTTCTTCATACGTATCCCGACTCGAACAAATAAATCGCACCCTACTTCTGGTCGCTTATTACTCCTATTCAAATGGCGGAACTCTATTATCATCGATATTCTTTCAGCAAACGTACTGACTGTTTTCAATTTTTCACAAAAAATTAATTCAAGATGTACATCATAACTATAGTCCAGTCAAATTAGGAAGAGTTTTCGACATAATTACGAAAGTTTTGAAACTTGGTAATATTGTTTGGAAGGCTCTGCTAATAAACATACTAAAAGTCCTGATGAATGAGAGGTGAGCGAGAGAGGAGGGAGGCAAAAGAAGGTGCCTTTTTTCGATTTTTTGTTAATATCTCGCAATCTATAAGTCCTATTGAAAAATTGCCAATAAGAAAAAAAAAGACAATTAAATTCTCACAAAAAAGGTATTCTCTTTTCTTTTCGCTCTTTTTTTACTTATTTTCTCTAGAGGCCATAGTTAACCAGATAATCGCATTCAAATATGAAGAAATTTGCAAAAGTGACAGCAGTGCCAGAGAGCGGTTTAACGGCACTTACATTGCAACTACTCAATCTAAGCTTCCTTAAACGAACATTAATAAATGTGATGGTGAGGAGAATGGAATCCTGAACAATAACGCCAAAAAATTACATTTTTTGTTAACATAAAACGTACAAAAATGAAAAATACGTAAAATACAATGATATGGCAATAAACAATATACTTAAGTCCTTGATCATCTTGATAACCCAAATTCAATGGGAAATTTCAAAAGATATTGATTTATGTTCCATTTCCATTAGGACATCCTCCTCAACAGGTGGTGGACTGTTTCAGCTGTTTTCATGGCAGTAGTGGCAGGCGGCAGTGCATACGATTCCTGTTTTTCTACATCCACATTTTTGCCTACAACCAGTTGTACGCTGGATGAGGTTTAGTACTGCCTCGAGGGCAACAGGATCGGTGGTTGTGACAGGCACTAACGTATGAACGAGCTTACGTTTCCAATCCCAAATCTCATGAGACAGTTCATTTCCTTGCCACAGCTGCATCTGTAAGCATACATTTTTATTTGAAGGGGTTAATGCTGAGAGAAGAACACGTATATCCACTTCCTGTCCAACAACAGTAACATGGTCAGTTTCACTCAGTGCATCTATAACAATCTGAACAGTCAGAGTGTCAGCATAATTAGGGCTTTGCTGGCAACAAGGGTCAGCTAGGTGGGGAGGCCTACCAAATGGCTTAAGCACTCACAAGCCCCACCCAGCGGTTTCCATCTACTACCGCCGTCACCACACACACACACACACACAAAAAATAAAAATAAAAATAATAATAAATAAAAGGCCCGAAGGGACCTACAGGAAAGCCAATTGAGAATATTAAGATTAAATACAATATAAGTACAATATATACACGATGGAAAGCCCAATTTTTGCTGGGTGTTTACGAGAGAAATTTAGATATTTGTAATTAATAAGATCATGAGATAATAGATAATAGGATTTTTAAACTTGTTGGAGCGGCAAAAGCTCAATTACTCTGCAAAGCTGGGCGTTCTGCAAAAATACAATAATAGCTACGTATATGTATACTAAAGTAGAAAGAGATTTATAATTTTAAAAATAATGTAGACTATAAAAATAGGTAAAATTATGAATAATTATGATGAATATTATATAATTATATACACACACAAAAGTTCAAAAGTCTATTGTTCTTGCAACAGTTCATTTATAGTTCAATCGTGTTGTTTGTGGCTAAGAGTTTATTTTGAATTGGTGGTATCTGTCTATTTGTTAAGATACGTTCTCATCATCATCTATAAATGGCAAAACATTTTGAAACAAATAATGGTTGTTTTCTAAAACTTTCATACATTCAATTATCTTTTGACAAAATGATGGATTTGACAAAACCACTGAGAACCACTGAGACAAAGAAATTTTTGGAGATTTTCTTATATGGTAATATGATGTAAGGGTACAGTTAAAGATATAATGCAATGATGTAGCTCGATGACAGCATACGCATAATGGAGAAGGAACCCTGTCAAATTTATAAAGATATGATGAAAATGGGCCGTGGTTAGTGGCAAACAGAAAAAGATTTCTATGCAGCAGGATTCTCTTTTCCGAGACTTTTGGGGCTAAAGCGTATGTGTACCGACCTGTGGTACCATAGTCCCAGCGAGTTTGCCATTGTTCGTATAGAGATGATTTTAGAAGCTTCTTCAAGTAAGAAGGAGGGTTGGGAAAGAATTTGTATTTGGCATGTGATGCGGCTTTGGTTGCTTCTTTTGCCAAAGAATCTGCATGCTCATTCCCCACATTACCCACATGTTCACGGACCCATTTAAAGAAGATCTTTTTTCTTGTTTCTTGGAGTAGTTTGATAATTTGTACTGCGATGAGATTTTTTGAAAAAACATCTTCTATTGCTAAGAGACTTGAGAGACTGTCCGAGTGTATTAATACTTCTTTATGAGGGGAGTTCCTAATCCACAGCACAGCCTCTTGTATGGCCAGGAGTTCTGCCTGAAAAACAGTATTTTCTTTACTTAACTTAGTTTGATCCTCGTGGATTAACTCTCCTCTCTGATACACACAGAAGGCATATGCCGTTTCATCTTCCATCTTGGAACCATCCGTATAAATGTTTATTTCTACGTGTAGAGTATTTTCTGGATCTATTTGAAAGAAATATTCTTTAAATGGTTCGACTTGATCTGACTTCATTTTTGGTTGGTAAAATATTGGTTCTTGATTTCCTGTCGGGATTCCAAGACGTAAGACTCTTCCTGTTGTTGCTATATATTCAAGTTGAAGTGCCAAGGGCGGAATACCTGTTAAACACAAAGGGCATCCGCCGAAGTTTTTCTGTAGGCACGTGAAACTAATAACAGGCATTGGTATTGTATTGATGAGATCAGATGAAGCCCATGGGCTTTGCTTATCCGGTGAAACCAAGTTGCTACAGCATACGTGATTTTCTTCTCCAAGATACTATTGTACCAAATCTTCAGAATTAATTTGTTTACCCCTCCGTAAGCTGAGGCAAACTTCAATAGGTCTTGCGAAAGTTGTGTAATTTCCTGCCTTTTCTTTCGTAAATGGGGGAGAAACGAGAACGTACTATCCAGAACGATACCTAAGTATTCTAAAGTTGGCTCACTTTTTAATGAATGTTTGTCAATTTTGAGTGTTGGAGCTCTTTTCAAAAATTTCGGTCTTCTAAGGTGGAGAACTTTACATTTATTGTAAGATATTTTCATGTTGTGATTTGACATCCACCTACTAATATAATCTAAGATGTCCTTTCCTAATTTTTCTAATTCTCGCCTTGTTTTACCATTTAATATAATTAAAATGTCATCTGCATAAGCTATTATTATGTAACCTAAAGATTTTAAATGGCGTAAGAGAGCGTTTAGGAAGATTCTCCATAGGAAGGGCCCAAAGCATGAACCTTGTGGGCACCCCTTCCTAAACCAATGAATTTCTTGTGCTAGCCAATTTGGTTTCGCTCCTCTGTGAGATAAAAAGGATTTCAGGATATTAACATATGGCTCCTCCAACCCCCAAAATTCCAGTTCTAGGATTGTTGCGTCCCTAAGGTAAGTTGTCAAAAGCATTTTGGATGTCTAATGATATTAATGAAATGTAGTTGTTTTCTTGTTGAAGTAAGTCAATTGTTGAGAGAACTTCTTGTATCGCTGATTCAGCCGATTTACCCTCTAAGAATCCGTGTTGAGAACTCTGTAGAACTGTCGAATTTCGAAAATGATAATTTATTCGTTTTAATAATAATTTTTCAAAACTTTTCCCCAGAATTGGGAGTAGAGTTATTGGTCTGTATGACTGAGCAGATTATGGGTCCTTACCTGCCTTTAGAAAAAAGACTAGTTCTCCAATTTCCCAACTTTTTGGGAAGTAATTTAAGTTTAATAGAGTATTGTAAAGATTCAGTAATAGAGATGAATGTGAGTGGTAAATATTTCGTACAATCAGATGGTCAACATTATCAGGACCTGGTGCTTTATTCCGATTGAACGAGAAGATGGCAGCTTTTAGTTCTTGGAGTATAAATGGATTAACTGGCTGGGTTGAGCGCGGATGAATTTGATGCGGTTGCAAGTCCGAAGGACCAAATATTGAATTGGCAATTTCTGCATAAAAAGATTGTCTTGAGTGGGTTGCTGTAGTGGAATCAGAAAGAGCGTAGACTTCCTGTCTGTAAAAATCTCTAAATGCCGTCTTTTTTAGTTTCCCAAAGGGGTCTTTGGTATTTGAGCAAAAAGAACTCCACGCTGTTTTCTTTGCTTCCAGAATTTTCTTTTTATAGAGTGCTCTATACTTTTTTAATTTGATCATGTCTTCCTCTGATGCAGACAAAAGTTTTGTTTTCCTATAAAGTGCTTTAACAAAGCTTCTCATTTTCCTAAGTTCCGCTGTCCACCAAGAAACTGTTGGTTTAAATGTGGAGTTTTTTTCTTTAAAGTATGGTCACAGGTTTGTGTTATTATATTTATAAAGTTGTCGTACTCTTTTTCGAATGCCCCCGTCGTTTTTATATCCTGGAAAGTTATATTATTTTCTTGCAATGATTTAGATAATTTTCTATTGAATTTTTTCAATGAGACATTCTTTGTCCGATATCTACGCTTTGGAAGCTTCGGGGTTTGGATATCCATATACAAGGTTATCAGCCTGAGGTCACCGTAGTGCATACCATCCTCAACAGTCCATAAGGAAACTTTTGGGAACAGTGGGAAGGATGCTAGTGATGCATCTGGCCAACCTTTCAAATGCGTGGTTTCAAATGTTGGTTTTGAGAAAGGATCATTTAGGACTAATAAGTGCATCATATTGAGATGATTGATGAGGTGTTGTCCTTTTTCGTTATCATTCTCATACCCCCACAGGACACTATGAGCATTCAAATCACCCAGCAACAGAAGTTTTGAACTCATACCCGACGTGTTCGCCCAATCTTGTAGATCTTCTTTTAAATTAGCCGATGGTGCGGAATATTGACTGCCTATAGTTATTTGTCCTTCTGTTGAGGAGATATTCACGAAGACTGAGTTATCATTTTGTTGAACTCTTATATGTTGTAAAGATGTATCTATGATTATTATTTGGCAATTCTTTTTTTTTTGAAGAGTAGCAAGGAAGTCCTGAGGGAAGGCCATGTGGTCTTCCTTTGACTATATTGGAGTCCTGTATGCATGCTATTTTGTAGTCTTCTTGAATTAAGAATTGAAGGAGTGAAGCTGTTGCACTTTTATTCTTTTGAAGATTAATCTGTGCTATTTTAAAGGATGATGATATTTGATTAGTTGTTGAAGGTACTTGCATGTTTTGATGTTGTCCTTGCGGAGAAGAGTTTGAGTCCGAGAGATGAGAAATTTGAGTAGAATTTGGAATTGAAGGTGAGTTTGAGTTTTTGTTTGTATTTGATGAAACGATTTTGGAGGTATTTTTCTTTAAGTTGAAAGTGATCTATTGGGATTATTGATACGATATTTTCTATTTTGGAGAATATTTTGGATTGTTCCGTGGAGTAGGCCTATGAATCTTTGAGAGATATAATTTTTTAGCAAGTTTTTAAGATATCGAGGAAGTGGTGAGTTATCTATAGTTTGGGATATAGTAAACCAGTTGATGGTATCGAAGGCTGATTCGATATCAATAGATATCAAAGAACAATATTTTTTACGTTGTAATAATTCGTCAACTTTTTTAATAATGTTGTCTAGTGCATCTGTTGTGCTTCTCTTTTCGCGAAAACCGAATTGGGCTGGATGGAAAAAATTTCGCGATTCCAAATAAGTCATTGTTTTCAACTTTACGAGTCTCTCCAGAACTTTCCCCAACATAGGCAGAAAAGTGATGGGGCGATAGGCTTTCAGTTGTTGAGGATCCTTGTTCTTTTTTCTAAAGAAAATTACTAGGCCTTTTTTCCATGGAGTCGGAAAATGTTGTAATTCGAAACATTTATTGTATAGATCAATAATTAAGGATGGGAATGTCTTGAGTAGATTTTTGATCACGCGAGCATCAATATTATCGTATCCGGGGGCTTTGCCGTTGTTTTGTTGATGGATACAGAATTTTAATTCTCTAAATGAAATTCTATCTTCTGCTGAAAAATTATTGGTTGGAGATTGCTCGTTAATAAATTCGTGGATATTATCTTGTTGAATTGGTCGATTCAGTTGAAAATGGTGAGACATTAATTGTTCTTCAATATTGTGAAATGTGTCTGTAGTATTTGAGGTTTCTAGGATTGTTGAGATTAAGTCTGTATTTTTTAGATATTTTTGTTTTATCAGTTTAAAAGCTGTACCATATGTCGATTGTGTAGTGGTACAGAAATTTCTCCATGCAGTGGATTTTGCCTCTTTAATTGCCAACTTATAATTTGCTCGCTCCTTTTTGTAATCACTTCTGAATTGCTGGTTGTCTGGATTTCGGGTGTATCTTTTATATTTTGTGTTCAATTTATTCCTTTGAATTCTTAATTTGTCATTATACCAATGCAGTTTTATATCATGGTTTAATTTTTTCTTTTTTAATGATGCTCCCATCGTGAAATTGATGACCTGCTGCAGATCATCCGTCCATTTGTCTAAGTTTGTAGGGATTCAATATCCTTTAATGCTGATTGTAGATTAGTCGAGTAATTATTAAAGATATTGTTAATTTTTATGAACTTGGTATATTTAGTTTTATATCTATAATTTTGCTTCATTTGAGGAGAAACGTGAAGTTGCAAGATAATATAAATATGGTCGCTGAGAGAGTCATGAGATTCATCTGTCTTCCAGAAGTTTATGGGTTCTCTTGTATGTAAACCACAAAGCGTGAGGTCGGGAGTTCCTTTTCTTTTGTCTAGCTTGTAGGTATAATTTGTATTTGGTTCGTTAATTATGGAGAGTTCGTTCAATGTTAGATAGTCTAGCAGCAGGTCACCCCATGCATTGTTTCTGGAGTATCCTCAGTCTCGTAGATGAGCATTGAAATCCCCTCCAAGGAGAAGTTTGTAACTGTCTGTGATTACATCAGTCCAATCTTGAAGGTCTTTAGAAAGGTCTCCTGATGGTCTGGAGTACTGTGAACCGATCTTGATATATGTGATATTCTCTTGTTCTTTCTTAGGTGGTATTGTACTCGTATTTGTTGTTAGATTGATGAAAACGCTATTATCGAGTTCATGAGATTGAAGATGATAAAATGTTGGGTTGCATATTATTATGGCAGCTGTTCGTTTTTTGGATTGATATATAGACCAGCCTATTGGGAGTCCAGAGAAGTTACCTTTGGTTTTGTGATAGTCCTGGACGAGGGCTATATCTATTTTGACTTTATTAATATAAACCAAAAGTTCTTCATTGGCTGCTTTGCAGTAATTTAAGTTTATTTGGACAAACTTTATATCTGTAATTAATAGAGATTGTGATGAGTTTAGAAAAACTATTTCAGGGTTAGAATTGGAGATAGAAGATGTGTTGTTTAGTTTGTTGAATGTGGAGCAGATACATTTATGAAGGTTTTCCTCGATTGAAATCGAAGTTTAAATAATGGACATTCATTTGAATCCGCTCTGTGTGGGAAATCATGTTTTGTGTACAGACAATTGATGCAGCATATTTTCTTAGGATCTTCTTTATTTGGGCAAGTTGTTGTTGTGTGATTATACGCACAAATAACACAGGCAGCTTCAAATCTACAGTTGTTACCTGTATGACCATATCGTTGGCATTGCGAGCAGCGGATTATTGGTCGATAATCCGCAACTTTACAGGAATTAAATCCAATCAGGATACGGCTTTGCTTCGTCAGATGACGGGCGTAATTGATATCTAAATCCAGGACCAAATGGTAAATTTGTGATTTTTCTCGATGAATTTTTTTATGTATCGCTATTGGGATTTCTCGATCATAATCTTTCAAGATTTTCTCTGTGACTTCTTCTGGTTGAGTAAATAAAGGGATTCCAAGAACAATTATCTTCTTAAAATTTATAGTTTTGTACGTTAATTCAGTGATATCTTTAAGTCTTTCAATTCCTTCTATTATTCGGAGGGTTTTTTCAGTATTTTCTTCACTGTTGGATCTTATAATTAAGGTGTTTCGATCACGAGCTGTTTCACAGTAGATTTTAGGGAGGTCCGGAATGCTCTTTATCTCCGTATTAAGAAGATTTTTAATTGTGTGGAGTGAAGTTTTTGTTGCCTGTGTCTTCTTTAAAAGTATGGCGGATTCAGAGGTGGTTTTTGGATTTTTATAAACCGCACTGATTTTCTCTGAATACAGAGGTTTTGATGATAGTGAATGTTGTTGGCTGACCGTTGGGATTTTTTCTAATGGGCTTTGAAACGAATTTTTTAAGAATTATGTATTTGCTTCAATTGAATGTAATTGTTGGTTGATATCTTGAAGTATAGATTCATCTATCACCATTTCTCTTATTGAAGGGAGTCCTCCTTGTGATCTTTTTTGGGACTGGGTATATAATTTTTCTTTTAACTCTTTAATTAGTTGATTCTTTTTTTCTATCGTTAGGTGGAGATTAGAAATTTCTTTCTCTTTTAAGTTCAAAATTCCTGCTTCATCCTTGTTGGACAATTCATTGTATGATTTCAGAGAATCTATCTCCCGAGTTAGTTCTTGAATTCTATTGTCTTTTTGTTGTATATAAACTTCAAATTGTTGCTTTCTGTCTTTTAATTCTTGTTCCAGGTCGATTGCCTTGTTGTACCACGCTTCCTTTTCGGTTGTTATTTGTTTTAGGTCTTGGGATTGTTGAGATGCGTTTCGTAGCTGATTTTCAATGATTTGGATGTTTTTTTTAATTAATTGCCAATATTTGTCGACTTCTTTACTGGATCCTGTTTCGTGTGATTTTAGAAGACCATTGTGAATTTCAAGCAGTTCTGTTATTGAAAGTGTCTTCGCTACTTCTAGGTTAAACTTCATTAAATTTTTATTTGTTGGGGTTGACTTTAGCGCTATTGAAGATTGACTGGAGTTTTGTCGTGTACGCTTTAGTGTACTATCTTACTCTATAAAACTTCCCATTTTCAAGAATTCCTGTCCAATTGTCTTTGCAGCAGAATACAAGAAAGAAACAGCATCGGAAAATAATTTATCACAAACCATCAATCATAAAAGTCGTTCCAGCACTAACAGCATATTATTGAGAAATTTCTTTTACTCTTATGATAAAAATAAACAACTTAAAAAAAAAAGAAAAAAAAAACACAATTCAGTAAAAATTCTTTTTCCGCAATTTCTGTCCATTCCCGGTAATGTGTGAGAAGTCATTCGTGTACATAAAAAGTGGGGAAGAATTGCAACTTTGTGCCGATATATTAAGAAAGTGGAACAACGTATAAAGACACATAAATATGTTTAAAAGGCATACAGCTGTTTCGAAACCTCTAATGTTTCATCATAAGTGCATAAAAATAAAAAGTAAAATTAAAACTGGGTAAAAGGGGGGACAGATAGTCAGAAAGGCGTACCTTACAGCTCTACAGCCGTATGTCGCGAAATGCGACATACGGCTGACAAAGAGTCACGGAGTAGATCTCACTCGCACACATAGGGTGACCAATCAAAATCACCCAATTGCTCCGGAAGAGTTCCAAAACCGAGAGGAGAAAAAGGAGGGGGGGGCATAGGAGAACTAATTATGGAACATTAAAATATCTTTGAAAAATTAGGCCTACTGGATAAATTATTAACTAAACTGTTTGAAATTTACCATATGTTATAAGCTTCCCAGAAGTGAAGATCGTCAATTTTGCCCCCACATCGCCTTTCATCCCATCCATATAATCAAAATTTGGCTGTCTTTAACAGTTATGTCTACCGAGCTTTAAATAATTGTTCTTCCGAAAGTTTATTAAAAGCAGAATTACAGGTTACGGAGAAAGTATTGATAGTAAAATCAATTTCTACTACAACGCCATAAATACAATTATTTCAATAATTTTTATTGCGTAAGATTAACAACTAAGTTTCAATTGATATTCTATCATTCATTTTCGATTCGGTCTTCTTTTGCCTTGATGCATTCGCGGAGAATGTGCGGGAAGACATCCACGGGGCGCCGCAAGGTGTCCGCATCGAGACCGTTCCATTTACGCGTCAGAGGAGCTTTTAAAGAAGTGATATCTTTGTGAGGATTAGCACAGGTTCTTGCTTGCAACTCTCCCATACTAAATAATCAAGTGGATTAAAATTCGGAGTATTTGGAGACAAGTCGTTTGGCAAGACTTATGGGCTGGTACTGAATCTTGTTGGAACACATATGGATTGTTTCGAAAATGAGAATTTAGCCATGGAATGAGCCATGGAGAATTTAGTCTTTAGAATATCATTGAGATAATTGATCTGATTAATCTTGACACCAGCATGATCAAAGACCAAAGGGGATTTCCCATTGCTTGTGATGCAGCAAAAACCATCACGCTGGCTGTATGAGCTTTTCTGCCTACTATGCCACCACTTGAATTAGCAGTTTTACTGTCTTTGGATAATATGCAGTCATTCTGATGGTTAACAGCTTATTCAATAGTGAACAGGTTTTTCGGCACAGAAGACGAAATGCAAACAATAACCCAAAAATACTTACTTATAATGCAATATTTAGATTATAAAGAGCAAATATACACAAAAAATAATTCTACAACATTTAAAAGTCACACATAAACATTAAGAAAAAATTATCAAAACTTTCTCCGCACCCTGTAGATTACATTAAATCCATTGATCAAGGTTTTACAACTGAAATCGTAGATTCCATTCATAATAAACTATGTAAACGTACTCACCCCAGGGTTAATACTGTTGGCAATTAAAATTTAACTATTCCTCAATATTTTCCGAAAATAAGCTACGAAATTTCAAAAACCTGGACAAAATTCAATTCACAAATCTGAAACATCCAATTGATAGTTTTCAAATTGGGGTATTTCCAGGATATGTTGGGAATGCAAAAAATGAACATTGGTCAAACGAAGCGAGTCTTTAAGATCCGTTTGCGGGTGCATAAAACTTGTGTTAAAAATTGTGATATCAACAGATCCGCTATTGCCAACCACTGCTTGTCCAATGTCCAAGAACCCTAATTTTAAAATTTCCAAAGCGTCCACTATACAGAAAGGCTCATCAGTTTACGATCTTAACTTCTGGAAAGCTTATCACATGTGGAAAAATTCAAACTGTGTAGTCAATGATTTATGTAGTACCCCCAATTTTTCAAAGATATGGTTTAATTTTCTATTATTCGACCTCTTCACTCCCCCCTCGCCTTTTTACCCGCTCAGTTTGAACTCTTCCGGAGCAATTTGGTGATTTTGATTGGTCTCCCTACTGAATACCGCCTTAACATGATTCTGATAAAACCAGCTCTTCTTTAAAATGAAGTAAAAACTCATAAAAAGCGGCCAGATGAAATTTTTAAAGTGGGTTTATCTCTAATCATCATTTAGTTTTTGTTGGTGAAATTAGTATACTTAACTTCGAAATCTACCTCAGCCTGTAGGCCGGACCGGCAGGGATTTTTCTCGAGTGCAAAGAACCTGGTTGCTCAAACGGGCTGGTAGGCTTCCACTCTCAGGTGCAACCTGTACCTGCTACGCTATCCGTGCTTAAAAATCCTAACCCTACCCTTGCTACCCAATCAGCGCTTAAAAAGCACGCCAATTGTAATACACAGGAGTAAGGCATTTCATATGAAGCATTATATAATGGCAAAAGTTCCTCTGTGTACATAATTACAATATGGCATGTAATACATAAAAGTACATATAAAAACATAAAAGTCCTTCCGGCCAGTGCCGGGAGGAAGAGGTAGCTTTCATATTCCTTATTTTTTTAAAAGCAAGTTTATATTATTCAAACACACGAAGCTCAATTTAGTGGAAACCGATTAAAGGAGATTCTATACTAATTTTTATCAATACGAAATCATTATAAATGAGAATTTCGCTTCCGCGAAATTAGTTAGATTTATCCAAGCTGCTTTTGTTTAAAGTAACTTATATTTGGTTGCCAAATTCGGCAATATCTTGAAGTTCCTGCTATTTTAAGACAACATGGTGGATGAGGCTAACGAGTGAACTTGGTCGAGACCTTAGTAATTCCTGTGCACATGCTCACTCACATCGGAATCGGTTGACGTATACAAGTGCTGTCGCAGGCAAAAGATGATATGTTTCAAAATGTCATAAACATTAGAAATTCAAACTGCTATATCTGAGCCTTTTTTTTTAAAATAAAGACAAAACAAAAAATGCTCCGGAATCTATATATCATGATCAAATACTTAAGAAAGAAACCCTTTTCAATTTCTAATTTTTTTTGCACCTCACTTTAAATATAATGTTTTATTTAATTTAATGGCCTCCATTTTGAAACAAGATGACTGATGAAGCTGGCCAGCAAACTTGGTCGAGACATTACGATATCCTATCCACCTGTCTTCTTACATCAAATAGGTTAATAAATACGCGTGTTATCACGTGACAAATATCAGAACGTTTCAAAATGTCAGCCATGCTAGAAATTCAAAGTGCTATAATTCAACCATTTTTTAAGATATAGACGAAACAAATACTGCCCCGGAATCTTTGTATCATGGTCAAACACATACAAAAAATCTTTTTCATTTTTCAATTTTTTGATAATTCAATTTAAATTTAAAATTTATTTATTTTTTAAATGGCAGCCCTCTTGAAACAAGATGGCGAATGAAGTTGGCCAATAAACTCGGTCAAGACATTGGTATGTACTATGTACACACCAAGTTACATCCAAATCTGTTCATAAATACGCTTGTTATCGCGTGACAAAATTCAGATCGTTTCAAAGTGTCAGCCACAATAGAAATTCACAATGCTATAACTCAGCCACTTTTTTAGATATAGACGAAACAAAAACTACTCTGGAATCTTTGTATAAAGGTCAAGTACATAAAAAAATATATATTTTTCCATTTTCAATTTTTTTGGTACCTCATTTTAAATTTTAAATTAAAAAAAAATGGCCGCAATTTTGAAAAAAAATGGCGGATGAAGCTGGCGAATGAACTCGGTCGAGACATTGGTACGTATTATGTATACACCAAGGTACATCCAAATTGGTTCATAAATACGCCTGTTATCGCGTGATAAATATCAAGTCGTTTCAAAATGTCAGCCACGCTAGAAATTCAAAGTGCTATAACTCAGCCATTTTTTAAGATATAGACGAAACAGAAAATGCTCCAGAATCATTGTATCAAGGTCAAACACATAAAAAAAATATTTTTCAATTTTCAATTTTTTGGTACCACATTTCAAATTTAATTTTTTTTAAAATTTAAATGGCCGCCATTTTGAAACAAGACGGCGGATGAAGCTGGGCAACGAACTCGGTCGAGGCCTTGGTATGCACTATTTATACACTATGTTACATCCAAATCGGTTCATAAATACGAGAGTTACAGTGTGACAAAGATCAGATATATATATCAACTTTTGAACGGAGGGTGGTTTTGGGGTCTGGGGGTCATGATCGATGAAAATATACCAAAATTTTTTGAAATCGCCTTCCTCCAAACGGCTGCAATAGGTAGCTTTTTGTAATGAAAGCTACCTAAAAGTACATAAAACTGCTGAGTCTTAGCCCCTTGATGGGCGGTGGGATATATTATATGCCATCTAATTTTAATGCAAATTCGCACTAGAAACTTTAATTAAATTTTACTTCGTGCAAAAACGTCAAAAATTGCTTTTCCTCTATTTGAAGTACCGTATATACTCGCGTATAAGTCGAGGAATTTCTGACAATTTTCGGTAAACAAATTTGGGGGGGGGGGGGGCGACTTATACGCGAGTCAGTTAAAAAAGCAAAAATAAAAACTTCGAATACTAAAAAAATATTGCTTTTTATGTGTATGAATAAAAAAATAGTATATAAAATATACAAATAATAATAATTCATCATTTAAAAAAAAATAATGATTTGTTTCTGTTTACTTACTAACTTTTCGCATTAGAAAGTGAAATCTTTGGTTTGATTCTGTGCAAAATTGAAATAAAAAGTTAAGGGGTCGACTTATACGCGCGTTTTTGATTTTTTCCAAAAATTGTATCCGAAAGTTAGGGAGTCGACTTATACGCGAGTATATACGGTAATTCTTTTTTGAAATTCCGATGTGAATTCAACATTTCCCAAACACCATTGCTTTCCTAATAAACGGTTAAATCGCTTGCGACATAAACAGCTGTGTTGTCAATTTAGCGTATTTTTTAAATTAAACTTTCTACCACATTTAGCGACTACTTATTTGTCTTATTAAAGGACGGACATTTACGGAATGTTTGAAGGAAGATTTATTTTCGGAAATTTTGTTAGATATTATGAATTTTAAACAATGCTAATTTGGAAAAAAATGATATTATTTCATTTAGAAAATGAAGAAAATTTGAATTACTTCTATCACAGGTTCCTTTATCAGCAAATTTATTCTAAGAAAATGCAATGTTTCCTGCTTGTATAAAATACATTTCAAAAATTCTGAAAATGTCATTCACTAGAGAAATTGTTTGATAAATTAGATTTGTATAAAAGTTACGTAAAAACACATAATACATTTAGTGGTAAAATACTCGTTTTTCATTTACTTCATTAGCATATCGTGGTTTCACTTCCAAAATTATGCTTGAGGTCAGAAAACATGTCTGACACATCATCAGTTAGTGATAAGATGCAAATTCAATGAAGACTTAATTACCCGTTTCTTGGAGAGTTGTTTATGCACATAACATTTTCAAAAATTACGGCAGTAAATTTGTTTATTCAATTAGGTTTTAAATTTATACACGAAACCTCTTTAAAAATTAAGGCGGTAATTTTGTTTATTCAATAATGTATAAATAAATTTTCGAATTGTGTAAGTAGGCAGAATTTGATTGAAATATATGGGTAAGGAATTAATGAACTAAACAAAGTATGAAATTCTTTTCTGCTAAAAAATTAATACGTGCATATTTTTTATCTTTGGAAAATTGTTACCTTGTGTCTTTTTTTCTTAGTTGTTAGGTATTACTTTAATTTAGTATATGATTTATTTAATTTATTTTTATGATGTATTAAAAAAACATATATTTTTTATAATTGTTTCAAATGTTGTCCATCGTGTTAAGCAATAATTGCGTGGACCTAGTTATTAATATAAATATTAAAAAAATTTAATTTGTATATTATACTATAAGTTATATTTAGAAAATATTTCTCCAAATTTTGGGAATATTTGGAAACACATTTTTCATGTTCTGATAAGTAAAACATAAAAAAAGATATTCCTGTACCTTAAAAACATAGACAGTGTGATGTTTTAAATACAAACTAAGATACGATATACATCAATGATAAGATAAAGTGTACATTAATCATAAAATAAGATATACATTAGATAGATTTTGTTCTTCGATATCGCGAACTCTAGCATGATCACTTTACACTGTTAGAACAAACCAGATGCATTGGCTATTATATTTAACCAGTCAGGGGGAAACATTATAAATTATAGATCGAATAATTGTGTAATAATTTATTACGTAATTTATATTTAATAAATTAACAGGATATTCAATGAAATTTAACAACATAATGTCGTGTATGTAGTAAAAAATGCTTTAATGGATTTTTCTATGATATTAATTGCGCGTTTGATTAATTAAAAGTCCTTTCAGCTTATACCGGGAGGAAACGGTAGCTTCTATATTATTTTTGTTTAAGAATTCCCATTATATTACTCAAACACCGAGCTAAAATGCGTGCAACGAGAAAATAGAAGATACGCAGTCTTCCGCAATTTTCATTTTGTATGGGAATAAAAATCAATAGCCGTATATCGAGAAGTTGACATCTTTTAAGCATTTTCTGTTGATTTATACATGTATGTGAGTTTTTGTCCTAAAATAACTCCCGTACTAATGAATCCATTTCTATCTGACAGAGCAAATTTACATGACTTATCAAGTTCGAGTTGCCTTGTTTAGAAATGTCAGCCACCCTGGAAAATCAAATTACTATATCTCAACAATTTTTAAGAATAAAGTAGAAGCAAAAAAGGCTACGTTATCCTTGTATTAAGGCCAAACACTTAATGGAAAAACTTTTCTGATTTTTATATTTATTGTGTACATCATATTAATTGGAAATGTTTCAGTAGCCGCCATTTTGAAACAAGATGGCGGATAAAAATGGCCAACGAACTCTGCCGAGACCTGGGTAAACATATGTGTAACGCATGTGTAAACGCATATCCTGTACTGTTCCATAACATCAAAATCAGATCATAAATACGAAGGTCATAGCATGACAACATGTTATATTGCTTAAAAATGTAAGCCATCCTAGAATTTAAAAATAACATATCTCAGCAATTTCTTAAGATAGAGGTAAAACAAAAAATGCCATGAAAGCCTTATATGGGTGTCGAAGAATTAAAGGATTTTTTTTTTTATTTCTTCGTTGTTTGTACGGCTCTTTGAATTTTAATTTTTTTCCCTTTTTCAAGCCGGTTTTTTCAAAGAAGAGGCGGTTGAAGCTGGGCAACGAACTCGGTGGAGACATTTTTAAGTCCTGTACATGTCATTTAAATTGGTTCAATTATATATATATATACATAAATAATAAACATTAAGATGGTAGATTTTTAAGTCATTATCGGGGTTAATGTACCAAATTTTCCCAGAATAGCTTTCCACCGGATTGTTGCAATACGTAACTTTTTACTAATTATAATGAAGTTATCTAAAATAAAAACTTTTTTATTAAAACACATTTATTGATAGACAGGTATACAAAATGCTTAAATTACAATTTGATCATACATTGTATTGTTCTGTTTGTGTGTAGCAATATATTGTTTTAAATATAAATGTATACAAAATCGGTTATTTTATGTTTTTAATCAAAATACGTAATTAAAGAAATAGCCTAACAAAGAATATATCCCCACAATTTAAACAAATAATGATCTACTAAGGAAAATACTACCACAGCATATTATGCTGATATAATGAGTTTAGGGAGCATCAAGTTTGAAATAATCCGCAGATACAAGTTATTTATAACTTCTTTAAGAGAAGTAGTCACTTATTTGCCTTTATAGTGCTTCGGTAGGTAATTGAGTAAAGTGCAAAGTTCCTTATACTCATTCATTAGTGGAAAGAACAGCTAATTAAAAAATCGAAGTTTTAGTAACGTATATATTGTCATTGTATTATACATGGTAAGTATTGCGATTTTGCGGAAAAAAAGACTCATGTTCGAATAAAGGGGGTTAGCAAAACATTATAGATATAAAAGCTTCAAATATTTCCAGCTATTTATGAATTTTTTTTTTTCTTGAGATATTAAAAATAACTGTGGAATCTTAAGAAGCAAAATAATACAGGGGAAGATTGTTTCAATATGTTGCATGGCTACTACCTTAAATTATAACATTCTCCACAGGAAATGGAATAAAGTACGTAACACGTAACTTAGATTTGATTTTTTATGCTCTCTATGAAAGTTTATATTAAGAAATTTATGCCATTTTCAATTACATTACGTAAAATAAAATCGTCAGTTCCATTTTAGGTGCGTTTCTAATTATATAAATATGTAGCACCTATAGTTGTCGTTCAGTCCGTCCGTCTGTCTGTCGCCTGTCAGTCTGTCTGTTCGCTTATAACAGAGAAAAATCTACTTATCCGAATAGGCTGAAATTTTAAATATATAATTGTTGCAATATGTCCAGCCATTTCAAATTTTCTGAAAATCGGATGTATACATTAATTACAGGGAATGTCAAATGTTTTCCGTTACATTACAACCAATGGGATAAAATGATCTCAAGTGCATTTTAATGATGTTACAGCCTTTCCAACAGAATGAAATTGATACACACTTATTGGAGTGCACTAAAATATACATTCAGTACAATATGCGATGCAAAAAATATTTATAAATCTAGCTATAGTACGAACGCACGTCATTTGCCATGTTTGACGTGCAATTTTCAGCTTGTTTTGTTTAAAATCGCATTAAGAGAATAGTGCTTAAAACAAAACATATCATCCCCTTCTAAAGAGTTATTGTTATGTTAAATAAAACGTCCTAACAAAAATTGTTGAAAGCATATGGCACTGATAAAATAGTATATGGAATATTTATGCACAAAATAAACCACAGAGATAGTTTATTATAAGTTTGTTATAGGAAGCAAACATTTGTCTTAATTGCTTTTATACTGTTTGCGAAATATAATTAAATTAAGTGCAATGTCTTTCATACTTATTCACGTATTATGAGGAAATACAGCTAAATTAAGTAGGAGATAAATATCGATTTTTCATTGTTCTGTACATAAAAAAAAAAAAAAAAAAAAAAAAAAAAAAAAAAAAAAAAAATACAGCTAATTGTTCAAAAATGGTAGTAACAGGATTTGAACAGATTTATAGAGGGAAACTTCAAAACTATTATTTCGGATTTATTTTAAAATCCTTTTATCAGACATGAAAATGAACTGTGAAATTTTAACACTAAATTAATATTATTAAAATTTGCATCAGTATTATATTTCTTTCTTTAACTTAAAGTAATTAAACACTTGAATATTAGTTGAAATGGTAAGAAATAATATATATAAAATACAAAAAAAAAAAAAAAATTATGATTATCTAAAGAAAAAAGTTTCAGGTGTAAAATAAAATCAATGCATGAAAATTTCAGTATAAGGGAAAACATCTTTATTTTTATCTCAAATATGACGGATTATAGTGATTTAAATATTTGAAATACTTTCATGATATCATGAGATAAAATTCGTAATTTAAAAACACATTTTAATAAACGGCATTGAGTGATTTGATATAGTGTTATTTTGTATGTTGCTATATTTGCTGAAGAATAGACACTGACTTTACACCAATTAGAATTTTAAGGCGCATGAGAAAGTTATTCATTGGTGATTTGCAGTAGTTAGGAAACAACGTATACAATCTATTTGATTGGTAAAAAGATTATTGCATAAAATCAGATTCGTCGGTTATATGATCCCTATTAATATAAGATCCTGATGTGAGTCGTTATTGATCCCAAGTATATTTAACTTCATACTTGAATACTTGCTTATCTACGATAAATAATGTTATGCGTTCTTTATTTCGAAATGGGACAGTATTTTTTGTACTAGGTAAGACCTATTTTATGTTACTCTCTAAAAACATGCAAATATATAGACGTATAGGTAAATGGAACTTTTAGCATTATCAAAAATGCCAAATTATCTTTTTAAAACCATTTTCTCATAAAGTGCATTATGTTTGTAAGTTCGATTCGAATGCGGTAATTCAATTAAAAGTTACTCCACAAACTATTTTTGAACTGATTTCAATTATATAAGAAAGTGTTTCTTGTATATTTTCATGTAAACGCATGTAGTAATTAAACGGAAATTTTACTTCATAAAATATTTTTGAACTGCTTTCAAATATACAAGAAAGTATTTCATAGCAAGAATAATATTAAATTAGAATAAATTGCTTGCCTGACATGCAATACATTATAATATTCATAGTGTCGCAAAATATTTTTTTCGAAAACTAAAAGAAAATAAGATTTAAATATTTTTCTTCCAAAGAGTGTATTTATGAATGTAAAATTCTGAAAATCTATTAGATCATGTTGGTATTCTGTATTACATCACTTGTGGAAATATAGCTTTAAATATGCAGCGCAATGTTTGCATATGTACGGAGTATACTTTAAAAGAATACTCATACTGCCGGCCCGATTTCATTAATTTTTGCAATTGCTGATCCAGATGTGATTTTATTGTTTTGGGCCGTTCCGAAATTTTAATTTTACGAAAGACAGCGCTCGGGATTGGAAATTTTGGTCTCTGCAGGCCTCTAATTGACACAAAAATGTTTGAATCAATTTAGAAAATTTATTCTCATATACTACGAACTTCAATAAAAAATTCATTTACAGTATAGGACCCATTATTCGGAATTCCGAGATCCGGAAGAAACCGAAATCCGGAAAAAAAATTATTTCAAAATTTTCAAATTTTGTAAATTTTTAATAAAATTTTAGAATTTCTGAAATTTTTCGAAAGTTTAAGAGATTCCTATTTTTTTTCAGTCCGTTGTGTTTCAATGTGAACTACTAAAATATGTTACTTATGTGGCAAGGGAACACGGTCCTCCTCATCCTCCGCCGTTTAGTTTAAAATTAATTTATATTACGATTGATTCGTTCGAAAACAAAATCTTCAGATATTTCAGCAGATGTGATTATTTTCTGAAAATGTAAGGCACTTCCCGAAAATTAAAAAAAAAAAAAAAAAAAAAAAAATTCTTCAGTCCGAGAGTTCGGACATATAAAATATCGCGAATTTCGACAGATGGTCGCCAAAAATGTCAATTACGTTAATCGCTCGCAGGAAAAATTATCAAATTCGTCAAAGGATTGCGGAAAAACGCTAATTTCGTCATAGAATTGTAGAAAAAAACGATAATTTCTTCAAGGAATCGCAGAAAAAAATGTGAATCCCTCCCCCCTTCCTTCTCCGAAATCAGAAAAAAACATCTCTTTCTCAAATTTTAGTATAAAGTTCATTTATATTTCGATTCGTTAAAAAAAAAAGCGAAATCGTCACATCATTTCACCAGACGTGATTCTGTTCCGAAAATTTGAGCATTCGGTTTCAAAAATTTTTAAAAATTAGTCTTCAGTCCGAAAATTCGGACATAAAAAATAGAGAAGTGTGTGCCGAAAAAAATCAATTCCGTCAATCGTGCGCAGAAAAAATTGCCAATTTTGTAAAAGGATCGCAAAAAAACGCAAATTTCGTCTAAGGATAAAAAAAAACGCGAATTTCGTCAATGAATCATGAAAAAACGTGAATTTCTTCAAAGGATTGCGAAAAAAATGGTAATTTTGTCAAAAAGATCGTACAATCACAGAAAAATCGTGAAAATTTTGTCAAAAAAGCAGAAATTCGTCAAAAAATCATAAAAAACGCTAATTTCGTCAAAAATTGCAAAAAACATGCAAATTTCTTTCAAATGATCGCAAATTTCTTCATAGGATAGCAAAATAATGCAAATTTCTTCAAAGGATTGCGAAAAACTACAAATTTTGTCAAGGGATCGCGAAAAAAATTAAAATTTCGTTAAATGGTCGATGAAAAAAATATGCAAATTTTGTCAAAAGATCTCGGAAAAAATACGCAAATTTCGTCAAAAAATCGAGAAAAAAAACACTCATTTCGTCAAGGGGTCGCGGAAATAACGCAAAACTTCTGGAGGACCCAAAATCTGGAAAATTCCAAAATCCAGAAATCCTTCGGTCCCGAGGATTCCGGATAATAGATCCTGTACTTACTCTAAAATCATATCTCAGTTACTCTGTTCAACCTCTGTAGTGCGGGCTAGACTAATGTATTTAAAATAATATATGAAAAAATATTTTCTTATAGTTATACAATGATATCTAATTTTGTTATCTGTATGAATACAGAGAATAATTTGGGATTTTAGCAGGCATTTTTTAGAAATCTTTCTGAAAAAAAAACACTACCTGTTTTGGTTGTTAAATAACATTCACATTATTTGATGCATAGGCTTTTTCATATGATTTCATGAACGTTTCACCTTTTATTCAAAATTTGTATACAATCTTCAATATTGCTATTAGATTCCTATTAGATTAACGCATTTTAAATAATATACAAGGTATCCCAAAACTCCTTGACACATTTTAAAATTCATCTAAAAATCAAGTAATTGTCGTACAGGAGTGCAGTTTGGACTAAAACACTTCTGACTATGAAAAGTGTTTTTTCAAGCGAATAAACAAATTAGTTCTTATCATCTCCCAAAGATGGCGTTGTACCTTAAATTAATCAGAAAGAAGAATAAAAAACTCAAAACAACCAGTTACAAATCATTTTATTTTGTCAAAATTAGTAAAATAGTAATAATTTGTGCAGTTCATTAACATAGTTCAATGAGTGCACTTTTTGTATCTCGAGCCACATTCGAACGGAACTCAAGTTCAATCCACGTGTTCGCTAGCAGTTCGTATGGAAATCACTGGACCGCATGCGTGATTCTCGTATTCATTACTTCAATTTCAGCCACAGCAGAAGCATACACTTTGTCCTTTTTCGCTGGGAGTCATTCGTCATTTCTGCGTCACAGCGTCAAATATAATTTGAAAATCGGAAAATAACGCATGTTCGAAAACATTAAAATCAAACAACGGACAAGTGTTAAAATAGCAATTAAAGTATTTGTGCAGGAATATTAAAAAGCAGTAAACCAGCGTTTAAAATGCACAAATAATGCGTGAAAAGCAGCAAACAGCTGTTTCGAATTTACAGCGAGATTCTTCTTCAGTGCAAGGTAGGGAAAAAAGAACAGCGTGCTAGAAATAAATGCTCAGCCCTGCTTTTTCTAGCACGGTGTTTTTTCTCTATCTTGCACTGAAGAAGAATCTCGCTGTAGATTCGATACAGCTGTTTGCTGCTTTTCACGCATTATTTGTGCATTTTAAACGTTGGTTTACTGTTTTTTAACGGACAAGTGGTTCGATCTATGATCGAAATTTAGAACAAATTATTTTTATTCGCTTTAAGTAAACTTTTCATCCTGAGAAGCATTTTAGTCCAAAACGCACTCCTGTAAGATAAATACTACATTTTATATTGAATTTTAAAATGTGTCAAGGGCGTTTGGGACACCCTGTATGATAACATAATTTTCTGATAGTAATACAACAATAGCTGATTTTTTTTTTAATCTATATGAACACAGATAATAATTTCGGATGTTTGCAGCATTATTCCCACAGGTTTATGACAAAAATATTTTTCCTGACAGACTTTTAATTAACATTCACATTCTTTTATGTATAAGAATTTTCATATGATTTGTTGAAAATGTCACTTTCTCTTGAAAATTTGTATACAGTATTCAAAATTCTTATTTATTCCTAATTCATTTGTAATGTAAAGTTATACATAAACATTCTCTAATGAAAGATTGCATATTATGAATTCTTTTCTTAAAAATAATTAAATAATAAGAAAGAAAAATCATGCGTTAAGCATATATTATGAAACACTTTCCAACTCTTCCTTAATGCTTTAACTAAACTTCGTTATTTAGGGATATAAGGTTAATAAGATAACTAAGTAAACATTTTAGAAAACGCACAAAACGTTTGAAAAACTTATTTCAGAAGTTACCGTACATAGCCAAATATTTATTCCAGTTCTTTTGAACTGCCCTGTATTCGATCTGTACGTTGATATACGTACTATATAATGGAAAAATTTAGTTTAGCAAGAAAACGCATAACAGTTTGAAATTTCTCTTTCAGCAATTTATACTATTGATGGAAACATACTTCAAAACTTTTGTACAACCCTTATTACACGTCACTATTTAGCTAAAATTTAATCCGGACTAAAACACGCTTACAACTACTGAAATCACAATTCCAGAAATTATCATTCAAAGACGGCCATGTATCCAATTCTTTTCGTGACCCTGTATATCATTTTATCTATATTCTACAAACATTTCTTAGTAAACTAAATGCAGTTCAGCGTAAAAATGCATAACTCCTTTAAAAACCACATTTAAGCAATTTTCGCTCATACCCAGTAACCCTTACGAATTCTTTTGTGTAGCCCTGTATATGGATTATATTATTTATGCAAACCATACAGTATGCATAAATATTGTGGAACATTAAAGGCATAACATAATGGAAAATGCATGTCCAACAATCACCGCTACTGTACAGTATTTCGGATACAATATTGCATCTAAAATCTTTTGTGCGTCACTGTAAATACTATGCACTTCGTATAATATATGAAATAAGTTATATTAGACCTCAGCAATGTATAATAATTTCATTATATACGAAATAATTTAACATAATTAAAATATGCTGCAAACAATTCCCTACACTCCTACATCATTATTATGTAACGGAATTATATTGTATGGCCCTGTAAATGAATAATAACTATTCTTTATACCGCATATTCTGCAGAATGCATATTTTAGTTCTCTTCATTAATGCATATCAATTTCGTTATGTTTCAAAGTGTGTAACACCATTAAAAATCATTTTTAACGATTTTTCCCTTAGACCGTAATGTAACCGGAAATTTTCGACTGTCCCTGTAAATGATTATTGATTTATTGATATATTTAATGATTAACATGGAAAATAAATTAATTCTTTCAGAAATGAAGAGCAACGTATTGAATATCTTCCATTACAAGCAGCGAAAAATACTGATTACAAGTTGCATTTCATTCAATAACGCATCATTATTTTTAATTAGCTAAATCTTACACGTCAAATTAATGCTCTTAAAACTAATTTATAGTAAGCTAATCTTTATTAATTGTTGTTATATATTGAACAATTAAAATAATATATCCTTGTAAAAAATTACCGTAAAATATAAACAAAACATAGGACGCGTTTCGAGATTTAAAAAAAAAAAATAAATAAATAAATAACAGCTCTTCATCAGCTACAGTAAACACGTGTCCGTAAGGGGACAAGGTCAAAAATGAAATGAAAGGTAAACACTAGAGCTTGCAAAGAATACGACAGATGGCGCTAGCTAAAAGGAGCACATGCAGAAGACGAAAGTGTTGTCAAAATGATAGAAATGAAATTGATAGGGAAAAATGGAAATAAAAGAAATAAACAAAATTAAAATAAAAGAATAAAATTAAAAAAATATAAATAATAATAATAAATAAATAAATATAAAAGAATAAAACAAGAAAAAAAAACATCCTTTATTATTATTATTATTATTATTATTATTATTTTAAACAAAATAAAAAGAAAAGAAACAAGAGAATAGGAGAAAGAATTACAAAAGTAATTTCCACGCTGGAGAGAGGATCATTGACGAGATTATCAGAATTTTTATAAATAAAATATATTTCATGAAAATCCAAATGAGAGGTAGAGGAAGGGAAGAAATAATTTTGGCCACAGAGAAATTGAAACAATGACTGGAACACCAACAGTGAGAAGCAATCTAAGATTTAGAGATTTCTTGATTTGAAATATACCTCTGATTCTCGCCTAATCTGAATTTTAAAGCTCTCCTTGTTTGACCAATATAACCTCAATTGCAAGAGCAAAGAATAAAATAAACACCCCACCGGTTCTCTGTAGGAATAGGTTCTTTTAGAGAAGAGAATTTAATTTTATTCATAAGTTAGAAGATAACTTTAAAATTAAAACGAGAAAGGATTTTAGCAATTTTAAAACAATAAAATGTGATGAAAATCCAAGAGAGAGGGAGAGGCAAGGGAAGAAATAATTTTGGTCGTGAGAAATTGACACAACGACTGGAAAACCAACAGTAAGAAGAAATCCAAGATTTAGAGATTTCTTGAATTGTAATAAACCTTTGATGCTCGGATAATCTGAATTTTAAAGCTCTCTTTGCGTGACCAATATAACCTAAATTGCAAGTGCAATTAATAAATTCTCTTGGATTTTATTTTATGGTGACTTTTTAGAAAGATTTATTATTTTAATTGTTTCATATCGTCAGTTTTCGGTGCTGTTTCGCTGTTGTTATATATGTTACCGGCCAAACCCGATTTTATGCAAAAGTAGATTGGACTAGGCCAAACTAGTTTATCCTAACGCACATAGGATAAACTAGTTTTTCCTAAGTCAAATTAGTTTAGCTGATATTTATTGGTCTGAACTTGTTTATCATAGGCCGATATAATTTATCCTATTTAAGTTCAATTTGGCATGATTTTATTAATCCCAAGACCGCCCCGGTGCCAACCTTCTAGTTTATCATAGGCCAGTTAAATTTGGTGTGCTTTTATTGATCCCAACAACCGACCTGGCACCAATCTTGTGCGAAGTAGTATTGCCGTCACCCCTGTATAATATATTTTATTCGTTGGGGGGTGCATACTGCCCCCTGTCTTCTCCATCTCACCGCCGGAAGTTACAGAATATGTTCCACATGAAAAACTATACAATATGAACTTTAAAAAGTTCTCAGTTTTATTTAAAAGTTGACAGGCAATAATAATACACATGTTGCAAGTTTAAAATATACATTTTATTTAAATTTCCTATTATTTTCTGTCTGCAATCGCGCAGCCATCATCAGGAAATGAAGGTAACGGCAATAAACAAAATATTCACATACGATGACTGTGGGATTGCAAATCGAAAGTACTTTGAAATTTAGAAAAAATGCATATTTTAAACTTGTAACACCTGTATTATTATTACCTATCACCTTTTAAGAAAAACAGAGTACTTTTAAAAGTTCATATTGTGCAATTTGTGGTTGATTCAAGATGGGGTATTGCATTTCGTCTTATGATTTTATTCCCCATATGGTTAATATTAATTTTGAAAATACTATGAGTAATATGAGCTTTAAAAATATTTTAATACTTACATAGAACATATTCATTAAAAATAGTCACATTACGTTCAAAATAATTTTTCTCTTTGTGGATCAGTCTACTACGTCTTCTAGCGTGTAACTATGAGTTTTCGGTTAAGGCTAATTGACTTTTACCTATGTGCAAGCTTATGTCTAATAAGAGCGAGCAACTTCAAATTTCTTTTCACTGATAATCACCTATTAGTGAAATCTTTTAAGAAAAGGATAACAAAGAAAAATGACAGAAGAATTGCACCAGTAGCATCGGTTTGTTTCTTTCAGATATATTATCAAGTCTGTGTGTGTGTGGGGGGGGGGGGGGGATTAGAGTGATGATATATTACTATTTTACGGCGGTTTACATTTAATGCATTGCTTTAAAATAAAGACCTTTTTGAGGTTCAAATGCTTTTAATTTCGAAATACATATAATTCAACGAAAAATAAAGAAGTTTTACTTTTTTTCTAATTTGGTAATATTTTTTTTTTTTTAATTCACCAATTTCTAAAGTTTGAAGAAGTTATTTTAAACACACAAGGAAAAAAAATCAGAAGTAACAATTTTCTTAGAATAAATATTATTCTATTAATTTACTGATTTTATATACAACACAATTGAACTTCGAAAAATATTATTTCTATTACTAATGATTTAATTTAAGATTTTGTTTTAAGGAGCAAAAATGCGTAGTTATGAGCAACAACCAATTATATTTTTAATCAAATAATAAATTTATTTTAAAGAAATAAGCGCATTTGATTCAATTGCCATTAAAGGTTAAAAACACGCTGCAACTAATTAAATTTTAATTAAATTGCAATTATGTTCAATTGCAAATAATGTATTTTAGTTGTATACTGCAATTAAACCGATCGCAGTTAAAATATTTTCATTTAAATTAACTGGGAATTGAAGCGCGGCTTTAAATGAATTACGATAACATTTTAATGTCGTTACATATTTATCATCACTATTTAAATTTTAATTCAATAAAAATATCTGCCCCCAACCTCTCCTAGCACCTAGTTTCGTTTTTTTTTAATTCTGTCATTTTTATTTCATTTTGTCCTAGTTTTTTCATTTTTTCTATGAAATGCTAATACATATTTAATAAATCCTCTAAATTCTTCCTCACGTAAATTTTATGATCCTCTCACCCCATTCTTTGATCTTCCAGCACACAATTTAAAATATTTAACTCCCATTAAAAAGAAAAACAAATGTGCAATATTTATTACCTTGATGTTACAATAAATGAAAGACCAATCGTCGGACGCATCCCCCACCCCCACACCCCGCTGCGTTCTTTTTTTTTCACGTATTTCAAGAATTTTTTTAATTTACTTAAATATTTTATGTTAGTGTTTTGGAGAAAAAATCCATTGTTTAAACACTCTTAAATGTTCACAATTAATGGCGACAACACTGACCTAAGACGATTGGCTAAGGAACTGGCAGAACCTTTCTTCCAACTTGCCAGCCAAGAGCCAAAACGTGAGTTTTCCTGAAAAAGCCGCCGCGGAATTCGTCTGGATCAATAAAAGCACGCCAAATTGAAATGGCCTAGGATAAACTAGTTGAGACCAATGAATAGCAGGCTAAACTAGTGTATCCTATATGCGTTATGCCAAACTGGTTTGGCCTAGAAAATACTAGTTTGTCCTATGTGCGTTAGGTTAAACTAGTTTAGCCAAGGAAAAACTAGTTTATTCCTTGCGCGTTAGTTTAAACTAGTTTGGCCTAGGTCAATCTAGTTTCGTCTAAAATCGGGTTTGGCCGGTAACATATGTAATTATTGTTATAATTAATAAGTTTTCGTTATTGAGGTTTTCTAAAAATAAAGTATAACGAACTATATATGTAAATTTTAAGTATTGGAAAAGACAGGATTGTCTTGCAATTTAACGAGATTTAAAAATCTGTATATATACATATGTGTGTGAGTGAAATAGTTAATAATATATATGTGTGTGTGTTAAAACCACTGAATGTGTAAACTTCAAACTTAATATAAATTAGAAAATAATTCGAGATGCAAGATTTTTAAGGAATGAATTTAAAAGAAAATATGAAATATACTTTTAACTATCTGTTAAACACGACGTAGTTCGCAAAACATTAAAGTAATGTTAAATGCATTAAATAAGCCAAACATTGCACTCCCTATAAGGAAAATCATATATATAATTAACGAAATCTTTTGCACTTATCTTAGAAGATAATATGACATTCCTTACTTACAAATGTCTTGACATAAACAATAAAAAAGAGAAGAAACAAGTAAAATTAGGAAATAGACGAATATCTCTTCGAAAATTTGAAAAACAAAGCTGGTACAATTCTGCTACAACAGTATGTTTTCAGTGGTATTTTGTGTGAAATTTGTATATGTATACAGCGATTACAAAAAGATTTTAGAAAAATCTATTATAAAGAATATATTTTTAAAAATGTCAACGTATTTTTACTCATTTAAAGTTAAAATACATGTGCAATTGAAATCAGGTTTGACAAACTACGATTTACAAACGTCTATCCAAAATAAATCAATTTACGGGGACTGAATTTTGATACTGGCACAGGGGAAATGATATTACTTTGATGCAATCACCTTAAACGTATGGGTTTTATGAACGAAAATGAAACTTTCGTTTTCGTAAGAGCGAAAATAACGATCTCTTGCTAATCATGATGTCATTTTCAAGATGGAAAATTTTGGGCTTTTATATTATTGACATTTACTATCCCTTTTTTCTCAAACATTCATTTCTTGTTTTAGTTTTAAATTAACAATTATATCTTTATGTTAGCCGTGCCCTGGCGATAAACCGTCAGTATTGTTAATAGTTTTTTTTAAAAATAATAATAAGAAAACCGAATCAAGGCATAATCGAAAGCCATTTTATTTGAGCATCGAAGCTTTTCCGTTTTATTTTCCATACGTGACGTCATTTTCGCAAGCTTTTCCTACTTACTCATATTCATGCACCTTTTATTAGCAAGAAATACTTCAAAATTTCCGTTTTACATCCAATATGTCGTCATATTAAATTTTTTTTTTCTTATCCTTAATTCTTTTTTTTTTCGTCTTCCTCGTGAAAATTCTTGAAATGACCATTAACTATTGAGGAGAATATATATTTTCTGTGTTTTAATTTTCCGGCAACGAAAAAGAAATATGGTTAAATTTTATGGAAAAAATGTCAATTGATTCTCTTAGAAAATAATGAAATTTAATATCATTAAGAAATAGTTGTACTGATAAAAGAAAATTTTATTCTGTTTGTCTGTCTGTGTGTCTGCGATGGCTAGTGAAATCTACGGCCTGTACGAGGCTGAAATTTCTTTGTGAAGGCAGACGAATTCCTCTTCTAATGACTCAGAGATACTCAGAATTTTAGATTTCTAATAATTAGCTTAGTTATTAATTAAAAAGAACAATTAAAAGAATGGAAATTTATTCATAATTCAACTAAACCTGTGATTTTCCTCAAACCGCAGAAAATTTCTTTGAACAACGTGAAGAGAAAAGGAGGGTTTGCTGGAACGAAGGGTTGCTAAGGGAGATAAATGTACTTGGCTTTTTTTAAAGAGGGCCGTATCTTAAGTTCTATCGAGCCTAAAAACACGATAAAAATGCACAACCAGACACAAAAAATTCCCCTTTCAGAAATTCTAAAAATTATTCCTGTACTCCTGTCTAATCATAAAAAATCATTAAAAGTCGGTTTATAAAATCTCCTTTTATAAACCTTCAAATAATCACAGATTTTTGAGAAATCTTTCATAGCGAAAGCAGGTGTTTCAAACGAAGACGACTGGAGCTGCGGGGTAATGGTGTTTATAGACGATTTGTAAAAATTTTCAAATACTAAATTTATACATTTAATTTTTATGCGTCTTTGTGTAATTTGTTTCGATGATTGTTAATATATAAATTTCGTTACGATGAGTTAATTAAAAGTTTAGAAATCAACTATTATTTCATTAATTGCATAATTTCTGTGAAAGCCTCCTTTTAAAAGTCAGACACTTGATATGGAATAAGAACCACAGATAATATTTAGACAAGCATTCTTTTTTTTCTCTTTATTTGTATTTGGTTCTAACTGATATAACCATTTCTATTCATTGACTAAGAATACTCTCGTCAAAAAATGATCAACGGCAACCTTTTCGCCCAACATAAGTAAGTAAGTAAGTAAGCACCCACCCTGGGAACCCGCTTTTGGCTTATGGTTAGGTGTAACCCCCAAGCCCAGGGCAGGGAAAAGTTTTACTACCTGCGGAAACAAGCCCAGAACCCCAGTCTCCGGGAAAGAAGACTTCAGAACGACCCGCCTGACACGCCGAAGAGAGCACAAGAGGCAAGTGCCGTATCCCCGGACCGCCTGTGAAAATTTATGATTATTTAAGATGGCGATTCTTTACCAATCACAATTGGCTACCCTATTGTTTCAGGGCGAGCCTAGAAATATATTACGATTATGATTTATATGTTTTGGAATTTACGTACTATTTGAAAAAAAATTTAAGTATTTACATTCATCTTTTCATTTGATAAGAAATATTTTTTCCCCTTTTTTTCACCCTTTTAAACAAAAATATTTATACATATTTACAATATTTCTAGTGGTATTTAAGTTCTTAAAAATAAAACAATCTCAAAAACACCCTTCCATACACCACGTGGACCCATGACATGTCCACCACAGGCAATCAGAAGAGGTAATTATTGAATGTATTTATATTGAATAAAAGAATAATGGCTATTGAGAATATCGTAGTTAGCATAAAGTTTTTTAAGTTGTGCCGGGTCATTAATTATTTTTAGGATGTCCTGAAGGATTGTCGTTTCTGTTCTGTGAAATTTAAACTTCATGAATTTGCAGTTGCCGAAAATGTAATGCATCGGGTCTCCTCGACCACCACATTTACAAAGGTCGTCATCTTTTTTGCCGATATTATAAAGGAAAGACGGGAAGCTGCCGCGGCCTGTTAAAAAGTAAATAGATACTTTATCTTTTGAAATTATTTGGTTCTGAACTTTTGGTACCAGCCCGTGCGTATATCTGCCACCCCCTGAGTGATCCCAGTTGTACTGCCACCTGTCCAGTAATTGGGTTCGAATACATTTTATAAGATAGGACCGAGGCAATTTAACTCCTCGATCCACTGGTAGGTCGCAGTACTGGGCGGCATCATTCGCCAGCTCATCCGCCAGTTCATTACCCGCTATGCCAATGTGGCCTTTTATCCAAGTAATGTAAAAAATTTTATTTTGATTTTGTTTAATTAAATTATGGATGTAATAAATTGAGGGGTTAGTTGGAAATAAATTGTCTAAGGCTTTAATAGTAGATTGACTGTCACTTAATATTTGGAATTTTGTATAAGGGGAGTTAATGGCCCAATTAATTGCCGAAATTATTGCGTGCAGCTCCGCCTGAAAGATTGAATTTTCTGCTCTCAGTTTGACTGTTTTTTCATAAATTTTAATGTTATGATTGTAGGCTACCATTGCATATGCTGTGCCAGAGTCCACCTTAGAACCATCTGTGTAAATCGAAATAAGATTAGTTTTTGTGATAATTTTGTCTGTAACTATTAAGTTATTTAAATGAATTTCCGGATTTATTTCATATTTTAGGATTTTATTTTCTATATCATCTTTACATATTGGTTTGGGTTCTTTAAGTAATAAGTTTTTATTGTGTAAAATATTGTATTTTAGATTTTTATATTCCAGTGTTATTAAAATTGGTGGTATTCCTAATAGGACCTGTAACGTATGTGTTGCAACATTTTTATATGTTTTGGTTATTGACGTGAGACAAGTTCTTTGGATGGATTGGAGAGCGCGTTTATCTTTTATCCTGAGGTCTCCAAACCACACCTCCGAACCATAATCTATAATTTTTTCTAGTACTGCTATGTACCAGGTTCTAAGATAGCCTCTGTCCACCCCCCAAGTAGCCGAGAAGACCCGTTTAATGGATGAGGTTAGCTGTAAAATTTTGTTTTTTATGCTAGTTATGTGCTTGTCCCATTTTAAAGTACTCTGGAAAATTATCCCTAAAATTTTTATTTCCTTTAATGGCTTGATGGTATAGTTACCCAATTTAAAGGTTGGTGGACGTTTATCCAAAGTGTTTTTCCCCAACATAATAAAAGTCGTTTTTTCCTTTGAAATCTGTAAATTTAAGTTATTGCAAATATTATAAAAAAGTTTTATTTTTTGGTTGGTTTCGGTCTCTAAGATGAGTCTGCTCCTCGCTTTGACAACCATATTGAAGTCATCGCAAAAAACATACAGGTCTTCGAATTTACTGTAAAAGTTTATTAAGATTATATTTGCTATGATTAGCCACAGAAGCGGCCCAAGGCACGACCCCTGTGGACAGCCTTGATAAGTTGGTCTTTTAATGTTATTTGATAAATAATTTGTTATTAGTTCTCGTTCGGACAAGAAGCTAAGAAGGATACATTTTAAATATTGCGGAATTGGCAATTCGTTAATTTGTTGACCCAAAGTGACCCAATCGATATTGTCAAACGCCCCTACAATGTCGAATGAGATAATGCTGCAGTATTTATATTTTTCAAGATACGTTTTTGCTTTATGTTTTAATTTGTTTAACAGTTGAATTGTGCTTCTGTTCTCACGGAAGCCATACTGGGCCCCGTGAAGAACATTTAATTTTTCTAAGTAGTGATTAATTCTTCGTTTTAGGATCCTCTCATAGATTTTTCCCAGCATGGGAAGGAGACAAATGGGTCTATAGGAGGAAGGTTGGCGTGGATTTTTATTACGTTTTGCGAAGAAGATCACATTTGCTATTTTCCATGATTTAGGAAAGTAGTTAAGAGTAAGACATTTGTTATATAAGTCACGTATTAGATGTTTAAAATTATTGTATATGTTTTTAATAATAAATGCATCAATTTTATCAAATCCAGGGGCTTTTAAATTATTTTGCTCATTAAGTGCTGATTTTATTTCTTTAAAAGATATTAGGGGGGGAGGGGGGGAAGATCTTCCTCTGCCGCTGGGTCCATGAGAGGTGGATGCGGGTTTTGATGTATTGGGAAATGGTGGTTAAGTAATATGTTGAAAGTGTCTAATTTTGTAGTATATGGGGTTGAACCCTGTAGTGTTGTGTGTATGAAATGATTATTTTTGAGTCTTTTATTCATTGCTATTTTAAAGGCTTGGCCAAATTTGTCTTTTGTTTTAGAGCAGAAACTCTGCCATGATTTAGTTTTTTGTTGTTTTATACGTTTTTTGTATATTGCTCTTTCTCTTTGTAGGAGGGTTCTCCACTTTGGGTCATTTGTTGATTTAAATCTTTTCCGTAATGCTGAGATTTTATTTCGCTGGACCTTCAGCTCTGCTGTCCACCAGTCAAATGTTGGATATAATTTGAAACTTTTTGTTTTTAGTGAGGATTTACAGGTGTCTAGAATTACTTGGTTAAAACCATCAAGCCATTCATCCAGTTCTAGTCGAGTTTTAGTATCAGATAAGGATTTAAGTAAATTATTAATTTTCGGTTTCAAGATGTAATTAAATTTTTTTTTTTTTTTTTTTTTTTTTTTTTTTTTTTTTTTTTAACATAAGAACAAAATATCTACTTCGACTATAAAAAAAAAAAAAAAAAAAAAAAAAAAAAAATCATAGTTATATTTGTATATTATACATATAAACCGCCGCGGAAATATTCTCTTTCAGATGACATAGAAAATAAATCTTCTGAAAATAAACATATTTTCATTAGATTTAATCACTGTATTTTGAGTTAGCGTATAAAAACAATAAGAAAGCTTTTCGAAAGCAAATTAATAAATAACTAAATTACTTTTTCATCTATTAAAAAATTCTAATCAAGCTAAATTTATATGTTACAATGTTTATAATTATTTTAAGTATTTTCAGAAATTCATAATTAACAATGCGAATTTGTAACAGCTTTCTAGTCAAACGTTTACTACATTGCTCCATCATTTTGGTTTCTCAGTTAATATATTGAAATAGACATTAGATGTCAATTAAAATCACATTACCAGTTTCAAAAGTTAATTGCATGAAAGAAACTAACTTAAAATTAAACGACAGAAAATGGCTGTAATTAAAATAAAACTTATTACTTTTTAAGAGTCTTTGTTTTTACAGTTCAGTTTGCATTTTAGCTACAAATTAAGATAATTTTTAGATCAATAAGTGTGCTTTTTAAGTGTAAGGATAATTTCATATATATATATGCATATACATATGTGAAATTTGAATAAATAATTTTTCTTTTTTAATTATACCACCGATTGTTCAAATATGTGAAAATGCAATGTCCAAATATACATATATTTTATTGAGGAAATCTATTATTGACTTTATGAGTTTACCCGGTGTCTTTTTGATTTAACGCGTACAAATTGCGTTTATAGTTAGTTTTCATCTAGGGTAAAGTGTGGACAAACGCTGCGGTTGGTCAGATGCCGCACAGATTGTGTGGGCGACAATAGCGCTCTCTAGACCAAATTAAGAAGTTTGTTGTGTGCATCTGTGATGTGTGCTGTGTTGTATGCATTTACACCTCTTAATTGTAACTATTTGAATATTTCTGCCGGAATTTATGCTACAAACCTGCGTGGTGAGTTGCTAAAATTATTCTATTGAAGTTTTATTACTTATTTTAAGCCAAACATGCAAAGATTTCATCCCAAAACCGATTGTACTTGTAGACTTGATCCACGTAGAGTACAGACATGTGCTTGCCTTCCTTCTGCGTCATTCACATGACAAAAAATGGCGGTGCGGAAAATTACTCTCCACATGGGGGCAGATGCCGCACCGAGGTTTAGGGACATATGCCGCAAAATATATTTTTGTTTTTCGGTTAGATAAGACAGCATTTCTAGACCAAGCTTTCATAACTGATAACGATATGAATGAACCAGAACAAAATGGAGCAATTCAAATCCAGTCAAATAATTCGGCTATGCCACAAAATGAAGAAGACCCATTAGAGGAAACTTCTGCTACTTATCAAAATATTCTTAGCAACAACGTTGATTCACCATGTGTGAATAAGGAGAACTTAGGCCTTCTACAGTTGTCACCATCTAAGGTGTTAAACAAAATATTTCCTATTCCAGTGGTCAAAAGACCTATATAGCCAAGTAAGAAAAGCAAAAGGCTACAAATATTATAAGCATAGAGTTTATAAAAAGAAAAATCAGAAGGAAATAAAAAGCAAAAGAAACCAAAAAGCGTCAAAGAACGACAGCTTGGCTGAAGTAAAATGCGTAAAAAAAAAAGAAAGGAAAGATCAATTTGAAAACACTCCGCTTGAGGAAGAAACTGAAATATGAGTCAACTTCCGACAGTGACGAAAGTGTTGCTCTTATGGATTCTGGTGGCAGTATTGGACTTAAATTTGATGACTCTGAATGCGCTGAGTGTCCGGAATCTTATCAAGAAACAAAGTTTAAAGCGGATTGGGTTAAGTGCATCAAATACAATCGGTGGTTGCAGAAAACATGCTTATTTTTACTCTTGCAACTAGAAATTTGGGGATTGTGGGCGAATGAAAAAACAAAATCAAAGAAAAAGAAGAAAGGCCAAAAATAAAATGACTAGAACCTAAACAGAATAGAACTAGTACTTAAATTACGAGCAAACTGCAATGTTCACCTGGGTGTAAACAAGAGTTTTATATATTTTTTCTAATTATGCTGTCTAGTTTATTTACAGAATTTATGCTATCCATTCATGTAAATTCATATATGTTTCTTTTCAATTCCATTTTTTTGTCTTAAGTTTCCTTTTTTGAGCTTACACTTCGTTAAACTTACATTTTCGTTAAACTTTTAACAATTTAGTGAAAAATTTTGTAAGTTTACTGTTATTTATTTTCATTTTAAGTAATTTGAGAAAATAAAAATGTGATATGCTTGAAAAAAAAAAAACAAAAAAAAAACAAAAAAAAAAAAAACAGACTAGCTTTTTTCTTCTTGCGGCATCTGTCCCACATCTCATTCGGTATCTGACCCTGCAAATGAAAAATGATGTTAAAAAATGATTTTTTTGGAAAATAATTCTGACTACTTTATTAAAAGGGTTTTAACTTGTTTGACAAAGAAATTAGATTCTTAAGGGTTTGAGGTACTTACGTACGTACGTAGTTTGTTGATTTTCTATATATTGTACATTTTGCAAGAAGAAGACAAAAACTGCGCCATCTGTGCCCCTTTTATCCTATATAGAATACTTAAAGGGATAAAAGACATTTATTATATTATAAATTTATGTTGTTTCATTCTCACAATATTTTGGCTTTTAAGTCCCTGAATAATATTTTTTATTTTAGTACATATTCTTGTTTTTTTTTTCATATACTGAGGAACATCCCATTGCATGATTGCGTAACAATATTAACGAGATAAAATAAATTTTGGACGATATTGTGGTCCAAATACCAGAAAAACTCCTATGTCTTCTCGTGTCCCTGATAATGAATTTTAAGTTTCGAGCTGTCTGTATAAAATTGTTTCAATGAAAGTAATTCGATGTAATTTTTTTCCAAACCTGGAATAGTTATTTTATATAAATATGTAGCAAAAAAATAACCTGTACACATTTTTATGCATGATACTATTTTTTTAACTCTGTCCCTGGGTTTTATATTCCTTACCATCTTTCTTGCTAAACTTATACAGAAAATCCCTTCAGATGCAGCCACAGAATTTCTTTCAAGTTTTTTTTTCTAATGCAGAAGTATGCTAGAGAAAGTATGTTTAAATTCTTTGACAGGAAAATGACTGCAGAATTTAAACCAGCTTTTAAATATCAACTTCAAACATCGTGGCTTTATTGGTAGTCTTACCGTCCTTAAGGTTGATTCCTGCACATTTCGAGGTAAATTAATTTTTTTTTCAATTTAATCCAATGTAAATAACCGTCTCTAAAAATCAATGAACATTGTGGCTATTACTTAGTCTTAACATGATTTACCTAAAAATAGTGGTAATTTTCCTTACCGCCCCATCCTTACCATCATTTTTTTCCATTACCGTTCCTTTTTTCTTATATCATCCACTTTTTTTCCTTCCGTACCTCCTTTAACACCCTTTTAAGACAATGTTATACCAAACTTTTGTACTAAAAATACTACATTGTTACTATTTCTTCTTTCAATGTCCTATGGGTAATATGTAAATTCATTATAAGTAAAAATTTAGAAGAAAATGGAAAGTTATAGTGGTGAAATGCTAAAGAAAATTAAACTCGCAAGCTTAACTTAAACCTGAGTTAAATAAAAAAAAAAAAATCGCCGCTGACTATTTTTATTTTGAATCATTATGGCATTCTTTGTCAATCAGATTAAAATGTCACTTTAGCAAGTTAAATTTCACCAGATTTTTATTTCCGAAAGTCAAAAGGTTGTGAGAATGCCTCATATATATTTTTAAAAATGATCTTAAATCTATTATTGAATTTGATTTTTAAAAATGTTTAAAGAATAAATATAAAGTATTATAAAATATATATATATATATATTGCAGTATATCTGTTATATTCTTTAAAAATGATCACGCTAATCGCCGATTATTATCAAATAAAATATTTAACCACGGTAAATAGTATAACAGAGATTCCATATATAATTTACCTAATAGTAAATGGTTACTTTCCAACAAGGATTATAATGCGTTTTGTAAAATCTATAGATAAAATTTACTGGAAACAAATAACCTTTATCTTTAAACATTGTTTAAATCACAATTGAGGCAATAATTGCTATGGACAATGTATTACTTCTTAAGGACACTGGGATAAATGAATCAGGAAATATGTACTATAATAGTAACTTTCGCAGTGACAATAAAAATTTAAAAATTCTTAATATGGCACGCATAAAAATATCACAAATTCTGTCGCATAGTTTCGACCTGATCGGAAAATATGCATAAAAAATAATAATGACAAGTTTTTGAAAAACGGACTCATGAAAAATATTGATTTTATTAGTTTTGTTCAATTTCGAAAAAAAGTACTGGACCAATGTCCATGAAATTTAAATTGAACCCTTTCTAGAGTAACTTCTTTCAAATAATTTTTAAAAAAGAAAAAGAAAAAAAAAACGAAATAAAAACATGCGTCGGTCACGTAGTTTCAGATTAATTGGTGAATATACATACCAAAAATACATACGCGTCGAATTCATAACTATCTCCTTTTCATGTAGTCGTTTAATAATATATCGTTGCAATATTATCGGGTGACTGGAAAACAAATTTGTCGATCTAGTAGTGATGTAGATGAAGATGATGAACGTGATAATCTTATCGTGTTTATATGTAACGATTTCTGTTACATAATTGATTTAGCCGTGATAAATATAACCTTTCGTTACATTATATGGTGTAGCATGGAGTTGGAGCACAGATCTAAGAAAACGTAGTAAGTGAAAATAGATCAACAGCTTGGACTATTTAATTGAGCAGTTTAAACGATCATCATTTCTCATTAAAGATTGTTGGCAGTCGAGTGGCTAATAGCAAAAACAATGGAGGTGAAAACTGGAATTTCTCCAGGAGACAAGTAACGAAATCATTTCTGTTCACAGGATTTTATTTAATAAGATGGGGCGGCAGTTCTCACAAAATCACGATGCAGTGCCATCAATAACTTAGATGTAGAAAAGATCTATAATCAATAGTAATCATTTGATTACATAAAAAGGTAAAATCTTATAACTAACGACATTTTGAAAGACAAACAGCCAGGGGGCAGTTTAAATTTCAAAAACTCAGCAAAATCTGATGGTGAATCATGCGTAACTGCTTTTTACTTCCTAAGCGTAGGAATACAATTTTGATGTAGTACGCACTCTAAATCAATTAAGATTTAAAAATATCACGCCATGAAAAGAGAGCGTACAGAACAGCGAAGGAATAATAAAGCAAAAAGGAAACCCCGGAATTAAGCGCGGGAAAGTAAATCTCGGCTTCAGTAAAAATAAAAATGGCTACCAAAGAACATTCTAAAACGCGAAAGATCGGAAATGGAACATTTAATTCAAGAATACTAAAAGCGTAATAATTAAATGAATTAGACAAGTGAGACATTTAAATTAAATTAAAGAAAATTTAACAGAATCAATGATAGAGATTATTTAATAATAAGGAGTTAGTGAATATAGAGTAGTTATTTAGAATAGTACAGGGAAATTGCGGAGATATATCTAATATTGTAACATATATAAACTCGGTTTATGGCGTCAGGTACCGTTATACGAATAAACTACAAGAAAATATTCCAGTTCTTCTGGTCAAGTGCTCATTGTTCCTCCAGACCTCTATCCCAAATCGTCTCTTTAACATCATCCATCCAGTTCTTTCTGGTCTTCCTCGTTTACTTCTTTTTTATTTGTTTTATAATTCAATCATATAAAACACTTTCCACGTTTTAGGACTTCTCACTTCATTTCGTTTATAATCAATCAACTTTATACCTTCTCTCCCGTGATTAGATTTGGAGATTCATTGGTTAAGTCTAAAGGTGTGTTACGGGATCTAAACCCCCATTAATTAAATGAATTTTTCATGCAGAATTATCCGATTTGCTTCAAAATTGGTATACCGGTTTATTTCTGATAAGACTCTTACCTGATTAGATTTGGAGGTTCATTGCTTAAGTATAAACGGGGGATGGGATAGCTTATTCCTGCTTAATTTACCTTATCGTTTTTTTTTTCTATTTTCTTATCTTTTGAAGAGCATTGTTGTTTGAAATAAGAGTATAATATACAATTGGTGTTAATAGCCAGTGAGCTAAGTGCCGTCAATTTAACTGGGTACTTTTCTTTTTATTTATTTTCATTGTTTTGCACCATACGTTCAGTAACATTTTAGCATATTTATTATTTTAAATTCTCTTAGTTAACGTTTTTACATTTTTTACGTCAGTATGTTTTTTTTGTATTTTTTTTATTTATTTTTTTATGATGTGCTTTTAATTATATAGTACTCTTATTTACTTTAAAAAAATTGCAAGATAGTACAAACTTTAACACTTTTTTAGCAAAAATGTCCATTTTTCTTCCACTTAATAGGGCTTTATTTTGAGAAAAAAAACTTAGACAAAATATGTGTATAAGCAAGTTCCGTTAAGCGCAGGTTTTCAATCTTAAAGTGATGGTCCTTTTTTTTTTTTCTAAAATCAGAATGAATGTTAATTTATTATTTTATTGTAACATTGCATTTAATTATTCGCTAGTTTTAAATATTTTTTGGGGAATTTTCAAAACCTTTTATTTCTTACCCTAAAGTTAGTTAAATATGTTTTGGAAGAAAGAGTAATATTGATTTAAGAAAGTTTTAAAAGTTTTAAGTAGCTTTTTTTGAGATAAAGAAAAATAAGTATCACTTAATGGAAAATAAAATATGTTAAAGTGTAATTCCGAAGTCATTTAAAAGTATTTTTATATCAACTATAAATGTAAAAACTTTTTTTTAATCTCGGTGAAAGAGAATGCTACTTTTTGTGTCTAAAATAATTAGAACTTTGAAAACATATAATAGTGGTAAATAAACGCATTTCTTAAAAGCGAAAATAATCAATAAATGCACAAAATTGTGTACAGTACGTTCCGAAAAGTTAAGATTAAAAATGTTTAGTATAAGGGGAAACTATTTATTGAACGAAATACATAATTATGTATATTTATGCAGATTAAAATTTTCTCTAAATTTCATTCATTAATTTATATTTTCAAGACACATATATTTATAAACATCTTTTATTAGCTCACTGTCTCTCAAAGCCTGAGAGCTAATGTGCCCGTTGGTTCTTTAAGTGCATATGTACATATGTATGTACGTAAGGCGATAACTCTTGATAGAAATATCCGATTTTCTTTTAAAAAAACTTTCTATGTTCACTCTGATAAGGTGCTTCACTGGTTAGTTTTGGAGGTTAATTGTTCAAGTATAAATGAATGAGGATGGGCGCTATGCCACCTAATTCAGATAAATATGCTTTTCAAGCAGAATTGTACGATTTCTTTCAAGTTTGGCATAGAAGTTCATTTTGATAAGTCGCTCACCTGATTAGATTTGGAGGTTCATTAATTAAGTATAAAAGTATGGAACAGGGAGCTAATATCCCCCCCTCCCCATTGAATATAGATAAATGACTTTTTCATGCAGAATTATCCAGTTTGCTTCAAAATGGGTATACTGGTTTATTCTGGTAGGAGGCTTCCCTGATTGGTTCATTGCTTAAGTATAAAGAGGAGAAATGGGGGAGGTTATCCCTCATTAATTTAGCTTAATGTTTGTTTGTTTGTTTGTTTTTTTTGTTTTTTTTTTTTTTTTTGGTCGATTTCTTTATCTTTGGAGGAGCGTTATTCTTTGAAATAAGAGTATCATACACAAGTGGTGTGAATAGCCTGTGAGCTCAATGCTATTACTTTAACTGTGCACTTATCCTTTTATTCATTTTCCTTACTTTCCACCATACGTTCGGTAGCATTTTAGCATATTTACTGTTTCAATTTCCTTTGGTTAACGTGTCAACATTTTATTTTCTAACCATGTTTTTAAAAAATGATGTGCATTTAATTATCTAGTATTTTTATTTACTTTAATAAATTGCAGCTTAGTATAAGCTTTAATTTTTTTTATTATTTTTTTTTAGCAAAAATGTCCTATTTTCTTTAATTTAATAGATATACTTAATATAACTTAACTTAATATTTAGAGAGAATACCTAAGACAAAATATTTCTAAGCAGCTCCGTTACCCGCAGTATTTTCAATCTTAAAATGACAGTATATAATCCTTTTTTTTTTTTTTTTTGTAAAGTGAGAAAGTATGTTAATTTACTATTTAAAAGCTACACTGCATTTAATCATTCGCTAGTTTTAAATTGTTTTTGGGGGGAATTTAATGTCCTTTTATTTCTTTCCTAAAAGTTAGTTAAATGTTTTTTGGAAGAAAGAGTAATATGGATTTATGAAAGTTTTAAGTAGCTTTTTTTTTTTAGATACAGAAAAAAAAAAAAAAAATCATTATTGCTTAAAGGAAAAGTAAAATCGGTTAAAGTGTAATTCTGAAGGCACTTAAAAGTCTTTTATATCAACTATAAATGTTTAAACGTTTTTAAAGCCCGATTAAATAGAACGGTATTTTTGTGCCTAAAATAATTAAAGATTTGAAAACGTATTATAGTGGTAAAGAAACACAGTTCAGCAAAACAAAAATAATTGATAAATGGAAAACAAAACAAAACATACAAAATGTTTTAAAAAACTTAAGATTTAAAAATGTTTAGTATGAGCGGAAAATATTTATTGAATGAAACACATAATTATTTATATTTAACCAGATTAAAAATTAAACCGAACATTTTTTCTGAAACAGGGCGTTATAAAATGCTCAAAGAGCGTTTTAAAATTCAAAGTATTTAAGATTTATATTTTTTGTTTATCACAGTAATTGAAAGTATAATGTTATTGATTGTTGAGTGATTCATAAATGTTATTTGACAATATCACATTCAACCTAAATTTTGGTATTTTTTTCACATAAACATAAAATTAACCGGTATTTATCACGTGAAATGTTTTGAAGATGAATCATATTTACGGAAAACAATTCTCAGTCTAAAAGTCTTCTTTTAAATAAAATTACAATCTTGGACTATATATGAATATATATATATTTTTAAATATCATCAGATAATATGGTATATGCTGTTATAGTTTTAATTAAAGTTTAACACGTTCACGCCGGTGCGGTGGGTCACACTTGACTGCCTCATATCTGCAAAGACTCCGGCTTTTTGGGATTATTTTAATGCGGAAAATGTTGTTTTATTTCATTAGAACAATTGGTCTATTTAAAGGAACAATATTTTCTCTAAAATAATAGTGGTGTGAAAAAAGCTGGAGACTTGACAACTCCGAGACTGTCGAGTGTGATCCACAGCGCCGGCGCACAGTAGATCAATCCTTAAGAAAATGCGAACATAGAACCAAAAAAATCATTAAATAACTATTTTTTTGCAATGAAATATTTTAAAAGAATATCTACAAAATACGAATACATGTTTATTTTTTAAATTATACAAAATTATACCGTATTTGTATAGCTCGGAACATACATCTTTCAGCAGTCCAATTTTTCTGCGAATTTAAGTGACTTTTTGTTGTGCTCAGAAATGGAACCTAAGTAACCTCTACTATAAACTCATTTAAAATATCATTATTAATTTTTTGAAACACATTTCAAACCACTACTGGCTACATTTTGATTGAAGTTTATGTCTCATTCTACGTTATGAGCAACACATAGATAATTAACGGTATCATAATCTTCAAAATTACGTAACGTAAATCGTTTAAAGTTGTTTGAAATTTTAAACACATGTTGGTATTTCTGAAAGTCTATACTTTAATGCGGTATAGAGGATTTTTTGCGCAAACCTGCGCGTTTTCGAAATAAAGGGACTTGAAGCGGCTATTGCGTAGTTTTCCGTTTCCGGAAAACATGTTAAATTGGTTGTACATAAAAATAATTTTTAATGAAGATTATCCTGTAAGAAATTTCTAGGATGAAATGTTGTAAAAATTAATTTAACATTAAACTACGAAATTAAATTTAATATACTCGTACTTCGGGTTATATAAAGCTTACATGAAAATGCTGAAAAGCGCAAAGGCTCTCAGAGGGTTAAATGTACTCTAATAAATGGATGAGCTGCTATGTCAGTGAAAAAGTATTATATTTTAAAGTAAAAATCCCAGTGCTTCTAGAAATTTTCTGTTCCTTTGAACTTTTTTATTTTGTGTCCAATACTGAAAATCAAAGCATCAAATATTATTAGCAAATGGGGCAATAAGTCTTCGTTACATGCAATTCCACTTACTTTTCTCTTATTTGACTCCCGTTACCTTCGAAACTAACTCTTTATTTCGATTTTCGCTATCTTCTTCCAATAATTATCCAATTGGAACAACAAAATTTGTATTCACATCCTTTCAATGAGCTTGTAATTTATGTACAGCAGCTGGCATATAATATCAACCGTACTTTGAGTCACATTGTTTAGCTGTTCCCAGCGCGAAATTGCGAAAGTTTTCGGCATTAATTACTTCGTCAAAGGCAATCACTTGCATTATAATTGCAAAACGTTTAATAAATTCTTTATCCAATCCAGTGATCTCAGCTGTTTTTTTCAAACTCAGCAAAAATGCCCTTGCAGTGTTTCCATCGTGTGTCAAACCACTTCCCTGTTTAACAACACCTATTAGAAAACCTAACTCTTTTCTGAATTCGCGGTATCCTCTCTGAAACATTGAGTTAGTCTTCTTTCATGAGTTTCTGTTATGTCTGAAAAAGATTTTCATGATGTTGATTTCTGCAGATTTTCAACTGCAAATGGTTTAAGCTCATTACCCACTTTAAAGAGCACTGAACGGAATAATAGTTTTCATATTGAAACTATAAAATTTTCGTTCAGATTTCAGCCTGCTATCTTTTGCATCTACACAAAACATACGTAAACGATCCTTTAAAATTTCTTCATTAATTTCTGAGGCAATTAGTCCACACAGCTCACTTACAAAACTAAGCATTGATTTTTCATAACTAAAACCATTATTTAAATTCTTCAGAAACAGAAAAAAAAATCTTTGTTTATTATCATATTTCAAAAGAATATAAGAAAAAAGACAAAATGAAATAATCTTGTTTCAAATAAAAAAGAAATATGCTAAAATTAATATTACTACAAGGTAATTAAAAAAAACGCAAACTTAATAATAACAAATACGCATTGAAATAAGTTCTAAAATGTTGCAGTAGAATATTGCTGTTTTGTAGAACGATTTTAAAGAGTTATGAAAATATCGCATATGTTGCCAATTAAAAATTAAGCGAATGTTTTAAATATTCCACAAATGTCATTTGGATATAAGTAAAAACTGCATACATTGTTTTGCCAGTTTATTTTAGTTATTCATCATCTCCCTAAACTTCCTGTTTACGACAAAAAAGCACGAAATTGTTTGTAAAAACCATGCAGATACTTTCAGTATCATTTATTTTACTCATTTAAACCTAAATATAACAAAAAACATCATATATATAGGCTTATACTACCCTGATAATCCTATGTTCGACATCGCCTATACTTTGATCCACTGTGCGGCGTGAACGTGTTAATATCTGAATCAGTGATATTAAGAACTACATAAATCAGCGATATCTTTTTTTCAGATATGAATAAAAGATATGCTAATCACAAATGCTAGATATAGTTTAAAAACTTCTATAAGTTTATTAAATCTTAAAATATGTATGTCGGATGTAAATCATAAATTTTGTGATGCTTAATATTAAAAAAAATGCACATTTTGTTTCGTATTTGAAGCTTTACAAATGATAAAAATAAAATATCAATCCGTTTTTATTAATTATTCGACAAAACAGACATTTACCATTTATGTCTGCATATTAGTAATTGAAATTAATAGATTCATTTGTAAAAATCACAGATTCATTTGTAAAGTGCATAGATGTAAAACTCTGTTTTTTTTTTTTTTCATAGAAATAACCTTTTATCTGATTTTGACTTTACTTATATGTACAGTCTTGGGAAAAAGAAATAAACGCTCACTCCTAACTCTCCAAAAAACTACTGCAGAAGAAAGTTATTGGTATCAAATGATTGGAAATAAATTCTACTTTTAAAAGAAGTACGTAAAATTTGCTTATGGAGCCAGCTAGAAAACGAACCGAAACTTTATTTTTTTGCCAGCAATATCACGTTTGATCTCATAAATAAATTCTATACCCTCCTATTATCCCAAAGAAAAATTTTCATGAAATTCGTATGATTAGTTTTAGAGGAATTAATTATTTTAGAATTAGCACATTTTAGGGGCTGTATCCAAATTAAAGTTCGGTAGTCTATTGTTGAAATTCTACAGAATGCCTATGTCACTACTATTAATGTATTATTTCTTGCCAATATGACGATTTCACTCGCTTAATAAGTTTTGTCTATTACCAGCCCAAATGCTTCAATAAAATGAGTAAAACATATATATATATATACATAAATATATTTCAAATTATGCTTTTCTGTATATTACCATAAACCATCAATTTAACGTTTATTAATCGTAATTCGAAAACTACCCGTAAGAAAAATTCAAAATGGAGAATTCGCAAAAAGCGGGGCATAATAAATATAAATCTATCAAAAAAAAAAAAAAAAAAAAAAAAAAAAAAAAATTGTAGGTTGCAATTCGTGTTTTTTTTTTCTAATATTAATTTCGTAATTGATAATTCATATTGTAAAATATTTAAAATTATAAATTCAATGTATTTATGTTTGGGATTTTTATTACTGTAACCACACATAGAGTTATCATATTACGATTGTAATTTCAGGAGATATTAGAGATATTAATTAAAACAAGAAAATGTAATTTAACATTAGAAGCTCTAAATTTTTAATGTGTATAATTCAAAGACTTATCATTCAAATAACTTGAAATTTCTTTTCTAGGCATAGTTTGAACCGAAGATTCAAAATATAGTGTCAAATTTGGGTGTTTATGTTGAAAAAAAAAACTTAGTTTGGTCCAGTTTTAATGTCTAGATGTCCCTCTAAGCAAATTTATAGGGGAGAGTAGCCATATTTGGACAACCGCTTTAAATGGACGGTTGCCAATCTGCAGTTAATTACAGAAAGAGACGCAATCTACCGCTGAAATCCTACTCATCAGAATGACGTCATTTATGATTAGAAGAAGCACCCGTCTACCATGTGCTGTTTTCAGACAATTTAAAAAACCTAAAGTTAGCTATTTTGATCTAGTTTTTCTCTACTAAACGTAGGTGAATGCTTTAAAACTAAGGTAAGTTTTATATTTTCATATACATATCTAAATTCATCTGTTTATAGCGCATATATTTCATGCGGATTTGTTTGATTTCGTTTTTGTTCTTAGTCTTGCGATTATCTGTTTTAAAAAATGTCGCAGTTGCCTTAATTGGGCGAATTTAAGTTGCTTAAATTGGGCCCGATATATGATCAAAAATTTGAAAAGTAAGTAATGAATTTCGAGGGCGGTATGCTTTGTACACATTATTATTATTATTATTTATTTTTTTTTTTTTTTAACAAAGGATTACTATCTCCATGGTTGTTTTTGAATATTTTTTTCTATATTTGGATCCATTTCTTTATACAGTTTACCCCTTTACAAATATAAAAATATTTTTACATGTTTATACAATAAATTTTGTTTGCAATTTCTTTTATCTTGTATGTATTTGTATTTATTTTCGTTGAATTCTTTATTCCTACGGTGTATTTGATTTACAGTGTTGAATTCAAGATTTACAGAGTTTATATCCTCCCGGAGGATATTTGCGGCTCCGTGAGGGTGGTGGGCAGACTTTTTACAGTTCTGGAGGGTGAAATTACACTTTTCCCCCATTAAAACGCATAAAACCTTCGAGGGGAAGTGGTTATTTCAAGGCTCCGGGGTAGGGGAACCCTGATTTCAATATTGTTTGAATATATGTTTTCTTTTGATTAATCGTAGCGCATTTTTTTTCAATAGAGCATATTTTTTAAATACCTTTTAAATATAATGTCGAAAATGTTGAAAACGGCACAGACAATCTATCTGGAAGGAAAACATCCGTGACAGCAAAAGCTGTTAAAGATGCAGGAAAGGAAAAGTAGAGAAAAGGTTGTGAAGAAATTAATTAACCTGCAAGAAGGTTACAGCTACAAATCCCCCAACAAGCTAAAAAAATGATTATAAATGTTATTTCCCTTGCTAAATTCGGGTAAATCAAAGTACAGAGGGAGCAAAAAAACTGTTGTTTTGAGATCTTTGCCATATAGAGTAAACCTTGAAATGAAAAAAAAAACGACAAAAAGGAAACACTCACCTCACAAAAGCAATTGGAACATCAAGTTTTTAAAAAAATAGGCGTAATGCAATTGAAAAAAAAGTGATGGAAGGAAAGTTCTACAAACATAATGTAAAGAAAACTTCTGTTTTTAAAAAAAAAAGTCTAATAATTCAGAATCTAAAAAGACAAATCTAGACAGTGGTAACTGGTTTTGCTTAATTTGTTAGAAAAATAAAATAGCAGAAATGACTCAGTGTTCAGATTGCCAAATAGGGTTCCATGTTGTGTGCGCTGTAATAAAAAAATGAATAAACGAAATTCATGTGTAAGCTTTGCATCTCTCCTTACATTATATTCAAGTAACTGGTAATTAGTTCCCTAATTTGTATTCTTAATTACTGATAACTTTGACTTATATTTCGAATAAATTTTGATTTAAAACAATTACTCTTATTTTCAGATATTTGATTTCATTATATTTCATTGCTGTTATTTTGTTTGATTGTTTCATTAATCACAAACTTTGCTTTTAATAAAATTAGTTATATTCTCTAGTCATTAAAACAACCTGATATAGTTTGGTCCAAAATAAGGAGACTAAGGTCCAACTTAGACGACCAGTTGCTGAATTTGAACCACTTTTGACAAATTTTTCAAATTAAAATAAAATTTAGGATATTCAAAAAGTAATTGATCTAAGAATTTACTTTATTAATAGAGGAACAGATGAACCCCGTGTAGTGATGTTTTGCCGATATTCCAAAAATTAAGCGAGTTACACCTGAAAATAAGAGAAGTGGTTCATATTCGGCCACTCTCCCCTATATCACATAAAAGTAGACATTATTTCTTAATGTTCGGCTTCAGTTACTTTCTTTTATTATAATTATTTTCACAGTTGGTAGAGGTGTTTACCCTTTTTTTCACGAATGTACCTTAATGTGGTTGTTTTAAAATGACAAAACAATGTACCAGCACCAGTTCAGATTCCCTTATAAAATAAATGACGTTTTCAACTGGCATTGCAAAATGCCTCCTATACACGGTAGTGAGACACGTGAGTAATTTTTATACTTATTTTATTTAGACAGATTAAATAAACAAACCTAAGCTTTAAATAATTTAAATAACTTAAATTTCGTATTCTGTGAATCTATGTTGCAGATAACTAATTTATATTTCATATGGGTAATGGCTATGGACCGGAAAGTTTCAAGATAGAAACATGTTTTTTGGGTGATTTATGTATGAATTTACAGAGAGATTTAAAAAGCTGTGGTAGATTTCCATTATACTGGTATCAGAAACTGTATAAGACGGAAACACAAATATGTGGGTACAGTAAATTCAAGTAAAATAAAAGTAATTTCAAATAAAATGCGCGAACCACAGAAGAGAATTTAATTTATCTTCTATAATAGGTTTCCACTAAATTGAGCTTCGTGTTTTTGAATAATATAAGCTAGCTTTTTAAAAATAAGGAATATGAAAGCTACCTCTTCCTCCCGGCACTGGCCGGAAGGACTTTTATAATATGAAGTGCATTTTATTAGCAAGCATTATTATTTTCTTTATTTGTTTTACTAAAAAATGTAAGCTGTAGCTGTTTCTTTTTTCAAAAAATGTCAATTTTTCTTTAACTTAAAAGTGCTTTATATAAACAGAATAGCTAAGACAAAATAATATATAGTATAAAAATACAAAATAATTTTAGACAAAATAGTTCCATTAACTGCAGCTTTTGCAATCTTACAGTGAAAGTTTTCAATTTTTAAAATGAGTAAGTATGTTCATTTATCATTTTATTATAACGGTGCATTTAATTCTCCGTAGTTTTAAAACAGATTTTCGCGGAATTTCATGACCTTTTATTTATTTCCGAAAAGATCTTTAAATATGCTTTGGAAGAAAGAGCAATATCGATTTAAGAAAGTTTTAAAAGTTTTAAGTAACTTTTAATGAGATTAAGAAAGAGAAAATAAGAAAAAAAATCATTAAATATTACTTAAACGAAAATAAAATCTGTTAAGAAGTAATTCTAAAGGCCTTTAAAAGTCTTTTTATATCAGCTATAAATTGTAAAACTACTTTAAGCTTGGATAAAGAGGACTCCCCTTTTTGTGTCTAAAATAATGAAAATTTGAAAACTTATTATAGTGGTAAAGAAACAAACTTCTGCAATAAATAAAATGATCGATAAATGGAAAAAAAATACCATACAGTATATTTAAAAAAATTAAGATTAAAAAACATTTAATATGAGGGGGAAATATTTATGGAATTAAACACATAGCTATACCTATTTATAAATATTATAAATTAAAGTGAAGATACTTTATGAAACAGGGGATTGTAAAATGCTTAAGGAGCATTTTAAAATGCAAGCATGTTTAAGGTTTGCGTCTTTTACTTTTCACAGTGACTAAAGGTATAATATTATTAATAGTTTTATGATTAATAAAGGTTGATAATTTTTTTTAATTTAAATTAAATTTTGGAATGTTTTTGACATAAACATTAAACTAACCGGCATTTATCACGTCAAAAATGTTAAAGATAAATCATATATAGCAAATGAATTTCTCAGCCTAGATTTCTCCTTTTGAAATAAAGTAACGATCATCCGATGTATATGAATATATTTTTAGATTGCATTAGATTGCATGGCGTAAGCAGTGATGTTTATAGTTAAAGATTAAAATTTGAATCAGTAATTTAAAACAGTACATAAATCCGAGATATATATAAATATTTTTTCCTCAGAAATAAATAAAAAACAACACGCTAAACACAAATGCTAGATACATTTAAAAACTTTTATATGCTTATTAAACGTTTAAATATGTTTGGTGGTTGTTAGTTGTATAATTTATATCAATTATATTTTAAAAAATGCACATGCTGCTTTTCAAGTCGATGGGATTTCGAGCTTCACACATGAAGGAAATAAAATATTAATCATTTTTTATTAGGTAGTTGACAAAACAGATATAGATCATTTACGTTGTTATCTTAATGATGCATATTAATTGCCTACTTGTCAGATATTATAAATTTAGAGTATTATTATTTTCGAGTAGAACCATTTGCCCTATTAAATCGTAGAATTCTGCAATTAAAAAAGGCGTCTAACACAAAACTGTTCATATAATATCAAGTAAATCTTTTTTTCTATTTTTCAATCTGTATATATACTAATAATTTTGCATATCTACATAAGACCTTTCTTACGCTATAAACTGGTTTTTCTCTTTTAAGTGTCAGAAAATATTAAAAATTCATAAAATTCAGAGTATGAAAACTCGGAAAGTTTCAGCCGTAGTAATGGAAATTGTTACTTTATGTTAGATAAGAGTAAATGGTTTTCTAAATGTAACTTATAGGGCCGCAAGATCGTATTAAAAAGTAAATTGTCGATTTTTTTAAATATACGTTAAATGTTTTAACATAAATGTGTGTATACATTATAATTAACAATAATTCAAATAATTTAGAAATTGTAAATATACCTCTAAAACGGTCGGTTTTCGATCTAGTTGCTGGTCAACCACCTGAAGCATTATCCTGTAAACACAAGTAAATCTTTTTTTCGTCTATGAATACAAATAAAATTTTAAAAAACAATTACTAAATATTAACAAATATAGAGATGTCTTTTCATCGTTTCCTGAATATCTGTTCTCTGCTACTATTTCTTGGTACAAAGACGTAGACATTAATTGCTGTCAAAACTGTAGTTTTGTTCTGCAATCGTTATAGGGTGAACTTATTACCGCTGTATATTATTTTAATTTCAGTTATCTATACTTGGGTAAAATGTCCGCATTTCGTCGACCCAGTCACTTTTAGGCCATAAATGTTGTAATTTCAGTGAAAACCCACCAAATTTGGATTACTACCCACGCACATATAAACATAGGCAAATATTGTACAAAAAATTTTAACAATGCAAAAAATAGTTTTTTTTTTTTTTTTTTTTTTTTTTTTTCAAAAGTATCTAAAAAATGCAAAAGAAAAAAAATGGTACCGATTCCCTCCCCCCCCCCCAAAAAAAAAAAAAATATCTAATACATCGAAGCTTAACTTATAACTAAATCAAAATTTTATTTCTAAATGAGTAAGTAATTTAATTTACATTAAAGTAAGGCATAAAGAAATGTACTAATTATCAGTTGAAGATTATAACGAAACATAACGAAACATTAGCCATCCAAACATGAGGAAAAAAGTTAAAAAAATTGTCATGAAAAAGTATTCCTAATTTAGTCACTCGGACGAAAATAAGAGCTGCAAGGGGGACAAAATTGGGACCACGCTACTTCCCAATATGTCGGAGCTTCAGTCCCCGTAAGATGAACTGAACGTCCTAAAAATCATTGTCAGTATCTTTCCTACATAAAATACATACAATGGATAAAAAATAAATACTTACAGTACAGTAAATAACGTTCCACAAACGACGTAATAAGAATTCAGGTCTTCTTAAAATAGGAAATTTGGTGACTTTAATTTATGTAAGCGCCTTGGCGAACGAAACTTTCAATACTGACCGTTTTACCCTGCACCCCCTGTGCCTTTCATCATAAGTGGCGCCACTTTCACAGAAGCGATGAAGTTAAGGGGGGCGAAATTAGAAAAGGCGACGAAATATGGGACTTTTGCTACCACTTATTCTAAGTCATACTTTTTTCCGAAAAAAGCGTCTAGATAACACCAAAAAAATAGTCTACCACACTAGAATACATTTTCTTGTAGATTCCTAATGTTTATAGTTTTAAGAAAATATTACTTACGCAATTGTAATTTGAAATGTCCTATTTTTTTAAAGAATATGTACACAGGAAAAATATTAAATATAACAAAAATTCCTAAAGTCAGTTTCAACTGTAAGATAAAAAGAAAATGTAATGCATTATTTTTTGAAGAAAATATTCCTATTTTATTCTGTGTTCCAGTATGTCATATTTAGTCTTTTCACACTTATTGAAGGCATTGAGTTGTATATTGTTTTATCTAAACTCTTTTCAATTCCTGATATGAAGATTAAATTCCATATCGAGAACATCAGAAATTGTGAAATTTTATTATACTTAACTTAGAATTCTTAGAAATACACTCTTTCAAAAAATAAGATAAATACTTCTGAGAATTGTTTCTGAAAATTGCACTAAAAACTGATATATTTTTTCTATTGAAAACTACATTAGATTGAAAACAAATTACAAAATAACTGTATGAGAGTGCAGAGTATGTGTGTTATAAAAAAAAATTTTGGTTTAAGAAAAATATATAATTTAGCAAGAAACCACTCTTATGCTCACCGCGTGCTGCTCAATTATGGAAGATTAATCGATTTGCACTTCATTATAAATAGTTCAGCATATGTTTTCAGCTAATACCACATAAAAATATTACAATTTTAAGAAATTTTAATTTCTTTCAACGATCAAAATAATAATAATAATAATAATAATAATAATAATAATAATAATAATAATAATAATAATAATAAATAACAGGTATGTGATAGAACAACGGTCTTAAACCTTGAAATACTTACGCAATCAAAAGGCTGCCGTAAAGAAATCTTGAAGATATATTTACTTTTAACCTAGCATGCTGCGAAAACTAAAGCATAGTTCTTAATAAATTGTTATTTTTTAATGTAAAAATGCTTTTTGTATTGTTAGAGGGACATTTAAAAAATAAAAATTAGAAGAAAATAAATTTCTATATATTTTGATTTAAAAAAATGATTTACACCTCAGATGTCTCAGGCGGAAGTATGCTTTATAACCCAGTAACCTCGGATTGTATTTTTTTGTTTTATTAAACAATTGTTTCCTATGTAAATATTTTAATATCTGTCAAACTTTTTTCGTTTATTACACATATATTTCACCATTCATAAAAATAGTAATCATTTAAAGAATATTATATTGTATTAACGTGCACTTATTCATTTTATAAATTCGAACGTATAGAGTAATTCCGGGATTTATGCCGCACATTTTTTTGAATTTGTGTATAAAGTCCCATGGGAGACATAAAATAAAAATTCTGCTGTGCTATTTAATGTTAAATATACAAAATGTGTATTGCGACAAAAAAATTCAAAACAAATAATTAATATTATTTAACATTTTTTTTTCTAAAACATTACACTGCGGAGCGTCACCCGTACATTCAGGCTAAAATGCCGCACTTGTGCAGTAGTTATGCCGTGCATTTTAATAAGAACAGAAGAAAATTATGAAAAAAAATATAAAGAATATATTCATATCTGGACTATAATTAACTATGTAATAACAAAAATAAACTAAATGAGTACAATGAAGCGTACTAGTAGGATCATATTAATAATTGCCTGCCTACTTTCCCTATTAAATTTAGTGACTTTTTATATTGAATTTTAATTGTTATTTCAGCAACAATGTAACGTTAATGTATTAGAGAGGGAGAAAAAAGTGAAATAGTGTTTACATAACTTATTTGTTAATAGACATGTTTTTTCGACCGAAATCTACACAAAAGGTGTAAAAAAAGTGCAGACTTTATGTAACATCATTTGACACATGATGCAACGAAACCAATTACACTTCCTCTTTTTTTGGAGTAGTTTTCTAAAAATACCTGTCAAAGAACGTCTGCGTCGCGCGTGATCCAAGTTTTCATTATTATCATCTTGACTTGTATTTTTTCCTCGCCTTCTTACTTTTTAATTTTCCCATTTTCTCCTTTGGTGTAGTAAACTTTATATTGTTTAAACATTCAACAATGTCTGATGGACTGTCTCGGGATTCAAATATCATAATAATTAAATCAAAATTAAATTTTCTCTTGGTAGTTTTGTATCTTTTCTAAATTTACATTAATCTCTTTCGAATTGTCAATAGAGGTTAAATTTACTCCTGCTTCCTTAATTCTGTGCTCTGCTGTCCCCTTTTTAAGTCTCGGAATAGGAGGTATTTTATGCAGGATGTTGGTAGGTGATGGTGGCTTTACACTGCTAGTTTCAGGTTCTGCAGGCTTTAAATTGATTTGAAATGTGTTGATTAAAACATTACTTGATGGATTTGCCTCCTTTTGTGTCGTGTTTTCTAGTGAGGGCATTTCACTATCCGCTAAAGCAGACATTAAATGATCTGCGAGAGCGTTGTTGTTGAAAGGGAAGATCCGAGTGGCCTTAAAGTTACTAGTAGCGTTTCAACAGTTCCCGATTTGTTCCAAGCATCGCAGATTAAAGACCTACCTGATACAGATTTCATCTACGCCCAGCATGTTGCATTAACATTTTTGGATACCACTGTCCTCATAGGCTTACACCTTCGTTTCTTTAATAAAATGTGGGCATTTCTAAAAAAATCTGTAGACAAGTTTTAAAATTATCTGGTTTTGAAAATCTATATCTCATTTAAACCCAGGACATTAAAATGCAAAATAATTACAATTACAATTAACGACTAATAGCATGCCTAACTTGGTTACCCTGTATAAAAAGAAAATGAAAATTTAATAACACTTTATCATCCCGTACAAAAGAAACTGCGGCATGTATACCGGAATTGCAGTGCAGCATCTATCCCATTTTGCATGGTAGAGACGTCGCACACCACAGTTATATACCCTCGCTAAGGAAAATGGCGTAACCATACACACAGAACTCCATCCAAACGCTATACTTAGTTTTGACTTCGAAATAATGCATGCTAATGCATTATAGTTTAGCTTATGAAAGTGTTTAAGCATAACGTGTTTAAAAGTTTCGATAGTGAAATCATACGCTTACGTCAAAATAAGGATTGTACAGCTACAAGTAAACATCGGAATTCACGATATACACTGATTAACAATAACTTATTGCGCACCTATACTGCGCATTTGACTGCCACCTATAGATAATTACAAGAAATACAAATTTTGCGGTGATTCTCCCGGAGCTACCCTAATATATTTTTATTTTCTACAACGATCTATTGATTTAATTTCTACTTCTATCTATAACTAGCGATACTTTGTTTGTATGAAATCACGTATAGTAATTAACTAAATATTTAAATATTTAACTCAAAATATGCAATGTTAAATAATGAGTATAAAAGATAAAATATTTTTTAAAAAAAAATAGTCTTTTATAAACAGTCAATGCGTATCATAAAAATCAATTTCGCCCAATTTCGTGACCTAATTTGTTGAAATATCATTTAGGTTTTCTAAACTGTTTCCTCAACATATAATAATAATTTAATTATTAATCTATTAATCAGTATAAGTAGATATTTTTCCTAATATTATATTCCTATTCTTTAATTATATTTTATATTACATGTATTTTTATGTTTCAATTAGTTTAAATATCATTTTGGTTTATATTTTTTTCATTTTACTGCATAAAATATTTACGTCACTCGGACACATAAAATAATGATAATAATGGACGGAAAAAAGTCTTTTTCCACCATTTTTTCTTAGATTTTACAGTAGAGATTTAAAAATATATATATATTTATTTATTTTGAAAACTTATTATATTTGTTAAACTAGCAATTAAAGCCTTTGTACAAGAATATTAAAAAGCAGTAAACCAACGTTTAAAGCGTGAAAACGTGAAAAGCAACAAACAGCTGTTTTGAATCTACAGCGAGATTCTTCTTCAGTGCAAAATAGGGAAAAAGGAACAGCGTGCTAGAAAAAGCAAGGCTGATTCGAAACAGCTGCTTTTCACGCATTATTTGTGTATTTTAAACGTTGGTTTACTGCTTTTTAATTATTATATTTGTATCTTAAAAAGATACCAGAGATAAACATCCTATTAATGCGGGCGATTTTAAAGTGAGATAAATATTGAAAAAAAAAAAAAAATAAAATTGAATAAAAAATATTAAAGCACGTGTTATTATTGGAGAATTGACCTTCATGTTTTTATATTTTTATCTGTAGCTTAAAACGGTTTTCATAATTAAAAGTTACGTATTTTTAAACGCAGTATTATGCGATTAATACAGATTAATACGGTCTTCACTTTGCGAAAATTTTTGGTTTTAACTAACAGTAAATTTTAATATGGTAATTATAAAATTATCATTGTACTTGTACCTCGTCCCTCATTTAAAGATAATAAGTGAATTTTTAAAATGCTTTTTAATACCTTTATATCCAAGCACATTTTAATAAAATAAAAATGATACTATTTTTAAAAATATTTCCATAATTGTAAATAGTAATTACAGTTCTATAAAAATGCAAATATATCAACGTTAAAAGTACCATTAATTTTAAATTTTAAGCATACCGGTTTCAGTAGTATATATCATACCGTCCTGAGTGCTTTTAACGTTGAGATTTTTACGTATTTATTATATTGAACCAAGATCCATCTTAATAATTACAGTTTAAGTAAAAAAAAAAAAAAATCTGATTTTCTAAATTAGTCGATGGGCGATTTTATAGCCCTACATAATAGAATTTTTTCAGAAAGGAGAACCGTGTAAGATAGATAGAAAGAGTCATCTGATAGGGGATTATGTAACTTTATTAAAATTTTGATTTTGTTGTTGTCCGATAATTTAAACACAAGTTACAGTTGTAGAATCTAACAATCTTGCACACACTTTTGCCATATGAAGAAATAGCTCATTTTGTTGTACAGTCGGTGTAAAAAATAATGTTATATTCCACGGATTTTAATCGCAAAATTCTCATATAGAAATACTGAAATTACCATTCAATTAGTACTAATGTTGATATTAAAATGTTGAAATTAAGCTTATACGGCTGTCTTCATAACAAAATTCAATTGAAAACCAATTCTAAAATTTAATTTCGAACAACTAGTTTTGACATCATATACAGGCTGTTTCAAAATTATATGTCAGAAATGTAAAAGTAGGCAGACAGGACCCTAGTAAGCAGATTTTGTATACGAATGTGGGCGGGGATGCAGCATTCAGGTGGTACAGGACGCTGTTGAATTCATGAATGCACAGATTTTGAGTAGCGTGCATCGTTACATCGATTCGGAGCTTGTCGACATGCATTTCATGTATGAGGCTGTGCAAGAAAATTGAGTGGTTGTTCAAAAGATGTACATGGAACGACTTCCAAGTAGGAATCTGCTTATCGCCGAACATTTGGGTGTCTTCATCGGGAGTCATCATTGTATGCTTCAAGGCATGATACGGGCACTGAAAGATTCCGCAGAATTCCTGCAGTGGAAAAAGTAATATTATGCACAATAGAGGAATATCTTTCAAAAAGCTCTAGAACTGTTGTAAATGCGTTAATTATGACACATTTCCTTGCTCAGTCACGTACATGAAATGTATGTCGGGAAGCTCCGCATTGGTGTAACGATGCATGTTGGCCGAAAATTGTGTCGGAATGACGATTCATATCAGCGAAGCGCTTTCATCTGTCGAACTCAACAACGCCCTCTACTGCCTCAACCCTGCACTTCCGCACGCACATTCCTATTTGCTTACTAAAGTCCAATGTACCTGCCTCTACATTTCTGACTAATTTTGAAACATAATGTATGTGTTCTTCAGTCATTTACAAGAAAATTATTTGTATTCAATATATAAGCCACACAGAAAATTTAAACATTTCTATATTTATATTGCAGAGAATATAAAAGTTTGTTATCATAGGTATTAAATGTTTGTCGTCTCTTAATATTATATAGAAACTAGCCGCCCTTAGCGACCAGTTTGGGCTCCCTTAAAGGTATACTAAGAATTGAATCCTGTTACTTTTATACATAATGTAATTTACTTCCCCAATCCTTCGCAAATCCGAAGATTCTGATACAGAAATCATGAACCCTATACTTTTATGTTAGCCGCGCGCAGGTGATAACCCGCCAAATATTGTTCCTGTCGTATGTTTTCGTATTTCACTAATTTCATTTCAAATATAGTACTTTCACTCATTTTATTTAAAATCCATAACTTCAATTTAAAACTGAAATATTTAAAATGTATGACTCTCAAATATTGCTTTAAAAGAAAAGAAAAGAAAATAGACATGTAATAATACCATAAACCATGACATTTAATTTCAATATCAAAGCTTTGTTTTAGTTTACCACGCGAAAAATTGTTTATAACAGTCGCATGAAAGGAAATATTATAAAACTGATGACATGATGGCGATGGAACATTATTTGGCGATTTATCACCTGCGCCCGGCTAACATTAAGTTACCACATTGGCCGCCTGGCCTACAAAAGCCAAGCGGCCAACTCGGAACTGTTGATGACAGTCACATGACTTAGTCTTTTATTATATAGCTACAAACTTATCTGATTTTAATCGTTTCCTAGTAATACACTTTTAGTTCTGTCATCCTTCTTTCATTTCAGAGTATTTTCAGTCCAACGGACTAGAAACGACATCTCAAATATAATCCATTCAAAATACAGCGAATAAATCAAAAGGTAAATTTCCTTGTGGGGAATTTCTTGAAGTCTCAGAGTAACTTATAATTAAATGTGAGGCTCATTTTCAAATAAAGTATCTTAAAAATTATAATATAATGATAATATTTTCGCAAATAGTTTGAAACATAATTTTGTTAAATATTACATAGTTTAATTTTAAAATCTACTAATATAAATAATTCCATGAATTATGTAAAATAAATTAAGAATTATATTTTTTAATGCGTTTATTTTTGAAAAAATAAATTTATTTTCAAAATATCTTTCAATAGTTCATAAGTCTAATAATGCACTTTTATTTAAATAAGTTTTTTGAAGTTCACATGACTATTTCAAACAAAGAACAAAAAAAATCCTGAGTCTCATACTTACATAAATTACAGTATTATAACCTAGCATTAAAACATATTTGCCTGGAAAGCATTTGAATCCATATCTCAGACAACTTTAAACGATTTACCGGTACTTCTCATAATAAAGATTAATTTATGTATTTTTTTTTCAAAAACACGATATATTGTTGTGTCCTATAATAATATTTTGAAGTTTTTACTATTAAGTCATATGTACTGAAGCTAGCTAGAGTTGCATATACTGTCAGAGAAATATTGTACAAAGAAAGTCATTAATGATTTTAGTGTTATGTACTAAATTAATAATACAGAATACATAATACGTAATTAAATGAATTCTATCAGTTACCCGTAAGATCAATAGATAGTGAAACCAATGGAATGAGATATAATTACCATATTATAGTTTTTATTTCAGACAAATACACTCAAACGAAATCTATTCAAAAAGTAAAATTTCCGAAATGGAAAAACTTAAGCGATATAAAAATTATACCTAATTTCAGTTGAAAATAATTGGAAACATTACGTTTATTTTAAAGAGTATATGATAAATTAATAACAATATAAAACTTCAAATAGATACAATTAGGTAAAATATTAATCAGCGTCTGTTTATTTCATGTAAGTGTAAAATAACCTATTGCCTGTTTTCTGGAGTAAAATGTATGAGCAATGAGTAACTTCCTCGTTATAGTTACTGAATTGGACATGGGTACGCAATCGTATACTTAACATGATCACTTAAATATATATATATTTAAGGATGTATAAAAAGTAAAATGTAAGCACCAATATAGTTTATTTTGTCTCAAATTCGGATGTCTGCATTTCAAAAGGATATTATGTGTCAATACTAGACACTCTACGGAACCACTGTAAAATTTAAATTGATAATTCAAATTTTATTTGAGTTTTACACAAATTTTGAACAAATTTCATTTTTTATTTCGGCAACGTAAAAATTCACTTTTTACTTTACAATAAATATTAAAAGGGATTAATTCTTTGAATAATATGTATGTGACAAACTTGAAATATGATAAGTTGAAAACAAAATGTTTTATACATCACAAACGGAAAAAAAATCGCTTTATAAGTGAATGAAAATAAAACAATATAAAATGAATTATTCTGGAGTTTTATATTTGTATATTTCTGCAATTTTCGTACTTTTGTTTCGTACTTTATTTTTTTTTTAAATATTAAAGCACGTATATTCTATAAGTTAAAAAGAAAAACTTATAATAATAGACCATACTAAGAATTTAGAAAATATAAAAGTGTTTATTTATTTAAATTAATGTTACTTTTTTGGAAGTCGATTTAGGTGAAATAGTATTTATTCAATTGAAATCATTTTATGTCATTTATTCTAAAAACTTTATTTTGCCTATTCTATTGTTTCTATTTTAAATAGCATCTTTTTTCTCCATGTATTTTGTTTGAATGGAATTTTTAATCAAAAGTACAAACATTAACATAAAATATGGTTAAATAGTATATGAAAATGAAATTAATTCTTTGGTTTTTAAAACGTTAAAAAAAAGTCTCTCATAGGATAGCTTTCAACAACAAATTTCAAGATGTTATTGACTATATTTTAGAAAGGCAGTTTAGTTTTATTGAGTAAAAAATATTTTTTACTTTCTTCTATCTTTACAAGAAGAAAGTATTGGATTCATGAAAATTTTCGAATTCCGGTTTTCGACGGATTTACACGTTTTAGGGGTCAGAGATACCAAAAAACATGTTTTTACAAAATGTCTGTCTGTGACTCTGTGAGTCTGTCTGTCTCTCTGTCTGTCTGTGTGTATGTGACCCAAATTTTGTGGGCGCTCTATCTCAAGAACTAATGCACGGAATTTAATAAAAATTTATATTCTGTTAGTCCCTAATACAATTTGATGCTGATTAGTTTTTGGTGTAAATCGCTCAACAGGTGGCGCTGCTATGCTGCATTTTTCACGATTTTCGCAATACCTTTATCTCACGAACTAATGCACGGATTTTGATCAAACTTCATATTTAGTTAGTCCTTGATATGAATTGATGCTGATTACGTTTTGGTGTAAATCGCCCAACAGGTGGCGTTGTTATGATGAATTTTGCAGGATTTACACTATTTCTCCAATAGCTCTATCTTAAGAACTAACGCACGGATTTTCATGAAACTTCAGTTTCAGTTACTCCTTGATATGACCTGCTACTGATTATGTGTTGGTGTAAATCGCCCAACAGGTGGCGCTTCTGTGCTGCCTTTTTCACGATTGCCTCAATAGCTCTATCTATAGCACTAATGGACGAATTTTCACCTAACTTCAGATTTAGTTGTATGTTGACACAAGTTGTTGTTAATTCGGTTTTGGTGTTAATCACCCAATAGGGGGCGCTGCTATGCAGTAATTTCACGATTTTCGCTATAGCTGTATCTCAAAAACTAATGCACGGATTTTCTCCAAACTTCAGATTCAGTCAGACGTTGACATAAATTGTTGCTGATTAGGATTTGGTATAAATCACCCAATAGGTGCCGCTGATAGGCAGAACTTTGCTCGATTTAGACAATTTCAGCGATAGTCATATCTCAAGAACTAATGCACGGAATTTCATATCTTTAGAATCCTCATGAGATGCATAGATTGCCATTTAATTTTGGCAGTGTGATAGCGAATTTTGAATTATTAACATGTATGAGATAGAAGAAAGTTTTGGGATTGGTACATCCGACTAGTTTAATCTGTAAAGCTTGAATACTTAAAAAAAGTTTATGTGTGCATTAAACTTTTCCGTTAACTTATTCTTGAGAAAAAAATACTTTCCAGCGTTTTGAAAGAAAAGATAATTTTTTTTTATAAGTATTTTGTTCTTATTTCTTTTCAAATGAATAATAGCCTTCTGCGTATAAATATTTAACAAGCACAATCTTAAAAGCATTTTTTTATAATATAAATTATTATAAAATTCCATAATTTGTTAATAAAAGAAAAGTACATAACTTGCAATTAAAAATTAAATACACATTTTTAATTTAACATTTTACAAAGTTTGAAGATTTCTATAGTTTTGATTACATGAATGCATTTAGTTAACCTTTTATGAAAAAAAAAGTATTTTAAAATGTCCTTCCGGCCAACATAGAGAAGAAAAGAAACTAGGCTTTAAAGAATTCAGCTAATGTTATTCAAACATATGAATTGAAATGCGTAGAACAAAATTAAGGAAGATTTTCACTTTTCGTTAATATTAAATTTCAATTGGAATTCAAGTCAACTATCTCCAACTTGGTTTCAATTTATAGAAAAATATTTTCGTCGACGAATTTGGCTATATGTACTCTCTTTTTGCTGTATTTGGCGTCGCCAAGCGGAGTGTTAATTTTACGTTGGCGGATATGACTGTTTATTCAATACCTACTATTAGTTCACACTCTTCCTATGTTTGTTTATTTATATATTTATTTATTTATTCAATTCCTACTATTAGTTCACACTCTCCCTATATTTGTTTATTTATATATTTATTTATGTATATATTATCTTGTTCAAATTTTCAATCGTTAATAAAATACTCATTATTCATCCTATTAAGTTGAAATAATTTTTTTTTTGAACTGGTACTGGATGACAATGGATGTTAATACAGTTTTTTCAAATATTAATTAATTAATTAAATTTTAATTAATTAATTTTAGTTTTGCATGGGAAACAAAATGGCGGCCATTGGTTATCGAAGGTCAATGAAAGTATTTTCAATAAGGGGTTACCATAGGTGAGACCCTGTTCTGTCGCCAAATACCGCCAAGTTTGTCGCCAACTTGGCGATATATCGCCAAATTTGGCGTCCAAAATAAGTCACCAAATGTGATGCCAACTTGGCGATATTTCTAATATTTCGCCAAATTCCCATAGAATTCCATTGTAAACCTACTTGCTTATAGAAAATCAACAAATTGAGATATTTTAATGCAACAAAAACTAATATTAGCTTAAGGGACTATATTAAATTTTTGTTTGGTGACCTAAGTAGGAATTGACTTTAAAAACAAAATTCTTATATTACTTGTATTTAAGCGTATGATTTCTACAAACACTGATTTATGAAGAAAAAAAAACCAGACATCCGTTGATTGTAGTGTTAGTTAATTTTAGTCTCTTGTATTATTTCAAAATTTTAGCCACCATAGAATTTCAAACTGCTATATTTATTTCCATATATCGATATACTGTTATATCTATACCTTCTAACTGCTATCCTATTTGAAATAGAAGTAAAAATAAATCTTCTGAATCTTCATATCAAAGCAAAACATTTAAAGTTAAACGATTTTTGAAATATTAATTTTTTTAACATGTTTCTGAATTTTAAATCTTTAAATGACCGCCACTTATAAATAACAGGACGGATGTAGATTTCCAGCGAACACGGTCGAGAACTTGTTGAGTTGAATGCATATGGTTTTGACATCCTAATCGGGTCATAAATACGAGCGCTATCGCATGACAAAATATAAAATATCCAGAATTGTACGATCATCGCAATCATGGTTTGAGTTAATGATCAGTGAAAATATACCGACAAAAAATGCATTTATTATAATATTTAATTTACAATGTAGTTTAATGGGTCACGCTAAATTTTTAATTTGAAAGTCCACAGATGCAAGTGGTCGAAGAAAACATTTCAAGCAATTTTCTTAATCTAAATTAATTTTTCTTACTCTGCATATTTTGTCAAAATGTGTCGTGTTCCAAACTAAAGCAATATGCAATCATTTTTTTTTGTATTTTTAATATATACGTTTTCCCCTTTTCTATATACTTCAACAGGATGAACAATTGGGTCCATTACATTTTAAAATAAGATAAAAGAATCTAATAACATATTAAGCGCATTTGGATATTAAAACGAACTGATTAAATGTGTGAAAACAAAAATGACTTGAAGACCAAATATAAAACTACGAAGTAGATAAATTATTCAAAAGCCACAATATATAAAAATCACCGAATATCTCTAAGTTCTAGAATCGGATTTTCTCTAATTTAGAAAAAAGTTTTAATCTAATCACGAGACGTGTGTATATCACAACATTCTTGCTTGAAATAACTCTAATTTTGTACAGCAAAGATGTCGTAGCGCCCCCTATCGATGATAAGTAGAACTAAAACAAAGGTCACTATAGAGACTAACCTGAAATACATTTATCGGAAAAACTTCATACATGACTGTCACGTTTGCGAGTAATTGTTTTTTAAAAACAGTCCGTTCCCGGTATTAGGAACTTGTTTAAATATCTTTAAGTGACCATAAGATAATTATTGTAAACACATATTATATGTATCTCTTAATACAATTATTTTATTTATTAATCTATAAAACTTATATAAATGAACTACCTTGACCAATTCGAAAGTTAAATTATGTTTAAAATGATTTATCTATTTAAGAACTGCCGGCTTCAAAGTATGCATCATACATTTCTTTATAAAACTTCTCGTTTTCACGATTTTCTATAAAATAGATTATGCAGCATAATACAAGAAAGAAACAACATCGAAAAATCATGCAGGACAATCATCAATCATGAAAATCATTCCAGAACTAAAAGAAAAAAATAATAATTCATTAAAAATTTATTCTTCGCAATTTCTTTCCATACACAGTAAAGTGAGAGAAGACAATCGTGTATGCAAAGCATAGAATTTATACACACTGCCTAATACACACAAAATATGGACAGTTTGAAAACGTATACCGCAAAGGAATAAGAACATTTAGAAATTATAAATCTTTGTCAACCCTTTAAGCGAATTCTTTTCTGTGTCTCTGTAACTGAGCGATAAGTGTTGTGCCCCATATAATCTACAGAACGCATGCAGTGCACTTCAGTGATATTGTTATGTTTTAAATTTCATAACGTAAATAAATGGCTTGCAAAAAAATTTCCCCTAAATATAATAATGTTATTTTCTCCTTTTCTGAGTCCCACGTAACGAACTATAAATGCTTCTTATTCTATACTTCTGAAAAACTCTGTTATAGTACATCGCAATTGTGTATATTAATCTCATTATTTTTTTTTAAAATAAATTACACCGCAAACGATTTTTCCCATAGATCATAATGAAACGGATTTCTTTTGTATGTCCCTGTATTATAACTATAAATACTACATACTTCATTTATTGTAAGCTGCAATAAAATATAGAAATTTCAGGATAGTACGAGTATATTTACGAGAATTAGAGTATGAAGGGACAGACAAACCGAAAACAAAAACGTCAACTGTTTTGGAAAAATTAAAAAATATCATCGGTACTATTTTTAGAATGCAAAGAAACTGGTGTCACAAACAGACACAAAGTTTTCTACCCTTAGATGCAACCTGTCACTGCTACCATATCCATGCTTAAAAATCCTAACTCTATACCTGCCACCAAATTACTGCTTAAAAATCACGGCCAATTGAAATACACATGAGTAAGGGATTTTATCTGAAGCAATATATAACGGTAAAAATCTCTACGAGGTCGCAAATTAAAATATGGAATGTAATAATAACAGTAGATATTTTAACTGCCTAGTCATAAATCACTTGCGAGATAAACAAATGTGTTGCCACTTTAGCGATTTTTTTTTCTTATTAAAACGTCTTGCACATTGTGCGAATAGTTATTTGTCTTATTAAATAACAGACTTTTGCAAAATAAATGAAGAAAAGATTTAATTTCGGAAATCGTGCTGGATATTGTAAATAAAAAATGCCATTTTGTTTTGCAAACATTAAAAGAAAATAATAAAAAAAGCAATTTATCAAATTACAACGACCATTTGGAAAACTATTTTTTTAAAGACTAAAATTTAAGACATAAAAAATCGCACGGAGTTGATCCTACATTACGTACGCCATGAATTAAACATTAATAGGGTTATTACACGAAAAAATCACAAGCCAAAAATATCGTCTGCGACCCGTCAGATTTCATGAAACTAGTATTATCCACCTGAAACTTACTTAAATATCCAAGCATTTCATTGGCTGTTCGGGAAAAGGTTTTTCCATCGTCAGATTCCTTCAGAAATCTGACGGCCAATTTTAAATGAAATTTCATTCTTAAACTTCTAAATATCCGACAATATTACTTTTTACACTGTCGGATAGAGAAAAACATGTACTTTTAAATGCAATTTGTTTGAAAGCTGTATCTCAATTTGTTTCTGAGTTATTTTTTTTTTGTAGTTTTTATTACTTTTTTTGTCGTACAGAAAGTATCCATCGTTGTTGAAATTAAAGGGAAATGCAGATTACTGTATAGACCAATCAGAAAACGAATAAATTGCAGATTAACCAATGAAAACCTTCAGATATGCTTTTGATTTCCCATCCTGACGAGAACAATAACCATTTTTCCAAATGCTTAATAAAGTTATTTTATTTAGAAAATGAAAGATATAATAAATTATGTCTATCACAGGTCGAAATTTAAATTTCGGTTAATAGTTTAAACATTGTACCAAGAATTTACTATATATTTTGTAAATTTTACACAAAAAGACAAATTAAATGAACTTGAATTCCAGTTTGTTGAAAATATTATAAAACACATGAAGTCTAATTTATCGAACAGTGCTTTATATTCTGAAAAAAGTATGACTTTAATATATATTTTTAAAATAAAGATAACAATTCCAAAAATTAAAGGACCACATCATTACTATCCCATTCATCAGCAAATATAATCTAAGAAAATGAAATGATTCTTGTCAGTAAAAAATAAATTTCTAAAATCCTGAAAATGTCCATTCATTATATAAATGTTTTGGTAAATTAAATTTGTATAAAAGGCACATTGAAGTATATAGTGCATTTAGTGGTAAAAAGTTGATTTTAATTTATTTCATTATCGTAACGTGGTTTCACTTCCAAAATTAAGCTTGCGATCACAAAACATATCTGACATATTTTCAGTTAGTGATAAGACGCAGAATATACTGAAGCCTTAATTACCCGTTTATTGGAGAGTTGTTTATGCACATAACATTTTCAAAAATTACGGCAGTAAATTTGTTTATTCAATTAGGCTGTAAATTTATACACGAAATGTCTTTAAAAATTACGGCAGTAATTTAGTTTATTGAATAATGTATCATTAAGTTTTCGAATTGTGCAAAGTAGCAGAATTTCTTTCAAATATGTGGGTATGGATTTTTTTTTACTAAAAAAAATATGAAATTCATTTCTGTTAAACAATAATATATGTATATATTTTTTTTAACTTTGGAGAATTATTCCCTGGTGTCATTTTTTCTTAGTTCTTAGATATTATTTTAATTCAGGTATATGATTTATTTATTTTATTGTCAAGTTCTATTGAAAAAGCTGGTGCAATTTTTTTTTAATTATTTCAAATGTTATCCTTCATGTTAAACGATAACTGCGTGGACATAGTTATTTATGTTAATATTAACAAATTTTAATTTTTATAAGATAAGTTATATTTAGAAGTATTTCTCCATAATTAGTCAACATTTGGAAGTAATGTTTTTCATGTTTTGACAAGTAAAACACGCAAAAAAATTTCTGTACCACCAAAACATACAGAATGCGATGGTGTAAATACAAAATATAATACTGTAGACCTTTACGATAAGATAAGGTGTATATTAATGCTAAAATAAGATATAAATGAATGATATGATACAATGTTTGCTTTTTTCGGGAATTTAAAAAGCACTGTCCCGTGAATCCGTTCGTCCGTGGAAATACGCATACACGATTTATTGCGGTATATAAATTGATACCTATATGAATTGCTATGTTTCATTCATTTTTAGGTGTGTTCGCAATTCTGTAAAGACGTAGCAATTGTAGTCGTCATCTGGTCCATCCATCTGTCTGTCCGTCTGTCCGCATATAACAGCGAAAGACTGATAATCCGAATGGTTTGAAATTTTAAATCTATAATCGATGCAGAATTTTGTCGAGTGATTTCAAATTTTTGGAAAATTAAATCAAAACTTAAAAATATATTAATAAAAGTTTTCTTCCTTCTATTAAATCCTATCATACGTTATTAATTTAATGATATCCCACAATAAGTAGTGATTTTGCCACGGTGATTACTTCCTGTTTTGGATTGAATTATATTATATCCAAATTACTGATTTTAATATACATAATCTTAATAAATTTTGTATTCAAGTATTTTGCATAACAGTACATCAGCTATCGAACCAAGATCTGAATATTTATAAAACTAGTTATAGTACGAATGCATCTTATTTACTACGTTTGACGTACAATTCACGACTTGGTCATTTGGAACATGATAAATGCGTTGTGTAATGGTGTAAAATGATAATGGTCTGTATAGGCATCAATATGAGGGGTGATTGTATCAATATATTATATATTAAAACAATTACCTTAGAAAATGCAATACAATAATTCAAACTTATAATAAGAAATTGAAAAGTAAATAGTAATCTTTATATAACATATTTTTCTGTTGTATCTCAATAAAGTCAATAATTTATGTTTACTATAAACGCAACAAATTGTTTTCTTTCCCGTTTTCCTGTGTGAAAAGAAAGTAATGTTTGGAATCTGGAATGCATGGAATGTATGGAATTTTGAAAAATACACTTTTAAAAGCAGTCTGTTTTTAATATAAAAGTTTTTCAGAATATTTGTGGTAACTTCTCAGTATAATATTTTACTGTGTTGTTGTTGCTGTTTGATTAAAACCTTCAAGAGTTTACTTTCGAAAAAATGGAAGAGGCAGTGCCCTGCACTACTGTTTGTTTTGTCCCGTAGCATACGACCGTGTTCAGTGCGCCCGTTTAGAGTTACGTATTTAAGTTTTATTTGAAAACTACTGCATTTGAAAACTGCGCATAAGTCGATTTTTTGATCAACCAAATCTGTCTGAATCCAGCGATCGACTTCAGGTTTACACCGGATAGAAAGTCATATAACAATTAATCACATATTGCATCAGAAGTAAAACTTAGAACGTGAACTTCGATCCTTTATTATATTTTGAACTATGAAATGCATCATTTCGAACATAAATTGCAGAATATTTAAAAATTATTATTGATATTTTCTGTAGTTATTCTTATAAAAAAAAAACCTTTATTTTTCGAAAATATTAATAGTTTACTTTGCTAAAAGTTTACAACCAGGAAGTGAACAATGAATGAAATGAAAAAAAAAAGTATAAACCATAGCATTTTCAAATTCATTCATTTTAAATAACAACAACAACAAAAATACAAAATACGGATTTTGTCTTAATATATAATTTATCTAACAAATGAGAAATATGAATATCAAATTCACAATATATCTTTACTTAATAGGTGCTAAAATACAAATGTTAAAACATTTTAAAAACAATGAAGATGTTGAAACATTGGAGTCATGTGATGTTTAAAATCCGAGCGCTTTCGACTGAACCATCAGTCGTCATCAGGGAAAGATCATTTATTTATTTTATTAAGGTGAATCTGTCGTTCAACTTGAAATATAGTTTTTCTATATTTAATTTGAATTTTATCGATACTGGATATTATGGAACGCACTATTTTGGATGTGATCTTTCCCTGATGACGACTGAAGGTTCAGTCGAAAGCGCTCGGATTTTAAACATCGTATGACTCCAATGTTTCAACATCTTCATTGTTTTTAAAATGTTTTAACATTTGTATTTTAGCACCTATTAAGTAAAGATATATTGTGAATTTGATATTCATATTTCTCATTTATTTTATTAAGGTGAATCTGTCGTTCAACTTAAAATATAGTTTTTCTATATTTATTTAATTTATCTAACATTCTCTGGAAATTCTAAAAGTTATTCGTCTCTATTACATTTACAATGTTGAAAAGAAATGTTTTTCTTTTTCTTTTTCAAGTTTGTAGTGAATCCCAAAAGTAAAGTATGTCCTTTATATTACAGAAAACACTGTAACGTTAAACTACCAACTTCTGAAAAGTCACTGCGCATGAAATATCAGTCGGGTTCCTTTTAATATAAGTATATAAGATTACAAAACTGCTAATGAACGACAGACTTGTAACAAGTATAATAATGTACAGTCGTGGAAAAAAAAGTAAACACCCCTTACTAAAAAGCAGAAAAACCAGCGTTTAAAATGCACAACTAATATATGAAAAGCAGCAAACAGCTGTTTCGAATCTACTAGCGAGTTTCTTCTTCAGTGCAAAAGGAACAGCGTGCTAGAAAAAGCAAGGCTGAGCAAAATCATAGACAGAGACGCGCTGGCTTTTATACCCTATGCGGGTGGGGAAGGCGCCGAAACAACCAATGAGAGAGAAGCAGTGGAAACGACTGGGTGGACAAGTAGCGACATCTACCGGAGAAGTAGAGAAAAGAAACCAAAAAAGGGGAATTAAATTAACGCTTTCCAAAAACTTGGAAAATCTGGAGTACTAGATAAGTCATTGACTAAAGTGTGAGAATTTTTAATGATATGGTAAGCTTCCCAAAAATCAAGATCAAGGTTAGAAGAACATTTTTGGATAATGATGGCTGAGGAAAAATCGAACCTATGTTGAGAAGACCAAGAATGTTGAGCAATAGAAGAACGTTTGAGCTCCTGATTTTTAACATAACCTTCATGCTCTTTTAAACGAAATCTAAGAGCACGTTTAGTCTGACCAATATAAGAAAGACCACACTGACAAGAGATCTGGTAAATGCCCCAATTATTTAGGCGATCAACGGGGTGTTTGAGATTTGAAAAAGGGATTTTATTAACAGGAGAAAAAATAACTTTAAAATCAAACCTTCTTAGGATTTTAGCAACTTGCTGACTGATTTTAGGAAAAAATGGTAATACAACTGAAGTATTAGAGTTGGAATTAGAATGCTTTTCAGAATGGTCGGATTTCGTCAATTTCATATAAATAGAATCGATAATATTAGAGGAATAACCACGGTCGACAGCAATAGCTTTGAGGTAATTAAGTTCAGCACTAAGTAACTGAGGAGTGGAACAAATATTAGTAGCCCGAAAAACAAAAGTATTGAAAGCAGCGAATTTCTGGTTAGGGGGATGAGAAGAATACCTGTGAGGTGGGAGACTGACAGCAAAAGGTTTACGAAAGACGGTAGTCTGAAAGCCATTTTCACAACGAATAACAAGGACATCCAGGAAAGAAAGACAGTTATTGGTCTCAATTTCAGAGGTAAATTGAATGCAGGGATCAATGGAATTCATAATAGAGAGAATATGATTAATATCCGAATTCATTTCAATCAGGACATAAACATCATCAACATAACGAACATAGAACGGAAATTTTAAGATTTCAAAAAGCTTGACATCAAAATAGGGCATATAAATATCGCATAAAATTGGACTAAGAGGATTACCCATAGCCAAACCGTGAATCATACGGAAGAAATTACCATTGAAAACAAAAGTATTATGCGACAAGCAAGCGCGAGTGAGAAGTATAAGTTCCCCGATTTCAAAATAAGAGAAATGGAATTCACAAAGCCTTTTCTTGAGGCAATCTAAAGCCCCCTCAACCGGAACGTTTGTAAATAATGATTTAACATCAAAAGAAACCATCATGTGAACCTGCGGCTTAAAATTATGAAGTTTTTTAACAAAATCAAAAGAATTCTTAACAGTGAAACAGTTACTTCTCAAAAGTGGGGAAAAAACAGAAACTAAATATTTGGCAAGCTTATAAGAAGCTGTACCGATACTTGAGACAATAGGTCTAAAAGGAATGTCAGGTTTATGGACCTTAGGTAAAGCATAAAACCTGGCACAAAGCGCAATAGACGGAATAAGGGACTTCTTAAAGTTAGCAGGAATAATGGAAGAAGACATAATGGCAGACTTAATAGAGTTAATTTCGCTAGTGGAAGGGTCTTTGCGGATATCCACATACGGACCATCATTAATTAATTTATGGGTTTTTTCCAAATACGTAGATTTGTCGAGAAGAACAACCTGACCACCTTTGTCGGCCTTAGTAATAATTAAGTTTGGATCAGAACGCAAATTTTTCAGACATTGTTTAACAGGATGTTTAAGATTGGGTTTATAAACATTAGAATTGAAATCAACAGTATTGGCAATGAGATGCCTAATAGACTCTTTTTGAGAAGAAGATAGAGCGCTATGCTTAAAGGCTCTTTCAATAGGAGCAATAAGATTAGGTAAAGAAGGAATAGCAGAGACAGAAAAATTGTTATTCAATTTGAGAGCATCGAGCTGATTGTTACTTAATGGAACACTAGAAAGATTGACAACAGCATTTTGGTTAACAAGAGGCAAATTACTGCAGTTATTAGCGACAGAACTTCCACAAAGCGCATTAAATTTCTTCTTTAAAACCGAACAATGAACAGAAGAAGCTGTGAGAACTCTGCTCCATGACCTTCTCTCAATGGACTGAAAATCAGGAGTAGAATTAGCGAGGCTGATATGTAAAGAATATAACTCGCGCTCTATATAAGCAATTTTGTGGCGAGTCTCTTGAATCAAAGCTCTTAAAAGAGCTAATTTAGAACGAAATAAGACCTTCTCAATCCTATTTGAAGAAAATAAATTACAACGAATGGAAATGAATTTAGGAATAACCTTCTTACGCCTACAATCAAGTAGGAAATGTAAGTGTTCCAAAAACCTGTACTTTTTTAATCGTAAATTACAAAACCTATTGATTTGAGACATTACGGAAAAAAAAATACATATCAGCCTCGCTAATTCTACTCCTGATTTTCAGTCCATTGACAGAAGGTCATTTAGCAGAGTTCTCACAGCTTCTTCTGTTCATTGTTCGGTTTTAAAGAAGAAATTTAATGCGCTTTGTGGAAGTTCTGTCGCTAATAACTGCAGTAATTTGCCTCTTGTTAACCAAAATGCTGTTGTCAATCTTTCTAGTGTTCCATTAAGTAACAATCAGCTCGATGCTCTCAAATTGAATAACAATTTTTCTGTCTCTGCTATTCCTTCTTTACCTAATCTTATTGCTCCTATTGAAAGAGCCTTTAAGCATAGCGCTCTATCTTCTTCTCAAAAAGAGTCTATTAGGCATCTCATTGCCAATACTGTTGATTTCAATTCTAATGTTTATAAACCCAATCTTAAACATCCTGTTAAACAATGTCTGAAAAATTTGCGTTCTGATCCAAACTTAATTTTTACTAAGGCCGACAAAGGTGGTCAGATTGTTCTTCTCGACAAATCTACGTATTTGGAAAAAACCCATAAATTAATTAATGGATGGTCCGTATGTGGATATCCGCAAAGACCCTTCCACTAGTGAAATTAACTCTATTAAGTCTGCCATTATGTCTTCTTCCATTATTCCTGCTAACTTTAAGAAGTCCCTTATTCCGTCTATTGCGCTTTGTGCCAGGTTTTATGCTTTACCTAAGGTCCATAAACCTGACATTCCTTTTAGACCTATTGTCTCAAGTATCGGTACAGCTTCTTATAAGCTTGCCAAATATTTAGTTTCTGTTTTTTCCCCACTTTTGAGAAGTAACTGTTTCACTGTTAAGAATTCTTTTGATTTTGTTAAAAAACTTCATAATTTTAAGCCGCAGGTTCACATGATGGTTTCTTTTGATGTTAAATCATTATTTACAAACGTTCCGGTTGAGGGGGCTTTAGATTGCCTCAAGAAAAGGCTTTGTGAATTCCATTTCTCTTATTTTGAAATCGGGGAACTTATACTTCTCACTCGCGCTTGCTTGTCGCATAATACTTTTGTTTTCAATGGTAATTTCTTCCGTATGATTGACGGTTTGGCTATGGGTAATCCTCTTAGTCCAATTTTATGCGATATTTATATGCACTATTTTGAGGTCAAGCTTTTTGAAATCTTAAAATTTCCGTTCTATGTTCGTTATGTTGATGATGTTTATGTCCTGATTGAAATGAATTCGGATATTAATCATATTCTCTCTATTATGAATTCCATTGATCCCTGCATTCAATTTACCTCTGAAATTGAGACCAATAACTGTCTTTCTTTCCTGGATGTCCTTGTTATTCGTTGTGAAAATGGCTTTCAGACTACCGTCTTTCGTAAACCTTTTGCTGTCAGTCTCCCACCTCACAGGTATTCTTCTCATCCCCCTAACCAGAAATTCGCTGCTTTCAATACTTTTGTTTTTCGGGCTACTAATATTTGTTCCACTCCTCAGTTACTTAGTGCTGAACTTAATTACCTCAAAGCTATTGCTGTCGACCGTGGTTATTCCTCTAATATTATCGATTCTATTTATAAGAAATTGACGAATTCCGACCATTCTGCAAAGCATTCTAATTCCAACTCTAATACTTCAGTTGTATTACCATTTTTTCCTAAAATCAGTCAGCAAGTTGCTAAAATCCTAAGAAGGTTTGATTTTAAAGTTATTTTTTCTCCTGTTAATAAAATCCCTTTTTCAAATCTCAAACACCCCGTTGATCGCCTAAATAATTGGGGCATTTACCAGATCTCTTGTCAGTGTGGTCTTTCTTATATTGGTCAGACTAAACGTGCTCTTAGATTTCGTTTAAAAGAGCATGAAGGTTATGTTAAAAATCAGGAGCTCAAACGTTCTTCTATTGCTCAACATTCTTGGTCTTCTCAACATAGGTTCGATTTTTCCTCAGCCATCATTATCCAAAAATGTTCTTCTAACCTTGATCTTGATTTTTGGGAAGCTTACCATATCATTAAAAATTCTCACTCTTTAGTCAATGACTTATCTAGTACTCCAGATTTTCCAAGTATTTGGAAAGCGTTAATTTAATTCCCCTTTTTTGGTTTCTTTTCTCTACTTCTCCGGTAGATGTCGCTACTTGTCCACCCAGTCGTTTCCACTGCTTCTCTCTCATTGGTTGTTTCGGCGCCTTCGCCACCCGCATAGGGTATAAAAGCCAGCGCGTCTCTGTCTATGAATTTGCTCAGCCTTGCTTTTTCTAGCACGCTGTTCCTTTTGCACTGAAGAAGAATCTCGCTAGTAGATTCGAAACAGCTGTTCGCTGCTTTTCATATATTATTTGTGCATTTTAAACGTTGGTTTTTCTGCTTTTTAATATTGTTGCACAAAGGCTTTATTTGCTATTTTTACCCCTTACTAACTCTGAAAAAAATTATCCTAGAAGAAACTTACTGGTACCACACGATTGGTAATAAAGTCTACTTTTAAATAATGTATATAAATTTTTTTAGGGGGTCATCTACATATTAAAACGAACCATAACTTTGTTTTTTTTTCCAATAGCAGTACACAATTCTCATATCATAAATAAACTCTACACCCTTCAATTAGCCTAAAAAAAAAAAATTATGCAACTCGTACGATACGTTTCCGAGAAATTAATCATTTTAAAATTATCGTATTTTAGGGGTTGTATTCAAATTGAAGTTCGGTACTGGATTGTTGACCGACAGAGCCACCTTCTTAATCAAGACATCTTAAGTGCTACTGAAGCAGTCATTGAAAACTTCTAGATTACAGGATAGCATAAGAAATTTCAAAATATCTAGTCACTTTTGTCGTAGACGGCCCCTTAAACCATCATTTTGCCTTTTTTAAACATAATTTGAAAACTACTTGGAAGAAAAGTGTGAAATTTTGGATTTCCATAAAACAGGATTTAATAAATCTAAATCCATCAAAAAAATTGTAGGTTGCAATTCTTAATTTTTTCGAATATTAATTTCATAATTCATATCACAAAATTTTAAAAAAATGCAAAATCAACGTATTTATGTTTGGGTATTTTAGTATTATATCTACACAAAAAATTAGCACATAAGGAGTATAATTTCAGGAGATATTACTAAAAATATGAAAATGTAATTTAACATTAGAAACACTAAATTTTGAATGTTTATAATTCAAAAACATATCATTTGAATGACTTGAAATTCGGTGTCTAGGCATAGTTTGAACCGAAGATTTAAAATATCTTGTTAAAATTTGGTATTGCTATTGAACAAAATGAAGTTTAAGTTCAATTTAGTATGTAGATGGCCCCCTAAGCAAATTTTATATACATCATTTAAAAGTAGACTCTAATTCCAATCGTTTGGTACCAGTAACTTTCTTCTACGATAACTTGTTGAGGAGTTAATCTGATATATGTAATATTAAAATGAATGTATATTTATATATATACCGGGTATCCGAAAATTCTTTGGCACATTTTATAATTCAATATAAAATCAAGTAATTTTCGTACAGGTGTGCTTTTTGGACTAAAATACTTCGCAGGATGAACTGTTTTCTCCAAGCGAATGAGATAATTAATTCCGAATTTCGATCTTAGATTCCGCAACTTGTCCGCATGTTTACTGCCAAACCACCGTTTGTCAAACTTTGATGCTACTAGTACTGGAATTCATCATTTATGTGTCACAGCGACGCAATCAATCTGAAAATCAGAAAAAAAATATTTTTTTTTAACTAAAAAGACGGAGAAGTGTCACCATCTACGATCGAAATTTGGAAGTACACATTTTCATTCGCTTGAAGAAAACATTTATCCTGAGAAGTATTTTAGATAAATCCGCTCTCCTGTACCACTGTTACTCGATTTTATATTGACTTTTAAAATTTGGGACACTTTGTATATATATATTGATATAATTAGATACTTATTTTTTCCATGTTCAGTTAATGTGTACGTTGACGTAAAGTAATAGCAGAGAGTAGCCATATTTGGACCGCTGTAATTCTGCCTTTAATTACAGAAAGAGACACAATCTACCGCTGAAATCCTATTCATCATAATAAGATTATTTATGATTGGAAGAAGCACCTGCCTCCTACGTGCTATTTTCAGACAATTTTAGGAAAACTAAAATTAGCTGTTTTGATCTAATATTTTCCTACTAAACATAATAAATTAAAACTAAGATAATTTGTTATGTTTTCAAATACATATTTAAGTTCACGTGTTTGTTGCTTATATTTTTCACGCGGATTTGTTTGCTTTCCATTTAGTTCTTAGTCTTGAGATTAACTGTTTTGAAAATGCCGCCGTTGCCTTAATTGAACCAGATATACGATCATAAATTTGAAAAGCTATCACTACAATAGAGCAGCAACCGTCGAAACAGCCGTCTAAGCAATTAAAGGAAGTGGCATTTGGCCTTCTAACATGGTTGTTTTTAAAAATCATCATTTTGCAGCTGTTTCTGCGCTTATTTCTGACGAGGAGATAGCAACTGCAGATAGATCTGTTTATTCTCTTGCTAGTGAGATTTCGGAATCAGAGTCAGTAATCATGAAACTTATAAAGACAAAGAAAGTAAAAAAAAAAAAAAAAAATATATGAAAAAGACATAGACAAACATTCTGGAGGAATACAGGAATGACAGCAAATATTGTTAAAGATATAGGAAACGAAAGTAAAAAGTAAGTTGGGAAGAGATTGACCCGCAAGAAGACTGTAGCTACAAAACACCACAAAAAGCCAAACAATCTATATAAATTTTATCTCCCTTGCAAAATCATTTAAGTCAAAGAACAGTGAGTGACAAAAAACAACAGTATTAACATCTTCGCCACATAAAGTAAACCTTGAAATGCAAAAACTGCAAAAAAGGAAGCTCTGAAAGCACAAAAAGCAATTGCAACATCAATTTTAAAAAAAAAATAGGCTTAATTCGTTTGGAAAGAAAATAATGAAAGGAAAGAACTAAAGATAAAGAAAACTTCTGTTGCAAAAAAAAAAAATATATATATATAATGATTCAGAATGCGGTGGATAAAAAAAAATGAAGAAAAGAAATTCGTGTGTAAGTCTTGCATCACTTCTTATATCATATTCAAGTAACTGGCAATTAGTTCTATAATTTCTGTTCTTAATTACTTATAACTTTGATTTATATTTTGAATACATTTTCATTTAAAATAGTTACTCTTACTTTCATTGATTTCATTATATTTAATTGCTGTTGTTTTGTTTAATTGTTTCATTAAAAGAGAATTTTGCGATTAAATTTATTTATTAAATAAATTTTCATTAATCGCAAACTTCTCTTTTAATGAAATCATTTGCATTCTTTACTCATTAAAGCATCCTAATATTGTTTGGTCCAATTTAGGAGACTAGGGTTCCGGCTTAAGTGGCCAGTCGCTGAATTTTGACCACTTTTGACAAATTTTTCATATTAAAAAAAACTGAAGACTTTCAAGACGAAATTGTTCTAAAGATTTATTCAGTTAATTGATGAATAGTTTGACCAAGTATAGTGATATTTTGCGGATATTCGAAAATTGAAGTGACTTGCACATGAAAATGTGTGAAGTATTCCAAATTTCGTTACTCTCCCCAAATCTAAGAATGCATTTGGTACGAATGGATTCGTCGTCTTATTTAATGCACATTTAATAGGAATCATTTAGCTAAGGCCAATGCGCATGTGCATAGATAATTCGCAAATTGTATTATTCGTACATTGCGAAACATAAGTATACACAGGCCTCCAAATGCTAAGGTACGGGAACTGGATGTTTTCTATTGTACACGGCTTGTCGAATATCTACGAAAATTATAGGCGAATTGTTCTTGAACTTCTGGGATGTAAAGAACATGTTTAATTTCATATTTCGCAGTGAGGATTTAGTCGGGAGGACAATTTGGAGGCTAATAATAAATTTAATAATAAAATAATATTTTCGATCCCGTATATAACAGAAAATGCTGAAAATGGTTTGTCACTGTGTTAAATGACTACTTGGATCATGTTCAAAGTTTGTGTGCATTTGTGTAAGCTTATCACTCATATTTGTGAAGATGTTATTGTGTCTGTGAAAAATTCGAAAGTTTTTTGTTTATAGCATACAGAGTTTTCAACCAAATTTAACACCACTTTCCGAAAACTTGACAAAGGATAGTAGCAACATCATACTGCAATTAAAACATGAATATATTGAATATTTGATGAGATATGGACATTTTTATGAAATAAATTTCAACTGCACATGCGTGGAAGATTTAAAAATTTTCAATTCATAATTTGGTAATCAGCTATTCTGGGCAACTTCTATAAAAAATCCAGTCAAATAATGTGAAAACTCAGAAAGATATAGTGAGCTGATTGAAAAGTTGTGGAAAATACCTTATAATGAAGCTATTTTTAGAAAACAATTCACTATATCGCCCGTGTCTTTGTGAATTTTCGCGATATTTGACCGAACTTTTTATATAAGTTGCCCTAAATAGCTGACTACCAAATTATAAAATAAAAATTTTACAATCTTCCACTCATGCGCAGTTAAAAATTATTTTATACAAATGCCCATATCTCATCAAATATTCAATATATTCATATTTTAATTGCAGTATACTGTTGCTACTGTTCTTTCTCAGGTTTTCGGAAAGTTGTGTTAAATTTGGTTGAAAACTCTGTATGCTATAAACAAAAAACTTTTAAATTTTTCACAGACACAATAACATCTTCACGAATATGAGTGCTATGCTTACACAAATGCACACAAAGGTTGAACGGGACCCAAATAGTCATTTAACGCAGTGCCAAACCATTTTCAGAATTTTCTGTTACTTAGGTGATCGCAAATAATATTTTATTATTATATTTATTATTAGTCTCTTAATTATCCTCCCGACTAAATCTTTACCGATAATTGTGAAATCAAACATGTTCTTTTCATCCCAGAACTTCAAGAACAATTCGCCAATAATTTTGGTAGATATTTGACAAACCGTGTGCAGTTTAAAGAATCAAGTCCCTATACCTTAACTTTTGGAGGCCAGTGTATTTCATAGAGTACATTCTGTTTATACTTATATATATAGTTTTCTATAGTGCATTAGAACATGGCAAACTGCTAAATTCTACAGTTTACGTAGGGTACAACGTACAGAGATCATATACGGTACGCCAAAAAAAAAAAAATTGAAAGATCGAAAATACTTGAAGCATACGTTTACGCTGACCTGTGTTATATGACAAACCCTTTAACCACAAAATGCAGATTTATTCTTATAATAAACAAACAAACAAACAGTAAGAGACGTGACAAATTTGCTTTATTTATTTTTAATTTTTCTTAGAAAAAATTAAAACTTATATAATTTTACAAAGAATTAATATTCCCTTGACTGACTAGTAAAAGAAAATAATTTTTATTTTTAAATTTCTGTAAATATAAGAAAAGCGTCCTTCAAAAAATTGATAAAGATAAAAAGGCTGCTCAATCTAAAACGTTTTTACATTATTTATATATATATATATATATATATATATATATATATATATATATATATATATATATGTATATATATATATATATATATATGTATATATATATATATATATATATATATATATATATATATATATATATTAACGACGAGAAACAAATAAATAAAAAGAAACATGTTCTGAAGCATCAAAATAAATAATGGTATCCGGAAATTAAGATTAGGCAGTACAATGCTTGACGATATATTGAATGAATAACAGAACAATTTATAAATATGCTTAAAAGGATACAAAGGAACATGGTGTTTCACATTAAATTACCATGATCCTAATTATAAAATATTTGAGTTTCTCTTTTTCTTTCAATAACTGTCAATAACCCGGAAACATGCTGTGAAAGAATATAATGAGATAATATTAAAATTCTTAATATCATTTTGTAAAAAAAAATAGTTGTTAAAAATATTATGATACAGATATTAAAATTTTGTCCGTTAAAATTTATAAAATTTTAAAAGTCCTTTGTTTAAAAAAAAAAAAAAAAAAAAAAAAAAACCTCTATAAAACGACTATATTCTATTTTATTTATATGAATGTCTTTTAATCTCAATTTTTTCTTATATATACAACTGGAACTTCTAAATATCCTTCCATATAACTTTTTAATTTATTTTAAACAATATAATACACATTTTAAATGTTTTAATTTTAATGATTTTAATATATTTGCTACAATGTGTACACATTTTTTATAAATTCTTCCCAAGATTTTCTATATATCTATAAAAATACCATATGATTGCAGAGCTTTTGTATTTTTAGAGATTCAAAAATAAAAGAAAAATATATCTCAAAACACGATTTTATCATTAGGATAAGCTAACACTATATTTTCTTTGCCTTTTTACCAACACCTTGTCTTTGAAATATAAGCGGAAAATGTCCTGGTATAGGGAAAACTGATTACGAATAGGAATTGTTTGGGAAAGTTTAATTTTCTTCCTTATAAGAAATATAAAGAAATATACACATTTAGACATTCGATAAAGAAAATTTTAAATTTTAAAATAGCCTAAGATTATTTCTTATGCATCAAAGTTTGATTTTATTTATGCCTTTAAATCTTTTGATGTACTATTACAGCTTAAAAGGGATATTTGTCTTGAATCAATATAATACATTTTATACGCAAAAAAGAAAACCTAAATTAAAACTTTCGAAAACCATCTTATGTCAAATCACATAATCTTTTCAAAAAATATATTCTAAGCGTATTTTTATATTAAGAAAGAATTCCACTTACCATCTTGAGTTAAAAACATTTACCTTTCACTTTAGAATTTCCATGAATAAACATTTTAAACATTATCAATTTTCTTTTATAAAAACATAAAGTTATCACTCACAGAATTGCGAGATGGGGAAGTGAAAAAACACATATTGCATTTTCTAAAGGAATATAAAAGTCAATAGTGTAATATAACTTTAGATTTTTCCCGGGGTACTTTTTTTGACTTTATCTATTTCCTTCAATATATTTCCATTCATTTAAGAAGCTTTTAGTTTTTACAGGAAAATGGGTATAAGTGCATTTAAATTTGCAATTATATGTTTGTTCTTAAGTATATTTCTTAGATTTGCATTTTTTCACGGATATATAAAATACAATTTTATAGAGAGATAAAATATTGTAAAGAATAAATATTTGTTAATAAATACTACTTCCAATTGTTGCAGCTTACAATATGGAAGATTTGTGCTGCCAATTAAGTTAAAAACACACCGATCATAGAAAAAAATATCTATTGTAGAAAACATTGTAACATGAAGTAAAATAGATTAATCATACAATTATTTATTTATCCATCTATCTCTATTGTAAGTTATTTGATAGTGACTTTTGGAAACAGTCTGTGTAATTATTAGATACATTTACACGGAGACATACGACTGTCGTCAAACTCAGAATCCTCCTATCATATGACCTAAGGTAAATATTTAAAGTCTATTAGAATTATACGTTCCAGAAAAATTTAAAAATATTTTTATTTTAGAATTTAATAAAAATCTGGCTAAACTATTATCCAAAATTGATATCTTGATTGCGTTACGTGTAATAAACTTGTATGTTATACATGGGAAAAAATCTTCCTAAAATAAGCAAAATAAGTTCTTGCTAAATTCTTTTTAAGATTTCGCCTGGGACACTTTTCGGAATTATTAAGTAAACGATTCATAGACCCATTTTATAGAAATGTACACATTTAAATATTTTATAAAAATATTCATTTAATAAAATATTCAGATAACGAAACTACATTATTTACATTAAAGATATATCATGATTAAAATTTGTCAAATACCTCCAATATTTTCTTCGAATAGTATAAATCGGTCATCAGTGAAATAATTACTAACCTATATTAGATACTGGTGTCAGTGTGGTAAACATGCTCAGCATTATTTCCTTCATCGATCAACTTCTGAATGACTTATTGGGAAACACATGTAGAGATAATGTAGAGATAATGTCCGATATAATTTACTACCTCAAAAGGAATTGTGATTAAGGAGTTTTTAGAATTTTATGAAGGATGTATTATGATAAATGTTTCGTAAGTAATAATTGCACATGTTATACTTTTTGAAAATAGAAAATAACTATTTATATATTCGATAAGAAACCTTAAGATTTATTTCTTCTCTTAGAAATGTTTTGTGAAATATTTCATAAATTGACCATGCAATATTTTTAATCATTTTGTATCCCGGTGGAATTTTGAAGCAACATTTTAATAAAAATAAATAACATAAATATTTAATGCATCTGTAAAAAATAAAAATACTATGTTTTGTGTTTTATCAACAATATTTCGTTTTACTATATTTAGAAGTGTTAATCAATTTACCCACGCTTATTTAAAGAAAAATGAATATTGTATAAACCAACCGCACAGGTATATCTTTTATACTAGAAGGTAGCCCGTCAGACTGACGTGTTTGCATTTTCAAAAGAATGGTATAGCATTGCATTATGAAAAGAGTTATGAAGCAATAAATTTTATCTTATCTGACTAATAGGATCAGGTGAGGAATAAAATAGTTATAAAAACAGCCCATTTATAATTGAAACTTAATTTGCAAGAAAGAACTTCACTCACAAAATTTAAAGAACTACTTCACAAAAAACATGCAAATTAGAATTAATAATGCTATTTTAAAATATATTGTCAATTAAATTTCGTCTTCTTTCATTGCTTTAAAAAAAATCAATAACCTTCAATTTCTTATAAATCAGAATAGTAATAATAATAAACAATTAAATAAGTGTCCTTCACGGATTAATTGCCGATAGCTGACGCCAAAATAATAATTATATAACAAATTTTAAAAAGTTTAACTCAGATTAAATCCTCATTTTTTTAAAAACATACATAAAGAAACCTATAATAAATTTTGATCATTAAAAATGATCCTTTATCACTGTGACTATTAACTGTAACTATTAATTGCATTACCAGATTTTTTTTCTCAAATTCTTTTATTAAATTACAAATTTATTTTCCCTACAAAATACAAAAATGCAAAATTTTATTTCCATATATATATATATATATATATATATATATATATATATATATATATATATATATATATTCTACACGGCATTAAGAATCCCTGATAGTCTAATTATATTTTATAAGAAATACTATTCATTTTTCCCCCAATGTCTTCAGAGTTCAAAGAATTTCAAAAGAAATTTCTTTTTTATTTTAACTACGATAGATGGCGCCAACAAAGCTCAAAGTTCACAATGAATGCGATACAAATGAATGTTTACTTATGGAGGGAGAGGGCCAAACTAATTTCAACTGAAGTTATCTCAGAATATGTACATAATTAAATGTAAGTCATCTCTCAAATGTTAATTTATTTTAAATAATCTTTCTAAAAATGTAACTTTTATGAAGTTTAATTCGAAAAAAATAATTTTCAATAAAAATGGCCGAATGGAATACAATAAAGCGAAGTGGAATCCGGATGAGTTCAACCCCGGAAGCGTTATACACTTTGTGTCATTATATATATAATGCTGAAATATATATAAAGGTAAAGTAACAACATACAGTAATATCTCTATTTATACATAATACTACAGCTTAATTTAATTTTATGACATTATAGCACTTATAAATTACATTTAAAAATTACTTTTTTCCAATCTATAAACATGCTTGTAAATATTTCATAAAAAATAGAATTACAGGGTTAATTAAAATGTTTTAATGATTTGTTTATATATTTCTTATCACTTTTAGACTATTTATTACAAGCAGTCGTTTCCCATAATAATAATCTACACCTACAGGATAAATAAACCAAAATTTAATAGTCTAAAAATACAAAAATCAGTGTAACTGGTAATACCATAATTTGTTAAAACGAGCAACCATATCAATAATACGGCCTTCATGGTTAAAAATTTGCAGCAGTCTGCGCAGTCGTTTGACTGTTTTTATAGAAACGGGTTCTATAACGATCGTTTAACCCTTGCCTGACAATAATATAGTCAGTTATAGTGTTAGAATGCAGTTAAATTACGGTTAAGTAATCATTTTCTATAAAACAAACGGTTGAATAATAGGTCGGTTTGAAATGTTTTAACGCTGTATATAGAAAATGACCCCCCGCCCTTCAGTACCTCAATTGTTTAAATCATAATTATTGAACTAAAATCTCACTCTATCAATATATTTTTCTTGCCGAAAAGATTTCATACGGCAATTAATGTAATAGAGTCATCATTATAATGAGTTTCTTACCCGTAAAAGTTACATTATATAATGAAGCTACCTAAAATAAATACTTTTGGTTGAAAACGCATTTATTGATAAAGTAGCAAATAAAATTAAATTCGAATTAATTCATTAATTTCGTTGTTCTGTTTGTGTGTAGCAATAAATTATTTAAATTTAATTGTATACAAAATCGGCTATTTAAGGTTTTTAATTAAGATACGTAAGTAAAGAATAAAACGTAAAACAGAATATAACCCAAAAATTTAAACAATTAATGTTGTATTAAAGAGAATACTACCAAAGCATATTATGCTGAAATAATGATTTAAGGAGGGTTGAAGTATAAAATATACCATAAATGCTAATTATTTATAACTTATTTAAGAGAAGTTGTCTCCTAATTGCCTTTATAGTAGTGCTTCGGAAGATAATTGAATTAAGCGATAAGTTCCTTATACCCATTCATGTATTTTGAGAAGAAACATATAATTTAAAAAGCGAAGTTTTTGTAAAGTATATATTTTCATTAAAATAGAAATGATAAGTACAGTGATTTTGAAAAAAATATATACTCATGTTCGAATAATACAGTAAGGAGTTTAGCATAAATTTATAGATATAAAAGGCTATTATCTGATATGTATAAAAATATTTTCTAGAGATATTAAAAAAGAACTGAGGATTCCTAATAAGTGAACAAATGTTACAGAAAATTGTTAAAGTATTAGATTTCATTTGCTGCAATCTTAAATTATATTATTCTCCAGAGAAAAATGATTGTAGTATATAAAACATAACCTACATTTAATTTATTATTTCCTCTATACAAGTTTTAGATAAGACATTGTGTCATTTTTAATATCACTCTGTAAAACAAAACCCTATATTTCATTTTTAATTTAAACAAGAAAGAAAAATCATGCGTTAAGCATCGATTATGAAACACTTTCCAACACTTCCTGAATGCTTTAACAAAAATATTTAGGGAAATAAGGTAAATTAGATAACTAAGTAAACATTTTATAAAACGCATAAAACAGTTGAAAGACTGATTTCAGTAGTTACCGTCCATAGCCAAATATGTATTCTAATTCTTTTGAACAGCCCTGTATTTGATCTGTAGGTTGATATGTATACTATATAATGGGAAAATTTAGTTTAGCAAGAAAATGCATAACATGTTGAAATTCATCTTTCAGCAATTTATACTAATAGATGGAAACATACTTGAATAATTTTGTACAGCTCTGTAGTTTACCTAGTAGCTTTATTACATGCCACAGTTAAGCTAAAATTTAATTCAAACTAAAACACTCTTATAACTGCCGAAATTATCACCAATAGACGGCTATGTATCCAACTCTTTGCGTGTATATAATTTTATCTATATTCTACAGATATTTCTTAGTAAACTAAATTCAGTTCAGTGTAAAAATGCTTAAATCCTTTAAAACCCACCTTTAAGCAATTTATGCTCATACTAAGTAACCTTTACGAATTCATTTCTGTACCCTGTATATTAATTATTGCATTTATACGCATTTTATAGTATGCATAAATATAGTGAAAGAAGCGCATATCTTAATTAAAAATGTACTTCGAGCAATCATTACTAATATGTAGTAATTCGGATACAATGTATATCTGAAATCTTTTCAAATACACCGCAAGCAATTCCCCCTATACCATTATGAACGGAATTCTTTTGTGTGGCCCGGTAACTGAACAATAACTATTCTTTGCACCGCATATTCAACATAATGCATATTTTATTAGACTTCATAAATGAATATCAATTTTACTATATTTGAAAGAGTGTAATACCATTAAAAACCATTTGAAAAGTTTTTTTTCCCCCCAATGGTCGTAATGTAATGGAAAACTTTTGACTGTCCCTGTAAATGAACTATACATGCTACAAACTTCATTTGAAATAGGGAACGTGCTATGGTAGAGGTCACTAACATCCAAAAATTTCAGAACGATCCGAGTATATTTACGAGAGTTAGAGCGTGGACAGACGGACATACGGCCAGACGGAGAGACAAACCGAAGTCATAAACATTTTTCAAATTTGATGGAAAGTGTTAAAACGCATACAAGAGAAATACTGCTTAAAACAAAACATATATTTCCTATCTAAGCAGTTATTGGTATAATGAAGAAAATGTTTTACCAAAAATTACTGAAAGGATATGGCGCTGATAAATTAGAATATGAAAATCTCCAGCACAGAATTAACCACAGAACTTGTTTATTATAACTTAGTTAAAGTAAGTAATTATTTCTCTTTATTTCCTTTATACTGTTTGCGAAAGGTAATTAAATTAAGTGCAACGTCTTTCATACTCATTCATGTATTAAGAGAAAATACAGCTAAGTAAAGAAGGAGCTAAATATTGATTTTTCGTTATACTGTAAATAAAAATGAGGTTGGCAGCTGATTGTTATAAGAATGCAGTAAGAGGATTTGCGTAGCTCCATACATGGAAAATACAAAAATATTATTTCAGATTTATTGAGACATCCTTATACCAGACACGAAAATTAACTGCGAAATGTTAATATTGGTAAAATTTGCTTCAATATTATATTTCTTTTACTAACTTTAAGTATTAAACAACTTAAATGATAAGGAATAAACTATATAATACAAGAGCAAAAAATATCTCTTATTTTCTATTTAAAAAAATGTTTCTTACGTAAAATTAAATCTCTTGATGTAAATTTTAGAAGGGAAAATATCCTCTTAATTATTTTTATATCATATATGAAGGATTGTTTTCATTTAAAAATTTGTGATCCTTTCATGATGTCGTGAGATAAAATTCTTAATTTTATTAAACTTTTATTAAACGACAATGAATAAAATTAAATCACTTTATAGAAATTTCAGAAGGGAAATATCTTCTTAATTATTTTTAATATCTTATATGACGAATTATTTTCATTTAAACAATTATGATCCTTTCTTGATTTCATGAGATGAAATTCTTTATTTTACAAAACTTTTATTAAACGACAATGAATGGTTTGATATGCTGACCTTTTGCTAAAGAAAAGACACCGTCGTTATACGAATTAGAATTATAAGGCGCATGAGAAGGTTGTTCATTGATGTTTAGCAGTAGTTACGAAACGACATAAAAAACTATTTCATTGGTGAAAAAAAAATTGTACAAAATCTTTTGTCGATTGTATGATTATCAATATCGCTATTGTTATAACACGATCGCTGTTTTGAATGCTCGTGGTACCCAAGTATATTTAACTGTAAAGCTTGAATACATGCTCATGTAGGATAAATATTGTTTTGCGTTGTTTATTTCGAAATGGAACAGTATTTTCTGAAATAGGTAAGGCGCCTAATTTATATTTTTCTCTAAATACATAAAGGTGAAGCCCCGTAGCGTAGTGGTCAGCATGCTACTGGTCGCGATTTCGGCTCCCGGCTGGGAACTAAACACCAAGTGTCTCGCGTTGGGCTGACCACCTGGCCGTGGCACATGCTGCATAGCACCTCGGGACCCATGTTCAAGCAAACAGAAGTGGGCACTGTAGGCCCTGATCGTTCAGCCTTAGATTTTGTTTATTTTTTTTTAAATACATGCAAATATATGGAAGTATGTTATCAAATGAAACTTTTTTCAGGGACAAAAATGTAAATTATTCATCTTTAGAAATTTTCTCAAAATTTGCAGAATGTTTGGAAGATTAATTCGAATGACAGCGTGCTGTAATGCAACATATATGTAACGTCATTAACTATTTCTAAACTGCTTTCAAATATGTAATAATGTATTTTTAAGAACAATAATTTTAAATTAGAATATGTTTCTTACATTATATGTCATACCAATATGTTTTAATATTTGCCGTGTTCCAAAAATCCCTTTTTATTTTTAATTAAAGCAAAAAGAAATTGAAACATTTATTTATAACGATTCTATATTTGAATGTAACATGCTAAAAATCTAAGTGATTATTACTGCTGCTTTGCTGTATTATATCGCTTGTGGATCTATAGTTTGAATTATGAAGCAAAATTTTGCAGTATTCTTAAAACAAAATGCTGCATACTGCAAGGTCCATTTCATAGATTTATAAAAGGGTGGGGCCAAACATGATTTAAAATTTTCTTTGTCATGTCCAAATTTTTAATGTTTGCAACAGTCAGGGCCCGGGACTGGAAATGTCGGATCCTGCAAATCTCTAATGCACACAGAAAAGTTTCTCTCAGATTAGAAAATTTATCCTCATATTCCATGAACTTAAACAAAAAATCCCTTTACCTTTAAAACATATTTCAGTGAGTTTTGTTTTAACTTCTGGAATGTGAGAATGATATAGTGTGAACAATTTCTTCCAATTAGAGCACTGATACAGCTCATCATGAGTGATTTTTTCTGAATTCTGTAGATTATTTACAGTTGACGATGCCTTTCGTTTTTCAAGGCAACTAGAGTATTGTATTTAAAATAATAATAGAGCATTATTTCTTGTAATAATACAAAAATATCTAATTTCTTTTATATTTAGTAAATACAGAAAATAAGTATTGAATCTTATCAGGCATTATATAGAAAAGTTTATGACGAAAACATTTTTCCAGACAGGCGTTTGGAGGGTTGGGCCTAACGTGATCTTATTTTGTTTTTGCCATGTTCGAACTTTCAATGTTTGCAACAGTCAGGGACTGGGCTAGAAATGTCGGTCCTTGCAGATATCTTATGCACAAAAGAAAAGTTTCACTCAATTTAGAAAATTTATCTTCATATTCCATGAAATTATATAAAAATTCCTTTACTTTTAAAACATTTTTCAGTGAAGTTTTTTAACTTCTGCAATGAGAGATTTATATAGTTTGAACAAATCTACCATCTAGAGCACTTATACAGCTCATCATGAGTGATTGCTTCTGAGTTCTGTAGTATATTTACATGTGACGATGTTCCTTGTTTTTCAAAACAACTAGAGTAGCATATTTAAAATAATATATTAAAGTATATTTTTATTGTAATAATACAGTAAAATCTAATTTCTATTATATTTAGTGAATACAGGAAATAATTATGGAATCTTACCAGGCATGATTCAGAAACGTTTATGAGGAAAACTTTTTTCCTGACAGGTGTTGACTAACATTGATATTCTTGTATCTATATAGGCATTTTTATATGATTTTTTTTAATTTAATTTTTTATTCAAATATTCCTGTACAGCAGGCATGTCAAACTCGTCTACCGCCGCGGGCCAAATTAAGCATCGCATACAAAGACGCGGGCCTCATCAAACAAAGTAGATAATGTTATTAGAATTGCACACAGCAATATTTGTACGTACAAAACATCCATATTAAACAAATATCCAAGTAAAGTTCCAAAGTTATTATTATAATTCATAGTTTATTTTATCTTATTTTTCGAAAAAATACTTTGCATCACTTTTTATCAATCAAATCTACAAAGTTTAATCGGATTTTCTAAATTGTATTACCTTAAAAAATATTTTATACGAGCTATGTTAATCTAGCAAAGGTATAACTTTTAATCTTCCGAATTTTTTTCAAGTAAAAACTTAAAAAAACATATTTTGAAAAAAAAAATCTTAATAAATAGTGTCTTGTATTTATTTATGCGCTACGTATTTCATTTCATTTATGAAACACATCTTCTCGTTCAAATTATTTTGTTTTTACTAGAAAAATTTTGCTACCGAACATAGTTTTTACATGCTTAATTGCTCACTTTGCCTCATTGCCAACTTTTTCACTCAGTTGGAAAATTGCAACTCGTAACTGAATTAAACAAAGGTAAAATGCCAAAGGATTGGCGGGCCACAAAGAAGTTGTCGGCGGGCCAGTTGTGGCCCGCGGGCCGCGTGTTTGACATGCCTGCTGTACAGTCTTCAACATTCCTATAGCTTCCTACGTAATTTTGTAATCTAACATTGTACGCACACATTTGTGCAATTTGTACGCACACACAAGTAAGATGGCATTTACAGAAATCTTTTCTTTAAGACTATTAAATAAAGATGAACAGCAACATAATATCTTGCAATGCAATCATCAACAAATGGCGATTATAAATGCAGATAATAATCTGGAATCGCTGGAGGCATTATGTTGAGAGGTTTATGTCAAAAATTGCTTTCCTGACAGCTTGTTGAGTAACAATGACATTCTTTAATGTACAGGCATTTTCATTGAATTCTTGAGCATGTCATATTTTGCTCAAAACTCATATACAATCATTAACATTCTTATGTATTCCAAAGTCATTTTATAATGTGAAGATATACGTAAACATTCTCTAAAGAAATTTTTCATTTAGAAAATTCTTTTCTTTAAAACGATTAAATAAAGAAGAACGACAATGTATTTAATATCTCCCATTACAACCACCTGAACATGGTAATTACGAATTGCATTTTAATAAATAATGTAGAATTATTTTTAATTATCTAAATCTTTAACGTTACATTAAGGATTTTAAAATTAATGGGTTTAGTAAATGTTTCCCTTTAATATGATGAATACAATTATTATTTTAATTAATGACGTTTCGTTTTTGAAGCTTTTAAAGAACAACGTAAAACGATTTATAGATGTAAAGTTTAGGTATTTGACAGGAACAAGACAGGACTATCTTGCAATTTAACGAGTCCTAAGAGTATATATACATATATATAAGTCAATGTGTGTAATAGTCAAAAATATATATATTTGTGGGTGGGTGTTAAAATCATAGCATGTGTAAACTTGTAACTTACTATAATATAGAAAATAATTCGAGATGTAAGATATTTAAGGGATAACATTTAAATTAAAATATGAAATTTATTTATATTTGACTTTTACCCTTGATCTCGTTCACAAAGCATTAATCCTTTCACTGTCAAAATACTTGTATTTGTAAAATGTTGAAATAATTGACTGACAACAGAATTTATAAGAAAATGTATTTCTAAACAAGTAAAAGTGTTTAATAAAAGTGAAATTTTTATAAAAAAAATTCGGGTGTCAGTATGCAACTTAGAATTAAAATTATGTGATGTCATATCGGCATCACCGCCCTTCAAGGGGTTAAAATAATGTTAAATGCATTAGTTAAGCAAAACATTTCACTCCCTGTGAGTAAACGTTTATGTAATTAACCTACTATTTTTCACATTTTTTATTTGATAATATGGTATTTCTTTTAATAAGTGTCTTGACATAAACAACGAAAAAAGGAAGGACAAGTAAAATTGTAGAAATCCACGAAAGCTAAAGCTAAAAAACAGCTCAGGAAGAGTTCTGCTGTAGCAAGGTATTTTAAGTGGTATTTGTTGTGAAATTTGTATATATATGCATTGTATTCTTTAAGGGTTTACAAAAATCTATTTTTAAAAAGTATATTAAAAAAGATATTCTGAAAACTAACAACATATTTTTACTTTTCTAAATTTAAAAGATATAAGGAATTGAAATCCGGTTGCTAAATTACGAATTTAAAAATCTATCCCCAATATACTTAAGCTACAGAGACTGAATTTTGATACTATCAGAGGGAAAATGATGTTAATTTGTCGCAATCATTTTAAACACAGGAGTTTTATGAACGGAAATACTAGTTTATTTTAAAAAACAAAGTAATTTTTATTTATATTTTCCTATGTGAGCGGTGTTGGGAATTAACACTGGCCATTTTCCTTCAATTGAGTTAATTTTTTAGTTTATAAGAATGAAAATATTTATTTCCAACTAATCTTGGCGATATTTTGACAAGGCCTTCGACAGGGTAATTTATTATAGATTTATTCTTTTGGGGTGATTGAGATATCAGACCAGATGCTGTGATCGGTAAAGGTTAGTTGATTGAATTAGTCTTACAAGAGAGGGCCAACCTTGTTAATCACAGATTTTGATTATTTTAATATATGTTGTAGGGTAGAGACCCCTTAGTCTCAGGTTCAACGGATTTTATCCAACGCTCCCCAGTTCTTGAGAAACCAGGGGTGTCTAATATTAGTACACAACTTAAATACTTACTTTGCAACCGTAATGATAGGTTGGTCGTATCTCAGTTGGTACGGCTTTCGCTGGCTACTCTGCGGGCCCGGGTTCGGTACCCAAACGCGCTACATTTATTTTTCTCATTTTTTTTTATTTTATAAATATACTTGTAATTATAATTTAATAATTTCAATTACAAATTTTAATATCATACATTAATTATAATGTTAACAAACTTAAATTTATCATTTTTTATTTTTAAACTATTATTTCTCATCCTTTAAAGAGGTTTAAATTGAAATTGGATCTATTATTGAATGATAAAAATTCCAAAATCGTGACAAAATCTGTTGTGGTGCCATCTAGTTATGATAAAATAAAAGAATATTCAAATAAAAGCAGAAAGAAGATAAAAGTGAAAGCAAAATAATTGAAAGCGTAAGCATACGTATTACAAATTTAAAAAATCTTTAATAAGCAAAAAATCGGTTGTAATTTAATTCTGATGCTAATTTTTAATATAATTACGGTTACTTTAAAAACAGTATAATAGTATTATCGCATTGACTTCCTTTGTTAAAGCAGTGCGTAGATGATGTTTCTTTAAAATCACGAATTAACACAATTGCTCAATATCATTGCATCGATAAAGAATATATGAAATACATTTTAAAAGTGATTTTGAAAAAATTCACAGTTTTATAATGTTTTATACAAATATTTAGTTAAAAGTAAAAAATTAAATAGGTTGAAATTATAATTGATATACAATATTATAATTTTTAATTGACAATGATATTATTAATTATACTTACAATTATATTTATAAAGCAAAAAATGAGAAAAACAAATTTAGCGCATTCGGGTATCGAACCCTAGCCCGCGGATTAGCCGGCACACGCCGTACCAACTGGGCTACGACCAACCTATCATAGCGGTTGCAAAGTAAGTATTTAAGTTGTGTACTATTATTAGAACCCCCCCCCCCCTCCGGTTTCTCAAGAACTAAGGTGCGTTGGATAAAATCCGTTGAACCTGGCACTAACGGGTCTCCACCCTACAACATATATTAAAATAATCAAAATCTGTGATTAACAAGGTTAGCCCTCTCCTTGTTAGAAATTTGGCCGGTATGACTCAGTTGGTAGAGCATCGGCGGCTTCATCCAAGACATCCTTGGTTCGAAATCTCCTCAGGACTTTTTTTCACTCGGAATTTTACAACTGTCATAAATTAATAATTAAGGACTTTACGTTGTAATATCGATACAAAACAAATATGGTGTTGTTATCCAACGTACTAATTATTCACAAATTAAAAGATGTAAAAAAACATATGAATAACATAAATCTCTACGTTTGGGTTTAATCTTGTAAGCCGAAAAAAATTTCTAAAATATAAATTGACCAAACCATATTAAATGCTACATCTTAAATTCAAATTCTAAACGGTAAACAGGCTAACGGCCAACTTCTTAAATCCCGAAAAACATCTCAGTGCCGCCATTTGAATCCGAAGAAGAATGAAGGGTTGAAAACAACATGGAAATTTTCACTGTACTTTCAATATAGAAAACCAGATTTCAGGAATGTGAAAGAAAACATTATATCATATTCAAGGCTGGAGTTGAACAGTTGAAGTTTATTCCAACAGAGCGAAAAATGTCCAGACCAGGAATCGAACCAGGAATCGCGCTGCAGTTCGCAGCCACTTCCAACAAATAAGAGTGAATTATGTCAGCCAGGTATCGTCCGGATAGCCTAACAAGTAGGGCATTGGCTCGGCATGCCAAGTATCCAGGTTCGATTCCTGGTCTGGACATTTTTCGCTCTGTTGGAATAAACTTCAACTGTGCAACTCCAGCCTTGAATATGATCTAATCCAGTTGAAAAAATGTTCGTTCCCTTCATTATAGAAAACATTATAATTACAAACTTCTTGTTTCCTTAAACGAAATTCTAAAGATTCACGAATAATAGCATTGAACGGAACAACTTGCTTGGAAATAACTTTAGCATGGTCAAAGTCTATAAATGAAATAAGTCCTTTGTGGAAGATTCTTGAGAGTGCTGTAGAAAAATTACGAAACTTCAAATCCTTTTTGTGTTATTTCAATCTTTAAAAAAATCGACGTTTAGTCTCTAGTCGAAGATGCGCGAAAAGCGCATCTTCGATTTTAACTATTTTATTTCTTAAAAGTACATACTTTGGGCTTTATTCTGTAATTTTTTGGTTGGTGTAGATATAAAATTACTACATTAATAATTTTTTTTTTTTAATATTTTTGTTTATTTTTCTACGTTAAAATTTGCGTAAAAATGTGAAAAAAAATATATAATGTGAACTAATATATTCTTCAATAATTGGCGTTAGTTTATTTTTTTAACTTTTGTACTTTAGAGAAAAACGTATTTGAAAAATAGTAGCCCCGGCGCATACTTCCCCGATTATCTCAAGGACAGTTCAAGTTCAGAGGCTAAAATCACTCTATATTGTATTCACATAGTAAGCCGTATTACCACACTTGTTATTTCAAACATCGTCCGTGGGGGCAATTTCGCTATGCTTATCCGGTTAGATCCTTTACGTTGGAGCCGAATGATATGAACGGCCGAAATATTTCGAAACTACGGCTTGTGATTGATGGATATTTTCGTGTATCATTTAACAATGCATGTAAAAAAAATTCTGAGATCTATCGTTTATTTAACACAATTTGTTGACGATGGAGAGAGAAAAAATGGTTTCTGATTTCCAAAGTGCTCATATTCTTGCTCATAATGACACCAGAGTTCCACTTGAATAAATTGGTTATAAAATCGAACATTTAAAGACTCATTTTTATATGCTTGCCAAAGCCAACTACTTGTGGTACTTCAAAATCAAGAGGAAGGCCAAGAGTTCTTGCGAAACGATCCGAAACTTTGATTGTTCGCACTGTCGCAAGTAAAAGAATGACAGCAAAGTAAACTGGAAGACACAAAAAGACGCCAACATCAGTATTGACAAAAAGATGTCTAATAAAAAGTCGTCTTGTGTTTAAAATTTGGACATAAAAAGCAATTTGTTCAGTTTGCAGAGAAATAGCTAAAGCAACAATCGAATTAGTCTAAAAAACTGTCTTTACTGAAAATAAGTTTAATTTCGATGTTCCAGTCGGTATTCAGTCATATCGGCATGATTCTCGAAAGCAAAATCACATATTTTCTATTCGTCAACTAATTGGATGCTCCCTAATTGTTAGGGGTTGCTTTTTCCCAGGAGATAAGCTAGCAATCTTTTTTTAAAGACGGAAGAATAGACCTACCCATATTTACATGTTAGAACATTGTTAGTTTAACCGGGATTAAAAAAATATATATATCCGATCTTAACTATATTTTGAACAAGAAATTACTTAAATTCACTCAGTTGCAAACTCAGAACGCAACAACGCTGCATTGAAAGTATTAAAAAAAAAAAATCACAATCGATATGAAATAAGTAAATAATATCGAAAAAGTTTACCGTTCTTACGTCTCTATTACATACTCAGTGAAAATATATTTATAAAGGTCACTTTTTTATCATTTTAGTTGTTATTGAGAATAATCAGGACGTAAATTTATATAATCATGTATAACGGCTAAAGAAGGTTGCACCGTCATGCCACAAAATTTAAACGAGAGTAATTTTTTTAAATGAAATTTAAATTTATCAATTTGTGTTTAAAACTCTTGTCCAAAAACTTATATTTCCACTTATTTTGTTAAATAGAACTTTTTAAATTTTTTAACAGAAATATGTGATGTTTTAACTTTTGAATTATGATTTTTTTTATATTACAGTGTGAAATACTTATATCTTATTCGAAATAACCAACAAATGTAAAAGCCAACGATTTAAGTAACAAAACAACGCATTAGGTAATTACCTAGAGGCAATGCAAAATAGAGATTCTCATCAGTTTTACAATGGTTTAATGCAAATATTTATATATATATTCATTCAATTTACCGTATGGTAATACAAATTATTTATGTGATGTAATAACTAAATACTTTTAATTTGTTGTAACAATTTCAAGAAGTAGGTAATTAAAAAAAAAAAATTAATAGATATTTTTTTAACTTTAAATGAAATCTTACTTGAGATTTCAAATTCATCATATTTATGTTTGGGTACTTTAGTATTATTGCTACACAAAAAAATAGCACTTTAGGAGTATAATTTCAGGAGATATTAATGAAAATATGAAAATGTAATTTAACATTAGAATAACTTTGAAATTTTGAATGTATATAATTCAAAAAATTATCATTCAAATGACTTGAAATTTGGTGTCTATGCATAGTTTGAACCGACAATTTGAAATATCACGTTAAAATTGGGTATTGCTATTGAAAAAATAAAGTTTTGTTCGTTTTAATATGTAGATGCCCTCTTAAGCATATTCTATATACATCATTTAAAAGTAGGCTTTATTTCCAATCGTTCGGTACCAGTAACTTTTTTCTACAATAATTCGTTGAGGAGTTAATAGGGGGTGTTTATTTTTTTTTCCAGGACTGTACTGTACATTATTCATCTCAATTTTCTTAATTCGCTGCCCTCTGTAAGTAGGTCTCCTGCAATAACTAATAATGTAATTTCACCCTTAAATCGTAAGTGAAGCACAACAGCGCTGTTTATAATTAAAAGTTTGTTCAGGACATTTTATTTTATCAGCTGCAAGCATTTAAACATCTTAGAAATTTTAACTATTTAATTATATCGAAGTTATAGGAATTGAAATCAAAAGCTAGATTAATTACTCCATTTATTTAATTTCTTTAATTGAGTTTTATCTCGAAAGGACATTAAATTAATATATTTTTAACTTGCATGAAATAAATATAATGGTTCTGCGTACCAAATTTCAGATTGGAGTAAATTTATCAATTTACTCTATTTTTTTGTATTAGAATCTGTGGGATAATATTTAAATCGTGAAAGGTTTCTTCATGATTGATGACAGTATTATTTCTGTTTTATAAAATAACATTAACTATAATTCTGTAGGAATAATTTTTTTCGAAAATGCAATGGATAAATAATGATACACATAAAGAAGTATAATTAAGCGTACTCAATTAGTTAATAATCAAATTTTATTTTATCATAGAACATGGTTAATGAATTCCACATGATAGTGTCATGATATAGAGTCGTACATAATATAAGAAATTATGAAACTCAATTGCAGAAGTCATTTATTTGACATATCATTTCCAATTATTTCATTTGCTATGAAATTTAATATTAACGGTTGAATCAAATATATTGTACATTAAGTTAGCCCAGAGTTATATAAATCTGTTTTCTAATCAGTAAACCTTAGTTAGAAAGCATAATGATTTACTTTACAATTTTTTTAAAGAGTGTATGTATGTATCTTTACAGCAATTTACACTCTTTATTGGAAAAATGTGAATCAAAACTCAGCCACAATTCTTAATTTAATTATCTTTCATTTTCATCATCATCATTTGAATGTACTGAGAAAAAAATAGTAAATGTCAATTCCTAATTCATTAAAAAAAATAATACTGATAATAATGAAGAGTAGTAAGAACTTTGTAAATTGCATGTGAATTTATGTCTATTTTAAAACAAAATTTGTTTAATTAATCTTAAAGCATCTGTGTATTTATATGAGAAATAATATGGCATTTTTGAATCAACTGGTAAATAATAAATCAATAAATCAATTGGTAAAATATTTTTGTTTAATTATATTTATTAACACAATACGTTAAAAATGATAAAAATGCAAAGCATTTTATCTTTAAAGGGGGAAAACAAATAAACATGCTTATAACCTGAATTTGTTTTATAATTCGCTGGGAAGATAAGGGGATTTTACGATTAAAATACAAAATAGTTTTGAATAAAACTGCTTAAAATATTTAATTTAAAAATTACTTTTTAGAACGTTTTCTACTACATATGAAAGTGTATTAGTTTGATACAAAGTTAATTTCATTTTTTAAAAAAAGTACGTTAGAAATTAATATAAATATTTAAAAGATGACATTCTACTTATGAAATTTATATTTTGCATTTACCATTTCATTGTTTTAAAAGTATATTTAAAGCTCAAAGTACATATTAATAAATCCCTATTTTAAGAAAATTTTAGTCCCAAATAATTACAAAAGTTATTCACCACATCATTTTTTCTGTTGTTGATATGGTTAGTTAATTTATTACAGTATGTTTGTTTCATTTATAATTTCATAATGGTGTCCCAGATATGGGTTACCTTATCAAAATAACATACAAAAGTACCAATCATATCCTATTTTATGTTTAATTAATATTGGACCGGTTTAAAATGTAAAATATGTGTAATTTCTTAAAATGAAAATGATATTCGCTCTTACTATGATGTTAATCTTAGTAAAATTTATAATATTAAAAGGAAGAAAAAAAATAATCATGAAATAATAAGCTATACATTATTTTGCTTTGCTGTTAGATAAAAAACATAGATTCATATTTTTCATTGTTCGTGACATACTTTGCCGACGAAAGGCTTACTAATACTTTCTCCTTCATATTTATATTTTTTCTTGGTATGTTTTTGCAGTTTTCTCATTAAATATGTCATTAGAGTAATATATAAAACTAAATAATCTATCTTGATTTTGCCTGAGGAGCTAGCAAACACCGTATTTTACAATAAATATATTTTTTATTACTTAGAAAAAATATCTTGATTTTGTTCTATACATAAGTTGCAAACGAGAGACAAACGAGATCAACTATATTACCAAAGGGTCATGGACATAATTGAAATTTACTTTCAAATTATATCGACGAACAAAGTTGCTACATCGTTAATCAGCCCTTTAAACATCTTAAAGACAATACTAAGACCGTACTGAGTACATATTTCTTCACCAGAACATTGTCTCCTTTTAACAGTAGAAGTGATTGTCTCTTAAACGAAATCGATGCAAGATCGGAAATTTAAAAAAAAAAAAAAAAAAAAAAAAAAAAAAAAAAAAACCTCGAAGTCGTCGAAAAAAAGAGCAGGTGACAGTAAAATAAAGTGAGCACATGATAGACAAATATAACGACAATAATTCCATCACCACAGGTGAGTTACATGTTGAATTAGAAGATCTAATCGATTCTGAGCGATAAGGGGTAAAGAAAAGTCTTTCCGGCCTGTGCCAGGAGAAAGAGGTATTTTCCTTGTTCCCTATTTTTGAAAGAGTAGCTTATTTTACTCAAACACACGGAATTTCGAGAAATTAGTCAGCTACATTCAAAATCGTTTCATTTATAGCGATTTATGTTTAGTTTCTACATTCGCTGACATATTGAAGTGCACGCCGTTTTAAATCATCATGATGGATGAAGCTAACTAACCAACATATTGGATACCATGATTAGTTATTTACACGTGCTCACTCACATAGAAATCGGTTATTAAATACGTGTGCTATCGCGTGACAAAAATCAGATTGTTTCAAAATATTAGCCACACTAAAAATTTAAAATGCTATATCGCAGCCATTTTTTAAGATAAAGACGAAACAAAGATTGCTTCAGAATCCTTGTATCAAGGTCAAAAACTTTAGAAATTTTTTTTTCAATTTATAATTTTTTGTATTTGATTTTAAATTTTCAAATTATTTAAAATTTTTAAATGGCGGTCATTTATAAACAAAATGACAAATGAAGATGGCCAGCGAACTCGATCAAGACATTGCTATGTACTATCTACATGCTTAGACAAATCCAAATGGGTTAATAAATAAGTGTGCTATCAGGTGACAAAAATCATATGATTTCAAAATGTCAGCCACACTTGAAATTCAAAGTGGATTCAAAGTATATCGTAGCCATTTTTAAAGATAAGTGCGAAACAAAAATGCTCCGGAATCCTAGTATTAAGTTCGAACACTTAAGGAAGACATCTTTTTCAATTTATAATTTTTTGGCACATAATTTTAAATAATAATAATAATAATAATAATAATAAAGTTCGATATTTCGAAACCAGAATGCGGATGAAATTGACGAACGAACTTGGTCAAGACAGTGCTAGTTACTATGCATACAGAAAATTACATCAAAATCGTTTCATAAATTTCTCACTTTATTCATAATATCACAGTTTTTGTTGGTGGTCGGTAATGTTTGTTTGATGGTTATATATATATATATATATATATATATATATATATATATATATATATATATACATATATATATACTAAGAGCCTTTCCTCCTGCAAGCTACGCTCGTCAACTCCTGTTTAAACACCATAGAATCATAAAAAAAAAAGAAAAAAAAACGCTAATTTGATCGGCTTTAAAAAGATTAGAGAAGGTAGAATTCTATTGAAAAAACCTGTGACGATCTCCCTGTAAAGGAGTTTCCATTCATGTTCCATTGATTGCGAAAAATTAAGGCTTAAACAATTGCTGACATCCACTAACACGAAGACACCCAATGGTTGTTTTCGTGTTTTATTAAAGCAGATCAGTTAGACATTTGAAACAGAGTCTTTGTCACCCGTTTTTTCTATTTTTTTATTATTATTATTATTTTTTTTTTAAACAGCGTTATAAAGCGATTAACATAATAGAATACAGAAATTTTAGATGTACTTTAAATGTAAATATAAAATAAATGTTCAACATACTAAACTAACTAAACTATGTGGCTATACAATCCATGAAGGAAGATGGCCGATCAGTGTCCATCTCTGTTTTCTTGAGGGGGTGTTGATCAAATGTCCCACATAGACATATTTAAATTGTTTGGCAGTATTATTATTTGGCCATTTTAAATGTGACGTAATTACTGCAATCTACTGCTTTAAACGAATATTAATGTATTTTATTATTATTATTATTAAAGTTATCTTTCTCTTTTAACATTCATGCGTAAATACAATTCTCATGATATAAATTTCAATATTTTCCTGCTTTTAACACGTACAAATTTAATAGTAATTTTAAAGTTTTTTTTTTCCTTTTTTAAAAGTCAAGTGTAGAATAAATTTTAATCGTAAAGAAATAATTTTATTTGCGCTGTTTTTAGAATTGAAAACAATATCTATAATAATAGCCTAAGACATGTGACTATCATCAATAGTTCCTGGCGGTCCATTTCGATTTTTATATTCCAGGTGCCATTTTGGTACTTGAATGTTAGCCATAGGCACAGGTGATAAGTCACCGAATATTATTCTATCGTCATCATTTTATCTATATTATAATAGTCCAAGTCATATAACTGTCATAAACAATTACGGGCTGATCCTTTCGCTTTTCTTATGAAAGGTTTCCATTTTCACTAAAAAATCAATTTTTTATTTCGAATAAAACTGCATAAAAGTTGCCATGATCGCAGATAATTCTTGGTACTTTTATGTTAGCCGTGTGCAAATCTCACCAATAGCTTTTTTTAAACTCGCCAGTTAGCATTTTTTTATTATTCGAGTCGTAAATTAAAACAATCCTTTGAAGTTCAAAATTAAATGTCATTGTTTGTTGCATTATTTAATATTTGTCACATATGTCATATACGCACCGGGTTTGGGGTGATTTTTTTTTTAACGACAATTTGGTTAAAACCTTGTTTTAGGATACCAGTTTCTTATGTATTTTTAAATTATTTTCTATTATTTTTTAAATGAAATAACATAAAATTAAAAAATAATAATAATTAATAGCTATAACACAAAATTATTTATATAATTTTTAATAAGAAAATAAAAGTAAATAAATATTTATTAATAAATAAACAAGAATAGCCAGGTTGCCATGTCAAACAAAATAACGCCATTTTAGCGACAATTATGTACCCCGGTGCGTATATGACATATGTGCCTAATATTTTTCTATTCGTTTCGTTTAAAATAAATAAAGAAGTAAAAGCCATTAATTTTAAATGTTTCAGGTTTAAACGGGAGGTTTGTATTTTAAATAAAATGAATGAAAGAATTATATTTTAAATGAAATTAATGAAAAAAAAATGCGGCGGGAAAAATATTTGGTGATTTATCACCTGCGTCCCACTAACATAAAAATACCGAGTTCTTGATTTCTCTGTCAGAATCTTCCGGTATGGCAAAAGATTGTTCAAATAAACTGACTTATGAATAAAAGTATATTTTGGGTAGATATCTACCCTATATATATAGAATCCTAATGACACGACTTTATGAAACAAATTTATGAAATAACTGATTATGTTTCATGGCAATTTCTCATAAAATATGGAATATTATGCGGCGAAATTAACAACAAACATCCATATTGTTCTGCAGATTTCAAAACTGGTATTAGAATTTCAAAATTTGAATTAGTTTTCGAGTTATTAATTTTTTCTAATTTTAAACATTTTTCTGTAATGATGGCAACTCAAATGTTAATCATAACATATACTTTTTTTTCTATTTTGAAAAGGTTATTAATTTTTAAAAATAATTTGGCGACCAGTTTGGTTTCCCTTAAATTTATGCTAGGAAATGTATCATGTTACTTTTATCCATAACTCAATTTACTTGAACAATCTTTCGCCATATCGGAAGATTCTGATAGAGAAAATTGGGAGCTAAAAATTAGTTGGTTTAGTTGGAGTTGAAAATTATTACTCCAGCTAAAGAAATGGGGGTTTTCGAACAGTAATTATACACACATTCTGTTAATATGAAGACTTTTCTCGAAAAATTATTAAAAGTTACAACACACCGTGCAAAAATTTGTGAAAGTATAAAATAGCGAAATACTGGAAATAAAATTCGACACATGATGCATCTGTTGAAAGACGTTTTCGTTCACACTTAGGGTGTCAAAACTTAATTCTAAAATAAGGATATATGCCGTACCTTCTTTAAATAGTTCGAGTTGTTCTAATATACTTTTTTAAAGACGTTTGGTAAGAAAATTATGCTGTTCTAAAACGTAATTACAATAAGAATAAATTACATTGGAATTACAATTATTTATGTAAACTTTTCTTCATATTTTTGTAACACATTTTGTTTTATAGTCATGCTTAAAACTATTTAAAAAATAAAACAAAACTAATTTTAATCTTTCTTATGAATACTCTATTTAATTGAAATCTTTGAATTCATTGTGGAATAAATCAGCAAAATATATCATTATTTTAAATCTCCTATGCTTCTGCATATAAAATAAATTATCAAGCTAAGATTCCTTACATTTTATTACTAAAAGATACTTTGAAAATGATTAAAATTCTTTACGTTGTAAGCTGTTTTCTTGGAATGCAATTTAAATGCATTGTTCTTTAATGTTTCATTTTTACCTGAAATTACTGAGAAAGCAGATAATGCGTAATATTCATAACTTTAAAATTACTTTGTGGCATTTTTCTAAGAAGGGTGTTTTACCTCTACCCTTTTAAGCCGTTTATGGTGAAAATAAAAGAAAAATGAATCTGAAATTAAAGAAAACAGTATAAAATACATGGAAGGATACAAAAACATTTTATACATGTATATTTGACACAGCAAGTTTTCAAAACGTCAGCTTTTGTAACAGGAAATCTAATTACAAACATTCTGATTATACTACGATGTTTTTAATTTAAATAATGCTTTTATTTTTTAATTTTGAAAAGATGTGGTGGTGGAAGTTATCAAGTGAAAAATTTAATTATTTTCCAAAGCTACACAACATCATCTAAATGGCGAATAGACCTGGTGAATTTGAGCGCCTCTGTTGCTGGATATGCTTATTAACTGTTGTAATATTTATTAATAACATCAATAATTTTACACTGTAAAACATATGGTAATATTCTGCTTACATTCCAGGAAAATGTTTAATTTTATATGTTTTTATAATAGCCAAATATTTAGCTGGAATTTTATAATTTTCTTTTCTGAAACATTCCCAGCAAGACATATGTTATTAAGTATGTCGAAGACTACTACTCAGAAGTATTGGTGACGATTAGCTTTCTAGCACTTCGATTCGCCACGTCTGCTGTATTAGAAAGCTAGCCGTGACCTTAGAAATAAAAAAAAAAGTTTGAGAATTTCCTTGAAAATAATGGGTAGTTGGGTTGTCGAGTACTTTCAATGAATATTTCTTCGATATAACAGGAACTTTACAGAATTATTCTAAAACGCTCCGCAGAAATAGAGGTAAGTTTCATGTGAAAGATCCGGAATTATACTGTTACTTTCACAAGATGCTTATAGATTTTTCCGCAGAAAGTTCTAAAAATATTTAGAAAATTTTAAGTTAGTTTTAATATATATGTTTCCGGCCAAACCCTATTTCGGCCAAACTAGATTGGCCTAGGCCAAACTAGTTCATTTTACTGCGCATAGGATAAACTAGTTTTTCAAAGGTCAAACTAATTCATCCTAGCGCCCATAGGATAAACTAGATTTTCCTAGGCCAAACTAGTTTATCCTAACGCACATAGAATAAATTAGTTTTTTTTGGGGCCATCCTTGTTTGGCCTAACGCACACATGATAAAATAGTTTAGCCTGCTATTCATTGGTCTGAACTAGTTTATCCTATGCCGATCTAGTTTACCCTAGACCAATTCAATTTTGCGTGTTCTTATTGATCCCAACGACTGCCCCGGCGCCAACCTTCTAGTTTGTCTTAGGCCGATCTAGTTTATACTAGGTCAATTCAATTTGGCGTGCATTTGTTGATCAAAAAGACCATCCTGGCACCAACCTTGTGCAAATTAGTTTTACGGTCATCCCTGTATAATACATGTTATACGATGTAGAGAGGGATATTGTCCTCTTATCTACCCCTTTTCATCGCCATAGGCAGTTACAAAATATGTCCCATGTGACAGACTGTACAATATGAGCTTTAAAAATGTCTCCGTTTTACTTGAAAGTAGCAGGTAATAATAATACAGATGTTAAGAGTGTAAAATATACATTTTATTTAAATTTCCGAGTATAATGCTATGCATTAGCGCAGTCATCGTCAGGGAATGAGATGGAGAATTAGAGTCAGGAGAATTAGAGTGAGGAAATGTTATTACTTTACGGTGATTTACATTAAATGCGTCGCTTTTAAAAAAGGAGCTTTTTCAGGCTTAAATGCCTTTAATTTTGAAATACATATAATTCTCCCGTTTGGTAATAATCTTTTATTTCCCTAATTGCTAAAGTTTGAAGAAGTTTAATAACATATTTTAAACACACTCAGAAAAAATAACACAGATGTAACAATTTTCTTATAATAAATATTAATCTATTTATTGACTGATTTTATTCACAACACAACTGAACTTTGAAAAATATTATTATAATGGAAGACGATAGTATTATTGTGACGCAGCCTTAAGCCTAAAATCGTATCGTATCGTATCGTAGAATTCGTAGATGGCGGAACTCATACATACAAATAACCCGACTTCAAAGAAAACGCGAAAAGCCGCCTTTCAATAACTCAGCGAATATAGCTCTTGTTATTATGATTTTTTTAGAACAGTTTTATTTCTGCAGTATAATGTTATTCTGAAATTTTTACATTTCTATGTGCAGTATAAATTTGAAATCTAAATACCCATTTTTAAAGTAAAAGATATGTTACAAATTCCTAATGTTTATAACTTGAAAATGACCAGGGCGATTTTCTTTAAATTGATATATAATAGGAATCTCTTTTATGTAAAAGGAATATAACATTTGTTTCCGGGAAAACTCTATTTTCTTTTTAATTCACATTTTTTTCCCTCTGAAAATGATCTTATTAAAATTAATATATAATATGAATCTATTTTAGATGAACCGAATAAGACCATGTTTGTTTCTAGGAAGACTCTAACTCGTTTTATAATAAGCATGAAAAAATTGGAGTTTATTTTCCCACCATTTATGGGAATTTCACCGAAGATACGCCTACTGTATTCATGCGCGTAATTTATTCTGTTGAACGTTTAATGGAAAGTTTGCGAACCTTCCGTACATCAGTCGGTTAAGTGCGGGCCTCGCAATACATAGGTTGCGAGGTCTGTCCTCTTTGAAGCAGTAAGCTTTTTTTTTTTTTTTTTTTTTTTTTTTTTTTTTTTTTAATCATATTAAATTTGATTTTATGTTTCTATAAAAATGTATTTATTTATTTTGATTTTTTTTCTTTAAGAGTTTCGCATATCACTATTTCGTAACAATTTTTCAGAGAATAAAAATACTGTAAAATCTGTCTAAGGCGGACTCTGTGTAAGCCGGAAATCTGCCTACCGTGGAAAGACTTTCAAGTCCCGGCTAATCCATTGAAAATAACATTAATACGTGCTCCATAAGCCGGAATCTGCTTAACGCGGAAACGGAAAGGTTTTTACGGTTTGCCGAAAGCCAATTTTTACATAAGACGGGAAAAAGAATATTTTAAAACCGAAAAGCATTCGGTTAATGGAACTTTAAAACTGATAGATATATCAAATACACATAATAAATAAATACATATAAAATACAATTATAAATAAAAGCACATTTTTACGCATTTTTTTTTTTTTTTTTTTTTACAGAGAGATAATTTATTTTTGAAAATTTTCAGATTTAATGATAAGGAAAAGAAAATACGCAGTTTATATTTGTTCAATCTACAACAGTTTCTTTTTATTTACAATTTTTAACACAAATAAATTTCTGTTTTTCTACGGTTTTTCTGCGTTTTTATTTTTTCCATTACCCCTATAATAAAAAAAGAAAAAAACAGGCCGTAATTCTTCCATTACCTTTACAATAATAATAATAATAATAATAAATACATGCTGTTATTCTAACTGTAAATGGAAGATTACGAGATTTAAAAAAAATGTCATACATTCAAAATTTCAAAAAGTAAATTAAAATAAATATTTAAATTTAATTTTTTTTGTAGTGATGCATAAATTGGCATGCAAATAAATTGCAGTTTTATACTTTTATCTTTGGTGAAGGGAGAGGGGCTCAAACAAAGGTTTATTAAACCATCTCTTTAAATCAAAAGGGCATAAAATTCAAAATCTGTCATGTAAGTTTATTTTTTTAAATATATTTAAATTATTTTTTAGTTTTACAACAACAACAACAACAACAAAATACCTTTCAAACGTCCCATGTATTCACAGAAAAAAATAAATTAAATAAAACCTGAAATTAAATAATTCAGTTGGCTAAATAAATTATTAAACCATTGACTTGTATTAAAAAAATTACAAGGTACAAATTTAATTAAAATCTGTTTCTGAAATAATTTAAGTTGCTAGTTAAATGCATGAATAATTAAATAATTTTCTGCATGCTATCGTAATATATTGGCTAAATTCAGCATTAACAATAAATGAGAAATGTATTCACAGAAAAAATTAAGTGAAATAAAACCTCAAATTAATTAATTCAATTGGCTAAATAAATTATTTAACCGTTGCCTAGCATAAAAAATTACATGGTACAAAATATAATTAAAATCTGTTTTTGAAGTAATTTAAGTTGCTTGTTACATGCTTAGTTAAATACATCAATAGTTAAATGCTTCTCTGCATAGTATCACCATCTATTGGCTAAATTCAGCATTAAAAATAAATGGGGGAATATCACAATAAAACTTTCTTTTCAATAGTGGGAGCAATAATAATGTATTTTATGCACTTTATACAGTTGTATCCAGTAAATCTAATATCCTACCACGCCAATACAACTAAAAATTGAACATATATTAAGTAAAAAAAAAAAAAAATGCTTTTCAAGTTCAGTTGTTAATGCACATTTTAAACCATGCATAATTATGATTTATAATAAACCTATAAAGATTCAATTCAATGAAAACCCAAATTAGGTGATAATATGCAGTGATTAAAAATCTGAATATTTCAGAACAGGATGTAATTTACAATTTAAAAAATGCAGTTAGAGTATTGAAAGAAGTACCCAACAATTCAACAATATTTTAACTTTTTTTTAACTCTATGTGTGTTAAATACGTTTATATCCTTTCTTTTTTATAATTCTTGTCTGTAATGCAGCAGTAAAATGATGATTTCTTTATTTGTAGTTATTCATTTTTGAATCATTTTAAAAGTAATCATATTTTATTACTGACTTAAAGTACAAAAGATAGGTTGATGCAATTTTTCACATTTGGTAGATAGAGATATATTATTCAAATTTTATGTCATATTGAAAATCTAAATCCCACATCCTTCAAAATTTTCATTCCATCACCCTTTGCCCTGCCTCCCATTTCTTATTAGCTTTGCATATCTATTTTATGATACTGAAAACTGAAAATATTACTTTACATTAAAGTAGCAATAAATGTTATGTCACATGTTGATAGATTAAAAACTTAGATGATGGGAAATTATTTCTTAAAAAAATGAAAAGCCAGTAATTTCCCAAATAAATTTTATTTGAAAGTATTTTTTTACTTACAATTTTATTGTATTTTAAATAAAAAGGTTTAAAGAGTAATATTTCTTTATATTTTCCTTAAGAAAGTAAACTTTTTACATAGTAAGTTTTAACAAAGCTTTCTATATCTGTGAAACAAAAACATAAACCCCCACATTTTGTATATTACTTCGATATCTTACTAAAAAGTTCTTATAAAAAATCAAATAGCACAGCACTCTTTACAATTGAAGTATGATGTATGCTTTTTTGAGGGGGGGGGGGGAGGGAACTAAAGGTGAATGGAAATCACGATTATGAGTTCCTATCACTAGTCTTTATTTTTTTTTTATATATTTTCATTATTAACTTAAAAAATGTAATGATATCAATTAAAAAACCCCTTAACGGGTTAAACGTTTTATGACGCAGAACTTTATCTTATTGCTATAAAAATTTTAAATATGGAACTTAAAAATAATGATATCAATTTTTAAGTGACGCTATATTATTTATTTCATCATTTTATTTTTGTTTTATTTATAATTGCATGCGTATGAATTATGTTCAATTTAAAAGGATGTATAAAAATTTATTCATTGATGCGTTATCATTCACATTTTTCATAAATTCAAACTATGAGTTTTAAAAGAAATGATATCAAAATTTAAGTGACGCCTTGATGCAGCCTTAAACAATTTGTTTTAAAATTTAATTTTAATTGTTTTCGATTTGGCAAAATATATTTACACATCTAACCAAAACTTTTAATTTTCCAATACACTGTTAAAAATTCCACTTTCCCTTAACTTGTACAATGCACTCTAATGTATCTATATGAATAAATTGATTTATCTTTTGTGCCACGCTATCCAAAATCAAAAGTAAAATTTATGTAAGTGATTTCTTTGCGTCATTGTATCCAAACTAAGCTAAATATATACAAATGGATATTATAACGTAAAGAAATCATTTACATAAATTTTACTTTTGATTTTGGATGCGCATTTTCGAAACGTAAGACTTGCATCTTTTAAATTTTAGCATTGGCATCTAGCATAGCATCTGCATCTTATAAATAACTACCTTGAGAATTTTCAGTTTCTAGCCCTAACAATATCAAAGTAATCGAAATTTTAAAACATTTTTTCCCCCTGCGCCCTTTTAAATTACTATATTATAAAAAAAAGTTTTGTGAGATAATTTATGTCGTTTTTATAGCAGCCACGTCAAATTTCAAGTTTATATCCCAAACAAGACGATGGAAATCGTAATTTAGTACGTTTGCAGCTTATTAGCCTTTTAAATTAAAAAAAAAAAATGTTTAGTACACATTGTTGACGAGCATTTGCATCTTAACCACGATATCACAAGTTTCTAGCTCCTACAGTATCCCGAAAATCGGAATTTTAGAAATTTTTTAGCACATATTTCACTTAACAAAAAATAAAATAAAATAAAAAATAAAATAAAATAAAAAAAATAAAAAAAACTATTTTGTGCGTGAATTTGCGATTTAAAAATAACAGCCATGTCAAATTAAAATTTTATATTCTTAACAACTCTATAAAAATTGTAATTAAATTGAAAAAGTTTTCTTCGCATTTCAATCCTTTTTGAAATTTAAATTCTTTAGAAACGGCTTTTAGAGAGGGTTTACATCTTGCAAGTTACCTCCAAGTCAAAATTCTAATTTTTATAGATTTCAAAATTATAAAAATATGCATTTTAGAAAGATTTTGCTCCTGCATCCCGATGGGGTTATGATACCAACATAAAATATAGCCTAAGGTGAAGAACAGAATATCATCATCATTTTGCCAACATTTCTTTTTAAATGGGTTAGTAGTTCCATATATTAACCCCTATAAAAAAAAAACGTTTCTTCGTTATAATATTAACATAAAAATGATATTTAAAAATACGTAAAGTTAACATTGTTTTGAATCATTTTTTATAACTTAATTAAACATACTGAAAATTAAAATTTTCTATTTTTCATGATTTTCGCTAACTGAAGCCCGGTCTTGATATGAATCCCACTAGAGCAAATGTAATACCGCTAAACAACCTTGCATTCTATGTAGAAAGCTTAAAACTATATTTTAAATATTCATCGCTGGGTATAGATGCTAGTTGTGATACCAAACTTAAGCAGTTACGGTGTAGATTCTAGTCTAAAATAGTAGTCAGTTATGCCATTTACAAAGGAATATCGCGAGTACAAAAATTATAGAATAAAGTGAACTGAGAAATATGGTAACAGAATTTATTATTAAACACTTTCCTTTAAATGTTTGAATGAAATAGATGTACTAAAAATTTTTAATTAATGATAGTACATAACTATAAAATATAAAAGGTAAGTGTGGGCTATCAATGCTGTGATCATGAAAAAACAACATCAGTAGTGGCTCACCCCGATAACTGGCTTAATAAGCTTATTTTGGTGAAACCAATATGTTTAAATATTCCTTAAACTTTATATTAAGTTATTAAAACTTACTTTTTTTCGTTTATCCTTCTTGAAAATTTCGTACACAGCACGAAACTCAATTTTTCTCACAAAAAGTCTTGCCAGCAAACCACAGCTGAAACAGAAAAAAAAAAGAAACTTCGGTAGGAGCAGCCCGTAAGGCATGGTGACGTCACGTCGACGTCGTTGTGACGTCACGCTGTGACATTGTGACCGTCGATGTGACGTCACGTGACGTCGATGTGAAGTCACTGTGACTAGAATGTGAGGTCGTTATGGCCGTTTTAGAGCTCTTTTGTGACGTCACATTGTGACGACTTTGTGAAGTCACGGTGTGACAAATTTGTGAAGAGTGTGTCATTTGTGACTATTTTGGTATTAACTTTGTGACGAATTTGTGACGAATGTGACAATGCTTTAAAGTCACATTGAGATCAATTTGTGAAATATGTGTCATTTTTGACGAAATTGTCTTTAACACTGTGATGATTTTGTGACGACAGCGACACTGCTTTGAAGTCACATTGTGACAATTTTGTGAAAATTGTGTGATTTGTGACAATTTTGTCATTAACGTTGTGACGAATATGTGACTAGCGGCAATGTTGTGAAGTCACACTATGACATACTTGTACAGTTGTAAACACGTATGCATGTCACACATAGTCATAATTATGCATGTTGTAAAATCATTTACATCTATAACGTTAATATACTTCGGCGATACATCGCAATTAAAACTTGGGGGCCGATATAAAGAGGGTAAATCAAAAGAATTTTATTGAATCAAAATGCAATGCCCCGCAGACTTCAATTTTTGTTGCACCTTTCTTTCCTATTGCAATAAATGAGAATATTGAAGACAACTGAATGATCGATCTATCACATTTTTTTTTTTCAAAATTAGCTATTTGTTAAAAGCATTAAAATTACCAAAGAAACAATTTGTATAAATTTTCAAATCTTTATCAAAATAAAATTTGTATTGAAAATATAATATTTTATAATATATACAGTACTTTTTATATTCTTTAAACTATAGAAAATACTGAATGAAATTAATTTATTTCATTTAATACGCATTACAAACTCGAAGTCACTGGTGAGGTTGAATTTTTTTCGATTACACAACATTTACAATAAAAAAAAAATGAAAGATAAAAAGAAACACCGATATTAAGTAATTAAATTTTATATGTTTTATGATATTGATTACCATAAAATATATATATATATGATTGTAATTCAAACAAGTTGGGGCTGAGAAAATAGGAAACTTCTTTGTTATAGTGGCCCCTATAAATTTGATTATGCAAAAATTGCTGTAACGACATTGCTAAGATCATTGTGAAGTTTATGCATGCGTTATATACATATATATATATATACACTCGAAACGCTCATCATGTGCCATATAGTCATTATATATGTATTGTTTACGTCTTTTATGCCCCATACATGCATTACAAAATTTCCGAAGTACATTTTAGCAATAACCATTTGAAACTACTCAAATGAAAAATACAGCTTTGGTATAGAAAATTAACTGAGTATCACCAGTATCATTATGTTGAGAATTCTAAGAACAATTTCGGCAATAATCGTTATGTTGGAAGATAGCAGCAATAAATAAAATCGTATTTTTATGCTCACTGTAAAAGTAAATAAAACTTTTAGGTATGCATAGAACGGTGATACAAAGGGTTAATAATTTTTACATCAGGGTTTGCTTGGAGTAAAATCCATATATAAAACAACTTTTTGATTATTAAAAAATAACTTTAATAATTGATTGCCAAAATTACATTTTTATTTATGAAATTATATATTATAAAAATAACTCTTACTATCTATGATTTTTAAAAACAATAATACCTTATTGTTTATAAAACACAGCACCGCAGCTACTCTATTTTGCGTCTAATGTGAAAGTTTTTATGTTTTGCCAAAGATCTATCTGGCTGGATATATGTTGCCATGAAATCTATAACTCTGATAGTGTCATAAATAGTACAAACAGATTAGAATCTACAACGAAATTTTTAGAATAAAATCTGGTGAAAGTTTTATAAATACAGTAGAACGCCGATTATTGGAACTCCAATTAACCGAATTTCCAATTATCCGAACAATATATTTCTCTCAAACAATTCTTTTTAACCGAATTTTCAATTATCCAAATATTTGTCTCTCTAAAAAAGAAAAAAAAACACCTAACTTCCAATTTATTTTTTGCTTAAATTATAATCTCTGAAGTTTAGAAAATGATAAAAGAAAAAAAAATTAAATAATAAGTAAACAAAAAACAATTAAAAAAAAAAACAATTTTTAAGCACTCCAGTACTAACTGGTGCTGTCAGTCCTAAACCTAGATAAAGTGTGAAGGTTTTAGAATAGCCAGGAACATCCCTTAAACTGTCTGCCCATTTATCCGAACTTTTGTTTATCCGAACTAGGGTCGGTCCCGACTTGTTCGGACAATCGGCGTTCTACTGTATATATTGTATTAGAATTACAAATAATCATATTTATTTTTATATGACACAATAAAACAAAATAATGAACTCAGTATCAAATGGTTAACTACTTTTTAATGTAAATAAAGTATAAAAATTGAGCCCATAAACACAAAATAGAGCCACATATAGGTTCATTATTATTATTAATATTTTATTTACAAGATTATGGTAATTATAAATAAGAAATCCATTTTAATCACGCTGTTTATAAAGAGTGTATAATATCGATACTTTGAAATTTATCTCGATAAAATCATTCAGGAGATAAAATGATAAAATTATCCAGAAAAAAAAGTAAATAATAAAAGATGATTATTACATTTTAGATTCATACCGTTCAAGTATTTGCGTTATTTTTAAAGTAAAATCATATTTAAACACTTACTGATTGCGTAACTTCTATATTTTCATTTGCCAACAGACTTCTAGTTCACTTTGAAAACATTTCAGTAAGGATGTTTAACAACTGAAAAGCTTTCACCCGCTATGACTATTTCTTTATAGATTTTAAAACATTTCTCAGGTTGAATAATACATTAAATAATCATTTTTTTTTCTTAACATTACATATCTACGATCTCTTTTAATAGTATACGTTTCCGTTGTGTCTTATTTTTTATAAATTCCTCTTCTGAGCAGATGCAATTTTTTTTAAATAAAAACATGCAATTCAAATTGTTTAAGACCATCACTTAATACAAAATTAAAAAAATATGTTTGCCAATACTTTTATTCCATAAAAAGACTTTTTTTTTAAATAACTTAATTATCTTTAAATGTTTATTAATTATATTAATGACTGATTATAATACTTATCCATATACTTTCATATTTAGGACACTATGTGGTTTTAACCAAATATTTAAATAAGAATATAAACCAGATTAAAATGCAATTTAAATCACTAATTTTAATAATCTGATCAAAGCTGTTGAAAAGGAAGTTAGATATTTTAACAAAATAAAAAATAAATGTAATGAAATATTTGTGTTCTATAACATATTTATTAGAAGATAACTAAAATCATTGTAATTAAAAAAAAAAGCCAACAGTTAAAATAATATTTTAGATATTTCAACAAAATAAAAAATAAATGTAGTGAAATATTTATGTTCTACAGCATGTTTATGAGAAGCTAACTAAAATTGTTGCGGTTAAAAAAAAGCAAACAGGGAAAATAATATTTTTACTTACCTAATTTCATTGACGTTGTACGTGATACTTTGATTTTGGGGAACCAATTAAATCCGATAATAAGTACCATAGCAATGACTTGAATCATCTTCAACAAGTCAAAGCTACCGTAATTTTCTCGGGTTTATATTTTGTTAGCTGAACTAACTTGGATCCTGAGAACGTTCTTGTTTCACTTTTTAAATCCGTGTCAACACGTCTATGCTGTCCGGTGTCCACATAACTTCCCGCGTTTATTCTAAAAAGCTTCACTGTTACTTTTATCCGTTATTCTGCGGTGAGTCGTAACAACTGAAACAGTGCAGATGCAGACGATTTTTAAGTTTCGAAGTTCGAAGCAGATGTTTTTTCGGTTTTATTTGTTTTTCTATACAACAGTTTCGGAAGGAAATTAAATGCGTAATAATTTTATCAAATTGTCTCTAATTCAATTTCCTGTTTGAAAATGTTTTATTGTATTCCACCTTTTATTTTTATCAGTTTTATTGAATTGTAAAGTTTCATTTACGTAAATTATAATAATAATATTATCCATAATTAGAGTTTACTAGATAAAATATTGCTTAATTTTTCAAAATGTGTATAAATTAATTTAATGGTAATAATGATGACCCCCTCCTTTTTTTAAAAGTAAAATTTATATCACAGGTAATATATACAAAATATCTTCTTAAAAAATACAACAAAATTATCGAGAAGAGATGAGTTTTTCTTTGCCAATCTGTCATTATCTTAATATTAATTTTCTGTAGAATAAAACATCTTGTAAAATAATTTTTAAAGATATATTTTGAAAACAAAAAATAAAATATGAATAATTAATTATGTCATGGGCTTTGCCTAAATTTTGTACATTAATTTTATATTCGGAAAATGTCAATTTTATTTTAAACGTCTGAAAGAAGTAGAATTTAAAAAAAAAGTTACTTAAAATAGTGAAACACTAAGAGGAAAAAAAATGACTTGAATGCAAATTATAAAGCAAGAAATGCATATATGACTAAACTTTGAAGACGCTTTCTGAGTGCTCATTAAAAGCTGCAGACTTAACTGTAATAGAAAGTTTTTAGTTTGAAACCACAGAAATGTTTCGACTACTCTTTGGGAAACTTCTACTATAACAGATGATCATTTACAAAAATCTTTATAAAAGATAAGTCGGGGTCTGTTTACCTAAACCATTTTTTTAATAATATGAAATTCGCATAATTAGGAAATATTTTTGTGTCGCTGATGAATTAATTACATTTTATGTTATATGAAAATAAAAAGTTTTGGTTAGAGGCACAGAGGCAACTTGGACCACGGTTTAAAAAATTTTTAAATCCGGCAGAAAAATATTTTTTACAGTAAATAACATGATTTAATAATTTTTGTAATTTTTTTAAGTTTTCTAAGAAGTTCACATCTCAGTCACAACGTGACATCACTGAGTGGTGGCATTTTGGTCACAGATGTGACGTGACCACAGTGACTTACAGTGACGTCACAATGACGTCACTGTGACCATGCATGCTATGAGGGAGTCTCTGTTCACGTGACGTGCTTTGATTTGTCAAAACAAAGGCATAATGTGACATTCCAAAGACCATTTTATCATTTCTGATTGGCGCTAAATTCATATGTTGGGCATTTCTCGTCTAGCGTTGTACGAATAATTGATGGACCATTAGTGGTATATGGGTCATGATAGGTGATTTTACCCTATTTTGTGTTTACGAATTTTAAATTCTAAAAAATAATTTGTATTCGGTTTGAGAAAAAAAAATAATTATTTACAATGTAATAACTTATTGCACTACATTTCTTTACAATTTTCCGAAAACGTAATAATGCAGTCTTTTTTTGTTACTTTACTGTAATACATTGGTTATTTTGGCAGATATTGGTCTGTCAGAAACATAATTGTTAACAATTAAAATGATCTCGAATAAGGAAAACGTCATAGTTAAAAAAACTCTTTTTGTACAAATATGGATTTGTCTATAAAATTGAGACATCAAATGTATTTATTTCACATTGGTTAAATTAAAGGAACAATAATTATTAAGCGCTTGAATATGTTTCTTTAGCATGAAGGTATTCAATACATATAATACATTTTTTTTTGACACTATAATATTTTTCCTTCATCTACACCATTGAAAATAAAAATTGTATGCATACTTTCGTATACATAAGTAACAATAAAGATTTTTTTCTTACACGCCGCAAATAAACAGGTCTTTCATTAACAAGGAAAAGTAAGCCGTATTAGCCTTTCAGCTACGTACCGTTTTTTTTCTAATTTAATTATCCACAAAATGAAGTAACACCTAGCAATTTAATTAAATTGTCCATTATAAAAAATCACATAACTTAAAAAAATAAAATCGATCCGTCACTGTTCTTCCAATTTTTATTAAATTTTTCTTAATAATGAAGGGATAATTTATTCATCGAATTCGGTTGCCTACTTTATTTCCTTGTTTTATTAAATTTTTTAAGCATTTGCAAATCACTTCAGATAAGCGGTTTGGCTGTTCAGAAAATTAATCTTTTGACAATAGAATTTATCAAATGTAAAAAAAAAAATAATAAAAAAAAATAAAGAAAAATAAAACAAGTGAATTATTTTTTATTTACCAGTATTACATGTTAAAATGTTGGACTTTGAATGGGCTTCATCCACGTAATTAAAATAAATATGAAGAGTTTAAGGTAATATAACTGTTAATTAAGTCGTTATATTGTATTGTTTTTAAATCCGAATGTTCAATACTCGTAAGACATTAAATTATCATTTACATAATGCATTACATAAGTGTTTGTATAAAAGCTGTACATAACGTGTAATACCATAAAGTTTTGTTCACAGATACATTCTTATTGTACACTTTTGAAGTTATCATAATATGTAACTACTTACGTCAATAAGTGATTTTTTTCGAAATATATTTTTTTACAAATTATTTTTTTCAGTTTTTATCGGTGTGTTCTTTTTTTCATTATATAACTGAAATATATTATTGTGTCAAAAAATTACTGAACAAACACAAAATGTTCATTTTAGTACACAAAATGTTTTTGTGAATACTCAAAGGATTTTGATAATATTAATAGTGTATCAAGTAGGTGATACACTAACATAATGGACCGTCAATGTAACGCCACCGTGACGTTATCAAACGTCTTAAAGTTGAACCAAAATCTTATGTCTTACATTCGTTTAGTTTTACCCACCAGCAAATTAATTTGGTCATTCTACTGAGAAGTCAGCGTGATGGTTGTTTTAAGGTGATTCGCAAAGTGAAATTAAGTCTCTTTTTGACATTCATGTGACCGCCATTTTAGGATTCCAGTGTGAGGTCAAAAAGTACGTTGGTTTGTAACGTCTCAAAACGTAGTCAAATGGTGACTCTGAAGTGGGCGGCATTTGGAGTTTCTTTTATGAAATCACCATGAACGACCTTTTGTGGTAAGTCACCGGATGTTTTTAATTTGATGTCACTTGTGTACATGTCACAAAAGAAATATCGTGGTGGTTACAGAATGTTGTCTCCAAATAACGTTATTATGAGTATCAAGATATCACTTCATTGAAACATAACCTAGTGACTAGTTAGAAAGCAAAAAACATGGTCATAAATGACTGGATTCGCAAAATTATTGTCACTTGACAGTAATAATTAAATAAATGAAAAATATCATACTTTCGGATCATCGAAGTGACTATGAAGGTCTTAACTGTTTCTGATGACAAGGAGACGTCTCGTGAACTAGAAGTGCTTTTAAGATGGTACTTATTTGGTACATCTGTCATTTATGCCCTTACATTTGCAAACTCACAACTAAATTTTTTTAATTAAAAACTAGCATTTGCCTCTGTCTCTTAAAATTTGTATACATGTGTATCTGTTATTATTATGCTGAATTAAGAATACATTTCTGTCATTTTACTTGTAATAAAAAATTTAATTATATGTGAAGTTTTTTTTTAATTAACAGCGACAAATCATTTTCATTTAAAAAGAAAATTTACTGATTATACAAAAATCACTAATATAAAATTTTATAATACCTTATAAAATTTATAAAACATTTTATAAAATTAAAGAGAACATTTCATCGAATACCATTACATACTTTATTATTTTGCGATATAAAAACTATAAATCTTTCCAAATCACTTCAGACAAGGGGATTTATTGAATGATAATTAATCGTTTGGCGGTGATATTTATCATTCATAAATGTATTGGATATATGATTAAATACATTTATTATTAATGAGAATCATTTGTCTAAAACTTATAATTTGGAAATATTTTTTCAGGTATAATTCATAAATCTAAGGCATTTAAGGAATTTACATGCATTATTTTTACTTAGAACAACTTAGCTTTAAATTGTCAATAACTCACAGAAATTCTCATTGAAATGTTGTTCTTTTTAAAAGGAAAAAATTTTAACGGACGAAGTTTCTTTTTGCCATTGTTCATATTAAAAAAAGTATATGGATAAGGAGTAAAAAAATGATGCACTATATATCCTTCTTTATTATACCCTGTAATAGCAAAATGTTTATTTAAATATATAATATTATGCTTCCTTTATTATCTGACAAATGCTAAATATAATGTTTCATCTTTCACAAATATTACATAAAAAGAATTTTTATAAATTTTCTTTTTTATTCTTTAATTAAGTATGTTTAATTGATTTTATTAAAAACAGAAATGTACTTTATCTGTATTTTATGAACACGTAACAGTTTATTCTTTGTAAAGCATAAAATTCTTGCACCATAAAAATTTATATAAATGAAAACATAAAAAATATAGATGTCCCTAACCTTCTAAAATTCCATGTAACTTCTAGAAAAGCTGAAGGGGTAGTGTATTCATGGAACTGTGTTATATTCTTTGATCTCTTGTGTTATTAAACAAAGAATGATTTGTAAATCACTTCAGACAAGAGGATGGACTGATATGATATAATTAATCTTTTGAATTTGAAATTTTTGAAGAGTAAAATTATTAGATGTGAGATTATACGCATTTTAATAATAATAATAATTTTTTTAACTATACTTTTAAAAATCCCTTTTTTCTTTAAAAAAATAATATTTTCTCAGCTTCTTAAAATTTCTATATCAGTGTATCTCTCATCACTATTAAAACTGACTTGACAATATAATTCAGTTATTTTACTTGCAATTTAAACTTTTCTAACATGCGAAAGTTGTTTTAATTAACATTGAAAAATTATTTTCATTTTAAACTTAAATTTACCGATTTTACAAAAATCATTGTATATAAAATTTAACAGTACCTTATCCAATTTTATTAAAACTTTTATGAAACTAAAGGGATAATCTCATCGGTTAACGTTATATGCTTTTTTATTTTGCGATATAAAAACTATAAATCTTTACAAATCATATTAATACATGGAAATTATTCCAGAGAGAAACATTCAACTTGGATACAATATTTCAAACGAAAATCAAATTTCAAAGTAATTGCTTAAAAGGCTCAAAGACCAACATAGTGAAAAAGATTCCAATCCGGGACTCGAACCCGGGCCATCAGTATAGCGCACTGACGTTCTACCGACTAAACCACTTGGAACGATACCTAGCTCGGAAACCTTCTCATTATTATATGTTGGCAAGGCTACAAACGCAAATATTCCATCTTGTGCTGCGATGTCACCCACATTAGAAATTGAAACTACTATATCTGAGCCATATTTTAAGATAAAGACAAACAAAAATGCTCCTGAATCCTTATATCAAGGTCAAATACTTAAAAAACAAACCTTTTTCAATTTCTAATTTTTTTGCACATCACTTTAAATATATATATATACATATATATGCAATGGCCGCAATTTTGAAACAAGATGGCTGATGATGCTGGCCAGCGAACTTGGTCGAGATATTGATGTATACTAACCACATGCCTTCTTACATCGAAATAGGCGAATCCGTGTGTTATCACGTGACAAATACATGATTGTTTCAAAATGTTAGCCATGCTAGAAATTCAAAGTGCTATAATTCAACCATTTTTTAAGCTATAAACAAAACAACAAATTTTCAGAAACAAAAACTGCTCCGGACTGTTTGTATCAAGGCCAAACACATAAAAAAATCTTTTTCATTTTCCAATTTTTTAATATCTCATTTTAAATTTTAAATTTATTTTTTTAACGGTAACCCTTTTGAAACAAGATGGCGAATGAAGCTGGCCAACGAACTCGGTCGAGACATTGGTATGTACTATGTACAGAAGAAGTTACATCCAAATCGGTTCATAAATACGCCCGTTATCACGTGATAAAAATCAGGACGTTTCAAAATGTCAGCCACGCTAGAAATTCAAAATGCTCAGCCAGTTTTTAAGATATAGACGAAACAAAAGTTGCTCCCGAATCTTTTTATCAAGGTCAAACACTTAAGAAAAATATATTTTTTTCAATTTTCAATTTTTTGGTACCACATTTCAAATTTAAAATTTTCTTAAAAATTTAAATAGCCGCCATTTTTAAACAAAATGGCGGATGAAGCTGGCCAACGAACTCGGTCGAGACATTGGTATGTACTATGTATAAACGAAGTTACATCCAAATCGGTTCATAAATACTCCTTTTATCGCGTGACAAAATTCAGGACGTTTCAAAATGTCAGCCGCGCTTGAAATTCTAAATGCTATAACTCAGCCATTTTTTAAGATATAGACGAAACAAAAACTGCTCCGGAATCTTTGTATAAAGGTTAAATACATAAGAAAAAAATATTTTTCCATTTTCAATTTTTTGGTACCACTTTTCAAAATTTAAATTTTTAAAAAAAATTTAAATGGCCGCCATTTTGAAACAAAATGGCGGATGAAGCTGGCCAACGAACTCGTTCGAGAAATTGGTATGTACTATGTACACACCGAATTACATCCAAATCGGTTCATAAATACGAGAGTTACAGTGTCACAAATGTCAGATATATATATATATAAATTTTGAACAGACGGTGGTTTCGGGTTTTGGGGGTCATGATCGATGAAAATATACCAAATTTTTTTGAAATCGCTTTCCTCCGAACGGCTGTAATAGGTAGCTTTTTGTAATGAAAGCTACCTAAAATTTAATTATTCATTTACTGTAATAAAGTTGTCATATGTTTCAAGTAGCTCTCAACAAATTTTGTATGCAGTGATTTTTACACTCCAATGTACCAATCCCAAAACCGTTCTTCTATCTCATACATGTTAATACTTCCAAAGGTGTAACTTCTTTAAATTATTCATTTCAGAAACAAAATTGAGTAGTTAACAGGTCTGTTATTTATTTTTTATTACACGGTACCGTCAACCGGGGCTACATTGGTCCATTATATAAAAAAATATATATTCTTTGCATTGAACAAACAATACAAGATAATTTTTGCCCTTGAAAAATATTTTATACCCTACTATAGGATATTTGGATAGTTTGGGGGCAATTTAATTTTTTAGTGGCAACACTGGATATGTGGGTACACAACTGTTATCGTGTATAAATTTTAACTCTCCAAACTTTTTACACTAAAATAATCTGGATAAGAGCTACAAACAAAGTAAGTGTCAAAATATTACCTTTAGTCACCTGTAACCCATCCGTGATTATTGTTTTTCCTTTAACTTTTTTATTTTGACAGGAAATGTTAACGTTTTCATAAAGATAACATGAAGACTGGTATTTCTCGGCTACTTTGTACCATGTCATTTTTGGTCCGAAAATAGTCCCAATTACTTATAAATGCCTTTTATACAACCAAATCTCTTAAAACATATTTTAAGTAACCCTTTTTTTTCAAATGGTACTGCAGCTAAATGCTACATTAATTGTTGTGTTCCAGTTGCTGAGGATAACATGACAAAAACTGTTTCTCGTTTCATTAACATTAACAGTTGGTTTATTGTGCTTAAATGTTAAGGAAAAAACATTTGTTTATCAAGTTTGCAGTGTTAATTTATTAGCAAAAACTATTGCAAGGGGTTTCAATAAAAATGTATTTATTTACATATGAAATTTGTTCATTTTATATGAAACTAAATGAATGGAACAAAGAAGCCCCAGCAGGGGCTACCTTGTTTCAAAACATTAAAAAATAGTTAAAATATAAATAAATAAAACAATTCCTCTTTAAAACCATACAAGTTACTTCATTGTTTCCTGTTAATTGTTTACAACTCCCTTTTGACGTTGAAAAATCACATATAATATTTTTTAATAATGGAAATGTGAGTGAAACCAGGAAAAAGTGGCCCAAAGTTGACGGTACAGTTTTTATCAATAAATGATTTAAAACTATGCGATGAGAGAAGTCTAATAAACCAGTAATATAACAAAACACGTAGAAAGGTTTGCTTAGTTTACAAATATGCAAATTTAGCCGATCTTAATCATTTTATACAAACCTTTGTCTATTAACATTTACACATGGGCTCGAACAGCATCTGTCCAATTTTATCATTTGCTATCAGTCAGGTTCTGCCAGGGCCCTCGTTAAGGGAGGGGGAGCTTTCACCTCAAACGTTCGCGAATTTCTGTTACACTTGTTACATTTATAAACTTAGATGGAAAATTTGATTTAAACTTTAATAAAAAAACGATAACAAACTTTTTATTTCTGATGGACTTGGCAAAAGTTACAATTATAATTGGGGAAATTATTAATCTTTTTGTAAATAATAATTTATAACACATTTTCTAATTGTGATAATTTGGCAGAATTATAAAACTATTTAATGTCGAGAACTACTTATTTTTGCTACTCAATGAGTGGGCAAATTCTGAAATTGGACTCGGCAATTTAAGGTCCTCTACACTCCCCTCCAAATAAAAAGACTTAGGGATGAACCTGGGTGCTTACCGAAAACCCGTTTAAAGGTTAAATTTCATCCAATTATATAATTTCGTTCGAAAATATTTAGAAATCATTTACTTCAAACAGAAAAAGTCGAGAAAATCACACAAAAATTGTTTTTTAAGCATCCCTTTCCCAGGAAATAACCCAATTTTCCGCCCAACACCTGACGTGCATATGCATAGTCAAAAACATTTATAGAATGTTTGGTACAGTTCTATACATAATTTCATGCACTTTCCGGTGATACAAAAGAAAAAAAAGCACATAAATTGATTTTTACAGCGCTAACTTCAGAGCGATTTTCTCAAAAAAATTTATACAAACGTCAGTCTATAAGATTACCTTAAAATATAAAATTTCGTTGAAAAATATTCACAAATTCTCCATTTACTCTTTTATGCTCCGACGGGACTTTTAAGTCTCATTTAGTAAAGTGCAATATAGAATCTACATTATTCATCTACACAGCGAAACAGGCGAAGGTAAATATGTTTTAATATGGTTACTTTTTCAACCATTTACATAGATTTAGTTTTTCTCATATTAAAAAAAAGTATCTGCAACTATAAAACACTTCTCTGTTACACATAAGATCACAATACATTTATTTACATTGTTCTTCCACGAATTTTGAAGTTTTCATAATAGTATTTTTTGTTAATTAATCTAAATGTTTCTTTAAATATTTTACAGAACTACCGATTTATTAAATCAGTTTTATTTTTAATCTATCTAAAAATCAAATTGTGATTGTATAAGTTATCTTATACACTGGTTATCAAAAATTACGGAAAAGTCACAAAATGCTAATTTTCAAATACGCGAACACTCAAAAGGAAATAATATAATTCGAGTAATTACTATCTATACAAAACAGCTAGCCCATATAACATCTCATTCATGTCACACCTGGTCACAAGTGTCACAGTCACTACGGTGAAGCAAAAAAAAAAATAGGAAATTCCATGCAACTCATTATGAGTCTCACATGATCACTATATGTGACTCCACTGAGAAGTCAATGTGACTGCTGCTTTGTGACAATTCACCAGGTTACTTTGCAATGTAGTTAAATTGTGACTCACATGTGACAGTCATTTTTAGACTCAATTTCATAGTCATCATGAACGTTGCATTATGATAAGTCATCAAATAATATCATATTATAGTCACATGGAGACTTTTCCCAAAAGAGCACAATGGTGACTTCACAGTAGTCTCTCTGTCACTTTAAAGTCATCATGTGACTTTAATGTGACATTATTTGGTAACTTATCACAATGCAGCGTTCACGATGACTTTGAAATTGAGTCTACAAATGACAGTCACATGAGAGTCACAATGTAACTACATTGTAAAGTCACATGATGACTCGTCACAAAGCAGCAGTCACAGTGACGTCTCAGTGGAGTCAAATATAGTGATCATTTGAGACTCACAATGAGATGTATGGAATTTCGTATTTTTTTTGCTTCACCGTAGTGACTGTGACACTTGTGACCATGTGTGACATGAATGAGATGTTATATGGAATAGCTGTGTTGTAGAGATAGTAATTACTCGAATTATATTATTTCCTTTTGAGTGTTCGCGTTTTTGAAAAGTGGCATTTTGTGACTTTTCTTTAATTTTTGCACACCGGTGTATATCTTCAGACTTTAACGAAGATAATTACTGAAGAGGAGCAAATTTGTGATTTGTAATTCAGGACATAAAGCGTTAAACAGCAAAAATATCGTAAAAATTGCACAAATATCGGTATTACGGTATTCCGTTCTGGACAAAATGTCTTAATTTTTAATGGGGACCCGACCCATTCTCAAAATCGTATATAGAAAATTTGGTTCTATTCTGCCCATAACTTTGTACACTTTACGATGATACAAAATAAAAATCACTACGATATCACCTTTTTCTGGAGGAATATCATCTATCTCAATTGGAACCTGACTGCAATAATCATAACTATACAGGGTGTATCTGAAATGCTTCAACAAACTTAGGGGGATGATAGTACTCTTCAAGACGAACAAAAAATGCCATGGAACTTGGGGTCGCAAATGACGTTTAGAGAGTGAAAATTGCAAAACTAATAAAAATATCGAAATACAGCATGCTGCAATTCTGAAAAACTGGATAATAGCACAAAGCTGGTTTTCCATTCACTTTGTGCATATCCAGTCAGAGAGAGAGGTTCAGAGAGCATGTTTATTTGCATCATCATACAGCAAAAACTTTGCCTCATCATGACCCCTCCAAAAAAATTTAGGGAAATGAAAAACATAAGTAAAAGTAACATAGCCAATGTGTTACCTTACCTACTTACAAACATAAAAAACTAGAAAGGATAGTATAGGAAACGGAAATATTTTCAATAAACTAAAGATAGAACAGCAAAAATAAAAGAAAGGTTGAGCTGATTCAAATCTGACCAACTCTTTTACACATTTAATTTTGAAAATAAAAGGTACTGTTAAGCACCATTAAGATATATTCAAAAATGCCACTTTAGGAGCAGCAATATATACTGTTACTGATTACAGCAACCTAGGAAACAATTCAGAAGGGATAGAGTAAAGAGAGGAGCGCGTCCCTAATACAATAAATCTTAACAAATAAGCATAAATCTAAAAAATAATCTACTAATTAAACTAATTATATATCAAAAAGTATAACTAATAACACTAACTAATATTAACTAATAAGAATATAAATATAAATATAATAATAAAATAGACAAGTAAAAGCAAATATAATAAGATAATGACATATGTAGAGATGAAAAGCAGCTCAGCTACAACCTGGAAGAAGAAACAGTTGCCAAAGCAACATGGCTCAATGGTCCAACTGGAATATTAACACCACCAGCAGCAGAGTTAAGAAAATTTGAATTATCCAGTGTGTTAAGAGCAATGTCAAGCACGTCAGTCTGTGCAGGCATTTTTGCAGGGGAAGAAATCAGGTTGTAACTGGAGACGCAAGGCTGATATTAAAGTTCACATCAGCCGGAGAAGCACTAGAACGAACACCAGCGTGTGATGTAACCAATGCAGGAACATCTGTATTCAAAGGAATAGGCGAAACACAAGGCAATTGGGAGGCAGGAACAAAGGAGTCCGTGACGCCGACAGGCAGAGACGAGGGCAGAACATCCCCAGGAGGAGACTCGCAGGGGGCCACAGTGGGAGAAGAGACGTGAATTCGAGCAGGAGGAGAAGGAGCAATTTGGTTGAAAAAAGTGCAGTATCTGGGGGGCTGGGCCTGAGGCCGATAAGGGTTGACGTGCTCATAGTAAATATCCCGAGACGAGCGTAAAGTATCAGCGACCATTAACTTTCTCATGAGCTGGGTGTACTTCTTTGTACAAATACGATGGCACACACGATCATTACGAGGATCCCAGCTCCCCAGGGCACCCAAAACGATGACTTCGGTCGTAACTTCTTTATAAGTCTTCTTCAATTCTTTGGCAGTGTCCTGATATTTTTTAACTTTAATGTCCCTAATTTCATTAAAGGCTTGTGGGTCATTTTCAAACGTAACAGCGACTTCTAAAATCATCGCTGCATCTCCCTTAAGGAGAACAAGATCAGGACGCTTCTCCGAACCCGCAAGGGGTTGGTTCTTCTTGAAGACAGACCAAGAGCCACTGGAGGCCCGAATCAGTCTTTCAACAATGAGGTCATGTCTACGGGTAATCTTTTTTCATGTTGTGCAAGCAGTGACACAGTACATGAGGCAGGCCCTCAAATTTATTAGAACAGTGCCTACACTTCATGGAATTGTCTTTGTCCGGAAACGATTTATCATTTCTATTTTTCTGTAGGGTAATTTTCTTCTTTGGATCAGTTCCATTTAAGGTGAGCAAGTTGAGCCGTGCTTTGTGCACAAATCGCCAGTCTGTAAACCGGATGAAATCGCCTGTTCTGTTATAATGTCCAGAGACCTTGGATTTACTGAAGCAGGGAAGGGTCTTGCCTTGGTCCGGTTTACAGCGAAGGGCGTATGATCTAGAAGAACGAAAGCTTTCACGAAGCGACTTGAAAACCTTTGATCTCGAGGTTATTACGACACCCCTGCGAGTATTGATTGATCTGTCAGAATTAAAGTTCCACGTCACCCCGAGGCGATCAGAGGCACGACGGGCAAGCGTGAAAATTGTGGCATTTCTGTTCATTCCAGGAATGGATTTGCCGGATAGGAAGGCAGCAAGAGAACCCAATGTTACAGGGGCAGCTTGATCCCTATTTGATCCATACCCAGTGCAAAGACGGTGACCGACTGTAGCTGTAAGATCTTTCCACGCCAATTGAAGCACTACCTCATCATCGGACGTAAGTAGCTTGTATGCACCATCGATGTGGGCAATGTCTGAGTCTTCCGCTGCTAAGGGAATACCAAACAGGGAGTCATTGGTGCTACCATGCAAATATTCATTTGCAGCTCTTGGAGGTAGGAAGAGAACATCTTTTTTATTGAGGATTTGATAAGAGAATCTAGATCGTTCCAATCACTTTTGTTGATTTGCTGAGTTCTCTGTGCATACTGGAGGGATGGGAAGAAAAATGCCTTTAATGCATCAATCTTTTGCCACGGGATGAGTGCGGAACCAATAATTGTTTGCGCTTTTTCGTGAAATTCACTAATTAGCGAATGGTCATTTATCAGTTGGAAGCCTACTGGTTTCCCAAGAAATTTAAAAGATTCATTATTCTTGATTTGATGAAGGATTGTCTGATTAATGGTAAAATCTGTGGGCAGACAAGTACGAAGATTTGCACCCAAATGAAAGGTACAACATTTCTCATGTGTTAATAGCAAGGCCTAATCTTGAACACTGAACTGAGAAAAGGTCCAACGCTTGTTGAAGAAGTTCCGCCGTATCTGCAATAATGAGCACGTCATCTGCAAAAACAAGGATCGTAACTCCCTTCATTTTGTGAATTGCTGTTATAACTGGGTCGAAAGCGAAATTAAAGAGGATCCCACAAAGGGGGTCGCCTTGGCGAACACCACACTTAATGGGAACCGGACCATGGACACCAGCCGAAGTAGAAACATTTGTGTTGGAGTTGATAATGAGATTTTTAATTAATTTCTTGATTTTTTTGCCAGCACCCGATTTCTTAACTGCACGAACAATGGAGGAATGAGAAACAGTTCCAAACGCATTTGTTAAGTCAATCGATGCAGCGCAGAATTCTTTATCAGTGGATGATCTAGCTTGTTGTAACTTTTGATTAAATACGTAGTTATTTTCAAATGCCCCGTCAAAAGGCATAAATCCCTTTTGAGCGGGACACAGAACTTTTTCGCCGGTGGCCCAATCAATCAATCTCTTAGAAAGACAGCCTGTGAAGAGTTTTGCAACTGTGTTACATAGAGGAATTGGACGCCAGTCAGCCAACGACGTACATTCATCTTTTTGGGAATAAATACCGTCCTGGAGGATTTCCAGTTGGCGGGAACTCGTTGGTATTTCAATCATAGGGAAAATTCGGCAGCAAGTGTGTGGCCTTCAGGATCGATAGACCGCCAGTGTTGAAATGTCAGTCTATCAAGAACAGGTGCAGTATTTTCCGCTTTCTGAAGCCTTGACCAAACCTCCGTAGGTGTAATGTTTTCCATATTTATATATGCGGTTGCTGACTGCCAGTTATCGTAAATTGTATTATCTACCTCGGCAACATCCTTATTATAATAGTGGTCTGCAAGTACATCAGGGCTGACATCGCATGATTTCGTGTTTTCCCCTATAATTTTTCGTACCGCTCAACGACGGTTTCTTCTATATAGGGCCTGTATATATTTAGGGTTCTGAGGATTGTCCTGTTTGTAGATTGCTGGGACAACATAATCTTTCTTTAAGTTGACCTTCTCTTTAGATCTCTCAATGAACACATCCACCAAAGAGTCAAACTCCGCCCATGTTGGTAGAACCTCTGCATCTAACATCTCCTTAAACCTATCCAGGAAGGGCGCAGAAGGAGGAAGAGCATCTGGGTTGGGGAATTCGCGCTGCTCAGGCGGGACGACGTTAACAGACGGCAGCAGAATTTGCTGAGTATCTTCATTCACAACAGCGTCACCCCCCGAAGCAAGCAGTGGGGCAGAGCTCAACTCAGAAGCAGAATCCTGAGTGCTTGGAGACTTCATGACTTCAGGAGAGTGGATTGGAGGAGATTTTGGGGGAGTTCCCAACAGGTGTTCAGGAATTTTACGCTTTTCTCTTCTTTGCTCTTTCAATGACAACACTTTGTTATCAGACCGAAATTGAATTTTTTCGTGGTATCTCGAATGGCTTCACAGGCTCGCCTGACGAGGGAATGAGATCCCACATATCAGACACTTATACTTGAAACTTTGAGATTCCCTAACTTCCCTAGGGATTCTGAAGTAGCCCCCGTTGCTAAAACATGGATGGCCAGTAATTCTTGGAGAGATTTGAACTTTGCATTTGGCACACCATCGAATGATTTCTGGGAGTGGGATCTTGTGTATATTCTGGATATGACGCCTAAGGTTATAAATGGCCTCAGACCAGTTATCTGATAAAATCGTACAACCACAATCAGGCTCTGTGCAGCGTAGAAAATTCTTAAACGGGAACATGCAATGAATTTCATTCGTCTCCTCAAATCTGCACAGTGTTCCCGGCAGCATGTCCTCAAAAATCCGAGCAGATGAGTGATCCTGTTGCTGGCTTAAATTTGTTGATGGAATGGCGTTCTAGGAAGCATTTTCAGGAGTAATGTCTGCTACAGCAACCAAAGAAACCTGGGACGGGAAGGAATCTTCTGAAATAGTTGTATCTGCAGGTATTTGAACAACAGGGCCAGATAGCTGAGGCAAAACCTCTTGAAATACTCTGTCTGGGGGAGATAAGCCAGATGAGGGAAACTCCATATGAACAGGAGTTAGATGGCATTTATGCTTATTTAATTCATATTTTTTGCTTGTTCCAAATGCACAATTTGCACACTGGAAATTGAAACTATATTTCGAGAAATCCACATTGTAGAAAGGAATATGTTCATAGCACTGGTGAGTTTTAGGATTTTTGTACATGTAACTGCCACAAAGAGCACACCAAAATTGTGTGACTCTAGCATATTTCTTATGTTTGTGCTCAAGATGTTTAACTAATTTATTTACCGACTTTATAAAGGTCTGCTCAAAGAACTGGACATTGCAAGAGTCCTCAGTACAGTATGGAAAGTCTGTATACGGGATAATTATCTGTAATGTTCCTAGCGTACAATTAGATTTAATCGGAAAAGAATTTATGTCTCTATTAATTTCTTCACTGGATTTCGTAGAAACGTCTGACGTACGAGGAGCAGTAACTGGAGAATGCAATGGTTTATTTACATCTTGGGTTTCTGGGATAAAAACAACTGACTTAAGTTTTCTTGGACCAGGGGGTTCCAATATTTTATAGTCCTTCGCAGGCGTATCAAGAACAAGCACATCATTTTCACTTCTAGATTCGATAGGATCATCTCCGTTAATAATTTCTTCATTTATAACCTTGCTAATAAACGCAGTCGCAGAGGGGACTGAAAACTGTGAATGACCCTCTATCATATCGGGTTGAGGTACACCTGCCAAACTGGCAACCATTTCATCAATTTTTGAATCCGGTGCCAACAACGACTCATCAAGTTGCTTCTTTTCAGTGATTAAGACTGGGTGAATGGGGTTATTTATAATTTCTTTTACTAGGTTAATTGCGGATACATCACTAAGACTTCCCTCATTTAATTTCTGCAATATATTCTTTCTTTGATAATGCCCCTCTATCAAAATATGTTCCTTGAACAATTCCGACTTCGGGTCAATCTTTAAGGGTGGAGAAGGTTCCATCAAGACCTCATAGTCTTCAGGTTGTGTATGTATTTCAAGGATATCCCTTTCAGGGGAATTTAACCTGAGTGCATCTGTATTTTGATTATTTTCCATATTATTTTCAGTAGTTGAACTGTTACTACTTGATTCCGGATCACTAAAGATTCCAGTATTCAAATCATGGGGGAATGCCAACGGCTTCGAGCTGGCCATTAATTCCTCGAATTTTTGTTGTCGGGCCATCGCCTTCTTCATAATGGAAGAATTCAGCGACCATTCAGAAGCAGTAGAATAGATACTTTCAAGCGAGGGGGATCTATGAAAGTTTTCCGACGACACCAGTTCTTTCTGCGGGACATCAGCAATTAGATTCAAGAGTTTACTTCTAAGAGGAGAAGGAGAGATTTGTGATAGTTGTTTGACTATAGGATTTCTAATGGTCTTGTCAGATCGCCACGATTTTGATGAAGAAGTGTCAGATCTGTTTGAGGGAGACATATCAGGAATTGATGCAAGGCTGAATTTAGGAATTTTGGAAACCGGATGTAATAAAAACTTGGAAGAAAAGCAAACAATTCCGGGGGCAGGAATCCACGTATGCAGAACTCCCTATGTTTTGAGGCGTGTCCGCCATTCATTCTTCCGTAGATGTGTAATAATGTGTAATAATGTCTCTGTGTAATAATGTCAGCGGTCCACACATTGAACAACTGTTTTGAAGTTTTTGTTCTATCTGGACATCATGAGCTGTGCTGTATCTATTCTGTGCAATAAATAATTTTCTGGAGTGTTTCTTTCTTTCCTCGATTTGTCCATTTCCACACACATTTTCTCAATTTTCATCCTTTAAACATCATTTGCGACTCCATGTTCCAGTGCATTTCTTGTTCGTCTTCGTGAGTACTATCATGCCTCTAATTTTGCTGAGGCATTTCAGATACACCCTATATATATATGAATTTTAGTTCCATTATACGCGTAACTTCTTACAATTTCTGATAATACATTAAGAGAAATGGCATGGAAATAACTAGCATAGCGACCCTTCCGGCGCAAATATCCTCAATTTCAATTTGGTCCTTCTGGCCTTAGACGAAACATACATATTGAGTTTATTTCAATTCTATGCATAATTGCATACACTTTTCGATGATACAAAGAGGAAACACAGACGGCCGGATAGACAGACATTTTGTAAAAAATGATTTCTTCGGGATTTCTGTACCGTAAAATGTTTAAATAAAAGCACTATCAAATTTTTACTTGTTGGAGATTCGTGGGTAATAATAATTAAAAAGATGTACAAAGAAGAGTGGAATATAACAAATTGTTTATGATATAGATCTATCGATAAATTCCAAAATGTTAGACTTTTAAAATTTTTATATGATCTCTGTGTACTATGAGTTACACTTAGAAACCTTTTCTTCTTCTTCGACGAGTAAAAGTGTTAAAATTCCATTCTCACACGGCTAAACCTAACAGAGTTATGGCACTTTCAATTTTAGGAAATTTCGCATAACCCGCGCTAAACACTCTCAGATGAATTTTATCACGAAAGTTCCAAAATCCCATAAAAGTCTAAGTATCATAATTCGCGCAGTTTTGTGAGTAGAAGAATGAACATTAATCTTGCTTTACTTTAGAAAGGGTGTAGGAAATATTTCATATATAAATTATAATACCAAGAGAGAATTAAAAAATTAAAAAATAACTTTTTTTTAATTCTAACGGCCTTCTATTTCATCAACATAAACAGAAAACATATCTCATTAATACATTTGAAATTTACATTAACCATGCTCCTCCAATATGAAAAAAACGTTTTCCTACTTTTTCTGGGACATCGTGTATTTCCTACAATGTAAATTACAGGTATCGTTGAAATAAAAAAAGCGTAAGAGTGAACATAAGAAAAAAACTGTTTGAAATGAGTAAAATTTAATTAAAATATTCAGTATTGAACCGAATCATATCAAAACGAACATATTCAAGCCGATTTTCGCTCTTAATTTATACAAAAATAAAGACAACGAACTTTTTATTAGGATTGACTTTAGCTTGGGGGGAAAGTTATGACATTACTAAAAATAGTGGAGCTGGCGATATTCAGTAATGGCATGTTTTGTAGTGTCGAATTTAATTTGACATATTAATTATCATGCAGATAATGTATCAAATTTTTCTAGAGATTCAACTTGATGTTGTTAAATGGGACATTTCGAACAGTGCCAGACATTGTGACTACCCAAGGTTTTAGACACTGAACTGGAAGTTTTGTGTTTTTGAATGCATCTGATTAATAAATACACTTCGGTAATTACGCTTTTTATAATATGAGCAACTGTCACATCGAATTTCTTTCGTATATTTAATTATAATGGAGATATTTTGATAAAAATATCCACAGACGTAACGTGCCTGCCATAAAATTTGACATCTCGGGCTGTGCTGATATTGCTACTACCTAAGTTCTAATAACACTGATCTGAAATATTACGTTTATGAATGCAGCTGACTAATAAATTTATTAAAGGATAAATAATTATGCAATGTTATTATTAAATGATTAAGAAATACAAAATGGAATTGTTGAAATATCTGATGAAAGCAATTTATTGTAACAAAGCTTTGTCACAATAATCTTCGCTGCACTGAAATATACTAACATGTTTTGGGACTGACTTTCTGTTTCCACGCCCCATATTTGGGACTGTGGATGGATTTTTACTGACCGAATTATTGTGTCTATACAGCACTTATTTTTTCCTTACTAGGTTCCCACAGTTACCTAATTTAGTTTGTTGAATTTTTCAATACTGAGGTCTTGATTAACAGAAATAGTCTGTAAGTGAAAAAAAGTGTAATTAAAAAAAAAGAAAAAAAAAGTGATACTAGTTTATATTTACCATTCATTTCAAAATTATTATGTGAAAAATAATATTTAAATAAAGTGAATAAATTTTAAAAATTCAAAAAGAGATATTTATATGTTACATTTGAATTCGTTGTAATTCCCTATGTATTTATATGATATAATTCGAAAAATTTATACAAAAAATCTTTTTAAAGTAGACAATTAAATATGCACGTAAAGTTCATTTCATATACTTATTTACTCTATTTTGTACATTGTGTCTTATATATAAATCATTTTCAGACAAATATTTTAAAATATATATATACAAATATACATGTTTATTTACATATAGAATAGAAAAATAGTTTCATTAGACTTAAAGACGGTATTTTGCTATTTTATGGTCGCGTATAAAAACAGAAAGAATGCTTAGATTATAAATGACAAATAATTTCATTAATTTTTTACGTAATAAATATTCCTAATCAAATGTTTTAAATTTATTTTCATCGTTTTAAATATTTTCAAGAAAAGAGAATTAAAAATACGAAGTTGTAATAGATTTCTTTTGAAATGATTGCACAACCATTTTGGTTTGTTAGTAAATAAGTTAAAATTAACATTAGAAGCCTATTAAAATTCCATTAGCATTACCTAAATTTAATTGAATAAAATAAAATAACTTTAAATTAAGCAAAAGAAAATGGCTGCAATTAAAATACTGATTGCTTTTTTAGCATAACTTTTTTATTGTCTTATTTGGATTTTATCTACAAACTAAGACCATTCTTAGTTTAATAAGAGTTCTTTTTAAGTGTAAGGATGATTTCATATACATATATATATGAGTAAATGTGATATTTGAATGTGCTTATTAATTATTCTACAAATTGTGCATATACAGATGAAATATTATTATTTTTATTATTTAAGAAAATCTTTTTTTTTTTTTTTTTTTTTTTTTTTTTTTTTTTACGTTATGAGATCACCTGGCGTATTTCTAATTTAATGTGTACAAAGTGCATTTATGATTAGTTTTCGTCTATATAGACTATTTAAAGGGCTAAAAAAATTATTTATCAGTTTATAAAAAAAATATGATGTTTAATAATATATTTAATTAAATATAAAATATAAAGTATTACATAAAAGCTATTTTATTGCAATATATTTGTTATTTTAAATTGAAATGATCACGCTCGTCCTCGATTATTACAAAGTAAGAAATTTTAACCACTATAACAAATGTAACATATATTCAGAATATAATTTATCTTATATTAAACGGCTGTTTTCCTGAGTGAATTATAATACGTTTTGTAAGCTCTAGAGACAAGATTTGTTGGAAACAATCAATAGCCCCCTCTTCTGCACGATGATATAAACATTGTTTAAATCCCAGTTGGGGCAATAATTTGCTAAACACTAGTAACAATGTATTACTTCAAAGGATACTACGATATATTTATTAGGTAATATCTACTATACTATAATATTTTCAGTAACAATAAAATAGAAATATTCTTATTTTGACAAACGTGAAAATATTACAAAATCCATATATTTAATAATAACATAAATATATATATATATATATATATTATTTTTTAAAGAAGTAAATTTATATATTGTGATACGAATAATAATTTATACCTGTATTCGTTTGTAATTATATTGCAAAATGTAAAATACATTTACGTAAATTATAATAGAAGAGTAAGGAAAAAGAGAAAGGAGTTTTATTGAAACAAATTATAATTGATTGCCACACATATGATAATAGTTTAATTATATTCCAGTTACATGTAGTACTCTTAGTATGAAAAAATATACTAATCTTTCTTCACAGGAAATATCATGATAATATTTAAATAAATTGAATAAATTTTCAAAATTGAAAAAGAAATATTTATATGTTACATTTGAATTCGTTGTAATTCTTTATGTATTTATATGATATAATTCGAATAAATTATACAAAAAAATCTTTTTAAAGTAGACAATTAAATATCCACGTAAAGTTCATTTCATGTACTTATTTACACTATTTTGTACATTTTGTCTTATATATAAATCATTTTCAGACAAATATTTTAAAATTTATATCTACAAATATATATGCTTATTTACATATAGAAAAGAAAAATAGTTTCATTAGACTTAAACACGCTATTTTGCTATTGTATGGTCGCGTATAAAAACAGAAAGAGTGCTTAGATTCTAAATGACAAATAATTTCATTATTTTTTTATGTAATAAATATTCCTAATCAAAAGTTTTAAATTTATTTACATCGTTTTAAATATTTTCAAGAAAAGATAATTAAAAATACGAATTTGTAGTAGATTTCTATTGAAATGATTACACCACCATTTTGGTTTGTTAGTAAATATGTTAAAATTACCATTAGAAGTCTATTAAAATTCCATTAGCAATACCTAAATTTAATTGAATAAAATAAAATAATTTTAAATTAAACAAAAGAAAATGGATGCAATTAAAATACTGATTGCTTTTTATGCATAACTTTTTTATTGCTTAATTTGGATTTTATCTACAAATTAAAACACTTCTTACAAGGAAACCACTTTTGGTGTTGCTCGCACTAGCATTGACACCTGGTGCGTTTTGTAGCCCTATACATAAAAGTTAGAGAACCGAAAAAATTTTTATTTTAAAATAATATTTTATATACTTTTTTATACTTTTAATTTTTTATTATTACATATTTATTTGTTTATTTCACGCCAAAAGTGAGTTAAGTCGCCAAATATGGCGCTACAATTTTTCCGCCCGCTTTATCCAAAGAGAAAATGTACAGAACATATTACTCGAATTATATCAGATTGCGATTTTTTATTTTATAATTCACAGCCTAAGAAACAAATATTAGGTTTTTATTTTTTTTTCTATGCAGACGATAAATATATAAGTAATAATTATAATTCTATAAAAGCTTCGAAGATCATTGAAAACTTTTTTTTAGTGAAATACAAAATAAGCAAACTATTTTCTTTTGAAATCGAATGAAATACAGTTTCGAATGTTTAAAATGAAATGTTGCTGTATTACATGGTCCTTCGGTAAAAGTAATCACAAAGTAAATTAATACTTTTACACAATTTAGAAAAATTACTGTGGCGAAAAAGGTCGAACATTGCAATTTCTAGCTATTACAAATTCAGCTATGACATTTGGCTAGGGTTGCCGATAAGCTCTACTTTTGAAAATAAACGCAAACTGTTTCCCCACCAAAAATATGAATAAAAAATTCAAAATCAATCAAATTCGTTGGTTTTTGAAGGGATTTTCAAACTTTTTTCAATATTTTATACTTATTATTAACTAATTTTTATTTTTAAATGCTTTTCTTTAAAAAAATTCAATGTTAATAGTCCGATAAGTGGTCTCTTAAATTGCATTTTCAGAAAATTATGCTACTGTATAATCAAGAAATATTATTTTAACAAATTTTATCGATTTTCAAACTTCATAATATAGGGCTTTAAAATGCACTAGGTCTCAATTCTGGATGCGAGCAACACCAAAAGTGGTTCCCTTGTTAGTTTAATAAGTGTACTTTTTAAGTGTAAATATAATTTCAAATACATATATATAAGTAAATGTGATACTTGAATAAATGGTTGTGCTTATTAATTATTTTACAATTATGCAAATACAGATGAAATATTATTATTTATTTTTTTTAATTTAAGAAAATTTTTTTTGAGGTTTTGAGATTACCTGGCGTATTTCTATATTAATACTATATTATACAAAGTGCATTTATGATTAGTTTTCGTCGATATAGAATATTTAAAGTGCTAAAATACACATTTATCAGTTTATAAAAAAAATATGATGTTTATACTATATTTAATTAAATATCAAATATAAAGTATTATAGAAAAGCTATTTTATTGCAATATATCTGTTATTAGGTAGCTTTCATTACAAAAAGCTACCTATTGCAGCCGTTCGGAGGAAAGCGATTTAAAAAAAATTTTGGTATATTTTCATCGATCAGAACCCCCCCCACACACCACCACCACCACCACCCCCAGACCCAGAAACCACCCTCCGTTCAAAAGTTTATCTATCTATCTATCTATCTATCTATCTATCTATCTATCTATCTATCTATCTATATATATATATATATATATATATATATATATATACATATATATACATATATATACATACATATATATATATATATATATATATATATATATATATATATATTTCGTTGGCCAGCTTCATCCGCCATCTTGTTTCAAAATGGCGGCCATTTAAAAAATTTAAAAAAAAATTAAAATTTGAAATGTGGTACCAAGAAAAAATTGAAAATTGAAAAATATTTTTACTTATGTGTTTGACCTTGATACAAAGATTCCGGAGCAGTTTTTGTTTCGTCTATATCTTAAAAATGTCTGAGTTATAGCACTTTGAATTTCTACAGTGGCTGGCATTTTGAAACGTCCTGATTTTTGTCACGCGATAACAGGCGTATTCATGAACCGATATGGATGTACATTAGTGTGTACAAAGTACATATCAATGTCTCGACCGAGTTCGTTGGCCAGATTTATCCGCCATCTTGTTTCAAAATGGCGCCATTTAAATTTTTTTTAAAATTTAAAAATTTGAAATGTGGTACCAGGAAATTGAAAATTGAAAAATATTTTTTTGTATGTGTTTTACCTTGATACAAAGATTCCGGAGCAGTTTTTGTTTCGTCTATATCTTAAAAAAATGTCTGAGTTATGGCACTTTGAATTTCTACAATGGCTGACATTTTGAAACGTCCTGATGTTTGTCACGCGATAACAGGCATATTCATGAACCGATATGGATGTACCTTGGTGAGTATAAAGTACATACCAATGTCTCAGCCGAGTTTGTTGGCCAGCTTCATCCGCCGTCTTGTTTAAAAATGGCGGTCATTTAAAAATTTAAATAATATTAAAATTTGAAATGTGGTACCAAGAATTTGAAAATTGAAAAATATATTTTTCTTATGTGTTTGACCTTGATACAAAGATTCCGGAGCAGTTTTGTTTCGTCTATATCTTAAAAATTTATGTCTGAGTTATAGCACTTTGAATTTCTACCGTGGCTGACATTTTGAAACGTCCTGTTTTCTGTCTCGCGATAACAGGCGTATTCATGAACCGATATGGATGTACCTTAATTTGTACAAACTACATACCAATGTCTCGACCGAGTTCGCTGGCCAACTTGATTTCGCGAAATTCTCATTCATAATGATTTGATATTGATAAAAATTAGTATTGAATCTTCTATAATCGGTTTCCACTAAATTGAGCTACGTGTGTTTGAATAATATAAGCTAACTTTTTAAAAGTAAGGAATATGAAAGCTAACTCTTCCTCCCGGCACTGGCCGGAAGGACTTTTTTGAATTAAAATGGTCACGCTGTTCTTCGGTTATTACAAAGTAAGAAATTTTAACCTCTTTAACAAATGTAACATATATTCATAATATAATTTATCTTATATTAAACGGTTGTTTTCCAACGTGAATTATAATACGTTTTGTAAGCTGTAGAGACAAGATTTACTGGAAACAATCAATAGCTCCTTCTTTCGTAGCTGATATAAACATTCTTTAAATCCCAATTGTGGTAATAATTTGCTGTACACTTGTAAAAATGTATTACTTCAAAGGATACTAAGATATATTGATTACGTTATATCTACTATAATATAATGTTTTGCAGTAACAATAAAATAGAAACATTCTTATTTTGACAAACATGAAAAGATTAAAAAATCCATATATTTATTAATAACATAAATATATTTTTTTAATTTTTAAAGAAGTAAATTTATATATTGTGACACGAAAAATAATTTATACCTGTATTCGTTTGTAATTATATTGCAGAATTCAAAATACAATTACGTAAATTATAATAGAAGGCCTAGGAAAAAGAAATGGAATTTTATTGAAACAAATTATAATCGATTGCCATATATATGATAGTAGTTTAATTATTTTCCAGTTACATGTACTCTTTGTAAGGAGAAATATACTAATATTTCTTTATAGGAAATATCATGGTAATAACAGAATTTAAAAAATAATTACTTACAGAAATGTTCTTACTTAGTGACGCTTTACTTAATTTTCAACTGTAATGTGGGGTACGAATTGATTAAAGTAAATATTTAATAAGTTCGTATGTACATTAATAGAAAAGAGCAATTTTCTGATTTTAATAATTAACGGAAATTTATATTATTCAATTTTAGTCAAAAATACAAAGCTTTAATTTTTTTTATATCAACGTATTACAAAATAAAACTACAGTAAACTCCGTCTAATCTGAAATAGATCGGGTCCGAAGAAATTTTCCGTCGTAGACAATATTCCGCCTAATGCAAAATCCCTCCCACCCCCCACGAAAAATAAAATTTTAAAATTTTAAAAATGCACAAATTGTTTAATTTTTTTTACGTTGCCAACCATTAGTATCGATCTTTAATTTATGATTTTAATGAAATTAAACTTTTTATTAAATTTATTGTCTTTAATAATCTTAAAAAAATTATGTAAAAACTGATGTAAACGGTAACGATATGAAATTACTTCAGTTCTAGAATTTAATGAAATATATTAACAAATGCAAACCTCATCTTTAATATAGTAGTTTAAAGAGTCGGAAAATAATCTTTTATCAATTCTTTTTTTTTCTTTCGGTTTACCAAGCATTCTTCAGTAACACATTGCAAGTCACACTGTGTTACTGATTTTGATTAAAAAGTTTCTTTTAAAACTAGTAAATCTGCAGATCAGGAGCCTCATCGTCATCTTTGCAAGTCATTCTTTTTTAACACTCTTTGCGTAATATTCAACTTACATAAATATTCATGAGAATAAAAAATACTTCGTAAACTTTCAGAAATTAAAAGTGTTAAACAAGTGGTATATTAGGTCTCCAAGAAAATTCTGTCGTTTAAAGTTCTTTCACGCCTACTTTTTTAAAATTCAGATTTCTTCATTAGCACCACTTTTTTGAAATGGTAAAATTGTAAGAGCTTTCACATTTGGCATTAAGGTGAAAACAAACGGATTTTTGCCATTTCAAAAAAGTGGTGCCTATGAAGAAATCAACATTTAAAAAAAGTAGGCGTGGAACAACATAAAAACGACAGAATTTTCTTGGAGACCTAATACAATGATATTCTGAAATTCTGATGAGTTGCTTATTCTGGTAACTTTTTAAATTAAACATTGCATTTCTTCAGGTGGGCTCTGCCACCCTGACCTCCCCGTAGTCCATTTAAATTTATATTCGTAATTTTTTATTGATTATGCGGATGGTTATAGTATATCTTATATATATATATATATATATATATACATATTTATGCTAAAATTTATAAGGTTTAACAAAAGTTTTTTTTAAGTAAAAATTAAAAATAAAACTTTCATGTTAACCGTACGCAGACGATTAATCTTGAAGTGACGTCAAAAATGTAACCCCAAAATCTGCTGCATTCGGTGCAAATGGAACGACGTGCTTAAAAAAAAAAAAAAAAAAAAAGTATACTTTTAGTAATACATTTTTTTAATTCATAATACAATTATATGCTACTTTAGAATTAGACCAGTAGCCGGCAGCATAGACAATTACCTCATCGAGTTCACGGATGAAAATCTAGAATTAGTTAAATTATTCGCATTTTAAAACGCAATCGGTCTGCCAAGTCATATCTTGGTGGAAAACACCTGAAAACCCGATTTTAGCGGCTGACTCGTAGGTTTAGCATTGTGTTTTCCTGCTCGAAGCCCTCCATGGTTTTGGTGCAGGAAAACACAATCGTAAACCTACGAGTCAGCCGCTAAAATAGTGTTTTCAGGTGTTTTTTTACCAAGATATGACTTCCAGACCGATTGCGTTTTCATATGCGAATCAAGTTTTAATTAATCCTAGAATTTCATCCGTGAAGTCAATGAGATGATTGTCTCTGCTGCCGGCTCCCTGTCTAAATGCTTAAATATAAGCAGATAATTTTCATTTAGAGAAAAAATGCACGGAGGAAGTCAAATAATTCGGTCCGTGTTCCACGTGCTTCTTTTCCCAACAAACACAGAACTTGTGGGCCACTGATGGGTTCGTTAGCCTTGGCCGAAATTGTCTGATGGCGGCCCGCTATCATTGTCCGTAACGGCTCCGTCAAAAAAGTGTCACGCCGGACACAATAAGGCCGGAAAGAAATTGGCCGCAAGTACAATAAGTTGCCCACAAACGCGCCATTAACGGTCATCTAAAACTGATATTAAGCCACAAACTGGCCACAATTACACATTTAATGGCATTCCAGAATAAAAGCTTGCCACAGCTATGCCATTAAGGCTCATTTTAAGTAAAAGCTAGCCACAAGCCAGACACACTTATTCCATCAATGGGCATAATTAATGAATGCAAGCCGGAAGCTAGCCACATTTGTGCCATCAATGGGCATCATTAATGAATGCAAGCCAGAAACTAGCCACATCTATGCCGCTATTGGTTATCAGGGATGAAAACTAGCCCGAAGCTGGTCGGAATTATATTGTTTAACCCCCCCCCCCCGACAAAAGTTCAGTAAATGATTTTTTGGGGGGGAGGGGGGGGACAGAAAATTTTTCTTCTAAAAAATATTTTGATAAAAATTAGAATCTAAATTTACTGGTTTTGAAGTGTTTATCTGAAAACAGTTTATATTATAAACTGTTTTCACATATTATATATTAAATTATACTATGTAAAATTTGGAACAGTTCTAGGAAGTTTTATTTTTTTAAATATGTTCTCATAACACCATCCTGACTTTCATACATGTTTTACTTTAACATACACTTAAGTTAAAAACAATTTTTATTAAAAGTCAAATAATTAAAAAAGAATACATTTTACAGAACAAAATGCATTTAGATCCTAAATTTTATCAAAACATTTAAGACTGTTCTCAAATCAAAAGGGTTAACTTTCTGACGTAAGTTTTAATTCATTTTTGTTCGGATACGCATGAAACTAGGTGTTCAGAAACTATGCCATCGAACTGTTTTTCAGTTTTCTTGTAAACGCAATAAATCTTTCAGAAAATACTGTCAAACTGGGCATTTTGAAATGAAGTTCCGAACGAAAGAAGAAAATCCAGTCAGTAGGGGGAGAAAAATGACGTGTCACGTGATCAAAATCTCTTATAACCCGATAGGTAATTGATTGATCAAAAAATCGAAAACACCGATTCCAAATCGCTTCCAAGGTCAGGCTTTCCAATTTTATATCTTTCCATTAAAAAATGAATTTGTAAATATGTCAAAAGGTTTTGCGCTTGTTGGGCAGAGCAGTTGAGAACAGCCTTAAAAGATAATTCCAATGGAGGCATAACTGAGCCTTATCTGCTCATCACCTTTGAACAGAACAAATTTCAAATTTGCTGTTAGTAAATGAACGTTCAACAATATTCAACCTTAAATATTTTTATAGAGACATATTCACCTAAAAAATTTCTTTTTTATAGTTGCTTTAGTTTTTATAAATATTGAGATTCCTAAACAGCTGCAAGAACCAAATTTACAGTTAACAAAGAAAATTTGATAACAAAGCCTTTAATGTATTTTTAAAACATATTGAACATATGCTAGCCAAAAGAGCAATTTTTTAACTAGTTTCTTCATTTCCATTCAAAATTGTTATATAACAATTATATCCGACGCTTTTATAGTACCATGTTTTACACAGAATTTCTTACCTGGATGTTTCTTTTAATTATCCAACTGGAAAATAAAATACAAGACCACAGGAGTTTCATTTTTGTAAACTGAGAAAATGTTAACTTTATTGATCATTAGAATTTAAATCGATTTTTTAAGATAGATTATTTATGTAATTTGGTACTTTAAATTATAGTTGAAAATATGCCACTTCATTACAATAATTTCTTTGGTGTATAATTAATCGGGGGGGGGGGGGGGGGTTAAAAGTGTGTCTATAATGTAATATGTTGTTGTAGTCTGTTAAGGTCTTCCCCCCCCCCCCACACACACACACAACCCATCCTTGACATACCTCATTTCATGAACTGTAAAAGAAATTAATTTTCAACATACATTTTTTTTTTCAAAATTATTATGAATTGACAGAAGGCCAGTTTGCACCACTTTTAAAGTTTTTTTTTTTTCATTATTCAATCTTAGAATTTATTAAAGGCAAAGAATATTTTTCCAAAATATTGGTGGCAGTTTTTTGTAACAATATATAACCGCTACTCAGGCACTAATCGTTCATGTTTTTTTCCAAATGAACTTCATAATAAAAATATATCTTTGTTTTTCTTACTCTATAAGGATCATTAAGTAATGAGCACTTTATATTTCATTTTTTAACAATATTACCTAGACTATCAAAAATTCAAATTGCACTATACAATATTATCCATATTAAAATTGTAATTTCAACACTCATTATAGACAAACTTTCATTTAAATCATAGCAGTTTTTGAAGAGCAGTTAATATTTAATGTGTCATCTCCAAGCAATACTAATGTATAATTTGTACCATATTACTTTTTCAGGCCGTCAAAGTTTAAAATATATAATCTACATAAATCCAGATATTTATTGAATTATACATAATATATAAAAAACTATTAATTATTATTTAACACCCATTTTTGTTATGAAGCAAAAAAGGTGGTTTTCTTAGAAGGAAAAAGGAGAAATGCTTTATTCCTTTTATTTCACTTTTCTAAAAAGAAAATATATTAAAACACTAGAACTGAATGCCATTTTGTCACACAATTTTATTTTTCACCAAAAATGTAAAGCAATCAAAAATAATTTTTTAATTTATTTACAAGTTGATCAAATTTATTACAAATACATTACAAGTAAAATTATTCCTGTTAGAATCGTGCTATTAGTCAACAAACGTTGATAAAAGAGCTGAAAATTCACAGCCATCTTCTTAAAGAACTTTACTTCCAGATTTTCATATTTTTCTGTAAAACAAAAGAAAAAAACAGAAATGAAAAATTAGTTTTGCAGAACAAAATTCAAATGTTTTTAAAAAATCATATTGAAAAATCAAATTATGGAGATACACTACTATCTATCTCTTATATTTTCTACTTTCCAGTACTTGAAATAATTCGGTCTTGCAGTTCCACCACAAGGGAGAGCGTGGTTTGAAGCATAATTAACTCAATTGTTCTTGTAACTCATAAATCGTTATAATTATAAAAATTATTTGGTGATTTATTACCTGCACCTGGCTAACAAAACACTGCTTTTAAAATTATTAAGTTCAAAAAATATTAAAATATTATATTGCCATTGGAAACATGCCTATGTACATTGTTTCGTTAATTTTAGTATATCGGGAAGTGAGTGAAAAATAGAATAGGGTCATTCCACGTCAAATCAACACACTGATTTTACCTCACCATCTCAGAATTTAATGAAAATTGGTAGAGAGTTTGCTTTCATGTAGACTAAGATAAATACCAAGCATTATTGAAATATATTAACCAGTTTGGGAATTACAGTCTCGTAAAGTTGCCAAAAATAGGTCAAAAATGCTACAACTGGACATTTTAAAATGCAAGTTGCAGCTTCCCTAATTAAGATACAGAGCTAGGATAAGTGTCATTATAAAGCATTTTGCATGACCTTTCAAATGACATACAACATCATAGAGGTTAAGTAGGAAAAAATATTTTGAAAATCAAATTCAAAATTTTAAATTTGAATATTTCAAAAAGTACACTTTCAAAAATTTTCAAAAAAATTTATAAAAGGGTTCAGACTGTTTTTAATAAGCAGAGTAAGTTTGAAAATGGGACAACAATGGGTTCATAGCTTTTTAACATTTCAAAAACTTGCATACATTGAAAATTTCCTCCGTTATAGGTCTAACTACAATAAGTAGTCGCTATAATACAGTACACTCCCTCAAATCCGCACAGCTTGGGACCAGAGGTTGTGCGGATTTTAGAATTTTGCGGATTTCTGGTCATTGATTTGTTTACATTATTGAAACATTAATTTTATTGGTAGTTAAGCAAGGGAAATTATAATGAATGCTTACAATAAAGTGAAACATTCAAATAAGTAAAATAATAAATTAATTTATTAGTTTAAAAGTAAGTAATTAATAACAATTTAGAAAAATATTAAATTATTACGAATGAAATCGATTAAATTCGATTCCAAAAGTTCTATGCTGCCATCTAGTGATAGCAAGGAGAACAGTGTTAATGCTATTATCAGTATATATAGCTTATTACACTCACTGTAACTTTTTTCATTGTTATCACGGAGTAAAAGAGACCTCTTTTACTCCGTGATAGTTATTTGGAGTCTTGAATGCTTTTCTTATACTGCTTTGTACGTTTAGAAATCAATTTGTCTATAATTTTAAAAAAAAATTCCGCGAACAATAATTTTAAAATAGCGTTCCGGTTCGCGGATTTTTCCATTTCGAAGCCTTGAAGTTTTGATATAGATATGCTAATTTATATCAAAATCAAAAGTAATGTAAATTTATTTAGTAATAAACAAGCTGTAATAGCCAAAAGAAAATGATTAACAAAAAATTTAGTAAAAAAAACACTGCGGTAGTCGCTGATTTCGGCGCCATCTTGAATTTTCTTCCTGCAACTTAACTGTAAATTTCATTGTTTACATATGAAAAAATACGCGGATTTTAGGCGTTCGCGGATTTTAGGGTCGCGGATTTAAGGGAGTCTACTGTACTATAATTATAAAAAAAAAAATGTCACTTTTTCGGGACAAATTGGTTGCCATTTATAGTTCAGCCTTTAAAGGGTTTAATGTATGAATAAAAAACTGTTATGATTAAAAAGAAATTATTAGGCCTTATTTTGTTTTGTTTTTTTAAATGTTGTATTCAGTGATGGGAAATTTCAATAAATTGATGTTTTTGATTTGTTAAAAATCTATTAGTCCATTGCTGTCCCACTTTCATATTTACTGTACCGGTTAAAAACAGTCTGAACCCTTTTTTAAATTTTTTTGAAAATTTTCGAAAGTGTACTTTTTGAATTATTCAAATTTAAAATTTTGAATTTGATTTTCAAAATATTTTTTCCCACTTAACCTCTATGTTGTTACATATCATTTGAAAAGTCATGAAAAGTGTTTTAAAATGACACCTTTTTCAGCTCTGTATCTTAATTAGAGAAGCTGCAACTTGAATTTTAAAATGTCCTGTATGTGCATTTTTGACCAAATTTTGGCAACTTTTCAAGGTTGTAATTCTGGAATGGATTGATATATTTAAATAATACTTGGTATTTTTCTTAGTCTACATGAAAACAAACTCCTTACCAAATTTCATCAAATTCTGAGATGGAGAGGTAAAAAAATTGTCAATTTTGTGTTGATTTGACACGGAACAACCCAATACAAAATTTCATCTTAATACAGAGATCAAGTTAAATAAAAGAATGCAAGAAACAATAAAGCTGACACTATCGCAGAATTAAATTTTACTCTAAATACTGTTAATTTAAAAAAATGTGCTGCACTTTATGATTCTTTATGGACTTGGGGGGGGGGGGGTGGAGGCCATTGTTGCAGAGGAAAACCAGAATAGGCAAATGATTAGAAATTTATGCCTAAATATCTTTAAAGAAATGGTTAGCGAGCCATTGTCATACTAGTAAATGAACAAAGTTTTAATGATTAGTTTTGAAGACATTCAATATTAAAAACCTAGCTAATTTTGGGTATCATCTAAAAGTGAAATTAGTTGCATTATAATTCAGATTACAAACACATTTTATTAATTACTTTAACACTGAATATTATTAGTATTAGAAAAATGCTAAATAAACTGCTTAAACATTATAACAAGTAGCTGAATAGTGAACAAATATTAATAGTTATTACAAATTCAACCATTTCTTTTTCAATGACTATGTAAGTTCCTGCTATAGTAACAGCTTAAAACATTTTTCCATACATTTTAATAAATTGCAATTTTACTTGTTTAAAACAAAGTTCATAACTGAAGTTTTTTACGTTTCTTTTTTAAAAAGCAATAAATAAAACAAAAACCAAACCCTATTGAATGTTAGTCCTTAACTCATTTGCAATGATGCACACATACAGAAATGCACTTCTGATGACACACCGCAAAAATTTAATTTTATCTTCTCAGGGTGTCTATTCCAGCTGAGCTACAAATTTCTTTGACTTTTTCAGGTTTTCCATACCAAAAAAGAAAAAATTCCAGGTTCCAGGTACCGAGATTTAGTGATGTTACACACAAAAAGTCTAAAAGGTTGTGGAATTTGAGAAGAGAACTTTCACAATTGATTCTGAAGCACAAACTATTGAATTTTTAAGATTTTTTTTGTAAAATGTACAAATTGTCGAATACCAAGATATTTACTTCATGGTTAATGATTGCTTGACATCTCTATATTTCTTACATTTTGCAGCAGGGTTGGTAAAAAACCTGTTAAAAAAAAAAAAACTGGGTTTTTTTGATTTAAACCGGGTTTAAAAAAAAATATTTTTTTTCCTATTACATACACATGCATATTTATTGATAAAAATAAACATTGTTGGATATATAAGTAATACAACTTCATTTAAAAATAATTTAAATTAAATAATTACAATCAATTATGTAGAAAATTGAAATCATTTAGAATTTAAACATTTATAGTAAAAGTCTTGTGTTCCATCCTTTAGTCTTATGTTCCATGAATAAAATGTTCTACATAGTGAAACACTGATACCTCGAAAATCTTAATAAACAATCTTTTGATTACTAATACTATAAATAAATATATGGTGTAGTTTCATAAATATAATATGCTTTTCTATGGCTATTCAAAGTAATTTCTTTGAACTATTTGCCATCTGAGATATCTGATTTTTCTGTTAGAACACTACCTGAATGATTATCTTTTATTGAAAGTAAAGCTTTTTATAAAGAATTCCCGGAATGATTTGAATTTAGCAGTAGAGTCTTTACACGTTTCAAGAAGTATTGTGTATTGACATTTGACACTTCTGAGAAACTGCCAGTTAAAAAAAAAAAAAAAAAAAAAAAAAAAAAAAAAAAAAAAAAAAAAGGCAACAGTTAATAAACATAAATACCTTTTTACCAGATTTTTAGACTACTGAAAACATTGATCTTAAAATCGAAAGTATATTTATAAAAGTTGTCATCCACTAACACATTTAAACAGCCATCAGACTTAATACTCAGGCTTTTTTTTCTAAGCTATGTTATAATACATATTACTTTTTAAATGTCTAAACTAAAAATTAATAATATATCTTTTTAGGCATTTTTATGAGACTTTTTTTCTATTATGTCTCAAGCGAACCTTATCTCGATTTCCCCCCATTTTTTTGTCAGATCTAAATAGTGGATTGGATTATGCAATAGATGATTTAAATATATGTTATTGCATATTTTAGTTAAAAGTAAACATGTGCTTCGCTAGCACACAATTTTTCAATGTTTTTTTATTTGACTTCATATCTTGAGTTTCTTTTTTATTCTAAGGTTGTTCTCAAATCCGAAAAGGCAACTTTCTGAATAAATCTGCTTATTAAAAATATTTTATTTATTTTGTTTACTGAAAGTGAACATTATTAAGTAACAGAATTTTAACTTTTAACAAAATAATTCTATAGCTGAGTATTTTTTTTTATATATATATGTTCATATATTAAAGACTAGTGAATATTTTGCAATCATTAGTGTACTCAAAAAAATGGTTGCTGGCCTGAAAAAAAAAACATGGAAAGCACAGTTCTATTACATAGTTACTGAACAACAGCATCTGCTAGTTTAATGCATTTCCGAACAAAAATAAATTAAAACTTATGCAATAAATTAAAATAAATAAAACTTGCAAAGAACCAGCAGATGTTACCTTATAACACTTATTATACAGATACAGATATACTACATAAAAAAAAAGAAAGTTTGTTTTAATTTTTATGGGAAAAAAAAAGTATATAGACAAAGTCAAACACAGTATTGAATAATTAACATTAATCATGAGTAAAACAGAAAAATAGCTTAAAATATGAATTTCCACAATGTTATTGAAGCTAAAATATTTTTTGCAAATGAAATATGTATAATAAAACTGATTAAATAAAAATTATTAGGTAATGTGTAAAATTGAATGCTAACTTAAAATATATTCTTCATTGGTGAAAAAAAAATCTTTAAAATTTAAAAAATACATATTTAAATTTATAAAGAAATATTTGAAGTAAAAAGTAATGAATAAGAATGAGTATAAAAACTAAACCTGTGACTTTATGATCCATTAAGGAGGGTCTACAGTGCCCATCCCTATTTACTTGACCCTGGGGCCCAAAGGGCTATACAGCATATGTCCCGGTCAAGTCGACAGACTAATATGCAAAAACTTCAGTGTTTAGTTCCAAATAGCTTAGTACTCATTTTATCGGCTGCAAAGGAATGAAAATGCCAAGTTACCTTTGCATGCTGGGAGTCGAACATTCGACCAGTAGCGTGCTGACTAATATGCTATTAGGTTTAATAATGGGTATAACTCAATAAAAATGTAAATATACTTAAAAAAAATTTTGTTGATGCTAAAAATGTTTTTAAAATTGCAACTTTATACATATACAGGGACACGGAGCTGGAGCTGGAGCTGGAGCCCGGAGCCGGCGAGCTCCGGAGCTGTGTTTTTCCTGGAGCTGGAGCTCTAAATTTTCCCCAGCTCCAGGGCTCCTTTAGTTTTTAATATTCTTTTAAATCTTTTTTTTTTCAGTCTTTTAAATTTCTAGGCTTAAAATATTTTAATTACATCATTATTCAGTATTTTAATTATATCATTTTTTAGGTTTTTATTATTATTATTATTAGGGAAGGAAAACTTCTCAAAAAATGGCAACACTACTTTACACTAGATTAATATTAACACAATTATTCTAATTGGTAAACAAATCATATTAGATGTAAAATTCCAACTGGGCGAAAAATGTCCGGACCAGGATTCGAACCCGGGACCTCCCTGGCTGAAGCCGCCAGTGCTCTGCCATCTGAGCTATCCCGGACGATTCTGGTCGAACTTTTTCACCCAGCTAACCTTGATGATTTCAGCATCTGGTCTGAAACCTGGTTCAGCTCAACAGAATAAATCTCAGGTTATGGAACTCCAGAAAAATCGCTGGATACGAAATTACACTAGATTAATATTAACACAATTATTCTAATTGGTAAACAAATCATATTAGATGTAAAATTCCAACTGGGCGAAAAATGTCCGGACCAGGATTCGAACCCGGGACCTCCCTGGCTGAAGCCGCCAGTGCTCTGCCATCTGAGCTATCCCGGACGATTCTGGTCGAACTTTTTCACCCAGCTAACCTTGATGATTTCAGCATCTGGTCTGAAACCTGGTTCAGCTCAACAGAATAAATCTCAGGTTATGGAACTCCAGAAAAATCGCTGGATACGAAATTACACTAGATTAATATTAACACAATTATTCTAATTGGTAAACAAATCATATTAGATGTAAAATTCCAACTGGGCGAAAACCCATAACCTGAGATTTATTCTGTTGAGCTGAACCAGGTTTCAGACCAGATGCTGAAATCATCAAGGTTAGCTGGGTGAAAAAGTTCGACCAGAATCGTCCGGGATAGCTCAGATGGCAGAGCACTGGCGGCTTCAGCCAGGGAGGTCCCGGGTTCGAATCCTGGTCCGGACATTTTTCGCCCAGTTGGAATTTTACATCTAATATGATTTGTTTACCAATTAGAATAATTGTGTTAATATTAATCTAGTGTAATTTCGTATCCAGCGATTTTTCTGGAGTTCCATAACCTGAGATTTATTCTGTTGAGCTGAACCAGGTTTCAGACCAGATGCTGAAATCATCAAGGTTAGCTGGGTGAAAAAGTTCGACCAGAATCGTCCGGGATAGCTCAGATGGCAGAGCACTGGCGGCTTCAGCCAGGGAGGTCCCGGGTTCGAATCCTGGTCCGGACATTTTTCGCCCAGTTGGAATTTTACATCTAATATGATTTGTTTACCAATTAGAATAATTGTGTTAATATTAATCTAGTGTAATTTCGTATCCAGCGATTTTTCTGGAGTTCCATAACCTGAGATTTATTCTGTTGAGCTGAACCAGGTTTCAGACCAGATGCTGAAATCATCAAGGTTAGCTGGGTGAAAAAGTTCGACCAGAATCGTCCGGGATAGCTCAGATGGCAGAGCACTGGCGGCTTCAGCCAGGGTTGTCCCGGGTTCGAATCCTGGTCCGGACATTTTTCGCCCAGTTGGAATTTTACATCTAACACTACTTTACTTCTACTTTCTACTTGAACTAAGTGACAACACTATTTGAAAACAAATATGGCCACCTGTTGTTTATATGTGTAGTCGTACAATTTTGGCTATTTGAAAAGTGTAGAAGAAATTTAAGATTTTTGTGTTTAAAATTCTACCAAACTTTCTATTTTAAAAGCAAAAGCTAAAAGGTGTCATATTTTCTGAACAAGCATTTCAAGTTTGATGAGAAGAAAAATGCATTTTGTCAGATCTTTAATGAAGATAGAAAGTATTTGTGAGCAAAAAAATAAACGTGTAAATTAAAATCTGCAACTTAAAAGTGCGAAATCAGAGCCGAGTTGGAGCCGGAGCCGGAGCTGGAGCCGGAGCTGGAGCCACGGTATTTTCTCTAGGAGCGGAGCTGGAGCTGGAGCATCAAAAATTGTTCGGCTCCGGGTCACTGTACATATATATATATACATTATATAATAAAACATTTGAAATAAATGAATTATAAGTGATAAAACCGACTAATAATAATAATTCTACATATGCACTTTATTGCATGTCACAGCTTTTAGGACTCTTAAAAATATTTTTGGGTTTGGTAAATTCCAAAACAATTCTCTGTACAAAGACCCAGAATTGATTTCAGAACTTTTTGTTTACTGCCCAACAATAATTATTCTTATCAACAAATTGCATCTGTATGTATGTAATTTCTGGCCTATAATCTGTGGATCAAACAATTATGTTTCTTTCCTGAAATCCCCAGTAGCAGAATTTTCGATGTCTGTCAGCAGCAAACTAAAATTTATATGCGACCAAACAATGGTGAACCAAGCTACTACCATAAATACTTACAGTAAACCATAATATAAGCAAAAGTTGCATTTTACAAAGAAAATGCACTAAGAAACACAACTATAAAAACAAAGTAAATTTTTAGTGAACTTTTTAAACCCAATATTTATTTTTAAGCTGGTAGATTAATCTGCAAGGTCTAAAATAATCTGCAGCACTGCTGCCGTGCTGCACAGTTTCTGCTACGGGGATGAAATCTTATTTTCATAAAATGTAACTTATAACTCCAATTATTAAATAAAATTTATGGGTCGAAACATGATTGTTTGATCTGCGGATTACAGCTCAGAAATTATGTAATAAGAAATGATATAAAAAAAAAAACAGTTATTAAGTAAACTGAAGAGAACACTACTAGTGTTGACTCTAAGCCAATTTGACAAGGTACAACAGCTGGCAGCCTTTTTTTGCTATTTTAAGCACCCGAAGACCCCTTTCAAAACTATGCACCCAATGGTCTGTACCTATTACTCTTTTTAACATATCCTTTTGGTTAATTTCCTCTCAAAATACATCATCGTCAGTAAAAAAAAAAAAAAAAAAAAAAAAAAAAAAAAAAAAAAATGTGAATTTTGTCAGTTGGCCAAGGTGAAATTTGCTATTGGTTGTGGAAGGAAAAAAAAAAGTTAAAATCCACCAATCGATTAAAAAAAAAAAATTCAATCAGTAAGAGCAAAAGGTAATTAAAAAAAAAGGGGGGGGGGGGAGACTCATATAGCAGTTGCATTAAAAAAAAAAGTTTCACCAATAAGCCGCAGGGACAAATCCTGAAACTATGTTGTGAAATTTTCCAGTCGTTTGAGAAAATATCACAAAATTACATGATAAGAGGGAATTCTAAGCAGATCAATTCAAAATATGTTTTTGAACAGGACAGGATTCCCCCCCCCCTTTCTCTTATTAAACTAGGGGGCTCTGCCCCCAAAGAGCTACACACGCCAACCCCCCGTTTAAACACCCCAGATTCTAAAAGGACTCTAATTTGATCGTCTTTAAAAAAATTGAATTACAATTTAAGAAAACAGTGACAATCTTTCTGTGAACGGGTTTCCATTTGTTTTCCATTGATTGCAGATTTTTAAGACCAAATCAACTGCTGTTAAGAGATACAATGGCTGTTTTTGTCTGATTAAAAAAAATTAGTTAAAAATTTGAAAATAAGCTAATGTAATATAATATGACTTTTAACGCATAATAATGATTTTAAAATTTTCTTTCTCATTTAAAATTCAAGTGTAAATGTATTCTTATGACGCAATTTTCAATATTTTCCTGCTTTTAACACGTAATCATTTAATCCTATTAATATTCACGTGAAAATACTTTTTTTTATTACAAAGGAAATATTATCTGCACTGTCTTAGAATTTACAACAATACTTGAAAAGATTATTTCAAAATTTGAAATAAATGACTCATGCAAATATATTTAATTTAAACTGTTTTGCATTAATATTTGGCCATTTTAAACATGACATAATTTCCTCCATTTATGACTTTTAACGCATAATAATGAATTTTTTATTTTAACATTTTCTTTCTCTTTTAAAATCCAAGTGTAAATATAGTTCAATGATATAATTTTGAATATTTTCTTACATTTAACACGTAATTATTAATTCTAATTTGAAAGTTTTTTCTGTTTATAATAGCCATGTGTAAATAAATTTTTAATTTGAAGGAAACATTCTTTCCATGGTTTTTAAAATTGCCAACAATTTAAAATAACACTCGTTACTAAAATATGTAGAAAATTATTCTCAAAATGCTGAAAAATTGAATTAAAAATGGAAATAAAACCTCAAAAAATGAATCAAATTAAAAAAAAATTAGCAGTCTGCACATTGGGAACTTCTAATGTATAAAATGATCCAAAAATGATTCAATTTCTTATGTATGGTTTTTGCTCCTATACATTTTTTTTTAATGGAATGATTTTGACCAAATACAACATTAAATATTTCTTAAAATAATTCTTCGGTTTGAAAACTGTCTGCATCAGCGTGTTTATGAAATATTTCTTTATAATACGACCCCGGGCGCAGAATCGGCGCAACGCTGTAACGCACGTCGCAGACTCCTGAGAAGCTCTGCAAACTATTTTTCAACTGTTAAAATTTAGAAGAAAAAAAAGTTTGTTAAAAATTATTTGCCATGTGCCATAATAATACGATCCACGCCACATACTATTGACGAAGCTCCGATTTCCTTTAAATATAAATAATAATTCACAGAGAAAACTAGACATGCGATCATGAAACGCCCATTATTAAATGAGTCAATCCTCGCAGGGGATTGACTCGCTCTATAGAAATATATTTGATCGCCCTATAGATTTTTAAAAAATCGGTCATTAGTCTGAAAATTCGGACGTAAATATCACGAATTTCGACAAATGTTCGCCGAAAAAACATTTTCGTCAATCGTTTGCAGTTAAAATAGCCAATTTTGTCAAAGGAGCATGAAGAAAACGTGAATTTCGTCAAAAGATTGCGAAGAAAAAACGAAATTTTGTCATAAGATCAAGAAGGAAACATTTCGTCAAAAGGCTGAGGAAAAATAGGAACTTTCGTCGAAGGCTGGCAGAAAATTATGGCTTATGTCAAATGATCGCTGAAAAAACATGAACTTCGTCAAAGGGCTACGAAAAAATAGCAACTTTCATCACAGGACTGCAGAAAAACTCAAATTTCATCAAAGGATCGCCGAAAAAACACTAATTTCGTCAAAGGATCATGGAAAGAACGCGGATCTTATCAAAGGATCGCTAAAAAATGAGATTTTCGTCAAAAGATCGTGGAAAATAGGCGAATTTGTCAAAAGATGGTGAAAATTTTGTCATAAAATCAAAATAAATCCCATTTCGTCAAAGGGCTTCGAAAAAATAGCAACTTTCCACAAAGGATGGTGAGAAAACGCGAGTTTCGTTAAATGATCGGGAAAAGACGTTAATTTTGACAAATGATCGCGGAAAAAGCGCGAATTCTGTCAAAGGATTGCGGAAAAATGCGAATTTCGTCACGAGATCGCGGAAGAAAGGCGAATTTTGTCGAAAAATTCGCGGGAAAAAGGTCATTTCGTGCAAAGATCGCTAAAGAACGAAATCGTGAAAAAAAACCTATATCGTCAAAAGATCGCATAGAAAACGCAAATTTTTTTTCAAAGGATCGGCGGAAAAAAGACTAATTTCTTCAAAAGATTGCGATAAAAAACACGAGCATCGTCGAAAGATCGCGAATAAAAGCGAACATCATCGACAGATCGCCAAAAAACGCGATCATCATCTAAAGATCACCAATAAAAGCGAACATCGTCGAAAGATTGGCAAAAAAAAAAAAAATGCGAACATCATCGAAAGATTGTGGTAAAACACGAACATCTTCGATAGATCGCGAAAAAAGTGATCATCTTCGATAGATCGCGAAAAAACGCGAACATCTTCGATAGATCACGAAAAAACGTGAACATCTTCGATAGATTGCGAAAAACAGCGAACATCGTCGAAAGATCATGAAAAGATGCGAACATTATCGAAAGATCGCGAAAAAAAAAAACGTGAACATCGTTGAAAGATCGCGAAATAACGCGAACAACGTAGAAAAATCGCGAACATCGTCGAAAGAGCGTGAAAAAACGCACATTTCGTCAAAATATCGAGGGAAAAAAGGTGAATTCCGTCAAAGAATCGCGGAAAAATTTGCTGCAACATTGATGTTTTCACGAGATGTTTTTACAGCTGACTGGCAGGTTAAATATTAGTTAGCCATGTTTTGAGTGAAAGCATGTTAAATTTTGAATTGTACAACTAGCTAAGATTGCTAAATAAAACATTGCATTAGAATTACTTATAGTATTTGCATGAATTACTCAAATTTGATTTTCTAAGAATTTCAATTTGCTCCAATAACAGCTTTTATTGCTAAAAAATTAAATTTTTGCTGCTACAAAAATGGATTTTACTGCTACAAAATATAGATTTTTTGCAGCTTCAAAGTGGCTTTAGTGCACTTTCATCTCTGTATTATCACATCTATATATAATTTTTGATATTATCAAATTGTATCAATCTTTTCAAAAGTTTTAGAAATTGGTGTTCATATGTTATTTTTACTGTTATTCTGTTTACTAACTTCACAGAAATTTTGACAAATTTTATGAAGATTTTTCAGATAGCGATGTTAAAAATTTTGAGTACAAAAGTAAATTATTTTAAAAAATACTTTCCTTTTATGTTAATCACAAATACTTGGGGGGAGGGGGGAGGGGGTGAGTGCATGAGGGATTGGAAATAGGGCATTTGTCCTTAAGTTCTGCAGACTGTTTTTAAAGTTTCTACTTGTGTTGCAGACTGCAGAAAAAAATTCTGCTGCTGGGAATACGACCGATTTCCATATTTTTGCATGCAGCATTTTTCTTAATATTAACGAAAAAAGACCCCTGGTCACAAAAAATAGCAGTGGTGACAGTGTTAGTTACTTTCTAGTAATAGAGATATTCCTGCATTGCTGCCCTTTTATTCTAGAGCTAACACTAATTACTGCACATACACACAAGAGGAAAATTCCCTAATAGTATCAGAACATCATCTTGTGAAAGATTTTAAGAAATACTTGGTAAAATTGGGAATCACAGGTAAAAAGCGGTAATATTATATATCAAACATGCAATTTAGCTTTTTTCCCCCCTTTCATATTTTTAGGGTTTCGTTCATCTCACGAAACCCTATTCGTCTCGCTCCTCTGTCTGTCTGTCTGTCCGTCACAGAGCCCGTTCTCAGAAACTATAGATATTGGAGACATGAAATTTTGGGTACTTATAGCTGAACACCTCACATCATACGACAAATCATAAAATTTTGAAAAAGTCATACATTTAACCCTTTGGGCTCCCGCATGTGTATTTTAAACAATTCTTTCTAAGTGAGCTCCTAATTATGTTGGAGACATGAAATTTGGGTACTTATAGCTGAACACCTCACATCAAACGACAAATCATAAAATTTTGAAAAAGTCGTACATTTAACCCTTTGGGCTCCCACATGTGTAATTTAAACAATTCTTTCTAAGTGAACCCTAATTAGCTTGGAGGAGTGAAATTTTGCATACTTATAGCTGAATACCTCACAAAAAAATATTGTAACATACATAAACATAGCTTTGTGTTTTGACAATGAAACTGAACTCGTTACTATAACAATAATAAATATTCCACCTACATTTTAGTATTTTAATATATTTATCCTTATTTAAAGCAACTTTAAAGTAATTTATAATTTAAGGAAAGAAAAATGAAAGTTTGAGAGGAACTTTGGAAAAGAGTGTAAAGAATAAGTATTCTAACTGTATAAGTGTAAAAAATGGTCAAAAAGTGTACATTTAAATTCAGCAAACATGGTAAAGAGTTCCAAAGTTCACCAATAGCCAGGCGTGTGGAATTTCTAGTAAATCTTACCAGCCAGCAAGATGCAACATACAGTTGAAAATTGTTATGTCAAAATTTATGCGGCTGCAAAAATAATTACTGTTACTACAATGCATTTCTATTTTTCTATAAAATTAAGAAATATATGTAACAGAGGAAAGTTTAATATGGGATAAAACTTAGTATCATGTTTACATCGCAGTAATTTGGAAAGTTGCAAAATATAGTTAACTAGTAAAAAAAAAAAAAAAAAAGTTTGTGGCATATCTCTATAGGTTGCAGTTTTCAAAGACTAACTAAAAATTCACTCATCCTGTCAGAAAATTCATTTACTGATCATTATGCGCCAGTGGCAACTAAAATGATGAATTTCTCCACCCTTGTTCGCCTACGAGGAACAGATGTGTTATTATCCCACCGTCCGCCATCTTGGATTTTTTTTTGGCGAGAAAACCCCTTTTCCGCCAAGTAGTAAATGTCGCCAAGCACCCGTTTCTACGCATGTTTGGCTCAACGAAAATAAAATGTAAATAATAAACAAAATTCGCTAAACTGGCAAATCAGTAATCCTTGTATGAGCGCTTCGCGCACATTTAACGGAAAAAAACATCGCCGAATTCAGCATTTCTCGCTAATATAGCATTCTCAAAATTCAGCAGTTCTCGTCTTGTAGCAATCTCAAAATGTAAAAAACTCTTAAAACAGCAAAATATACCTAAAAAACGAGACTCGCTAAAATGGCAATCAGCAATAGTTTTATGAGCGCTTCGCGCTCATTTTCCGAAAAAAAAAACATCGCCGAATTCAGCATTTTTCGCGATATAGAATTCTCAAAATTCATTAATTCTCGTTTTGTAGCAATCTCAAAATGTAAAAAACTCTTAAAGCAACAAAATATACATAAAATTATCAACATACCTTAACAGACATCTGCTTTCTTGAAACCTACAGCACAAAATATAACACCGCCGTCATTTTCCAAAATAGGCTTAATACGCATTGACACGCTATAAACAAATCCCCCTTTCATGTCAAAATTTCCTCATATTTCTTAATTACTTCAGCAAGAGCGTTTAAACGGACTACAGAAACTATAGTCAATGAAATACATCCAATAAATTTAACATAAAAATAAAAAGACAGCCATAGATCACGATATCAAAGAGTATCTGGTACAAGAGTCAACCAACCGTCAGGAACGACACCCGGCAGTGAAATGAATGTTCACTCTCTCGCGTCGTAAAAAAGGGGTTGCCATAATAAGTTACTAGACGCCAAACTCCGGGGTTGCCAGAGCGATAAAAATCGCCAAATACTCAACATCGCGGAGGGTGGGATAATAACACATCTTAGCCCTGAATTGATTTAAAATCATTGCACTCCCCTAAAATTCATGAAAATAAAAGTTTGTTATGCAATTCAATTATGTTAGTAGAACATAGCAACTCGCAAGAACAAATTTTCTATTCACAAAACAAAACATTTTATAAGTAGTAAAGTAATATAAGTAATGAGGGAAGTTAACAAACTGAACATTCACTGTTAAAGAAAAAGGGGAAGATAGAAGTATTAAAATATTCTCTTTCCAAAGCCGGGTTGCCAGCTTTTAGCCAAGCCCCAGAAAGCCGGCTGGCTTTTTTTTGGTTTTGAGTTTTGACCACTTAAAAAAAGACACTACTTTTAAAAAAGGTGGTTTACAGCTAATTCATATTAAATTTGGATTTATGGATTGGCAAATTTCTTCCAAAATGGAAAAAACCAAAATTTTCTTCAAATTTCAAGCAAGTTTCTTGCAAAATGGAAGAAATAGGTTTCTTCCAAGCAGAAGAAACTGCTATTCTTGCCAAAATCGCACACCTGTCTAAAGCTTTTCAATTATTGTCTGCTTCGAGAAAAGAAATTTTGTCCAAACTATACAAAATTAAAAGTTATTTCAATTTAACTAGCATATGTTTTAAATTAGACTTCTGAAACTAGTAGTAAATAGTATCTAGATAATTTACCAACAGCAGGCAGAATGAAACTAAAAAAAGACAGTGCTTTTAATTTACATCAATTTTATTAAGGTAAGTAGTAGACTCACTTAAATCTGCAACCCTAAAAAACCCACAAATGCCTAAAATACACACATCATTGCAGATGTAAACAATGAAACTTTCAATTCAGATGTAGGGACAAAATTACACACTTTTATTTTTATATCATTCTGTACATATTTTAATATGTAATTCTAGTTAATATGACTGAACTCATGCTTTTTTATGATGGAAGTATAAATTTATTTCTGAAAAAAGAAAAAAAAATATATATATATATATCAAGATATTGCTGATATCACAAGTAATTGCAATATTTTTACCAGATATATTTATGTATTAATCAAGCTTTTTCAGTTATTAAGTCTGGCTAAACCTGAAATAAAACTTCCTTGTTATTTTGATGTGAATTAGTAGGGTACCTTTATGAGGTAAGTTTCATTCTAATAATTCAAGAAAAATGTATCTCATATATATTATGCATATTTAATTATATACTATTAATTATTTACTTGGCCTCTGCTCTTAATAATTTAATCATTTTTAAAATTATCTTAATTTATTACTTTACTTAAATATTTTCATATTTTACTATATTGTAAGCATTCATTACAATTTTGATTGCATTATTACATTCAAACTACTGCTTAAAAATGTAAACAAAGCATGACCAGAAATCTGTAAAATTCTAAAATCCACACAACCTGTGGTTTCAATCTGTGCGGATTTGAGAGAGTCTACTGTAATACACAATAATAACTGTATTTAAAAATTTCATTAAAATCCTTATTTTTCTTGCAACCTGGTGTAACAAAACAAAAGTTTTTTAGCAGTAGGATTAGGTTGCTGCAAATGGTTTCTCAACTTAGAATAGATGAATGCAAAATATGAAAAAATTCTTTCAAGTTTTACAGAACTTAACGGAGTATTTAAAATCATTTCAACATACGCACAGACATTTTTAGAAAATTAGACTTTAAAATCAGCATTGAGATATGCGTGCTAGATTCTAGCAGGGGTGCAGAATATGTCCGATCCGGCGACCTAGGATCGGGGGAAATTTTGCAGAAACATAATACAACTGATTTCGATTTTAACTACAAATTCCATAATTTCCTGAGATAGAAAAATTTCACTATAAATAAAAAGATCCGTATGGTGAAATTCACAAAATCGATCTCAGAATAATATGTACCGTATATCGGGTGATTCTGTTCCGAATTTTCCAAAAAATTAAGGCATGCAGTTCCGAAAATTTAAAAAAATCGTTCATCAATCTGAAAATTCGGACATAAAAATACTGCGAATTTTGTCAAAGAATTACGGAAAAAACGCGAATTTTGTCGTAAGATCGCAAAATAACCGCAAATTTCATCATAAGATTACAAAATAATTACAAATTTTGTCATAAGATTACAAAATAATCGCAAATTTTGTCATAAGATCGCAAAATAACAACAAATTTCGTCAAAAGATCGCGAAATAACCGCAAATTTCATCAAACGATTGCAAAACTACTGAATTTCGTCAAAAGAGCGTGAAACAACCGCGAATTTCGTCTAAAGCGGAGAAATGACCACGACTTTCGTCAAAACGTGGTGAAATAACAGCGAATTTCGTCAAAGGAACGCAAAAAAAATCCGGAAATTTCGCCAAATGTTCGCGAAATGAATGCAAATTTCGTCAAAAGATCGCGAAATGAAGGCAAATTTTGTGAAAAGATCGCGAAATGAACGCAAATTTTGTGAAAAGATTGCAAAAAACCGCACATGTCATCAATAGATCGCGAAAAAAGAACAAATTTCGCCAAACGATCACAAAACAACCGTGAATTTCGTCAAAAGAACGCAAATTTCATCAAAAGTTTGCGAAAGAACTGCAAATTTCGTCAAACGATCTCAAAACAGCTGCGAGTTTCGTCAAAAGAGCGTGAAACAACCGCGAATTTTGTCTAAAGGGGCGAAATGCCCCTCGATTTTCGTCAAAACATGGCGAAATAACAGTGAATTTCGTCAAAGGAACGCGAAAAAAACCCAGAAATTTCATCAGATGTTCGCAAAATGAATGCAAATTTCGTCAAAAAATCACGAAAAAACGCACATTTGGTCAAAAGATCGCGAAATAAGAGCAAATTTCATCAAACGATCACGAAACAACCGCGAATTTCGTCAAAGAGCGTGAAATGAACGTAAATTTCATCAAAGATCGTGAAACAACCGCATATTTCATAGAAGGGCAAAATAACCGCATAACTCGCTAAAAGGAAGGCGAAATAAACGAACATTTTGGTAAAAGATCACGAAACAATCACAAATTTCGTCAAACGATCCAAAAAACTGCGAATTTGTCAAAAGATCGCAAAAAAACCGCAAATTTCATCAAAAGGGACAAAATAACCACGATTTTCGTCAAAACATAGCGAAATAATCATGAATTTCATCAAAATAACGTGAAAAACACTCGCATATTTCGTCAAAAGATCGCGAAAAAAACCGAAATTTCGTCAAACGATCGCAAAACAACCACGAATTTAAGCGAAAAAAGCGCTAATTTCGTCAGAAGATCGCAAATTTCATCAAACGGCCACGAAAAAAAAAAAAAAACATAGTTAGTGCTGGGAGTGGATCCCCCCCCCCCATTTTCCCCCACTGTGCTGTAACCTTTCAGAAAATTTGCTGTGAATTTCAGAATTTTTGCTTTTCACTCAGAACCACCCCTGTTATATATATTCGCGCATAAGTTGAGAAATATTGGAACTTACGATAATACAGCATTTACCTCCTACAACATACCGTAAAATTTTGGGGGAATTATCATGTGGATTGGGGAAAATGTTGGGAGTAGAAACATTTTCTGCACCCCTGGATGCTAGTATAAATATGTACAAATTCATTTATTTACTGGGCTGCACGGTAAAATAATGTATAAACAAACACTTTTAAATAACACATTTTTATATGAAAAATAAAGAATTGTACAGAATTGGCATGAATGTAAGATTGTCTGCTTTTTCATTCCCTAACCTGTTGTGCAGTTTAATTTTCAACAGTTGTTCTAGGTAAATAATGTCCCACATCATTATTGAATGTATATTTAAAAATTCTAACTTCAAATGTAAAACTAGGAAATTTTATGTACAATTGTCATAAACATAATACAAAATCTGCAATTCAAATATTTTCAATTAAAAATGGTAGAAGTTTAAGATTTATTTCAATTTTATTTGAATGGAATCTAATTTTTTAGGGTGTTTTAAGCATCATATTGTATGAATTTTACTTATAATTTTTAATCTTCAATTGGCTTAACTTATTTGTTACAAAATTTAACATTAAATGTAGAACTAATTGAATGAAATATCTTAATATCTATCCCTTCTCAGGCTTAAGCAATGCAGGAAAAAAAGTTTGTGTTTGTTTTTAATTTGTTCTTCAAATTATGTTTTTGTTTAATTGTTTTTGATTGTAGAGAATTAGAATGAAATTCTTAAAAGTTGAATTTCCTGAAACTGCTTGATATATTAATTGTACTAATTAGTAATACACATAGTATGGAGGAAATGAAACTGCGCGTTTTCGTTTTTAAATACTAAACAAATTACATATAAATATAAAGCTGCTCCCATTATGTACATAATTAGTTTATCATAGAAAAATAATCTAACAAAGAATAGCTTTTAATAACTCTTTTGACTTTAATAAAATTGTCTATTTTAAAACGATCAGCTTTAGCGCATTTAAGCCTACTCATGCCGATAAGACTACTCATCGATACGTGATTGCATTGCTTTAGCTTAAATACAAATCTGTCCCGTGGAGTGATGAGAACTAATTTTAACTAACTGTAATAAACTTATTGAAATAATATATAAAAATAATCTTACCTTTTATCTTTATGATAAAGCTTATTACTTCAGAAACATGACGTAGCCGGCGAGGGACGTGAGGCAGAACGGAGCGATTCAATTCGATTCTTTCACTTGAGAAGTAAACAAGTTCATAAAATCCCTAGAAGTCCCCACAAATCAAAAGTTGCACACCTTTCTAAAAAACTATCTTTTAATATAATTGAGTTTCCAATATTTTATAACTCTAAAATTTCATATATAATTTAAAAATAATTTTAAAAGCTGAAGTTTTCAATACAAAGGCGAAAACATTTTTAAATATATCTACGAAAATCCCCGCTGGGGAAAACAATGTGTCGGAAAAGGTAAACCTCGTTTCGTTTTCCCTAGCTCTCCTAACTTTGGTCTCTGCCGGGCCGGTAAAGGCAATATTTGTTATTTTTTTAGGATTTGTTAGGATTTTTTTTTTTTAATCTACTTTTAGGGTTTTGAAAAATGTCAAATAACTTATTTTTTGAAACTGACAACTATTCACAGTCACACACACAGAGAAAAAAAAAATAATAGTTCGTTTGACTTTAATTTCTTATTATACAGAACATTTTGAAACAACCATACTTGCACATAGACAATTTTAAGGGCAATGTTTACTTTTCCCTGCCCTCCCCCCCTTCTTAAAATCCATAAGGATTTCATGGAACATTTGTCAAACCCTTTAACAATAAATAAAATCTTGTTTTTGTTTTATGCATTATAATTAGGAATTTAAGGTGTGCAGTATATATATTTTAAACATTTTGATTCACAAAACATTCTATTTTATTTATTTATTTTGTCACATTTTAGATTATAATTTTTCTTTACACAGAAAATTCTGTTTTCAGTATTGTACTTTAGACTGAAAATGTCTCAAATGATACTGAATAAAATTTTAGCAGCAGTCTTTTCAGTACAAGGTTTATTTACATTTAAAAATTTATTTTTTAGAAAAATAGTTTTAAACTAAATAAAAATGTGTAATCTATTTTACTGCTTTAAACATAAATCTCATGACGTATTTATATTTTTACTAAAACCAAGATTTAAAATAATTAAGCTTACACTGAAAGAAATGAAGAGAAAAATACATTACCTCTCTTTAATTAAATATTCGGGTTAACCTATATTAGCCCTCTACTTTCTAGACGATGACGGACCATTACAATTTTGCCGGAAACCACCCATGTACATTTTCGGGACAATTTTTGATTTTTATAAAATATTTTCAAACTAAATAAAAATATGTAATCTATTTTACTGCTTTAAATATAAATCTCACGGCATATTTACATTTTTACTAAAACCCAGATTTAAAATAATTAAACTTACTTTGAAAGAAATGAAGAGAAAAATACATTTCCTCTCTTTAATTAAACATTCGGGTTAGGTGATATTAGCCCTCGACTTTCTAGACAATGACGGTCCATTACATTTTTGCCCGAAACTGCCCCTTAAGAGTTGCCGGGCAAAGTAAATGCAACAGTTTTCTCAATGCCGAAACATTAGCGGTTCGGCAATAGCTGCCGCAACTAGCGGCGTGTCATTTACGGCACAACATTGTTTGGTTACAAATGGCCTTAACTCCTTTTGGCCGCGACATATACGCCTTTCGGCCATAAGTTGAGTGTTTGTTGGGTTTGTTTGGGCCGAATGAGGGCATATAAATCTGAGTGGTAACGCGCATCATATTTCAAAATGTTTTTACGGCATACTGCATCTCCATATATCTCTTTACTCCGTGAATAACAGTTAATTTTGTTTCACCCAAGATCATTTTATTACAACATCTTTGTTTCCGATAAATAACGTCTATTTCACCTGCTATTCGTACTTACTCAAAACATTTCACCTTGTTATATTAAGAAATACATGCGAGTATTTTTTTTTTTTTATTCTTAATTTCATTCTTAATTTCATTCCTTTTTTTTAATTGTTAATTTTTTTATTTCATTTTCCATTTTCGCGGAAAAATCTTTCATTTTAAAATTGTTTAAGAGAAAATATTATTCCGGGTTTTGATTTTCTTGGCAACAATTAAAGCCTTGGCAACAAATCATTAACAATCTTGGCAACAAATATTCTTAAATATTATGGAAAATGTCAATTTATTCTGTATGAAAATAATGAACTTTTGTATTTTTAAGCAAAATATACGAATAAAATAGATAGAAAATTGACTACATTAATTTCTGGGCTAAATTCCATCTATATGCAAAGATACAAATGCATTAATTCATCCGTTTTGACGTTGGATTTACTCAAACATTATACATACATTTATAATAATATTATTAGGATCAAATACGTTGCTCGACAACTGATGCAAGTAAAGGAAAAAAATGAAATATGTATTATGTCAAGTAAGTAAATTTATAAAACAAAATGCTTTATATTATAGGAAAACATGTATAAAGTTCCACCAAAAATTATAAACGTAATTAAAAAAAAAAAAAATGGTAAGTATATTGACAAAATTACAAACTAATTGGAATAATTTAAAACTCTTATTTGTAAATTTTAGCATTCATAATTTACCATTTAAATACATTAGTCAAATGACCCATTCTCTTTCAACAAATGGAAATTTGAAAATCGTCTGGATTTTCAAGCATTTCAGCGCAAAAGAAAATGTTCCACATTTCACTAACGAATGAACGAAATTTAACCAAAAACTATACAGCTAATTCCGGGTACCTCACCCACATGCTTACTTCATTTCAAGCTGATCGGATGTTTTTTGCGGCAGTTATCGCGGGACAGACAGACTAACAAGCAAACAAACAAACAAATAAACGGAAACCAAAAACTTTTCGGGTCTACACAGTAAGCCTTCTCTAACGTTTCGGCAATTATTTAATCATAAAGTTAAATAAGGTTCTTGAATTAGCTTTATTACTCTATTACGAATTTAATCAAAATGTTCGAAAGTATTTGATATACACATATCAGTTTTAAAGTTTCATAAATTAAATGCATTTCATTTTTAAAAGATAATTTTTTCCGCCTTTTGTAAAATTTTGGGTTCGGTGGGAACTTATAAACCTTTCCGTTTCCGCGTTACGCAGATTCTGGCTTACACAGCATGGATTAATGTTATTTGCTATGGGTTCACCGGTACTAGTAAAATTTTCCTCGTTCCACGGTTTTCCGGCTTACACAGCGTCCGCATTACACAGAATTTACTGTATATATTTTAACCACAAAAAGTATAAATATTTCTTATTCAACGACAATATAATACCAACGGAAACATACAATAACCATTTTCGATTTACCAACGAGTGCTAAAAGAGTTCTCTACCCTTAGAAACCTTCACTGAAAAAAAAATGATTACTCAAAATTGAGTAAAAAGTACTCAATTTTGAATACGTCATATACTCAAAATAGCTCCGAGCCAAATGTACTCAAAATTGAGAAACACATGTATCCTTTTTTTATTCCATGGTTGTGTTCAAATATGAATCTTTATGTACTACTCCCTGACCTACAAATTAAAATAAAAATGTACTGACATTTATTTCCCTTTTAACAATTATTAACGAGAAATGGTAAATTGATTATTTTTTAAGAAAAATAGAAAATTTATTAGCAAGATAGCCAAATCGAAAATTTTTATGAAAAAAACATTGCTTTCAAGCACTTTTCAATTATTTTAAAACACTGTGCAGAATTTAATATTTACATTAATAAACATCTTTTATGCCGCCATAAAATAAATAAACCATTGCAGGGTAAAAAATTATGGTTTTGTTTGGATTTGATAACATGTGAAGGATGAAAATTGAGAAAGGATAGGTTCATGTTTGACCCAAACATACTTACTCAATTCGATATCAGTACATCGATTTACTTATTTTGGAGGACTGCATTTTTTTCAGTGTTTAAAAGAAATATGTCTTCAAGACCTAAAACAGCATTTGAAACAAAAATTTTCTCTTGCAGTAATTGTTTTTTCCTGTACGTCTTCGAGTACATTTTATTGTGTATTTATCATTTAAACTGGAATATAGAGGTTTTTTGCATGCTATTATCTCACAAGTAAACAATTCAATATTCATCAAACATGTTTTAATGAACAACATGATAAGAAACTAGCATTAACATGGACCTTAAATTTCTTATTATTTTGGTAATCTTGTGTGTATAAATTCAATTACAAAGTGGATAATGTTTAATTTAGAATGAATCCTAAAAACCTATACTCCTGTTGCGAAAACTGATTAATTCTAAAGAATGGTGAAATATATCTTCCAAGTGTGTCGAAAATATTAAGGACAAGAAAATAATATACATCTACTAATTTAAGTTCGGTTTAGTTCATCAAATAATGGCGCATGAATAAATAATGAAGATGCATGATTAAAAAGCCTTACATTATATATTTTGTACTTAGACTAATGTATTTAAATATTCAAAAGTGAGATATTTTACTATTAATAACAATAATTTATTACAAAATATTGCATTTTTCTTATAAATTTCAACATTATTCTCCAGCAAAGGAATTAATATACGTATTTTTTCTTTATGAACTCGGTGCATATTATATACTGTTAGTATCAGAAAATTTCCTATTAATCTGAAGAAAGAGTTTAGATAAAAAAAAAAGTAAAAAAATACAAGCCAGCTTAGGTTTAACAAACTTTTATGTGAAAAATATATTTATAATTAGTAAATTCTTAATTACAGTTCGATACAGAAAATTGTTAGCGTTGTTTCAAAATATGTTAAAAATGTAGTTTTCATTCGGCTATAATGTTTTTAATTCTGAAGCAATCATAGTTGAAGAAGGGTATTTTTTTTCAGGAATAAATGCATGTGACATTTCCTGTTTTCCTGGGCAAAATCAAACCAGGCAAATGTATGGAAGGGTACATACGTAACACTAAATCGATTTTATAGACGAGAAACAAAAAAAAAGCGGATATAATAAACCAGGGATACGCTTTTTCTCTTTTTACAATTTTCCAACATAGTTGAAAAGAGTTAATGAAATTTGTTTTTCAGTCTGTCTGTCAGCCTGCCGACTCTCCGCGCTCCAACTTGCGTAAATGTACTAGAATGCTCTGAATGATATATGTTATCAAAGTTTTCTATGGATTATTTGGTATCGAAAATGAAGTATATATTTTATTGATCGTTTATTGGGAAAAGAACTAAAAAGGGTTCTTCTTCATTATGGTCTGTTGGGAAAATGGTTTGATGTGTACTTTAATAACGTTAAACTATTTTAAACATATCAAATTTGCTATATGACTCTAAGGTGCACTTTAAGTCACTTACTGCAAAATTTGGTTTGCATAAACTTTATCGATTATTTACAGGGACAAACAAAATAATTTGGTTACAGTATTGTCTATGAACAATAATTGCTAGAAAATTGTTTTCATTTATGATATTCGTTTTCAAATTTGCGCCATTATCGTTGGAGCTTCTTTAGTTCGCATGCTTATCCCTCAATTCAGTCGAACCTCTCAGGAGTACTGTGATCCGATTGTTAGACCATACGTTTTGATGACGCAAAAAACTGCAGATTGAGCCGATTTGGTTTTCGATTGCTATCTAGATGAAAGCCTTAAAAATTACACAAGAAAGGTGAGAGGATCCGGTTCAAGAGTATATGTGAAATCCATTGTTTTGTATACCTAAATTCTCCAATATGTACTAAAATAAAAATTATTATTCAGGGACATAAAAATCAAATGATTGTGAGGAGAGGATGCCCCATATCCGTTTTATCGAGCAAGTATAAGTGTAGACCGATTCTAGAATATTCTTAGATTTATTCATTTTCACAACCAGAACACACGAGTGGAATGTCTTAAAAGTGTTAAAGCTGCAGTAATTCGTGATTTATGGGCTACGATATGTCCTAACCTATTGAAAAAATATATACCGACGGAAGGGTAAACGCTTGACGAGCAGTTATTTCCGCTTCGAGGAAAAAAAGATTCACCCAATATATTCCGCCTAAACCGGCTAAATATGGGATCAAAATATTCTGGGTATGTGATAAAAATAATTATTAACCTCTTAACGGCTAATTATGCACCCGAAAAGCAGGAACAAACCGTGAAATAAATCAAGATGAATGATTTGTGAAAGACTTCGCTTCTCTGTTCAAGGATTGTAGACAAAAAATCACCATGGACAACTTTTTTACTTATTTTTCTTTGGCCAAGCATTTATTATAATGTAATTTCACAAAATGTTGGCACTTTGAAAGCAACAAACCTTCTATTCCACAAGAAATAAGACTATCTAAATCGAGCACGTTTTATCTATGGAATTTGGATTTCATGATGACATAAGTATTTGTTCGTATGATCCAAAAAGGAGCAAAGTTGTCATTCTAATGTCTACTATGCATCATGATAAAACCATCACCGGACCGAAATATAAACTCGAACTTATTCAGTTCTATAAGGAAACTGATATACCGAGCGGGTATAATGGATAAATTATTGGAGCAATATACAACACACAGGCGTACAACCACATGACCACATGCATTATTGTTCTATATTGTGGATATAGCAATACTTGCTACTTACGTTATACATACTGCAAATAAAGATATGGTTATAAATAAAACAGACAATCGCTGTTTGTTATTGTGGGAATTGGGTGAGATCTGGAGGACACAAGCAATTCAAGATCAATCGCAAAATGCACAGGATATGATACATTTTTCGACCAAATCGGGAATTTAAAGTAAACTGAAAACAATCTTTGACCATATTTGAAGCTGCCACACGTTATGAAAACAGTCCAAAAAGCTTAAGAGGAGATGAATCAAGAAGGATAAAAGCAGTTTGTGTCAGATTTGTTTGTTACAGCCTCAAAAACGGCGCAAAAATCCCTCAGAAAATCATGTAAACAATGTACAAAGCCAGTATGTGATCCCAAAATGTCGCGTAAATGAAATATTTTTTACCTCAAAAAATATGTCTATCCCTTTTTTTTCAAATTAAATTCAAGTTTTATTGATCTAAATCTAAATAATCTATCAATTTCTTTTTTTTTTCCACATAAAATTCGCATGGGTACCCGGGTTCCCTGGTCATTAATGACAAGTATAAAAATGTTTAATGCCCCGAAAAAGTAATAAAAATATTCCAAATTTTAAAGGGATTATAATAATGGACAGTGAATACTACAAATAATGGAGATCTAAATTCATTTTAGTTTCTTTTTATATTAACACCCTGAAAACCTCAGAGTAATCATATATTAGAGGGAGAATTCCCCGACACTTTCTTCAGCCAAGATACAATCACGTGACTCGGGACAAGAAGCTTCCCGGTCCGCGTGCTAATAGCATTGATTTCTACGGCGGATATTAGACACTTTCATGTTTACAATTCAAAAATATCACGGTAGCAAGTTGTTGTGTCTATGGGTGAACAGAAAGAGCAAACAAAACAACTCCTGTTACCTTCTATTGCTATGTATTTATTATTTATTTATTTTTATTAATATTTAAAGGGTCTTAAAAAGATATCATTGGAACTATGATATCATTTATTCACGTTATTACGATGAAAATACAAAATGTTTTACTTTTAATAACATAAATGTATGTAATAATAGGATTTACCATTATCTAGTGTTATCAGTTTAAATAGTAAAAGTGTAAGTTTGATTAATTTGAATTTTAAGAACATTTCTTATTACGGTGTTTGGCGATACATTTTTTTTTTTTTTTTTTTTTTTTGCCAAAGAAACTTGTTTTCGTCGCTTTAAAACATAAATACTTATGTTTATTTTCATTTTTCATTTTTTTTTTTTTAATCTTGCTTTAAATTAAATGTATGCTTTAAATAAAGTATGCTTATAAAGTACGCTTTAAATGTATTAACAGGTCTTTAAATATTACCTAAATTTAATATACTAATAAGATACGCAACTACATTTAATACACTCATAACATGCCAGTATCAAGAAATCAGTATTTTAATTATTTTACTCAAAATATTTAAAATTCAAAATTTTGCAGCATTACGAATGAAAGAAGAAAACAGTGGCTTCGTCGCGCGGGGATAGGGGGGGGGGCAGAACCCGTTCTTGTATAATAAACTTAAAATACAAGTCTGGGCATATTCTAAAGCAATTTATCTTTTTAACCAATGTAACTTAGCTTGATGCTAATCTATATTTATAAATTAATATATTAATATAGCTGATGTTAATTAACCGAAAATGAAAATTAGCACTGAAGTGCGGTATCATCTAGTTAATTAGCTTTTTTATGTATAACTACTCTGTTTTCTTTCTTTATTTATTTAAACTAAATATATCATTTAATAAAACTAGTTTGTGAATTATAATTTTATTTATTAACGAATTCTTTTGTGGAATAATTAGGATTCATTGTTATATAGATCGGAGTTTGCCAACATGTGGTCCTTGAGAAAATATCGGTGTTCCTCAGAAAATTTTGGATATTATTTGGATTTTTAATGTTAAATTAATAATTGTACTGTATGAATATTAAAACTATTAATGGTAACATGATAATACTCTAAAAAATTCCTGTATTTGTAAAAATTTAGACGTGTAGTTTTGAAAATTTAAATTATAGTGGGCATTGGTAATTATATTAATAGAGATTATTTAGTATACGCTTTTTTATTGTATTGTATAATGTTTAACACAGATAAGTATTAATTTTGACCTCTTCCAAAAATATGAATATTCATTATTGACTGCAAAAACAACGAAAATTTTGGCTTGATTTTGAACTACACATTTGTGCGAAACAAATATTTTGATGATTGGGTCACAGCAATTAAAACTCGTTACTTGTCTCAGCGTGAATTAAAAACTGCTCTCTGTGTTCATACGATGTTGTTGATTCCGTAAAAAGATATGAACTTATTAAAAAAAAAAAAAAAAAAAAAAAAAAACAATAATAAATATCACATCAAAATGCGTGATTCTTAAATAAGCTTCAATTATTTTGTAATATTGAAATTAACGTTAAGGCTCGACTGCTCTGCTCAACAAGCGCAAAATGTTTTTACGCATTTACAAATTCATTTTTTAACGGAAAGATATAAAATTGGAAAACCTGACCATGGAAGTGATTTGGAATCGAACTGTATTTTCCATTTTTTTATCCATATATTGCCTATTGAGTTAGAAGCGATTTTGATCACGTGACAAACATGTTTTTCATCCTTTATTGAGTGGATATTTTTCTTTCGCGCGGAAAAGCAGTTTAAAATGCTCACTTTGACACTATTTTTTGAAAGATCTATTGCGTTTGCAAACAACGGAAAAAACAGCGGTTGCATAGTTTCTGAACAATAACACCTGCTAATTTCATGCATTTCCGAAGAAAAATGAATTAAAACTTATGTCATAAAGTTGCCCTTTTGGATTTGAGAACAGCCTTAATAATTTTGATTCAATTAAACAAACTTTTGAAGCTTTTTGTTATGATTAATTAAGACGGTGATTATTATTAAAAAATAGTGGTATCAATCACGTAGGCAAGAAAATGACATCCCTCATTTATAATTTCATTTTATTTAACAGGTATATTTCGTTTTAATAGAATAAACATTCTGTGATAATTATTGTACAAATACATTTTTATTGTTAAAAAATTGTTATTAGTAGTCCGTGTGATTTCAAATTTTGAATTTAGTGTTTAGTGAGGTTCAGAAGTTGTCAACTGCTACTATAAATGAATTAAACATAGCCAAATAACTTTTTTTTTTTAATTCTATTTTTTCTGAAACAGAAATTTTGCATTTTGGACTTTTTCTATTTCTAACTACTTTGTGTGTATTTATGCAATTTGTATTGTAAAATAATTCCTGTATGTGTGTTATAGTTGTGTACTAAGTTATTATTTATAAACTTGGATCCATGAAGCAAAATTTGTAAATAAAATTATGTGTGTAAGTTTGAGTTATGATCATTACTGGATTATTCAGTTAAACATTTCAATTAATTGAATGTGTTGTTATAGATGTATTTTTTTGGAAAGAAAAACAATAAACATTTCATGAATTCAGCAAGTTTAAAGCTGACATTTCTTTTTCAATTAAAATGTCCTTTATGTAATATCAGCGTTTTCGAATTAAAATAATTATTAAATTCTCTAAAATTCTTTAATTTACAAAAAAAAAAAAATATATTAAAAAAAAATTGACTTGTTTGTTAACTTTGTAATTTTGTAGTAATAATAAATTCATCACCTAAACTTCACTTCCCTCGAAATTTCACCTTTAAATCCCCCCCCCCCTCCCCCTACCCTTTGGCCTTCTAACACAGAAAGTTAAACTTCTTAACTAATTTCTTTATTTTTTTCTGTCCTATTTTTTACTTTGTATTCACAATAAAAAAAAGTATCCAATGAAATTATTTATAAACAAAACCCTGTCAAAGATTGAAAACAGCTAAATTATTAATTAAATATATACATATTTATCTAATTAAAAGTTTCATAATTTCTGTTATTTATTTATTACTGATGAGCCATTCTTTGAATGATAAAGAAAACATTAGGATAAATATCCGGTGTACATTCAGATTTCTTTTACCTGATTTGTATTTCTGTCAACTCTCAAATTTCTGAATCACAGAATAAAAATACTGCACTCCTGCCAAGAGCTGCGATAAAGCGACAAAACTAGCGTTACTACTAGTAACCGTTCATTGCCAAATGCCAACTGTCACGTGGGTCATCCTCGCCCCACTTTTTACGGACGAAAGTAACGGGGTTGAGCTCTCTATAGGATATTTACTCTGAGCTGAAAACGAGATGAAAAGAGAAAAAAGGTACCCGGTCATTGACATAAGGGTTAAGTGTGATTTAAGTAGTTTTAGACATGTTTTTGCCTGATTACATTTCAGCATATTATAGGCGTGTGTATAAAATCTGCATGTAATATGTACAAAGTAACTAAGTATTCTTAAGTCTATTGGTAGATATTGCTTGAGGGGAATTTCAACTGTATTATGAGTTTTTCTACTAATCTAGATTTTAGAATAATATGTAGATGTATACAAATCAACAGATCATATACAGAACTCCACTAAGGTATTAGAGCACTTTTACAACTATGGTCGGTAATTGTTGATACATCAATGATTTTCTAAAATGTTTAAGGTATCTTCTTTACCATATTAAAAAACGAAGTTTTGTTAATGCACTCTGGAAGTGTTGGAAATTGTTTCATAAAATATAATTGATGCATGATTTTTTTTTCCTTGTTGTGAGAAATAAAGCTTGTCTACTTCTTCAAAACATGTCTGATACTGGATTTTGATTCCCCACTAATGTGTCTAAATTAACTTTGTGTGGAAAATTGTTTAAAACATGCACATTTGCCTTATAATCTTGAGCAGAATATGATAGTTGAAATATTAAAACTTCGATGATATGCTGTCTTACTTCTTAACCTCTCGCAAACAGAGCCCTTTGCTTAATTTGTAACCTTTTATAACGGTTTTTCAAAACAGAAAATTTTCTGAAATTGAATCGAGGAAATTCTCTGATTAAGTAAAGCAAACTTTACAATAAAAAAGTATCTGATGGGAATAATAAAGGATTCTGAGGATGTTGAGTGATACGCATACCGGTCGCGCGTACACTCTAAAATTGGGAGGAGTGAAAAGCCCACTCTTTGAACGAGTGACAGGCATTTTCACTCTTTTTTGGAGTGAATTTTGTAAAAATACACTCCTTAAAGAGTGGCATTTTCCACTCTCTAGAAAGGAGTGCAATATCTCACTCCGTTATCGAGAGTGAAACAGTCACTCCCGAAAGAGTGGCTTACATATGCATTGCTTATTAACCAATCAGGAACAGCAAGGCGACAGCGCCCTCATAAGATAAGAAAAATGATCACTTTTTCGTCCGCCATTTTACGATTAACAGATTAGGATATCATTAAACTTATTCTTAATGGAATACATAAAACAAAGGTAAGTCTTATTTAATTTTAACCATTTATTCGTGTAGATATGTTAGATGAGCCAAATAGTTGTATTTTGTATAAAAAAGATTGATCGAGGATTCTATTCCTAGAAAATTGATTTCCTAGAAAAGAGATTGTCTATTATGTTTCTTCATGTAGCGGTTTGAAATATAATTGTTTTAACAATTGAAAAGCACACAAATGGTTAGCAAAAGATAATGAAAATTTCATTAATTCGGCCAATGTGAATTTTTAAAAAATGGGTGTAAATATAGTAAAATCTGTCTAAGGCGGACTCTGTGTAAGCCGGAAATCTGTCTACTGTGGAAATATTTTGAAGTCCCGGCGAATCCATACAAAATAACAGTAATACGTGCTCCATAAGCCGGAATCTGAATAACGCGGATACGGAAAGGATTTTACGGTCCCGCGGTAAACAAATTATTCCATAAGACGGAAAAAAAGAATTTTTTAAAAATAAAGAACATTCAGTAAACGAAAATTTAAAACTGATTAATAGATCAAATACATATAAATAAATACATATAAAATACAAATATTAATAAAAACAGATTTTTGCTCATTCATTTTTTTACAGCGAAAGAATTTTTATGAAATTTTGCATTTTTGCGGATTTAATAAAAAGCAAAAGAAACTATGCAGTCTCCATTTGTTTAGCCGACAACATTTTCTTTTTATTTACAATTTTTAACACAGATTTCTGTTTTTTTTTTTTTTTTTTTTTTTTTTTTTTTTTTTTTTTTTTTTTTTTTTTTTTACAGTGTTACATTTAAAATATGAGTTTTTATTTTATTTTTTAATTACCCTTATAATAAAAATTAAAAAAAAAATACAGACGTATATTCTAACTGTAAATACAAGACTACGAGATTTCAAAAAAATAATACATTTAAAATTTAAAAAACAAAGTTTTAAAAACCATATTTTTTTTCAAATTATTAGGATAGTTGAAAAAAATAATTTAGAATAGTATAGTTTAATTTTATATACCGTATTTTAATCCATTTCGCTGAGAAAAATGGGAGTTTAGTCGTGTGAAAAACTGTAAACAATCTATCTATATTATAAAGGACAAACATATCTGTGCGTAACGCATACGTCATTCTGCGAATGGCAACACTTTGAAATTTGAAATGAAATTTCGGTTTTGCAATTTTCGTTACTGCAAATTTTTAAACTTCTAAACATCCTACATTTTAAATGCTTACACCGTCGTATGCAGAAGAAAATGCACTTTTAAATGCAATTTGTTTGAAAGCTGTACCTCAATTTATTTTTGAGATATTAATTATTTTTATAGTTTTTTATACCAATTTTCTAATCGTGGCAACTGAAGTACTTCATTTCTATTAAAAGTTGTTTAGTTATCTTTATTGATATTATTCTTACTGATGCCATTTTCTCATTACAATTAAAAATATCTTTTTTAAAATTTTGAACAGAAAATGACGTTACGCTTTAAAAAAGATACAATTTCCCTGATGATGCTGTTATATTTCACTATTTTTTCATTTCGCTGATATTGAGTTTGAGACAATGGGCAATATTTCAGCGACTGAAAAGGACGTCATAGTTAAAATAAAACGGTAATTTTATTTGATAAAACGAGATATTCCCCCTTGAATACGTCTAAAAGATATAAATTTCTGGAATTTTTACGCGCAGGTACAGAGATTATACTAAGACCTCACATCACGAGTGGGAATTTTAACATGGAAAGTTGTAACAGTTGACAAACGCGACTTCGAGCTTGAAAATATCTTTATTAATCGCGAAATATTGCGGGTTAAAATGTTTCTAAATGGTTAATATGGATGTGAAACGTGGAAAATGACTTGATTCGGTTTAGATTTAAAGGGGGGGTGTGTGTGTGGGGGGGGGGGGGAATTCTATGATTATGTCAAGGTGAAATTATTTTTGCTGATTTTTCATTCCGTAATACCAAGCATCAATTGATAACTTAATCAAAATTACTTATCTTGATTATATGTTACTGATTACGTATATGAATAAAATTTAATTTTTCAATAATTTTAACAGTTGAAGTTTATTAAAAAAGTATTTTGTTAATCTTAGGTTAAAATATGTCTTTGGAGAGTTAAACTAACAAGTGTAAGATGGATTTTTTATTGTAATTATTGTTGGCGATGTATTATAAATTTCATGCATCAGTTCCTTTGTAAACATTTTATTTCGTCGAAATTCGACGGGCTCCGCCTCGTATATATAAAAGCCGTTCTCTGTGTGTATGTCCTTTATACAAATCTTTAATTTTTGACCGATTTGCACGAAACTCGATGTACATACGTTTTAGAACGTGAAAAAGATCCCTGTCTACTTTAAAATATTATCAGACCATTATTTATCCCTTTTTTCTACCATCTACCATAATTTTACATTATAGAAATATCTCTTTTTAAATCTTTTTTTAATTCAAACGTTTCTTTCCAGTTGCCAAACCCTAAAAAATGACACAATAACGTGAAAAAAAAATAAGGATAACGCGTGTATTTTGTTTCTATTTGCCAATAAAAATTCAGATTTTCTTGATATATTTTTGCCTGTTTGATACTGACGTCATTCTATACAAAAAAATTTACATTTTTTTGTATATAAAATAAAAACTTTAACTATAAGAGCGGGAAAATAACGTAGCCCCTCAATTTGAATGTTTTTTTTATTTTATTAAAACATCTATTTTAATACAAACAGTCAAATTTCATGAAAACATTTTAAGAAAAAGAAAAAAAAAAAAGGCTAGATATGACGTCACATTCTATCAAATCTTTTCAACGCGTAATCAAACTCATTGTAAACATATGGCTCCTATATTTTGCTTACTACTTCGATTGTATATTACAGCCATATCTTATAGCTATACGTTATCGCTAAGTGTTGTATTGGTTTAGATTCAGTGCTAACAGAATGTGCTGCTGTGATTTATAGCAAAAAGAGAGCGGTTATTTACATTTTCAAAAAAAATCTTGACAGATGTCTTGATTTAAAATTTATGGAAAATGACATCATTTCATCTAATCATTGTAGATTTAATTTCAATAAAATTTCAAATTTTCCAAATAAAATTTTAGTAACTACTACCTCATTTGCATGTATTTTTTTGCATTTCCCCGCGTATTGTGAAGATATTGTATACTTCTGTTACGCGCGCCAAAGAAAACATGTATTTTAATTTTAAAAGTAAAAAAAAAATTACCACAATGTGTCAGAAGAACATCCTTTTTCTGAATTTAAATTTCGCGTGTTCCAAAATTAAAACTAAAAATGTGAGTTTTTTCATAAACTTCAAGTTAACGCTGTTCATAAAGTTAAGGCTGTTTTCAAATCCAAAGGAGCTATTTTCTGACATATTTTTTTTTTATTAATTTTTGTTCGGAAACGCATTAAATGGACAAGGGTTCTTATTTAGAAACTATGTAATCGAAAGATAGTTTCCATTTGTTGGTAAAGGTATAAGATCTTTCAGTTGATTTTTTTAACTGAATTTCGGACGCAACAGTACAATAAAGGATAAAAACCGGCCATCACACAAACACAATTGCTCATAACTCGATAAGTAATTTGTTTATGAAAAAAGGAAAAACTCATTTCAATTCCAAATCGCTTTAATAGTCAGGCCTACAAATTTTAAGCCTTTATGTTTGATGAGTCAGAAAATGTGTCAGAAAGTTTCGCGTTGTTGAGCAGGGAACTGGAGAAGCACCCTAAGCATTTGCAGGTTAGTATTTTGCAATCAAGTTGCATGCCAGGTAGTCGCTTAAAACATAAGTCATTCTATATTGTTTTAAACAAAGGTGCATGTCATAATAGGTGTCAGGCACACTCACTAAAATAAGAATACCCTAGCGCACAGTCCCATTACCGAAGATAAACCCGTCAATATACTTAGAGATAAAAATATTTCTGCATTTTTCATTCAGCTAATAAGACTAATCTTTCATAATTGGGTTCACATGATTATATAACTTTCACCTATAATTCTATGACTAAGCAACGGAAAACAATATGTTACGCACTAAAATCTTCCCTAAAAAAACTAATGGGTCAAGTCGCATGGAAATCCGTTCTGAAAAATTCAAGTTATATGCACCCGGAACGAAATTCCATTTGAATTTTATATACTTATCAGGTTATTTTGAGTAGTTTGAATTTATATCTGTTAAATTCGTGTTTTATTTTATTTTATTTTTGGCGTTTTAATTTCGTTTGTCAATTTAGTTATTGAATATTACGCGAAAGCAAAAAAATTCTGAATTATTTACAATGTTTTTGAACAATTGATTTAATCTTTTGTACTTGGGTTACAAGCATATTTAAAAAATATGCATGCTTAAAAATTATTTTAAAACCCATAAAAAATCCGTAATTTGAGATAAACATTACAAACAAATATCACTGAAAGTACTTTTGTTTTCTATAATACGTTGGAACAGTCGAATGTACAATGTTTAGACGTTAAACTGCAATAAAAGGGAAATTTTTTGTGTTAGGTTGTTGCCACCAAAAATATGATACCAGCGTTATTCATAGACATGTCTTTTCTTTATACTATTGTATTAAGTGTAAACAGGTTCATCCTTCGTAATCGGGTTGCACTCAACTTTAAAAATATCCATGCTTAAAATGTTACGTTAAAATCCATTAAAATTTAGAAAACTGAGGTACAATTTTCAAACAAATTTCATTTGAGAGAACTTTTTCTATTCGACATTGTAAAAAATGAAATTGTGTGATGTTTAAAAGTTAGAAAAATTGCAGTAAAGGCACATTTAATGTGTTACAATTTATGGGGCACAATTTATCGGCAGTGATATAGTGTTTTTACTTTATAATGTAGATAATACCATACAAACGAGAATTTCACTAAGTGCTGCGCGATTTGGAGGAATTTCTTTTTTTGGTATTGTCAGGAAAATCACATATTTTTCTCTTATACCCTCCAAAGAAAACGTGCATTCTGTTATTAAAGCTCAGGGATTTTACTATGGTTGCAAGACAATAACGACACTTTTTTTTTTATTGTCTTTATAACGATTTGTGGATGGGAATGCACAAATTTCAGTTATTGTGATTGCCGTATTGTTTCGTTTTAATTTATTTTACCTGGAAGGCTTCTTATAATTGACACGGGCGAAGCCGGGTAGTTCTGCTAGTTGTAAATAAAAAGAAAATGCCGATTGAACAAAAAAAATCTGTAATTTTTTTTTACTTTTATACTTTTCATTAAATTCATAAAATGCAAAATCTCATACATAAAACTCTCTCTCTATATATAAAAAGTTAAATAAATAAATACATGTGCAAAATAATGTTTTTTTTTTTTTTTTTTGAGACGAAAAAAAAAAAATGCATTATTATGGTGTGAAAATAATAGACCATTTGTTTGTTGGGAAGCAATAGTTTTGCTGAGATTCGAACTCCAAAAATATTTATGCTAAATAATATTTCACGTTAAGAAAGGTTCTGAAGATTACAAACGTAAAAAATACGCCACAGTCTTTTTTTTCTCTTTTTTCTTTTTTTTTTTTTTTTTTTTTTTTTTTTTGTTTTACTGATTTGCATAAGGCGGAATGTTGTCTACGGCGGAAAATTTTCTAGGTCCCAATCTATTCCGCCTGAGACAGATTTTACTGTATTTATTCTTCCGATTCAATTTTTCCAATCCCATTCGAACGTTTTCCAACGATCGAAAAAAGAAAATAATAATAATAATAAGTTTTATCTGTTTCGTTTGCAAAGCTGTGTGACTCAGAGGACATCTGTATTTCTTCCAATTCATAGCAGATGCGAAGTAATCAAAATTAATTTGCCGTTCTGTGAGATTTTGTTTTTTCTTTTTTGGTTTATACTGATATCAGATTTTACACACTTAGGGTATTTATCATCATTATTATTGTTTCGGAGTTAAAATATGATATTTCATGATTATGATATTACGAAAAGTTTGGTATCAGAGGTCTGAACGGACCGAAATTTCCAGGCCCGGGCCCGGCCCGAATCATAGAAAAAAAATTCGGCCCGGCGCGGTCCGATACGAAAATTAAAAGTTTGGCGCAAGCCCAGCCCGACCCGTAGAAAAAAATATTGGCCCCGTTCGGTAAAAAACTTAAAAGTTCGGACCAAGTGAATTTCTACAAAACATTGATTTTTACGTCGATTTTGTTAAAAATTTGCCTCGTACGAGGAGTTCTGACCCAAAATATTTATCTTAACATTTTTTTTTCATGTTTATAATCTTCATTTTTATAGAAGTGCCGCAGGCTGGGATATTTATTTTTTTAATGAATCTCTATTTCTTGCATGTAAATGCTTCAGTTATCATTAATATTGTTAACCCATATTCTATGTATTGAAGTGTTAAAAATCTGAAAAATACTATACAGTAAAATCTTCTAAGACGGAATTGCATAGAAAAAAAAATGCGTTATGGACATGTTCCCTTCTTAGCAAGTGTAAATGTATTACATATTCTTTTCTTACGTATTAGTATAATAATTTTGCATGGATCAAGACGTTTTACAGTTTAAAACAGGGCTCCGTCATAGGCAGGTTTCTTTGCACACGTTTTACTATATTTTAATGTAGTTATATTTTAAAATGCGTAGAAAACTACTATTCTTTAAACAACAACAACAATATATATATATATATATGCTTAAGAGTAGAGTAATGGCAATTTAAAAATGTATGTATTTTTTGCAAAAAATTTTGGGCCAGGCCTAAATTAACTGACCTTTGAATGGACCAGGCCACGCGGAGAGAATAATTTTCATACGGGCTGTGTCAAAACGACTGAAAATTTTGGGCCGTGAAGACTTGCAATGAAACCAGTCCCGGCTCTGTACAGAAAAAATAAGTTGGCCCGGCCCGCAATGTTAAAAATATGCAGCATTCTGTCCAGTCATTTGACCGTTTTTGTCGAAAACGGTTACACAACCATAATGTAACACTATTCTGACCATATTATTGGCCATTTTATGGTCAGAATATAGTTAAATTAGGGCTATGTAACCATTTTTTCAAAAAAACGGTCGAACGACTGGACAGAATGCTGCAAATTTTTAACAGTGCGGCCCGAGTGCCGTAAATGTAAATTGGCCGTCTCTAGATGATACATTATTTTTTTTTAACTGTATGTAAGCTTTTTCTGCGGTTTATGAATTTAAAATTTCGAGACTGAGTTGTATAAAATAAATTAATTATAGACATTCTGCATAAATTATTAAATTTCCTTCAATTTAAACGCATTTTCTACGTTTTTGATGCACGCAATTTTTGGCAGTAAGAAATAAAACATGATATTTAAACATTGAAATAAAATGTTTTTTATGCCTGTTTTGAAGTTTATCAATAAGACAGCTTTAGTATATTTTTTAAACAGTTCGTATTTTCTTACATAATCTGAATATTTTTTTAAAGAGATTAATAACTACATTTTACATTAAAATGTTTTTCAAACAATAAGAACTATGCAGTCATTTACTTTATTTTTATTAAAATTCATACAGATACAGATAAATGTAATGTGTTTATTTTTATATTTATTTTTTTCTATTTCCTAGGTCAATCTTTTCGTATAAAACATATCAAATCTATTTTGCTCATATTCCAAAATACAATATCTACGGGATTAAAAAATTTAAATTAAATATGGCTTACTTTTTGTTTCATTAATAAGTATTGTTTTCAGCAATAATGGGCGAAAATTAGAAATCATGATTAAGTTAAAGAATATGTTTAAAAGAAAAATATATACATATTCCAGAGAACTTAAATATTAGACTCCATGCTCATATTAAATAAAACAAAAGCAAATCACAGCGGATAAAAAAAAAAAAAAAATACACACACATTCTTAATGTTTAAATCATGCTTAGAACTCATTTTAAAAAAAGATGCAAGTTTATAAGTATTGTTTTTATGCGAAAAAATGAAAAATATTTTAGAACAATAAGACTTTGCAAAAATAGCAACAATTCACGGAAAAAATACGGTAAAAAGAAATTTATATTTAAATCAAAAATTAAAATGAAATCAAACATTGTTAAACCTATAACATCCAACTATTAAAAAGTTATTTATAAAACTTTAAAAGTAATATTTTTATAAGGCATGCAATAAAAGCAAACACAAATGATAAGATTGGAATAAAATATATTAGTTTATTTCTGTCAGTAAGCTAATTTAAATTCATGTGTAACTTTAACTGATTTTTTCCTTAAAAGTTCAACTAGTGTTACAAACTATGAATAAATATTGCTAATAAAGTATTTTATTTCAATCTTTACCACGGTTGTATCTATTTTCATTGCATGCTGTAAAAGATGTGATTCTTTTAAAATGCCCGTAAAAGTAAAATAAAAAAAGAAATGACTACATAAAAAATGAAAATTATCTCCTATGAAAGAGTGACTATTCACTCCTACCAGGGGTGAAAAACCGCACTCCTTTAGCAAGAGTGAATAATCACTCCTCCGAAGAGTGATTATCCACCACTGTTTATAGTAAATATTCACTTCCCAGGAGTGACTATTCACTCTTTCAGAGAGTCAAAAATTTCACTTTTGCTCAGAGTGAATAGTCACTCTAAAGAGGTTGGGCATATTTTGACTCTGCGATAGAGTGACTATTCACTCCGAAGGAGTGAATACTGAATAGTCACTCTTTTTTATTTAGAGTGTACCCAAGAGGTTAAGTATAATCATTCTACACTAAAATTAGGCGAAAATGAACGTAAAATGTTTACTAATGGTCCAGGTACTTTATATATTTAGAAATTTAAATCTTATTATAATATCTGTGGAATATTTCGAGTTTGTGCGAATGTGTATGCATCTGATAGAGAAAATGGGACTATTTTAATTCCTAAGAAAATAAAAATGAAGCTTTATACTATGTATTTCTTATAAATGTAGTAAACTTTTTTTTAATATTAATGATGCTGCCACGAATGGTGTATGAGTGGAATATTTAGATTTTCTTCAGCTGAATTTACACTTTTTATAATACTATTAAAATAGACAAATATTTTATTAAATATTCGAATAAAATATATTCAGGAGTTTCATTTGGAGTAAAATTGTTAAGCAACAAAACAAAAGTTTTCGAACATGTAACTTTCTGTTTACTTTTACTATGGGGCTGTACCAGCTTCGCTCGACAACCCCCGTTCAAACACCACAAACTCTAAAAGCAAGCTAATTTGATCGTCTTTAAAAAATTTTCGGAAGAATTAATTATAATTAAAAAAACAGTGGCTATCTCCCTGTTAATGGGTTGTTTCCTATTGGATCAGATCAGTGAAGCATGTGGAAATAAGCTAAAATGATAAAAAGATTTGTTTTGTCTCCCGGTATTTTTTAACAGTTCTATATAAGAAAGTTTTTTTTAAAGACATTTTAAATGCATCGTTTTAAATCTGACGTAAGATTTCTTTCTCTTTTTAATATTCACGTGAAAATACTTTTGTTTTCAAAAAAGAAATATTATTTGCGCTGTCGTAGAATCCTCAATACAAGAGCATTAGGACTTTTCTAGGTACTTCAATAACATCTGCATTGGATCAAAATATCTCAATTTGTTAATTTTCCGTAAGCTAGTAAACAGTATTGGTTTACAATGAAAGTCTATGGGAATTAGCAAAATATTCGAGAAATCGCCAATTTGGCGTCACTTTTGGGGACTAATTTTTCCGCTATATTTTGCGATACATTGCCAAGTTGGCGGCACTTGGCGAAAGAACAGGGTCCCTCGTATGGTAACCTCCTTATAGGTATGTAATTTGCATTAATTGCTGTTCAATATATATATATATATATACATACATACATATATATATAAATATATAAATATAAATATATATATATATATATATATATATATATTAGTTTTAAAAGATTATCTCAAAATATGAAATGTCTCGCGCAAGTATAGTTTTCAATTTAAACTGTTTGGCAAAATTATGGTTCGGCAATTTTCAATATGACGTAATTTCCTCCATTTACAACATTTAATGCATATTAATGAATTTATTATTTTACAAATTCTTTTCTGTTTCAAAATTCACATGCAAGTATATTTTTTATGACGTAATTATCAATATTTCCTGCTCTTAATACGTAATCATTTAATTCTCATTTGAAAGGTTTTTCTGTTTATAATAGTCACGTGTAAATAAAATTTTAATTTGAATAAAATATCATAGATTGCGCTGTTTTAAAATTTGACAACAATTTACAATAATACCCTTTTCTAAAAGTTGTAAAAAATATCTCTCAAAATGGTGAAAATTTGAATTTAAAATAGAAATAAAACCTCAAAAATAGTTTAAAAAAATAAATGCAGTCTGCACATCGGGAACGTCTTATACATAAAATGATCTAAAAATGATTAAATTTCTATGTATAGTTTTTGCTGCTATAAAACTTTAGTAATGGAACGATTTTGACCAAATTTAACATTAAATATCTCATAAAATAACTCTTAGATTTGAAAACGGTCTGCACCACCGTGTTTATCAAACATTTCTCTATAATACCACCCATTTTCATATTTCTGTATGCAATATTTTTCTTAATATTAACGAAAAATTCCTTCCGGCCAGTTCCGGGAGGAAGAGGTTATTTCATACTCCTTATTTTTAAGAAGCAAGCTTATATTATTCAAACACACGAAACTCAATATAGTGGAAACCGATTATAGGAGATTCAATCCTAATCTTTATCAATACTAAATCATTATGAATGAGAATTTCGCGAAATTAGTCAGCTTTATCCAAGCTGCTTTTATTTAAAGTAACTTATATTTGGTTGCTAAATTCAGCGATATCTTGAAGTTCCTTCCATTTTAAGACAACATGGTGGATGAGGCTAACAAGTGAACTTGGTCGAGACCTTAGTAATTCCTGTGCACATGCTCACTCACACCGGAATCGGTTGATATATACAAGTTCTCTCGCAGGCAAAAAATCAGATTATTCAAAATGTCACCCACATTAGAAATTGAAACTGCTATATCTGAGCCATTTTATAAGATAAAGACAAAACAAAAAATGCTCCGGAATCCTTATATCATGGTCAAATACTAAAGAAAGAAACCTTTCCCAATTCCTAATTATTTTGCACCTCACTTTAAATATATTTTTTTATTTAATTTAGTGGCCTCCATTTTGAAACAAGATGACTGATGAAGCTTGCCAGCGAACTTGGTCGAGACATTACGATATACTATCCACATGACTTCTTACATCGAAATAGTAATAAATACGCGTGTTATCACGTGACAAATATCAGATCGTTTCAAAATATCAGCCATTCTAGAAATTCAAAGTGCTATAATTCAACCATTTTTTAGAATATATACGAAACAAAAACTGCTCCGGAATCTTTATATCAAGGTCAAACACATAAAAAAAATCTTTTTAGGTAGATTTCGTAAGAAATATTACCTATTGCAGTCGTTACCATGGTGCGACTTTTGAAAAATTCCTTCGTAACTTTTCATTATAGGACCCCAGGAAACCAAAACCACCCCCACCTAAAAAGTTTATATATATATATATATATATATATATATATATATGTATGTATGTATGTATGTACTAAATTTTGTCCGCACGATAAAAGTCGCAATTATGCACGGAACGTCTTCAAATTCGCCAACTTTAAGATGGCTAATTTCTCGGCGGGGATTGAAAATGAGCAAAATCGGTCCAAGGGAATGGGAATGGGAATGGGGAAGGTTTAAAATTTTGAATACCGTCTTAACATGATTCTGATAAAACCAGCTTTTACACAACAATGGCAGGAAAAAATAAATATTTTTCGTTATAGCTGTTGCCAACAATTAAAAAAAAAGCAATAAAATTCTCACCACAACAATTGCTTTTCTAATGCAATGTTTTCACGTGAAAAATTAAATTAGATAAACAGTTTGACGAATTGAAAACAAATTGAATATTACGTCATAAGTTTTCCAGAGCAAAATTTCAGCATGAAAATTCAAAATGAAATAAATAGGTTGACGAATTAAAAAAAACAACAAAATATTGCGTCATATTGAAAATATAATGGACCACAGCAGGTGAAAATGTAACGTCATTGAGTTTGAAGAAACGTATTAAAACATGATAAAAATCCGAGTATACATATTTTAACACTTTGAGGTTCTCTGAATTTGATTTAGCCATTTTTAAACCTATTCCACATACATGCGTGTGTGTATATTAGAATTTTCACAAAATGTTTAGCTCCCTAGAGCTCATTCTTAGCGAAGGAACTGGGTTTATCTTTAATCTTGATTTAAGTTTTGTTGGTGAATTTAGTACTTAACTTCGAAATCTACCCCCGCCTGTAGGCCCGAGGCGGCAGGGATTTTTTCATTTTTAAATTTTTTGATAACTCATTTTAAATTTAAAATTTAATTTTTTTTAAATGGCAGACCTTTTGAAAAAGGATGGCGAATGAAGCTGACCAACGAACTCGGTCGAGACATTGGTATGTACTATGTACACACCAAGTTACATCAAAATCGGTTCATAAATACGCCTGTCATCGGTGACAAAAATCAGGTTGTTTCAAAATGTCAGCCACGATAGAAATTCAAAATGCTATAACTCAGCCACTTTTTTAGATATAGAAGAAACAAAAACTGTTCCGGAATCTTTGTATTAAGGTCAAACACATACAAAAAAAAATCTTTTTCATTTTCCAATTTTTTTGGTACCTCATTTTAAATTTTAAATTAAAAAAAAAATTAAATGACCGCCATTTTGAAACAAGATGGCGGATGAAGCTGGCGAATAAACTCGGTCGAGAAATTGGTACGTATTATGTATACACCAAGGTACATCCAAATCGGTTCATAAATACGCCTGTTATCGTGGGGCAAAAATCAGGTCGTTTCAAAATTTCAGCCCCGCTAGAAATTCAAAGTGCTATAACGCAGACATTTTTCAAGATATAGACGAAACAAAAACTGCTCCGGAATCTTTGTATCAAGGTCAAACACATAAGAAAAAATATTTTTCTATTTTAAATTTTTTGGTACCACATTTTAAATTTAAAATTTTTAAAATTTTTTTAAATGGCCGCCATTTTGAAACAAGATGGCGAATGAAGCTGGCCAACGAACTCGGTCGAGACATTTGCATGTACTATGTACACACCGAGTTTCATCCAAATCGGTTCATAAATACGAGAGTTACAGTGTGACAAAGATTATATATATATATATATGAACTTTTGAACGGAGGGTGGTTTCGGAGTCTGGGGGTCATGATCGATGAAAATATACCAAAATTTTTTGAAATCGCTTTCCCCCGAACGGCTGCAATAGGTAGCTTTTTGTAATGAAAGCTACCTAAAAGTCCTCCGTTCACGAAAAATTCAAAACCGGCGGAGGCGGTGACAGCGTTAGTTACTTTTAGGCTTCCGTATTTAAAAAGTAAAAACGGAACCATTATAATGTCACATCTGTGTCTGTCTGTCACAGCCATTTTACTCCTAAAGTATAGAACGTGGAAAGTTCAAATTGGAGGAGGTGATAAAGACTATTGACCCACATATTTACAGATTATTAAACATTTACAAATGTTTTAGGAAAAATTTAGAAGTTCCCTATTACGTTACTTGAAAAAAATTATCTTTTCTTTGTGTATCGTGTGAAAGCTTCCGTGACGCTGAGCTCAAAAATGCATTTATTTTAATTTTAGGTATTACATTTTCACTGATATCGTTGAAAATCTAGTGCAAAAATATGTCCCCTATCTATATATCTGAAATCTATTTCAAAATCTACTGAAATTAAAATTATGAAAAAAATTACAGGTAGTAGATGTTAATTTAACCATTGTAGGAAAATTAGAGCGATTACTCTAGATAACACAGTATTTGAGAAAAGCGCATTTTTTCCTTTACACACAAATTTCGATCAGCGTGCATTCAGAAAAGTTGTTGAGGCGGGGCATCTATCTTAGCAGAAGCATAAAGGCATTTTCGATAATGAATTTTGATAAAAAATTGTCCGTAATTCGCCGAGATATTAACCCTTAGAGACACGGACGGTTTGGACATACATAATGACATGGAAGGTGTACTCTGTGTACCTTCGCCTTTTAAAGACCTGATAACAATTTTTAATGATACAATTGTGCAATGCAATGTCTAGTAGCAGTATAAAAGCAATAAACATCAAATTGTTAAAACAGACTAATTTAATTAGGATTAATCAAATAAATACAGTGGGATTCGACATTAGTTTGCATTGAGTAGATCTTTAAATACGCCTCCAGTGTCTTTAAAAGTTCTGCAAAAACGCGGCACGGACCAAGGCGGCATTCCTTTTTGCGACCACCTTTCGAAGCGCGCTTAGCAAAATGCTAAATTTAAACGTTGAACAAGAGTTTTGTTTTAGCGACACTGAGCGAAACTTTAGCGAAAAAGAAAAGACGATGAACTTATACACTATATAACGACGCTGAATTTAGTTTTATGAAACGCCAAATGAAGCTTAAATATGTGCTACTTTTATTACCATTGCCGAATTAAGTTCACCATAAACAGATTGGGATAAGATTTAAATAATAGTTATACTGAATAGTAATATTTTATATTATTTAGGCCTCATATATCTTTGAACTTTTACGGTATACCCATTCATACTTTTCTAGTATCTATATATGGGGCATTCTCGCAATCTTTTGACTTTCATGTCGCTGCATAATAATTTTAATTTTAATCCACTTTTTTGTATTTTTTTTTTTATTTCACATACTGTGGAACATCCCATTGCATGATTGTATAACAATATTAACGAGATAAATAAGTTTTGGACGATGTTGTGGGTCCAAATACCAGGAAAACTCCTATACCTGTCCCGTGTCCCTGATGCTAATTTTTAAGTTTGGAGCTGTCTGTATAAAATTGTTTCAATAAAGGTAATTCGATGTAATTTTTTTCCGAAACTAGGACAATTGTTTTATATAAATAGGTAGCAAAAAATTAACCTGCACACATTTTTACGGTTGATATTATTTTTTGAACTCTGTCCCTGGGTTTTTCATCCTTGCCGTCCCTCTTGCTAAACTTATATGGAAAATCACTTCAGATACAGCCACAGAATTTTTTTCAAGTTTTTTCTCATGCAGAAGTAGGCTGGAGAAAGAATGTCTAAAATTCTTTGACAGGAAATTTACTGCAGAATTTAAATCAGCATTTAAATATCGATTTCAAGATCGTGGCTTTATTGGTAGTCTTACCGTCCCCAAGGTTTATTCCTGCACTTTTCGAGGTAAATTTAAAAAAAAAAAATTAATGCAATGTTAACAACTCTTTCTAAAAATCAATGAACATTATGGCTATCACTTAGTCTTAACATGATTTACCTAAAATAGTAGGTAATTTTCCTTACCGTCCCTTTTTTTCCCATTTCGTCCCTTTTTTCCTATACTATCCCCTTTTCTTACCTTACCGTCCCTTCTTTAATACCCCTTTAAGACAATGTTATACCAAACTTTTGCACTAAAAATACTACGTTATTATTTCTTATTTGAATGTACTGTGGGTACTATGCAAATTCATTATAAGTAAAAATTTCGAAGAAAATAAAAAGATTTAGTAGTAAAATGGTAAGGAAAATTAAACTCGCAAAGTTTAATTTTCCATAACATAAGTTTAACATAACCCTCAGTTAAATAAAAATATTTTCGCTGCTGACCATTTTTTCTTTATTTTGAATCGTTAAGGCATTCGTCTATCAGATTAAAATGTTATTTTAGCCAGTTTAATTTCGCCAGATTTTTTTCCCTCAGAAGTCAAAACATAGTGAAAATGCCCCATATACATATATAGAAACCCGACGGAGCATAGTTTTTTACAAAGTCTTATTTTATTTACGCATTATGCGTAGTATAGGGTAAGTCTTGTAATCGTTTTAAAAAACGAAACTTTTTTTTTTTTTTTTTACAGTTAATAATTCATATGTTTATTGTATGGAGCGAGTAATACTCGCACTTGACCGTTTATTTTTAGAATAGAGAGAAAATATGGAATGTCTAACGCAAGAATATATTTAAATTTAAACTGTTTGGCAATATTATGGTTTGACAATTTGAAATATGATAATTTCCTCCATTTACATCTTTTAACGCATATTAATGAATATATTATTTTACAATTTTCTTTTTCTTTTAAAATTTGCGTGTAAATAAAGTTTTTATGACATAATTATCAATATTTTCCTGCTTTTAATACATAATCATTTAATTCTCATTTGAAAGTCTTTTTCTGTTTATAATAGTTACGTGTAAATAAATTTTTAATTTGAAGGAAAATGTTATTATTTGCGCTGTTTTAAAATTTGGCAACAATTTAAAATAATACCCTTTTCTAAAAGTTGTAAAAAATATCTCTCAAAGTGCTGAAAATTTGAATTTAAAATAGCAATAAAACCTCCAAAATGTGTCAAATAAAAAAATAAATGCAGTTTGCACACCGGGAATGCAGAAAATGGTCTAAAAATGATTAAATTCCTATGTATAGTTTTTGCTACTATAAAACTTTTTAATGGAACGATTTTAACAATATAAACATTAAATATCTCTTAAAATAATACTTCGATTTGAAAACTGTCTGCATCACCGTGTTTGTCAAACATTTCTCTATAATACCACCGATTTTCATATTTTTGTATGCAATATTTTTCTTAATATTAGCGATGAAATACCTCTGCTCAACAAAAATTCAAAACCAGCGCCGGCGGTGGTGACAGCGTTAGTTACTTCTTTTTTAGAATAGAAAGACTTGTTTTTTGACAACGCAAAGGTTTGGAAATATCATTATATCGCACGTTGTTTAACGCTAAATCATGTAGTTTTTATCCTCTATCAGTGGTACTCTTACCGCAGCCTCTGACAGCATGTACCCTTCGAGTTCATTTCATACAGCTCCATAAAGATTACAGATGTTTGGATTTTAGATTATACAGAACTTTGGAACTTATTTGCAGAATAATTTTCGAAATTAGGATCTTAGGATTAAAATATATTTCATTGCAATAGTTGTATATATTTATGTCATAATGAAATTAATATATTTATTATAATAAAAAAATAATTAAAGGGCCGGCTTTTCAAACAGAAAAGTTTAACATCCGTAAAATAGGATTAAGGAACACGGATAAATTCCTTAAATTAATACAAAAAGCTATTAGATTTAAATCATCTATATCTCAAAATTTATTAACTTAGAACAATTATGTGAAAGAAAGTTTGGTAAATCTACTGCTAACATTTACGTTAAAAAAATTATCTAAAGCTACATTTAACATTAAATTGTTAAAATTGGTTAACATTAAAAATTTTATATCAATAATTTAGTGTATACTAGTAATTCTTCATTACATAGAGACCTATCATTTTGAAAAATTACATGCCACATTGAGCTACTCTACTAGATTTTGACTTACATAAACTTTAGTGAGTACCATTTTCATAAGTATTCATAACAGTCTTAATGTTTTGGCATGAGAGATAAAATAAAGTTTTCACTTTTCGAGATTAAAATTGTCACTGCAATTTTTAGAATAAAATGATTTGAACCACACCCAAATCCGATAATCCGATCGAAAGGTAAAAGTAACTTTCATTTGTTCTGTATATTGTGGTTAAAATTTAAATCTTTAAATCCATTTATCAAATATATATTTTTAAAGATTTGTCTTATTTTAACTGAAAAATATTAATTTATGTGAAATGTAAAGTGATAAGACTAAAAGCTATTACTTTTAGTTATATATTTATTAAATTTGCATAAATTTCCTTTCGTGGTAAAAAGTAATACTGAAGAATAATTTTATTTAATTAAAAAAAATCATCATCAGGCTTAAATATATTCTTTTTAAATAACGAAACATATTATGTTTTATAGATTTCTGTACTCAAAACAGGAAAATATTCAAAAATACTTATTCTTACAGAAGAAAAATTAGCTTGTGCATATAGGTAAAATTCATGTATTATATTTAAATATATTTGGGAAACAATTTACTTTTAAAAAGAAATTTAATTTGTTTTTATATCATTTATACGCGTTTGTAATAAAGTGCACTACAGAGAAAAAAAAGAAGCAAAGAAATATTTATAAACAAATGTAATTTAATATTCCATGTCACCGAGTAACCGTAGAAGAGTTATTTGTTAGCTAGTCAATAAAGTCACGCTTATTAACTTATACCGTAACTTTATTCCGCAATATTATGTTGCCTAAAAAGATGTTTCACGTTTTATAACAAAAGTTATTAAAAAACCCCATTGAAAATCACTAAAAATATATATAACTACTCTCTGTGGGCTTTTAAATATCCCTTAACGATATTTGTAAAGTTGAAATTGTGATGAGTTTTCATTAAAAAAGGTGGATGATGCATAAAAAATTCACGCATTTCAGAAAAAAGCAATACCATCTAATTAGTATCGAAAAAAAATGTTTATGTTGTGAAGAAAGGAAGGTGTAAAGAAAAAGAAATTTAAAACTTCAAAAAGCCGCTTTTTTACAGTCGTTATACTGTAATCGAATTCCCTAAAGTTTTTTATGCTTCTTTGATCTTAATGATGAAACTTGTATAAGTCGGAGAAACTTATACTTGTGATTTTTCCCCTAAGGATGTTGAGGAAATATTCGTTTGCAGTGAGAACTGAATTATTTTCATTAAAATATAAAATGTTGCTCTTTCCCTGTCCTTCTTTTACACATATATTACCAATACGATATTAAAAATTACTCTCATTTACTTCGGCGTAAAACATCCTGATGTTTCGAATTGCATTCCTAGAATTAAAAGAAAAATAATGTAATTTTTAATATAGCGTTTTCAAATAATAATTAATTTACATTTGAATGTTAGAAATCAATTATATAACAGTTTTTTTTCGATTGCCATATCTGAGCATATCTCATAATTTAGAGCAATGTAATGAAAAAGATTTTGGAAGTTTTTAAAACCTATTTAAAATTTATCAAAATGCAGCTGTGAAAAGTGCTACAACGTTGTACCATGCATATTCAATAGGACTGCAAACCTTTTTATATTAACGTTATATATAATAATTATGTATATTTATGAATTAGCTTAGATAAAGAAATAAGTATAAACTAAAACAGCTGCACTGATTATATTTTAAATTCTTGATATATTTCTTCAGGTTTCCTTGTCTATAATTCTTTGATAGGAAAGTTATTTCAGAATTTAAATCAGCATTTAAATATCAATTTCAAGCATTGTGGCTTTAGCGGTAGTCTTACCGTCCCCAAGATTTATTGTTGCACTTTTAGAGGTAAATAAATAAGTATATAAAGTTTATTTAGTTAATTGTAAATATTTGTTGCTAAAAATCAATGAATATTCGTGCTACCACTTTGGCTTCACATGACCCTCCTAAAAATAGGTGATAATTTTCCTTATCGTACCTTACTTATTATCCCTTTTCTAATTCACTATCAAAAGGATGGCAAGGTCTCCCTGGGATAGTATAGTATTAAACATTAATATTGAATAAGATCATTTTCAAATTATAACAACAAGAACGTGAAAGTTTAAAACTGGAAGTTTAAAAATGCTGTTTTTTAGTTAAATTTCACATGTTTCTTATGCATGAATGTTTAAAATATCGGAGAATGGTTCACATGCATTTTGTTGTAAATCCTCCTTTTTAAAACTTTTAAGTAATTAGACCCTCTAAGCATTCACAAAAAAGTAAATAACCTGTTTTATGATACTGTTTTAATGAAATCTTAGTAACGAACTCTTTCAAAACAACGATCCCATATATTTCTTATTTCTTATATGTGTGGAAAGCATTTTGTTCAATAGCAGCATCAAAAACTAAATTAGTTGAAAATAATTTACTACTGTGTGTTCGAAATGTAAATCCACATGTAGTAAACCTTTCAAGAGTCAAATAAATACCGACGTGAATTAATACATGTTTACGTTTAATTATCAGACTACATTGGAATCAATACCAATTATGTAATATTTGATTATTATTATTTAATAGCAGATATTTCTTCTACATAAACATTTTATTTATTCGGATTGACGGAAGCCTCTCGTTATCTGTTCCCGCGCAACAGTTGGAGAAACAATGTTCTAAATATTTAATTGCAAATGCTTGCAACCAGTCCGTACCATCCCTGTGATATTCTTACAGACCTTACTCTTATATTTCTGTTTTCAACAATTATTTTCTTAATAAAAGATTTTAAAGATCGAAATTTATTTATTAGAACCATGGTAGGTATATATAACAAATTAGCATGTCTGGAACATGTGTGTTACTGGTAAGTATTAATTAAACAGAATAATTCAGCATAAAATACTATAAACTGCTAAATTACAGCCTTTAAAACAATATTATACCAATTTATATAATTTTATATTAGACGAATTTAATATAACTTTATATTACATTATTTATATTGTTTTACATTAAAAATACTACACTGTTATTATTTCTTATTTAAATTTTCTGTGGGTAATACACATATTCATTATAAGTAAAAATTTAGAAAAAAATAAAAGTTAGTAAAAAATGTTAAGCGAACGGTAAGGTAAATTAAAAACGCAAGTTTAATTTTTAATAATTTAAATTTCTCAAATATTTTTCAGATTCCTATAACTTACGAACACTTCTCTGAATGTACACTTCTGAAAAAAAATCTGATAACCGTCTATAACTTACATTCTGCAGTAAATGTTTCACATTATATAATAAAAAAATGCTTCATAAATCCTGGAATTGGATAATAAAAGTGTCTTTAGCTTTGAAACGTCATTTAATGACACGACAAAAATTTGAAGCTTTGGTGAGTTTTCTTTAAAAAATATGGTTACCAAAGAAAAAACACTCTCAATTGAGAAAAAAGATCTATGCAGTTAATTCGGTCTTTCAATAATTTTTTTCCTTGATAAATAAAAATAAGAACATGTAAAAAATATAAAATTTAAACTTGAATATATATTTTTTAATTAATCTATTCCGATTATAAGTATGACATTTTTTTATTGCAGCACTTAATAAACGTTAGTTACTGAAAAAAACTGTAATTTAATTTTATTCTTTGCTTTTTAGATATTAATTGTTGAATATTTGATTATAATTCATTCCCGTTTGCTGTTGTGTAAAAGATTATGAGTCATGAAAATTACTATGATGGGAAGTTACTATCATGGATGCACTAGGAAACAATCACACAAAAGAAATTAATTACACTTAACTTGTCAATGAAAATAAACATTATTTCATTTCTGGAAATATATGCATATTTTTGATGATTAAATATTTGATTAACTGTGGTTTAAACGTATGTTTCGATAATACCAAATAATATATATATTTTTAACAGTTTCAACTATTAATATAATATAAAAGTAATAAAAAAGGCTAATTAAAGTAATAGCTAAACTATTTATTTGAAATAATTATTCATAGACAAAAAACGTATAAAAAATATTCAATAGAAATACAGAAAAGCACGTTAAAAACGAAACTATTTGTAACGAAATTCCACCTTTTCCTTGATCCCGTGAAAATAAAAGTAGTACATCTCCATCTGCTAAGACTAAAACCATCCCAAACCTATTTATCAGTCCTTTAAGACTCCGTATTAGCAAGTTTCCTCAATTTACATATATCGTACATTAATCATCATAATTAAAGAATAACGAGAAAAATATGCTCACTAAATAAATGTTACGACCAATACCAATTATTTATGTGATGCAATTATTTGTGTTAATTAAATGCAATTGAACACATAATTGCACTTCCGCGCATACGTTAGCCAAGGAAATGTGCGAATACGATAATTGACAATGTGGTGCGCAATGGACGATTGTCGGAATTGAGGTCTGTAAAGATGTTTAAATAGCCATAATTCATGCAAATACTAGCAGGAAGTATTGTATTCAAGGAAGAAGCATCTTGGATTCTTTGTAATAAATTAAATGCTTGGATTCCAACTTCTAAAAACTATTGGGTGTAAATAAAAGCTACCAAAATCTTGACTTAATGGCACATTTAACCCCTTGAGGGGCGGTGGGATATATTATATCCCAATTACGATTGATGAAACTTGCACCAGAAAATTTTTATTATATTTTATCTTTCTAACTTTTGTAAAAATACGTCGAATAATGGCTTTTAATTATTTTACAATATTTTTTTAAGATTCCGTTCTAAATTTGACGTTACAGTAACGCAATCACTTGCCCCTCAAAGGGTAAAGGTATTTAAAAATAAAATTATAAATAAGTTTTTGCCCTCACATAGAAATAACTGAGTGGAATTTATGAAATTGCTACATTGTATTATTTCTCTTTTATTTAGTCCCTAGACACAAGATTCTATTATACTTGATAAATTTTAACGCAATTCTTCTAATTGGTAAATAAATAATATCGGATGTAAATATCCAATTGGGTAAAAATTAACACTTATTTACCAATTACAATAATTGCGTTAAAATTAATCTAGTGTGATTATGTATCCTTTGATTTTCTGGAGTTTCATTACCTGAGATTTATTCTGTTGAACTGAACCATATTTCAGACCAGATGCTGTAATCAAATAGGGTTAGCAGTGTGGGAAAGTTCCACCACATTCGTCCGGAATAGCTCGAATAATAGCGTACTGTAAAAAAAAAAAAAAGACATTTTTACAGTACAAAGTACTGTTCATCTCGCGCACAAACTCGATCACAGTGAATGTCCTTTATCTTTCTTTGGTTTCCTGACTATATTATCATGAAAAATACAGTAGTTGCGTAAAATTAACAGAACAATGTGCTGGCAATTTGGACGCCAGCAGTTTGTGCTGTAACAAAATGCGTCCAAATTGCCAGCACATTGTGCTGTTAATTTTACCCAACTACTGCATTTTCCATGTTAATATAGTCAGAAAACCAAAGAAAGATACAGCACATTCACTGTGATCGAGTTTGTTCTGGCAAATCTACAGTGGTTTTTTTTTACAGTGCGCATTAGCGTCTTCCTCCAAGAGATTCCTGGATCGAATCCTGTCCCGGACATTTTACGCCCAGTTGGAAATTTACATCCGATATGCTATGTTTACCAGTTACAGTAATTGCGTTGAAATTAATCTAGTGTCATTCTAAGAAATCAAGTAACCAGACATTTGCCCACAGAATTTGTAAATCGTTGACCATCTTTCAAAACTGATTTATGCAGTTCTTTTTTAATTACTTTGGATAACAAAAAAAAAAAAAAAAAAAATATATATATATATATATATATACTAGCAAAAGCCATGCTTTGTTTGTGTTAACGAAGCATTATTTAATAAGATAAATATTTGAAAGTAACAATATTTTTTATTATTATATTTACATCTTTATTAAGCAAAAACGTTATTTTATGTTTTGGCACATTTTAATTTTAGAAATGTAAATTCAGCCAAATAACTAAGAATTTCCTTGGAATTTTTTATTTATGATATAAGACTGGTATAAAAAAGTATTTTCGAAGCAAAATTTTACAAAATATTTTTAAATTTCACACTAAAAGCTCTTTTACAGATGTTTTTACATTTTACAATAGACTCTGATGGTTTCTCAAATGGTTTGAAATGGGTATGTTTCCTATCTTTATAATTCACATCAAATAATATTTGATAGCAATCTTAGAATAATATATTCGAAGAGAGCTTGAAGAAAGTAACTTCTTCAAATTCCTATTTTCTAGAAAAACATTCGAAATCTGCTCTCGTTGATACTAAGAATTATTAACTGTAAGACTTTTCATTCTATTTTTTTCTGCATATTAGCGTATGAGAATTTTTGATACTGTAGAATCTCTCGTAAGGAAATTTTCTAAGGAATGCTAAACTTTGAAGGTTTTCACTCTCGACAACGCTACGTACGTTAAGAAAACTGATGAACTTTATCCCCAATATCTACGATTGCTTTATCTAATGTTAAACCTTGGCATTTATGAATTATAACTGCAAAAGCTAACTGCAGAGGAAATTGTTTTCTTGAGCAATTTATATTTCCATTTTTCCAGAATTTCGTTATTGGTGGAATCGTAACGCAGCCATTCTCATAAATTGAATGACCGTAGTTTTCTAATTTAACCATGATTATTTGCGACATCCGATCTGGTAGCGAGTGATTTTATTCATAAATAATATCTGCAACATAGCCTAAAGTCCCGTTTATAAAACTTTTTCGGTCCACAAATTAGAACGTAACATCACTTTAGACCCAATTGATAAAGTAAGCAATGGTTCAAGACTGTTTGTCATTTCAGAATCCGCAAAGTTTGCTTTAGTACAATTAAGAAGAGCTTGAATCAAGGCAACATGTTGACGCAGTTCTTTTATCTTTTCATTATTATATTCTTTTACGCCTTTATTCGTTGAAAACAGCCTAATTGCATCTTTAAATTAATGCTGTTCGCTTTTTGAAAGAGACTGTGAGCTTCGATTCATTAATATTTCATTGTCTCCATTAGTGCATTCCCCGTTTCTAATTCGATCAAATATGCTACAAAATATTTGTTGAGTTTCATCTTGTCGGAAGGATGATGATAAAAAAAATATATTTTTGAATAGTCGAAAAAATAACAGTTGTCCTTCCAAAAGAAACTCACTTCCTTGATTTTTATCACTGTAAAGAGACCTGTCGTTTACTGGAGGTAGTTGTTTGACATCTCCAAATAGATATAAGAACATCCCACCAAAAAGTTCATCTTGTTTCAATGGTACAGCACTACGTAATTGTAAATCTATTTTTCGCAAAAGACTGCATCCAATAATACTCATTTCATCTACAATTATGAATTTACAATTTCGAAATTCCTCCTGAAGTTCACCTATCGAATATGGACTAAGATTTCTTAGCTTTTGATTTAGTCCCAATAAAAGTTTTGAATGAATCGTTGATCCATTTATATTGACTTCGGCACCACCAGTTGGTGCAAGCAATTGAAAAGAAGATGGAACAAATATTTCAGTTAATCCAATAGTGAATTAATATATTAAAGTACTTTTTCCAGAACCTGCTTTTCCTTGGACAACAGTCCATTTTATTGGCATTTCTCGCCTATGACCTTGCAAGAAATTTAGCTGGAAACTGTGTAATCCATTCAGTTTAGGTCTAGAATGTATATGCTAAGTGTCTTCTCTTGTAGTAGACGAACGTTAGAAAATATATACAGAATTATAGTAAAAAAACACGTTTTTTTTAAATGCCATAACAGTATGCCAAAACAGTTAACTCTTTCAAAAACATTGTCAATGCCAATCTTGTAGAGCTTAAAATTCTGAGAAAAATGAGTACCTGCACTTAGTATTTTTGTTGAACATTAAGGTCACAATTCTACTTTAAAGTTTTAGACCCGTGCTCAGGGGGTTGAACTCAGAATTAATTTGTAGAAAAATGAAATATTTTTTAATCCCTTTCGTTTAGGTCTAAAATGAACGTACTATGTTTTTTTTTTTCCTCGTACTTGGGTGATTGTTAGAAAATATGTACATATTTATTTTCGAAAAACAGGGTTTTTTTTAATTATCTTAACAATATCTCAAAACAGCTAATTCTGTAAAAAACATTGTGAATACAAATGTTGTAGAGCTTAAAATTCTGAACAAAATGAGTTCCGTCATCAATATTTTTGTTCAACATTAAGGTCGCAATTCTATTTCAAAATTTTTCGAATTAAGAGCTTGAAGCCAGAAGAGACCAAGTTAACTTAACAATATCTCAAAATTGCGGCTTTAATATTGAACAAAAATATTAAGTGTAGGTACTCATTTTATTCAGAATTTTAGGCTTTACAACATTTGTACTGAGAATTTTTTTGCTGTAGCTAGCTGTTTTGACATATTGTTAAGTCTATTGTAATCCTCCCTCATCTTTCAAATCAAAATAAGTTAAATTTTGAGGGGGGGCATAAATCGGCAATTTTTTTAATCATTAAAAGACCCTTCTTTATAATTAATTTATAAGTAAATAAGGCAAATACAGAGGTGAGAGTCGTATTTCAGCAGATTTCCGAAAAATATTGTCTAAATGTCTCCATTCTAAAATCACCCCCCCCCCCACACACACACACACACCAATGAAAACCTCTAAGCAAAACTTAAAAGTTTTATTTTTTAATTTATTGCAACAATAATTAATGGATCATCTAACCTTCCCTCCCCCAATCTATTTATTGTCATTTTGTAATCATTTGCTTATACATATCACCCAGAAACTTGAGAAATTTATGTATATATATATATATGTTATATAAAAATTTTTACTTTTACTATTCATTTAAATTATTCTAAATTGCCGGCCTATTCATTATTTCCTTTTTTTTAATATGCTCTATTACTTTTTTCTAGTTAAATCCCTATAATTTTAAAACGCGTATCATAATAATAGGTTTATTCCAAAACGTAATCTAAACTTTTAATCCCTTCATTAATTTTTATCGTCTACCAAACTGTAAAGTTCTGAACGCAGTTATTTATTTTTCGAATGTTTATCAAAGCCATTTTTATATTTTTATTCTATTTCATCTCATTTTCCCACCCGCGAGGCGTCAGCCTTTTCGCATCGAAATCATTCTATTAACGGCGCCGGGATTCTTTCCTGTGACGTTTATTGATCGCTCTCCATTGGCTGAGTGTCGGATCCCAGTTTCGCTTCGAGGCTTGTTCATGATTTTGGTTGGTTTAGCCTGAAGTTTCCATTTCAATCGGAATTCCTCCGTTCATTCTAATAAATAGCGAGAGCATGAGCTCAGAACGAGAGATTTTTGTGCTGTTTGATTGTTTACATAACCTGTTACCCGGTGTCCTTAGCCATGTAGAATATTCATTTCGTGAATTAACATCTATTTAGCATGAGTATCTAGTTTATGCTCGAGTGGAATGCTCTGATTTCTCATCCTGCGGGAATTGTTTAGTGTTGGTATATTCTGATGGAATAAACAGTTTTCCTATGACTACGTTTCCATGTGTTTAATTGGGAAAACCCCCGATTTCTTCATACGCCTGTTTTCACCAGTCACGCGGCCTTACCTACCTTGTTTTCATAATGAAATAATAAGTGTTTGATTGGACTCTACAAATATTAACATCGTTCTACAGCTGCTAAATTTTTACAGAGTTGACACCTTCACTAGCAATGCTTGTGCTAAGTAGTAGGATTGCTTACAACATCACCAACGGCTGATTAAAATGTGGAATGAATCTAGTAATATGCAATAAAGAGCACTACATGATATCTCGACGTAACCCATTAAATTGTTCCGTAACATATATATATATATATATATATAAGTATTGCGCGGCAGCGCAATACTTATTTATTTCCAGTGTCACTTCTCAATGTTAATTTAACATAGAAAAGCCTACGGAGATCATAACTTTTTCATTTTTTTCCCACCTTTTTGTCCCTGATGCCACTCATTTTTAATTCTTTGCTAATTCTAATAATATTATAAATTAAAAGTGGAAAAACATTTGCCTGACGTCAGGATCAAAACGGATCATAAAATGCCTTTGCATATAAGTGGATTATAATCTAGAGAGTAACATGGGCTAATTTTTATTTACAGTATTCAAATATTTTTCTTAATAATTCCAAATTTCGCTTTTTTCATTGAGAATCAACGGACATTTTCTAATAAAATTTAACGTTTTTCCTTCATTGTTGCAAATAATTCAAAAGCCGCAATAATAATTTGCCTATATTTAGTTGAATGATTTTCACTTGAAACATGAAACTGAAGAAACTGAAATAATTTTTTTTTTAAGAATTAAAAAGAAGATGAATATGGCGTCACAGTGGAAATAAAAATGACATTTTTAAGCAGATTTTTTAAGTTCAGATTGTAATTTTTTGACCAAACTACAGCAAACAGCATTACTGCACTGGTAAAACATTTTGAATTATACATAGGTAAATTGCATCACAAATTGTGATGCGATATCGCACAAATCAAAGCCTGATGATGATATATCCTCCATTAATTTTGAAATGTGTTCGTCTGAATGCAGTAGTTATTAAAAAACTTGACATATTAAACAAAAACCTAATTTGCAGAAAAAATTAAAAACAAAATTTATTTCCTAAACTGTTTAAGCCCGAGAAGGGGCAGATATTAAGATATTTCATTCAATTCATTCTACATTTAATGTTAAATTTTTGTAACAAATAAGTTAAACCAATTGAACATTAAAAATAAAAATGAAATTCATACATTATAATACTTTAAACACCTATATACTTAGATTCCGTTCAAATGAAATCGAAATAAATCTTAGACTTTTTCCATTTTTAAGTTGTAAATATTTGTACTGCAGATTTTGCATTATGTTTATGACGATTGTACGTAATATCATATGATAAGATATATGCAAAATGCAAAACTTTTTAAAAAGTCTAAGATTTATTTCGATTTCATTTGAACGGAATCGAAGTATATATGTGTTTAAAGTATTATATTGTATGAATTTCATTTTTATTTTTTAATGTTCAATTGGTTTAACTTATTTGTTACAAAAATTTAACATTAAATGTAGAATGAATTGAATGAAATATCTTAATATCTGCCCCTTCTCGGGCTTAAACAGTTTAGGAAATAAATTTTGTTTTTAATTTTTTCTGCAAGTTAGGTTTTTGTTTAACATATATATATATATATATATATGATGAATTTGAAATCACAAATATATGAAGGAATTGATAAAGTTCTAAAGATGATTTAGAAATGAACATAGGAAACCAGTATGTAAAATAAGAAACTATGAATGACTCACAGAATCGTCAGAGGAGCTTGTGAGTTCATTCATAGAAGATGCGTTAATTTATCCAATTTTGTCGCCATTAAGCCTAAAATGACAAAATTTAGCTCTTTATAACGCAAACATTACAGAAAATAGATAATAAAAAGCTAAGTGATCCAAAGAAAGATACACCTCATACAGGATATTAAAAATTATTAGAGCACAATACCTGAATGACATACTAAGGATCAAAACTACTGCATTCAGCATGGAAAACAAAGTTAAGACTATTTTAACATGAGATCTACAGTTGAGCATCTAAATGACACCCATAACTGTGCTGCTATCTGGTGTGAGAAAGGAAAAATGTAAATTGGAACTGGATTAATAACAATAATGTTTAGTGTTGCCATCTTAAACCCCCCCAAAAATAAAAAAATAAAAGGAATAAAAATGATTGAAGAAATCAAGAAAAGACTTACATTAACTTTTAGTTAAACTAGAATGAAAAAATATGAATAAACTCATGTGAGAAAGAAAAACGTAAATAAAAGGCTAAATTTGAAATAAACAATAGGTTGAAAAAAAAATAAGAGATAGTGATAATAATTTTAGATGGGAGGGACAACAAACAAACATATAAAGATAGTGAACTGAATGATTAATGCTTAAGTAAATACATTTAGATTTTAAGTGAATGAGATAGCAATAATGGTACATAATCTACAAGATGAAAACAGATTGAAGAATAATGGAGATAATACATGAAAAATGCGCTATTACAGCTATGAATACATGTATTAAGAGAATTAAAATGAACAAAGTGAAATTGAACAGCTAAAACCACGCTATACTAATTACCAAGTTAGAATTGCCTATTACTTGATAAAGAGAGTATCATTAAAAATGCCAGAATAAGGTTGTAAGACTAAACTAAAAATAACATACTTACAACATGCGCATTTGCAGCAATGCTATCAGAATGCTGAAATAATTAATTTGAAATAACAAATATATGAAGAAATTGATAAAATTCTAAAGATGATTTAGAAATAAACATAGGAAACCAGTATGTGAAATAAGAAACTATGAATGACTCACATAATCGTCAGAGGAGCTTGTGAGTTCATTCATAGAAGATGCGTTATTTCATTCAATTTTGTCGTCATTAAGCCTAAAATGACAAAATTTAGCTCCTTATAACGCAAACATCGCAGAAAATAGATAATAAAAATCTAAGACTTCCAAAGAAAGATACACCTCAAACAGGATATTAAAAATTATTAGAGCACAATACCTGAATGACATACTAAGAGTCAAAACTACTGCATATCAGCATGGAAAACAAAGTTAAGACTATTTTAACATGTGATCTACAGTTGAGCATCTGATTGAAACCATAACTCTGCTGCTATCTGGTGTGAGAAAGGGAAAATATAAATTGGAACTGGATTAATAACAATAATGTTTAGTGTTGCCATCTTAAGCCCACCCCCCCCCCCCCCCCCAAAAAAAAAAGGAATGAAAAGGATTGAAGAAATCAAGAAAAGACTTAGATTAACTTTTAGTTAAACTAGAAAGAAAAAATAGGAATAAACTCATGTAAAAAAGAAAAACGTAAATAAAACGCTAAATTTGAAATAAACAATAGGTTGAAAAAAATAAGAGACAGTGATAATAATTTTAGATGGGAGGGACAACAAACAAACATATAAATATAGTGAACTGAATGATTAATGCGAAGTAAATACATTTGCATTTCAAGTGAATGAGATAGCAATAATGGTACATAATCTACAAGATGAAAACAAATTGAAGATTAATGGAGATAATGAAAAATGCGCTATTGCAGCTATGAATCCATGTATTAAGAGAATTAAAATGAACAAAGTGAAACTGAACAGCTAAAACCAAGCTAGAATAATTACCAAGCTAGAATTGCCTATTACTTGATAAAGAGAGTACCATTAAAAATGCCACAATAAGGTTGTAAGACTAAACTAAAAATAACATACTTAATAACATGCGCATTTGCCTATTACTTCATAAAGAGAGTACCATTAAAAATGCCAGAATAAGGTTGTAAGAGTAAACTAAAAATAACATACTTATAACATGCGCATTTGCAGCAATGCTATCAGAATGCTGAAATAATAAATTTGAAATCACAAATATATGAAGAAATTGATAAATTTCTAAATATGATTTAGAAATGAACATAGGAAACCAGTATGTAAAATAAGAAACTATGAATGACTCATATAATCGTCAGAGGAGCTTGTGAGTTCATTCATAGAAGATGCGTTATTTCATCCAATTTTGTCGGCATTAAGCCTAAAATGACAAAATTTAGCTCCTTATAACGCAAACATTACAGAAAATAGATAATAAAAAGCTAAGACATCCAAAGAAAGATACACCTCAAACAGGATATTAAAAATTATTAGAGCACAATACCTGAATGACATACTAAGAGTCAAAACTACTGCATATCAGCATGGAAAACAAAGTTAAGACTATTTTAACATGTGATCTACAGTTGAGCATCTGATTGAAACCATAACTGTGCTGCCATCTGGTGTGAGAAAGGGAAAATGTAAATTGGAACTGGATTAATAACAATAATGTTTAGTGTTGCCATCTTAAGCCCCCCCCCCCCCCCAAAAAAAAAAATAAAGGAATTAAAAGGATTGAAGAAATGAAGAAAAGACTTAGATTAACTTTTAGTTAAACTAGAATGAAAAAATGGGAATAAACTCATGTAAGAAAGAAAAACGTAAATAAAACGATAAATTTGAAATAAACAATAGGTTGAAAAAAAATAAGAGAGAGTGATAATAATTTTAGATGGGAGGAACAACAAACAAACATATAAATATAGTGAACTGAATGATTAATGCTGAAGTAAATACATTTGGATTTCAAGTGAATGAGATAGCAATAATGGTACATAATCTACAAGATGAAAACAAATTGAAGATTAATGGAGATAATGAAAAATGCGCTATTGTAGCTATGAATCCATTTATTAAGAGAATTAAAATGAACAAAGTGAAATTGAACAGCTAAAACCAAGCTAGAATAATAACCAAGCTAGAATTGCCTATTACTTGATAAAGAGAGTGCCATTAAAAATGCCAGAATAAGGTTGTAAGACTAAACTAAAAATAACATACTTAATAACATGCGCATTTGCAGCAATGCTATCAGAATGCTGAAATAATAAATTTGAAATCACAAATATATGAAGAAATTGATAAAATTTTAAAGATGATTTATATATATATATATAATCTTTAAGGTAAATTTATCATATAATATAATTAGTGATTGTGGTGACAAATGGATAACAGAATGAAAAGCATGTCAAATGATATTTTTTCCTTGTGTTCACATGTGCCTTAAGTGTGTTCACAACTACCCCAACTGTGCGGCTCATATGAATAATCTTTTTCAATTTCTAAAACTATTTAAAAAATTATGAACTATGAAAGTTATTTAAAAAAAATACCATGTATAAAAAAACTTCCGTATACCATGTTGAATACATTTGCTTATATAAATTAACCTAGTTACTAGCAAAATCTACATTTAATTGAACTGTCCACACGTGCCCACATCTCCTCTATCTATTATTCAGTTATTAGCAATGTAGGACATTATAAGCAATATATACCTGCAAATTTAATTTGCGGTATTTCACACAAAATGCACTGCTGGGTAACAAAGAAAACGATTTTAATTAAATGTTTAATATTCTGCTGTGATATTATCTTCATATAATGAAAAGAATGTTTACTTGTTTTTTCTGATCGATGCACTCATGAAAAAATATTGACAAAGTATTTAAAAGTATTGATTAATATAAAAAAAAAAATATTACCTAATGAAAAGTTCTGAGTATCGATATGATGTTAGTTTAAAATAAACAGTTAGTGTAATAAATAATTTATACGAATTGGTTAACTACAAAAAATGCTATATAAGAATAATAATATTATCCGAAAATTAAATATACAATTGTTTATTTTCAATTTTGTGTAAAGTAATATGATTATTTTACAAATTATCATAATGCACACGCTTTATGTAAGCAAATGCAGTCTTTATAAAAGAAACGTACTTAATTAGTATTTTATTTTTATTTATTTACAAGGTTGAAAATATATGACCTTTGTCAGGCTAAATTGTTTTTTTTTTTTCTTGTTCGTTTTAAGTATATTATTTCCTCTTATACTACAAATTGATATTATAAATATATTACACTTAAATTTTTAATACAATATGATGAACTGAAAATTATTTTTAATTAAATTAGCATTTTCTATCCCCAAATACATATATTTTTTCAAGTATTATTCTTTGTAGTTTTTCTGTACAAAATATACAAAGAGCGTATTTAAAAACATAAATTATAATTACAAAATTGTTCTTTAATAGTAAAATAATTCTTTATATATATATATTTATATTGATTAATATCATTTAGTGAAAGAGTCTTTATTAACAGCTAAATTTTATACAGTCACTGAAGCATCTTATAAAGTTCGTATAGTATGTAGAATTTTGTTAAAAGCATGTGCTGATCGATGATTAGCTAATTATAGAAGCTTCCAACACAAAATATACTGCGGTTTCTAGTTTATTGTAACTTGATTAAGAGAATTAATTATTCGACTTAATTGCCTTTATTTTGTGCTTAACATATAATGAAATTTTGTGTGAAGATCTTCAGTTATAGTGTTCATTATGAAGAACCACAAAAAATTTTACAAGAAGTATTGGAAAAAGTTTTTATTAAAAAATGACTTTTTTGTTTTAATAATTTTAACTATATATATTAAATTCTGAAAAAAAAGTTTTATTATCATATACAGTCGACTCTCTCTATAACGAAACTCCATACATCGAATTTCTCTATATAACGAATTTTTAGTAGGAACGGTCCCTTTTTCCCATGATCTCATTAAAAACAGTCTCCATATAGCAAAATATCTATCTCCATATAACGAATTTTTTTCATAATATGTACTTTATTTATTGTTTTAAAAAAGCTTCCAAATCACATGGAATCAATTTCCCATCACTGATTAGTGAATTATCGTTCAGTGCTGAGTTTTTCATCTTACTTTTCTACTTTGAATCTCGTTGTTTTTTATGCCCAACGAACTCATCTCTCCCCCTCCCCTCCCACACACCTTCCAACATACTTCTTAAAACAGTGTCAATTGGATTGTTACACATGTACCAGCGGGATCAGAGAGGTAATTGAAGTTTAAGGTGAATGAGAATTCAAATGGAAGAAATGTTCCCGATACAATTTTTCATTCCTTGCTAAAGTGTGAACATGTTTCGAAAGTGTAACAATTTTGAAATCAAAACAGCGAAAAATTACAGATTTCTTCGTCTAAATTTAATGTAAGTTTTCCTTATGTGATTTTTATTATGATTTCAAATAAATGCATGTTCTCTTTTTTGAAACTGTCTAAATAATTCAGAAATAAAATATTAGGTTAATATTTATAGTTAAACATTTCAAATTCTTAATTAAACATCTCAAAAGTAATTTTTGTTCACAATTTACACATTAAGTAGGAATTTTTAATCATTCTCTATATAACGAATTTTTCTATATAACGAATGTTTTACTGGAACAATGGATTTCGTTATATAGAGATTCGACTGTATATTGTTTCTGTTGTAAACATCCGTATTTCGTAAATATTTTGCAGTGTAGAACCATGAATGAAGTATCATTGGATAGGATTTTAATAATTTTAACCTTACATATTAAATTCTGAAAAAATGTTTTGTTATCATATACATTGTTTCTGTTGTAAACATCCGTATTTTGTAACTATTATGCAGTGTACAACCATGAATGAGGTATCATTGGATAGGATTTTTTACCCACATCAGAAATTGCATACTGAATTTAACTAATATGTAGCTGGCAAAGAAAAAGGAGGTATCATTTGATATATTGTTTGCCCAAATCTGGTATTACATGTTGATTTTTTGTTAGAAGGCTTTGTCTGTTTGAAATGTCATTTAAATAAAAACAAGAAAAAAATCATACGTTAAGCATAGATTATGAAACACTTTCCAACACTTCCTGAATGCTTTCACAAAACTTCGTTACTTAGGGAAAGAAGGTAAGTAGGTTGATATATATACTATATAATGGTAAAATTTAGTTTAGCTAGATAATGCATAATAGGTTGAAATTCATCTTTCAGCAATTTATAATAATAGATGGAAACATACTTGAATACTTTTGTATAATTGACTGACACCAGAATATTCAAACGAATTTCTCAGAAAATAAAATCTCGCTAATTTGCACATTCATTACAAAAGCAAAATTTTATTAAAATATTCTTGGTGCAATTTGGCAGTTTTGGAATTAAAATTAGGTGGTTAGAACGTCTAGCCACCGCCCTTGAAAGGTTTAAATCTATATCGTCGTATTGAAGAAGCTTGCAATAGACGTTGCTGAGAAATGTGGATGCATAATTACTCTCACGAATACAAGAGCAATGGCGAACTTATTGAACATACTGAATATTAACTTTTTATCACTGTGAGACAGTTTGTCTTTTTTTGTGTGTGTGATGTTATCAAAATGTATTGAAATAAGTACGTATTTACAGCATAAATTGTGCGTATTTCTGCATACTTCTGAATATTTCATTCAAACGTTTACACAAATTTGAGCGCATCGATTTCGGACATTTTTGGGTAAACAGGCGAAGATTTATCTTATCTATATAAACCAAATGTCGTATTCTACTAATTAATTAATGCTCTAAGACTTTCTAGCTGGAAATATTGCTCTATCACTTTTCGTTTTCGATTTCCAGTGGTTATCTACCAAATTTTGCCGCTAGGGGGCGCTGCTGTTGTTTTCATTAAATCGGGCATAGTCACTTTACTATGCCGTTTCCTCACTTGCATAGCTGTAGCTCTCTCCGTTCACAAGTATTTTCAGGTTAAAGGGACTTTCCTTTACACCCTGTATACTAGAAAAGTATAAATGAATATACCATGAAAGTTCAAAGATATATGGAACCTAAATAACAGACAATATTGCTATTCTGTATATTTGTTATTCCATATAGGTTTTTAGTTAACCTTTAAAGACATAGTAGGTGTATTGAGAGAGCCACTCAATGGAAACTAGTCGCGAATCCATAGTATTTATGTGATTAATTCTCATTAAATTAGTCTGTGTTAATCAATTTGACGTTTATTGCTTTTATACTGCTAATGGGCATTCCATTACATAAATCTATCCTTAAAATTTGTTATCTAGGCTTTAAAAGCCGATGGAGCATAGTAGTTCCGTCCCTGTCATTATGTATGTCCAAACCGTCCGTGTCTATCTTGGCTAATTACCGACGATTTTTTCCGAAATTCATGATCAACAATGCTTTATACTTCTGCTACGATAGGTACCTTCAGCTCTGCTCAACACTTTTGCTGAAGCCCGTAAATCGAAATTTGAATGTAACTGAAAAATGAGATTTTCTCAAAAACTATGTGACCTACAGTAATCGCTATAATTTTTCTGCAAGGTTTAAATTAATGGCTACTACCTCTAATTTATTCATAATTATAGTTTCATTAGATTCGGAATTAAATGGGGGGTAACTTATTTTTTCTCTACATTTTCCACCATAACTTTGAAAATATAGTACCTAAAATTAAATGAAACATATTTTTGATTTCAGCGTTATAAAAGCTTTCACACGATAGACAAAGAAAATATTTTTTTTCCAAGTAACTTAATTAGCACCTCTATATTTTGCCTAAATATATTTGAGAATATTTATTAATCTGTAAATATGTGGGTCAATAATATTTATGACTTCCCCCAATTTGAACTTTCCACGTTGCATAGTTTACAATTAAAAGGGCTGTGACAGATAGACAGGCAGACAGACACAGGAGTGATCTTATAATGGTTCCGATTTTACTTTTTACGTATGGAACCCTAAATATGCATTTCGAGCAATCTTTACTAATATACAGTAATTCGGATACAATATAGTATCTGAAATCTTTTCAAATACACCGCAAACAATTCCCCCTATACTATTATGAACGGAATTCTTTTGTGTGGCCCTGTAAATGAACAATGACTATTATTTGCACCGCATATTCAACAGAATGCATATTTTAGTGGGCTTCATAAATGAATATCAATTTTACTGTGTTTGAAAGAGTCTGACACCATTAAAAATCATTTGAAACGATTTTTTCCCATAGGCCGTAATGTAACGGAAAACTTTGTACTGTCTCTGTAAATGAACTAAACATGCTTCAAACTTCATTTGAAATAGGGAACGTGCTATACTAGACGTCACTAACATCCAAAAATTTCAGAATGATCCGAGCATATTTACGAGAGTTAGAGCGTGGACAGTCGGCCAGACGGACAGACAAACTGAAGTCATAAACACTTTTCAACTTTATTGGAAAGTGTTAAAAAGGGGTGTGACAGAGATCTATCACATATCCTTATTTCTTCAAAATTAATTTAATTCATTTATTTTGGCTTTTGAAACATGTCGTTTTTTTCCCCTTCGCTATGTAAAATTTATCTAACAAAAACATAGCTGTGAAAAAAGGGAGCCAAGTTCTGTAAAGACAATGGCAAGAAAAGAAGTGATATCTAAGTGGGTGCCAAGTTCAAATAAAATTCACTCAAACTTACCTACAGAAGTATTATAGCATTTTTTAAATTGTTTAGAAATAAAAATTATTGATAGCATATTAATAATAAATCTAGAACTTGGCAAGTTTTTACCTACGAGTCATTTATTTTTATTAATGACATTATTATAGCAAAACTTGTTATTTCATGTTTGGAAACCTTCATTTGAGTGAGCTCCTTTCCCTTGAAGGGTGGTGGGATAAAATATATCCCACCTACTTTTAAATGCAAAATGCCACATTGACACTAGAATTCAGGACTAAAAAGTTTAATTTTATTAAATACGTGAAAAGAAGCTTTTACCCAATTTGAAATAAATTTAAATTCTGGTGTGATTCAATCATTTCAGCATGTCACGAATAAAAGCTCTTTGCCCTTGAAGGGTTAAAGGGGTGCAGTCTCTAGAGGGATGACCAAGAACAAGCGTAAGGGTATCTGTCTCTTTCTCAGGCCTTTTAGTCTGTTTGCATTGAGGTTTCTGGAGGGTGGTTGCTAGAGTGATGACCAAAACGAGCGGGAGTGTATCTGTGTATTTATTGATTTATCAAATCTTTAACATGAGTCATTTGTTTATAATAATAACTATATTAATTTTTTTATAATGACATTGTTGTTAATATTAACATCATCATTTTATTGAGACATGAAATTGATAGGCATAACATTTATCAAAAACTTGCCAAGTTCTAGATTTATTATTAATATGCTATCAATAATTTTTATTTCTAAACAATTTAAAAAATGCTATAATACTTCTGTAGGTAAGTTTGAGTGAATTTTATTTGAACTTGGCACCCACTTAGATATCACTTCTTTTCTTGCCATTGTCTTTACAGAACTTGGCTCCCTTTTTTCACAGCTATGTTTTTGTTAGATATCATTACTTTTTGTAAAGTTACAATATATTTAGACACTTTACTTAATGCTTTTTAATGTGTTTACATGTGACTATTTTATTCACCAAGCAACATTCAATTTTAATTTAAATTTCCTACAACAAACTATTTGGCTGTCAATTTGCGGCTGAAATCTATATTTTAATACTGCTACATTGAATGCATGTTTTGAAACGAAATGTATTGATTCGAAATTTTTATTGTTTCTGAAACAACAATTCCTATTAAAATCCTATATTAAATTTTCCTATTAAGTTTTTCAATTAAATATCCTATAGCCTGTTTTTTTTGTACTGAAAGTGAAAAAAAAAATTATGTGCTTATGCCACACTATGTATCATTCATCCATGGCTGCCGGCAAAGAGGCAGTGCAGAGGAAGGATATTGCTTCTCCCTGGATTTTCAAATGTAACTAATTACATATCCTTTTCTCTGATGATTTTGAAAACAACAAGTGGATATGTGTGATCACAGATCGCACAGAGGGTTTCGTTTAATATTCCTTTCAAAACACTTTATCCTTTTGAAAAATCTTTTAGTTCCACATTTCGCAACCAGGGGCGCACTCTATTCTAAACAAACCTCTATCCGAACGAAACTCCGTTTTACATACTATCCGTAGATATATTAGTCGAGGGGATTGAGCCCATAGCACCCGAGATAAGTAGGCGCCCCTAGCGGTAAAAAGTGGAACTAAAATATGTAAGGCTATGGTGCATAATATGAAAGAATGGTCAAAGGGGTGTCGATAAAAGTTGGAAAAGTCCCCGGCTGAAAAGGGCGGAGGTTAGAAAAATTGCTTAAAATACACAAGTTAGAGCCCGGAGGAGTAAACTAGAAAATTTTATGATTTGTCGTGTGGTCTGAGGTATTCAGCTATACGTATGCAAAAAGTCATGTCTCCAACTTAATTAGGGGCTCCCTTATAAAGAATTGCTTAAAATACATATGTGGTAGCTCAAGCGGTTAAGCGTAAGACTTTTTCAAGATTTTATGATTTGTCACCTGGCCTCAGGTGTTCTGCTATAAGTATGCAAAATTTCAAATCTGCAATTTAATAAGGGGCTCCCTTAGAAAGAATTGCTTAAAATACATATGTGGTAGCTCAAAGGGTTAAGCGTAAGACTTTTTCAAGATTTTATGATTGTCACCTGGCCTCAGGTGTTCTGCTATAAGTATGCAAAATTTCAAATCTGCAATTTAAGAAGGGGCTCAATTAGAAAGAATTGCTTAAAATACGCATTTGGAAGCCCAAAGAGTTAAATGTACGACTTTTTCAAAATTTTATGATTTGTCATTTGATGTGTGTTCAGCTATAAGTATGCAAATTTTCACGCCTCCAACATAATTAGGGGCTCACTTAGGAAATATTGTTTAAAATACACATGTGTTAGCCCAAAGGGTTAAATGTATGACTTTTTGAAAATTTTATGATTTGTCGTTTGATGTGAGGTGTTCAGCTATAAGTATGCAAAATTTCACGCCTCCAACATAATTAGAGGCTCACTTTGAAAGAATTGTTTAAAATACACATGTGGTAGCCCAAAGGGTTAAATGTACGACTTTTTCAAAATTTTATAGATTTTCGTTTGATGTGAGGTGTTTAGCTATAAGTAAGTACAATTTTACGCCTCCAACCTAATTAGGGGCTCACTTAGAAAGGATTGTTTAAAATACACATGTGAGACCCCCAAAGGGTTAAATTTACAACTTTTTCAAAATTTTATGATTTGTCATTTGATGTGAGGTGTTCAGCTATAAGTATGCAAAATTTCACGCCTCCAACCTTGTTAGAGGCTCACATAGAAAGAATTGTTTAAAATACACATGTGGGAGCCCAAAGGGTTAAATGTACGACTTTTTCAAGCTGTTATGGTTTGTCATTTGATGTGAGGTGTTCAGCTATAAGTATGCAAAATTTCATGTCTCCAACCTAATTAGGGCTCACTTAGAAAGTATTTTTTTTAAAATACACATGTGGGAGCCCAAAGGGTTAAATGTACGACTTTTTCAAAATTTTATGATTTGTCGTTTGATGTAAGGTGTTGAGCTATAAGTCTGTAAAATTTCACGCCTCCAACCTATTTAGGGGCTCACTTAGAAAGAACTGTTTAAAATACACATGTGGGAGCCAAAGGGTTAAATGTACGACTTCCTCAAAATTTTATGATTTGTTGTATGATGTGTGGTGTTCAGCTATAAGTATGCAAAATTTCAAGTATCCAACATGTATAGTTTCTGAGAATGTATACATGTACATTTTCTCTGTGTCTGGATATCTGAATTTGTTGATTTTCTGTAAGCAAGTAAACCCAGATAAACCCCAAGTAAGTAGATAGGTTTACAATAGAAGTCTATGGGAATTTGGCGAAATATTAGAGATATCGCTAAGGTGGCATCACTTTTGGCGACTAATTTTGGTCGCCAAATTTGGCGATATATCGCCATGTTGCGAGAAACTTGGCGGTATTTGGCGACAGAACAGAGTCCTCTCCTACGGCAAATTAAAATTTCGCCTAATAGACGTAATGTTAAAGTAAAATGGGCACCCCCAGGTGGGTAATTCATCGATTTTCGCAATTTTTTTATTTTTTTCCTTAGTTTTATAGTGTAAACAAACTTCGCACCAAATTTGAAGTCTGTAGCTGCAGTAGATATACGAGATCTTTTTGATGAGTGAGTCAGTCAGTCAGTCAGTCAGTGGTAAAATTATCGATTATCAGACATTTTCAAATGTCATTATCTCGGAAACTAATTATGCGTTATTTATAAAATTTTGGATTTTAGGTAATTAGGGTGGCCTTACTACACATTTCGTATAAGAAGTACGTAGGTCTCATAGATTTTCAGTAGTAGAGCACTGAAATTAGACGAAAATAGCTCGAAATGGTTCGTGTAAATAACACACGGCTATGTCAGGCGAACTTGGCTGACACACTGCCGTGTGTCTAGATTATTTAACTCGACGCGTAAAATCCATTTCGAATCTTATCTGTTCGTTTTTTTTCTTTCTTTCTTTTATTATTCTCTAATGTAATGCAGTAAGTTTAACTTCATGAGTTATAATCGCATTCTCAATAACATCGGAGGCCGTTAAGATAAAATATAAACAGAAGGATCAGATTCACCTGCTGTTTATTTCAATGAATGTTTTTTTTGTCTTTTGCATAGCCCACGCGAGATATATTTATCTCTCATTCTTTTTAGTAAAAGTGACCGTTGAAATAATATATTAATAATGTAAAATGAATGTTTATTGATGCGGTCTTTAAATTAATTTTATTTGTCAGTTGTGTTAAAACATATCGTTCTAAGTATTTCACAATTTTAAGTAGCAATCATTTAACTTATTCATTTGTTTTGTTAATTTATAGCCGGCTTTATGGCGTCAGGGAATTATACATATGTAGAACCGTTTTTCTGGCAACCTTTCTGCATCACGCGTTTTTTATTGTTTTTGTTGGGATGCTGGAGACTGGGCTAATCATTTTGGTGTGTAAAGATGACCATTTGTCTGCTCTTTCGTGCACTATTGTAATCCTGGAAATTTGGCGATGTTGTAGCGCCAAGTCTTACATGTTTCTTATGAAATAAGGCACTTCAACTTCTGCTCTCAACGCGAAAAGATGTAAGACCGAATTGGTCTGAGGTTACGCTGAGGCGTACCTCCCATATACGATTTCCTCTCTCTACCATTTTGGGGTTTTAAGTAAATGAAGTTTTATTATTATATTTAAAAATGTTAAAATAAAGTTTTCTAGTTCCTGTATTGCTTGGTTGGAGTTTTTCTTCTGCATTTAATCGAATCCCACCATTGAACCACTTCATAAGGGGGACATAGAGTGATGCGAGAGAAATAACGGAGGGTGACGGCAGATAAGTGCGAATCAGTCGCACTGGCCCAATCGTTTTATACATATTACCCCTAAAATCCGACAAATTGCGAGCTGCAGCAATCGCCAATCATCAATACGAATCCATAAATGTTATATAATTGTCGAAAATTTTAAATTTAAACTAAATTCGAATATAGCTTTTTATAATTTAAATTTTCAAGAATTTTTTTTGTTTGTCACATCTCTATTAGGGTGGAGTGAAAATGACCAAAAAAATTTTTTTTTTCGAATTTTTTCTTCAGATAGGTCTAAAAAGTTGCCTTTTAGCACACTGATTATAGGGTTAAATTTTCATTTCGTTTGGAATTCTTCTTTAGGTCTCTACCAGCTCTTAAAGATTTGCCATTTATACGTGAAAAACCACGATTTCACTACGTAGTATAAATTATTAATATTATTTTACTAAATTTCTGTTTCCAGTAATATAACCCATGAAAATTGACTAATTAATGTATTACTTGCGAACAATCGAAGAGTTGTCGTGTTTAACACCTTAAATGGTAAAGATAACCTAAAAGTATGAATTGCATTGTCACAAAAAGATAAAGAAAAAGCACAATAATTAGACACACAGTTTATTTTTATTTTTCGAATATACATAAAGCATAGTTCTCTAAATATATAGGAAATACATTTTTCTGACCATATAGTAATATAATAAAAAGAATATGATCGATATAATGTAAAAAGATCTCTCATTTTTCTCTAATTTATATTGGCCTTTGGTATCAAAACTAGGCATTGCCTTTCGTGATTTGATTTTTGCTCGCATATAACCGTTCTTTACTTCTACTCCTACAGCCACTAATGATGCTTCAGTAACTAATTTCACGCTTCTTTCTACCATTTTTAACTGCTTGAATATGACACGGAAACTTAGGGAATTAAAAATGGGACTTCCGATCTTTTTATGAGAAATTTGAGCTCCTCTCTTGATACTCTATTAAGAATGCGGGGTGATGTGATTTCACATTCTTGACAGTCAATAATGATAATATAGTCTACAGCACTAAATTTCAATATTGGAATATGCAACTGTCTTATTGTGGAACACTCCATCTCCCTTTTCTTCCATATTCTTCCGAATCCAAATTCTCGAACATGGTTTCTTTCATCAGTTATCATTCCTAGTAAAATGTTTTATGGATGACAGAAGTAGGCGTTTCGTTGAATAACGGGATCGATGATCTTCTTTAAATGTTCCCTGAAATAACGAGACAACTTAATTGTTTAAAAAAAAAACATTTTGAGCTCCATTTTTGCAGGAAGAATCTTTCTTAATGGGAAACGACATAGATGAATATACTTTCATTACAAATTCAGCCATAATCTTCAGATTTGGGGAAGGATTCTTGCTTCCAATGTACAATTCAAGTACTCGATTGGCAATTGTCAATCATATAGAGTGAGACATTTTACATGGATTGCGGTTTACCAGATTTAAGGAGCATTAATCAGATGGAAATGTTTGACACATGTCGTAAAAATAATTTTGGTCTGTACTTAACTCTCCACAGTTCATTTCTGGGAGACAAGAACAGTTTTTTTTTTTTAATTCCACAAAAGTCTATTGTTCACATTGATCCAACAATTTTTCAGTAGGAATAGAAATGGCTCATGGGCCTGTAGCTTTTCAATAAACTTTAGAAAATTTATGACACAATGGCAATTTGCGTGAAGCTACCATATTAACCACTGCAAGGGACGACTAATCTTTCAAAAAATCTAATAGCACCATTCTAGTGTTTACAGTTATTCAGTCACAACCTATAGCCATACGTTTACCAAGGTTTAAGTTATTTTCAGTGCAATATTTTAAAATGCTTTCTGCAATATTCTTTCTTGATCCAGAAGATGGTGTAATGTGTTCCAGATACAGTGAATTTGACTCTTCAATCGTACTTGTTCTTTACTTATAGTTCTTCCATGTAATATATCTCAAATTTTCCATAATTTATTTTCTATATTAATACATGAAAATTATTCCAGAGAGAAACATTCGCCCTGCATACAATATTTCAAATGGAAATCAAATTTCAAAGTGATTGCTTAAAAGGCGCAAAGGCCAACATAGTGAAAAAGATTCCAAGCCGGGACTCGAACCCGGGCCATCAGTATAGCGCACTGATTTTCTACCGGCTAAACCACTTGGAACGATACCTAGCTCGGAAAATTTCTCACTATTATATGTTGGCAAGGCTACAAACGTAGCACAAACGTAGTGTGCTACGTTTGTAGCCTTGCCAACATATAATAGTGAGAAATTTTCCGAGCTAGGTATCGTTCCAAGTGGTTTAGTCGGTAGAACGTCAGTGCGCTATACTGATGCCCGGGTTCGAGTCCCGGCTTGGAATCTTTTTCACTATGTTGGCCTTAGCGCCTTTTAAGCAATCACTTTGAAATTTGATTTCCATTTGAAATATTTATTTTCTATTTAAGGGATCTAATAAGTTCTGGTATACAGAAAAATTGTTGTCTATCATTTAATCAACACACTTCTGGTAAACTACAATAATTTATGCTTTCTTCCAAATGTCTTCGATATTTTCTCTTGGGATTTTAATTACCTCTGACTTTCGTGGATCTGTACCATTCCTGTTGTGTTTTAATTATTGTCTTGTATAAAAATAATATTTTGTAACATCTGCCATTGTTGGCAAAACGGCTTTATTTAGTTTTAAAGGAGCACCAATAGGGGATATTCCGCTACACTTCTAGTAATTGTAAACTTGATTGGCTGGTTGCTTCCACACACACTCATTTAAAAAATACTCTAAAAATGAGAACAAACAATTTTTAAACTCAATAAAATATTTCAAATATTTTAAAATAAAGACTTAAAGTTTAAAAATAATAAAATGAATCACACTAAACGTTTTAAATATAAAAATGCCAAACAAGGTTGCCAAAAAACCCTGTAAATGATCAATTTATAATAAGAACCCATTGTGTAAAACAATGAAAATATAAAAGTCCTGGTAGAGCACTGAAGGAGTTTTTCAAAATTAATGAAATTTTGCACGTATATTAGATGTAATAAAAGGCAACTTTTGGCTGCTATCCAAAATCAAAATTCCAACTTTCATTTTTTCACTCCACCCTAATCTCCATGCTTCCATTGTTGTAAATTTTTAAAAAAAATGGAGGCAAAATCAACTTTTTGCACATTAAATAGAAAAAAAATGTGTTTTAATTATTAAAGATTATTAAAAACAATCATTAAGTAACACACTTCCAGAAAATTCTAAAAAATAAGAACATAATTCGATGTACACAGCTCTTTTGAATCAGAATCTCAAAGTTAAGGGATTTTCATCAGTGGACAAACTGGCATTTAGAAATGAATGCATCATAAATTCTCATTTTTATTAATTCACCTAAAAGTGTCTATAAATTTAAGCTCCTTGAATGCATCTGCAAAATTAAAATCTTTAGTACCAGCGTACACTACGTACGTCACGATTTTATCGTACACGCCTTAAAGATGTACTACTCGTACGCCATCCATAATTTTGAAGTGCATTGTGATGTTCTATTTTCAGGTAAATAGCCTTTGGTAAAGATATTCACGGTAGGATTGTAAATCTTGGCAAATCAGGATACAATAATCTGGTTCTGAATGAGTTAAGTTGAATATTGATAAGAAAACAACAACAACATTTTAAGTAATTATTTCTTATACATAATGTGCATTTTTCATCCTTATTGTACTGTATGTGGTTAGCATCATTCTCAAAGATTTTTCTTTACTTACTTCAGTTCATTCATTCAGTTATTTTTATCTTCAAGGGAACTTGTATGGCATTTATTTAAGTACTTTTCTCGACTTCAAAGGGTTGAGGTGTTTTTTATCTAATAAGAAGAAAATATGATATTTGTTTTTGCAATTTGTGATTGTTATTTCTTTTATTGTTTGCAGCGTATGCTATTTATTATATTTGCACTGTTCTTGTTATTATTGTGATTTGTTAATGTTCTTCGCATTAGGTTCTAATGTTCTTCACATTAGGATTAAGTACACATTTTTGGTTATAATGTTAATTTCTATATCTATATAGTTAATGAATTGTAGTGAAACTAACAAATATTCTTTGAGATTAATCCGATTCATCTACTTTCCAAATTTTCTTTAAACAAAGCTGCTGTAAGATTCTTTATAATATAACCCACTGCTCGATGATTTCGCCGATTACGTAAAATTAGCGTACTGGCCGAAAAGTACCACTTTATGTTGACACATTTGCGTAAATCGATTAAAATAAAATTACATGTCGTAAGTTTTTATACAATTGTAATTCAACACCTCTTGTTGCTACTCAAATATTAAAGTATAAACGCCATGCTAAAAGATACAGGTGAGAAATCAGTTAAATTTAAAAAAAAATGGAATAAGAAGGAAAACAACAATTATAAAGGCAGTGCTGCTTAACTTATTTAAGAAGATACCGTTCAAAATTTACCCTTTTATTCTAAAAATTAAACGTTAATGGAAATATAAAGTACCACTATAAAATTATGCGGTAAATAATAAGCTCTTTATTAAAGATATGTTTATTTTGATAAGCAATTTTTAAATCTATCAGAAATAACTGAATTGTCAAACGATTTAATTTTTAAAATATTTTCAATCATTTTTAAAAGAAAATAATTTCAAAATAATAATCAAAGAAAATAATATCTAACATACTCAGATCTCAGAATCGAATTTAGTTTGATAAATTGGTAAATGCATAACCTACCCATAGAGTTAAGCTTTACAGATTTTCAGCTTTAGGGCAAGTCAATGGGATACACATAATACAATTAAGTACATAAAATTAAGATTAATAGAAAAACACAAATTTATCAACTTAAATATAGACTGTATCAATATGTTAAAAGCAAAACTAATCCAGCACTCTATGCAGCACACATGCATATATTACTTAGAATTTTGCACATACAGGCTATACCTAAATATAACCACATACACGCACACGCATATATCAGTGGCGTGGCGTGAAAATTTTCGGTGGTCATCGCAATTATTTAAGTTTGGGGTGAACAATTATTAACTCTAAAATTCAATAGTTGAATGTTCAAAAAAGAAACTTTAAATCTTACCTTCACTTATACATGAACTCCAAATGTTCTGCTAAAACTGGATCGTAGAGTTTTAAACAGTGTTGGGCAGAATCTGATTACAAAGTAATGAAATTATAGATTAAAATACATTAAAATCCCCTCACAATGCAATTGATTAACATGTAAGGCATTACAAAGTAATTTCAAGTACTCTTTTGAAATACATAATCTGATTATCGTGTAATAGATTACAAACCAATTCTCATTTTTTTCTTTTAAATTTTAATTAGATTAATTTGTAATGGATTACAAGATGATTCAGATTACATTTTTAATTGTATAATTCAATTAACATGTAATCTATATTACAAGATGACTCATATTCGATTTTAATTATATAACCCAATTAGCCTGTAATCGATTACTTTTTTAATTATAGAATCCAGTTAACTTGTAATGGATTATAGATCAATTCTAATTGCATCTTTAAAAATATAACTTAGATTAAATTCTAATGTATTACAAGTTAGTGTCAATTACGTTTATTCAGAATTCAGTTTGGTTAACGTGTAATATAATACAACTTAATCTAAATTACGTTCTGTGAAATGTATTTAAATTAAATTGCAATGAATTATGAACTAATTCTAATTGCAGTTTTTAAGATATAATTTAGATTAAATTCTAATGTATTACAAGTTAATCTCAGTTATGTTTGCTCAGAATGAAATTTGGTTAGCGTGTAATGTAATATAACTAAATCTAAGTTACATTCTATGAAATGTATTTAAATTATATTGCAATCAATTACGAGTTAATTCTAATTGCATTTCTAAAATTGATATGAAAATTACTTGTAATTCAATGCAAGTTAATCCCAGTTACGTTTATAAGAATGTAACTAAATTATAAGTAACTATTTATATGTCAGTAAGTATTAATTTATAATGTTATAAAAACATAATAGAATTTTTTAAGCAGAATTGCATATTTACTAATTTTCTAGTTATTTTTACGTAATTAATCGTTTTCTGGAAATACGCTTTTTTTTTTTTTTTTTTTTTTTACTTTTTTAATTCAGACCGGAAAAACGCGCTATACAGAGTCTGATGTCGAGAGGTGTCATGAGACAGAGGTGCATACACCATAATTTTACAAAACGATTATTATTTTTTTAAGTAAGTTTTATACCCAGAAAAAAGTTAATATATAAGGTTTAAATTATTACGAAATATAAAAAAATTGCTTATCGAGCTCGAAGGGACAATATCACATTATTTTTAACATATAGATCTTAAATATCTCTGTGATATAAGTAATATACATGCAATGTATTTAAAATTTTGTAGATTATCTGATGATTGAGAATGCAATGTTAAAAATGAAGGAACTCAAATTTAATCATTCATGAGTACATTTCGGTTCTGAGACTTTGTTCCTGCTGTTTAGGTCATAGGGCTTCGATCCCGACACATCGGTCCCAATGCCATTTCAGTTCCTAGTTATTTCGGTGCAAAAAGTGACATAATTTTACAGAAGACATTGATTGTCTTTAAAAAAAAACCAAAACCACATAAATTTTACTATAGCGCGAATATAAGGGCCCGATATCCAAAAACACATATAACTCAAATCTAATTTGTCGACACAAGTTTCATATGATTAACGTAACAGTTTTAAAGGGAGGAGGGCGAGGCTCTATAGATTTTCATAAAAGCCTTTCCATATTTTAGTGTATCAAAAATATAAGCGGCTGACAAATTAAAATAATTATAACTCAAGCTACAATTATCGTAAAACTCTTTGTATAGTAAACGTAACCTTTATAATGTGGAAGAGGACATTGTCGGTATTTTAACAGAAGCCCCCAACTTTCAATATGGCATAAATATAAGGACCCGTTAAACATAAACACTTATAACTCGGATCCAAATTGTCACAGAATATAAAAATTTCATATGATAAAAGCAATTATTTTAAAGGGGGAGAGAAAGACATTTTTTGGTCCTGTTTGTGATTGAGAATCTTTTCTTGAAATTGATTCCGTTTTTATAGTTGTAAAAACAAAACAAAAAATTGTATATTTAAAATCCAAATTCATCGAATTTCAGTTTACCTTTTCATGCATTAGTTTAAGGAAAATTAATTTTTCGCATGCTTGGGTAATATTGGAATGTATACGTTTATTCTTATTATTATTTTCTAATTAATTAAAATACATTGAAGTAGAATCATGCATCGGGTTAGGCATCGTATTTCGGCGGTGTCGACGACGATTTTTTTAACGCATTTTTGATTTTAATTTTTTTACAATTACGAATACATTTCTAAATTTATTCAGTATTTATGGTTAAAAAGATTAAAATTTTATATTTAACCCGTAACCGAAGTAACAAATATTGTCGCATATCTACCGTGAGCGATCTGTCAGACCGGTTAACCCGTAACCGGAGTGACAAATGTTGTCGCATAACTGCAGTGAGTGGTCTGTGAGACCGCTTAATCTAAATATGAATAAAATGCTACATTAACTCTCAAAATACTATTTATCTACTAAACTTCATGTACACGGCTATTATCTTTAAAATTCAGCTACTCAAAAGTTAGTAGTGAAGATAAAGGGACTCCAAATAAAAGAAAATTTAACCAGCATCTATAGTTAAACGGAAAATTTGTGAAAATGGAAAAATACATCAGTCTCTGAGACCGCTAACAGCGGTTTCGGGTTACGATACAAATACATCGAATTTCTGTTTGTACTTTTATACATTCTTTACCTTAAAAATTAATTTTCATATGTTTGGAAAATATTTGAATATTTTAGTTTTAATATATTATTATTTTGAAATTAATAAAAAAAAAAATACTTTAAATCATAGTTCTGAATTGGTAACCCGATTTCTTGCAAAAGGAAAGAAAGTGAGAGGGGTGAGGACACATTTATGAGTTTTCCCGGTTATCTGAAATTTTCAGTTTCTTTGTCATTTTCTGATCATTGAAAATTAGATATATTTTATTGCAAATTCTACAGGAGCAAACCGCCACAAACACTTCATGAATTTCAGCAGCCGGGTGCTCCGAGGCTCCTACTTTCAATCCTTCTCCATCAACTACATTAATGTCAGCATTTATGTTAAACACATTTTATTATAATCTAAAACCTAAAAGGAAATAAAACTGCGGCGTATGATTTACACATCTTTGTTTTATCTTTTTATTAGTCTCCGGTACGGTATGCTATTTCTTTCTCCCAGCGTATTTTGTGTCCAAAAAATAACGTTAGCTTACAGAAGCTACCCGAAAAACAAAGCATTACGATTAAACATTCTTTAGCAATTTTTTAAACTTCTAAGCATCGCACGTTATCACTTTTTATACCGTCGTATTGGAAAAAAAAAGTTATTTTAAATGCATTTTGTTTGAAAACTGTATCTCCATTTAATTTTGAAACATTAATTTTTTTGTAGTTTTCAGCACCATTTGTTTAAATTTGGCAACTCAAGTACTCCATTTATATCGAAAGTAAAGGGAAAATAGTTTAAAAATAGTAATTATATATTTTTGTTGCCATTTTCTCGTAACAACCGAGAGAAAATGTAATTAAAATATGTGCTTTTTTGAAAAAAAAATATAAACGCATGATTTCTGTTAAAACGATGCAGCTATTATATACTATATTTAATTGTAAGTATCTATGAATCATTGGATAGCCGTTTTTTTTTTCGATTTTCTTGAATAACGGCATCTTTTTGCTGCATTTGTACATTATTTCATGATAGTGACGTGCTATGCATGCTTTACTGTAGATGTTTAATAGTAGACCGTAAATGTGGAATTCTTAAGCGGATGCGAATGACGTCATTTTACATAAAATAAAACGTGTGCTTTAAGTCTTAAAATTGAAATATATTTTGTACTGCAGTAGAGTCCCGCTTAACCAATTTTCTTCTGATGGACTGTTGGCTTCTATTATTATGAAACAGCCATTATAAAAGAAGTGTTAGGCGAAGATGAAAAAGCAGCCATAAAAAAAAATCATGGCCATCCCCCCCCCCCCCCCAGAATTCTGACCAGAAAATCAGAGTTCTAACTTTTTACGGCTGCTCTTTCATCTTCACCTAACACTTCATTTATAATAGCTGTTTCATAATAATAGAAGAGAAAATTTCCATAAGAAGAAAATGAAGTAATGGAAATTCCGGAGGCGACACTAAATTCTGAAAAAGCAGAATTCCTGTTCTCTAGTTTAACTTTATTTCTCATCACGGAAGGTTATTGGTTAAATTCAGTATTAGATTCACTGAATATGCTTCTGTTTTTCCTCAATATCTTTTTAATCATATTTCAGTTAAAAAAAAAAAATAAAATAAATGAAACAAAAAATGTTTTTGTATGTTTTTAGAACTGTAGTGCAAGTTAAGAAGACTATGGGACCCCCCCCCCCTCACCAGACTATTGAATTTAGATTTCAGCAGCCATCAGAAGTTAGAAAAAACACAAACCTTTTATTTTATATTATTTCTTTACTGAAATAATCAAAATTTTCAAAATAGCGCATTAATTACCCGACTGAAAAGAAGGGTTATGTGTTTCTCGCGCACCTGGGTATGTGGATTTCTTTATACCCTCGAAATATCCCAACGGCTGGATGGATTTTAATGAATGAGGTCTCTATCGATTCGTCTTAATCGTCCAATGGTTATAGGCTAGGTTTTGTTTTTATAAGTTCAAAATGGAGGCCGTAAAATACAAAATGGCGGTAGAGACGAAAAAAAAAATTACGCACCTTATTGAGTGGCATATCATTGGATAGGTCTTTCAAATTGAAGGCAATGTTTCATTGACTATTTTACAGTCAGAAGCTTCGTTTAAATATTACACAACCTGGAAGTTGTGTATGTAGGATTTCTAGCTTTACTGCAACTCTAACCATCATAGACATCTATAGGCCTCATCAAAATAGTGTTTATAGATAGGAACTAACAATTAAACGCAATTTAAAAGTCACCAATACAAATAAATAAAAAGAAAATACGTAAATAATATAAAAAATAGTTTCACATTGATAGAAATAATTAATTAGTTCGCTTTTTACGCAGTCGGGTATTTTGATTTTTTTAAATTTAATTGATTTATTGTTTAAGTGCTGAATCCCGAGGTCATACGAACTTTTTAAAGCTTAAAATATATATTTTATCAAAGTTACTTGGAAAATTAAAAACTACTTACTATACTATATAATACAGTAAGGGGGGGGGATGACGATTAAAGACCTTATTTGATCACTATAAATTAAAAAATGGGTTCCCTATTCTAAAGGTAACGTCACTGTTAAATGTATTTGTGATTGAAAAATCGCGATATTACATAAATGATAAATCGATTTAAGAAATTTCTACAGCATCCATTCCTAAATAAGATGCTGGAAACTTCAAACACTTAAAACTCGAGCTGTAATTATCGTAGAATACTCATATTTTGTATGGGAAGTGTAATCTTTTTAAAGCCGGAGCTATTTCTTTTTTTGAACAGGAACCCATAAATTTTAATATAGAAGTATTTTAAGGCCATGATAACTACAACACTTATCTTGGATGCAAATTTTTGCAGCCTACACAAATTTCTTATGATAAACGTAAAAATTTTAAGGGAGTTAGGCTCTGTTGATTTTTTTTATGATTGCACCATATATTTTTTTAGATGAAAACAAAACATGCTCACAACTTAAAATCCTGTAACTCGGGTTTTAAAAATGCCAACAAAGTTCCCTCCCTTTTTATAAAGATCACGTTTACCATACAAATTATGAGAGTGCTACGACATATACAAACCAAGTTATAATTTTCATGGCTTCTTATATTTATGATGTACTATAATTTGGAGGCTTTGATAAGATATCAATAGAGCCACCACCTCTAAATGATTACGTGTAATATAAGAAATTTTTGCGATGTGCTACTACTTGGATCCAATTTAAAAGTGTATATGGTTATCGGGTTCTATACTGAAATTTAGTAGGCTGTGGTTAAAAATCCAACAATGTCTAATATTCAATTATGTCCCATTGATCAAGCACACAAAATTTCTGTGTCAATTTGTTCACGAGTTATAAGAGTTTAATTTTCTCAGCCTTATATATATATATATATATATATATTCACAGTTTTATAAAGTTTAGCTGTTGTTAAAAAAAGATAAAGGACCCTGAAAATATACACTCATGATATTAATCATAACAACGTTTAGTGGTCTTACGACAATTACAGCCTGAGTTATAGGAAGGAAACGAAATGGCATGACCCCCTCATGAGCATCCCTTTGTAAAACGTATGTGCTGTGAGAATTAAATAAGTATAAGTATTATAAATTATAAGCATTTTCAATTTTAAGAATCTTTTTTGTATATACAGAAACATTGTAGGCTTCAATAAAAAGTAGACAGAGACACCTCCCCCCCTCCACCTCTAATAGAATCACTTTACCATGCGAGATTTGCGCGATCTGCTACAATCTGGTTTCGAGTTATAAGTGTTTTTTTGTTATCGAGCCCTTATTTTCGCGCTACACTAAAATTTAAGGGGCTTCGCTGAAAAAACAAAAAATCTCTCATCGTCCTTTATAAAGATTGCGTTTACCATACAAAATACTATGAACGCGCTACGACAAAAGCATTCCGAGTTATAAGTGTTTTAAGTTGTAAATAGCTTATATTTATGGCGTACTAAAATATTGAGGCTTAGATAAAAAAAAAAATCACCCCCCCCCCCCCAGTTCCCGCTAAAACTGTAACGTTTACCATACAAAATTTGAGCAGGCCACGACAATTTCTATCCGAGTTTATAAGTGTTTGTGGTTATCAGGCCCTTATATTCGCACTGCACTAAAATTTTGGAGGCTCCAATTTAAAAAAAAAACGGACAAAGTCCTCGGTTACATTTCGCCAGTTTGTAAAAGCACAGTTTGAACGCCCTGCTACAATTTCACGTGTATTAAGAGAGTTTAACTTTTTAGTGCCCTTAATTCATCTTTTTTTTTATATAAAATTTAGATAGTTCCATAAAAAACCCTTTTGAGTTACCCGATAATGGCCCCTTATGATGTTGAACCCCACTATATTTGGCAGGTTTAGAATTACAGTCGGAGTTTTGGGGGCTTGGGGGAAGGTATATTGACCGATACGCGGATGCCAAAACATCATACTTCGAGACATTGGGAAAGTGGCCATGGATTTTATTAACTCCAAAATTTACAATATTTTTTATTGTTCCAAACAAACTGTTGTTATGCTTTTCCTGTCTGTAACTCTATCATATAATGTATAATCTATAAATGACAGGTTGTTTTTTGACCATTTGCTCGTCGGCTCACTTTTGTCAGACTAATAGGGAGGTTTCTTTCAAATGATAACCTTCTTATCCGCCAATCACGACTGCGCATTGACTGCGAATCATGACTTCAGTAACAGCCACAATCCTAACGGCTACCAATCAAAACTTTTCTCCAACATTGTTTTACCTCCAACAGTTGATTTGTGACGTCATTTGCAAATATCCCATATCTTCCTTTTTTTACTTTCCTTTTTTTAAACAATTAAAATAAATATTATCAACAAAAAATCATGTACATAATCTAATTATGTTAGCAAACAATGTGCGAAATGGAACAAAATAAAACACCAAATGCTCTATCTGCTTGAAATCAAGTAAAGGAGATGCATAATCTGTAGAAAAACACCTTTCAACTTGTCACCTTATGCAAATAAAGCGCTGATTTTAAAATCACGTGATTCACGTGCAATTTACTGCTGTCACGTTATAAAAATTATTTTTGCCGAATGGTAGGTACGCGAGTGTTTTGGTGAACCAAATTATATTACAATGCCTTTATAATTTTTTTTTTTCATGTGAATGCACATTTTTAAATTCTTTATAGAATTTTAAAAAAATGAATGGGAATTTATTTCTTCGAAAAATATTATGCAAGCCATTAGTTCATTTCCAATATGCAGTAGTGATTTACAAACTGCTTTTCATTCTGATATTTCTGACTCTATATGTAAAAATAAACCTACAATACTAGATGGAAATTTTTTCGAAAAAATTGAAAATAAGTCTTCAGGTGGTAGAATTGTAGCAAAATGCACCAAGTGTAACAGTGAGGTAAAAGCCTCAAATAATTGCACTTCCAATCTTGTAACCCACCTTAAAAGGAAGCATGGAATCAATTATTTGGAAGAATATCGTGCCTATTTAAAGGAGTCAAAAAAAACAACGAAAATCATCAAATGTTTCTGGGCAATCAAGTCGAAACGTATATTTGCAGGATCATTTTGACAAAGATGTAGTAAATTATTTTATTTATTCGATGATTTCACTAAGAAGCATTGATAATATTTATTTCCACAATATAATTAAAAACATTAATTCTTGTTCAAAATCTTTTAACATAATGAGTCGTAGGGCCCTCGGACGAAAAATTGCAATATATTACGATGAACAAGTAGAAAATATTAAACGTGAGTTGGAAGATATCGAGTTCGTTTGTATAACCACAGACATATGGTCAGGGCGACGAAGAAGTTTCTTAGGAGTGACAGCTCACTGGATTCATCCGGAGACATTAAAACGTATTTCTAGAGCTATAGCTTGTCAAAGATTCAAAGGAACTCATAGTTACGACAAAATTTATGACCATCTTATGAGCACCTACAAAAAGGTTGAATTGAATTCTGCAAAAGTAATAGCTGCGATTACTGATAATGGTGGTAATTTTGTGAAAGCATTTAAATTTTTTGGAATTGAAGAAAAATGTATTTTAGAAGATGCTGGTGATTTAGATGCGCAATACAATTCATGTAGTACGGAGTGTGATTCTGACACTACGTCTAGCATAGATGATGATGTAGAAGATGTAATTGATTTAAATGAGTGTTTACCTTTACATTTTAGATGTGCGTCTCATACACTTAGTTTGTGTGCGACTACTGATTCTAACAATGTTCTGGAAAGCCAAGACACAGAAATTTCAAAAATACACGAACAAGTGATGAAAAAATGTAATATTTTTTGGAGAGCAGCATGTCGACCTAAATCTTCAGAAATTATCATCTCCATTTTGGGACATCCTCTTAGTCGACCTAACGCAACGCGATGGAATAGTTTATTTGACGCCATGAAACAATTTCTATCGATAAAAGAAAAATCTGCTATTTTGAGCAAGGAATTAGATTTGAAAACTTCATTTAAAGATCAGGATTTCACATATATAGAAGAATACGTTAAATGTAGTAAACATATTGCCGCGGCTTTAGATATCCTTCAAGGAGAAAAAGAAACGTATTTTGGGATTTTGTTACCAACTTTGTTATCATTACGACATAAATTACAAAAATCATTGACAGAAGATTTTATGTATTGCCAACCTTTGGCCGAAGCTTATTTAGAAAGTATAGAAAACAGGTTTAGGCAGTATTTTGATATTTCATCTCGCCAAGCAGAAATAGCCGTAATTGCAACTTTATGTCATCCAATTTTTTTAAAATTCAAGTGGCTGTCTTGTATTAGCGATTCAGCTTATACAAAAATTAAAATGTTGTTTATTACTGAATTGACAAAAGAAATGAAATCTAACGAATCTCTGGATATAATGAGTTCTGTCAATAGTGAAGAAAGAGATAACTTTTACTTTATTGATTCTGATCATGAAGAAGCAAAACAAGACCCTAAAAGGAAAGCAGAACTATTGTACGCGCATTTCTGTTTGGAGGAAAACAAAGATCTAAGTGTATTGAATTCTTATAAAGAGATAAAAAAAATCTTCATTAAATATAACACACCGCTGCCCTCGTCGGCATCTGTAGAAAGATTATTTTCTTTTGCAACTATTACAAATTATTGTAAAGCTAATAGGCTTACTGACGAAATGTTTGAGAAACGTGTTGTTTTAAAAACCAATCTTAAATATAACGAAGAATGCTTATAAAAATTTGAAAAATATTTTAATGCCAAAAGGAAAAAGGTTTCCTTCAATGTTAAAAAGTAATAATCAAACCTTTTCAGCGTATATTTTCGTACTTGACTTTAATTCATTTTTTAATAACAAAGTATGTTACTGCTTCATTTTCTAATTTTGTAAATTTGTTTAATTTTTTATATGGTTTAATTATGTGTAATTTCAGAAAGAAATTTTGTAATTTTATTAAATAAATGTAATTGTAACTAAAATATCAATGTCTCTGAAATTTAAATTTTCATAGTTTTATTATGGTAACTATAAGTTATATAGTAATAGAATCCTACATGTGCTCATAAAAACTAACCTGACTAGAAAAGGGGGAGGAGGACATGTGTGTGTGTGTGTGGGGGGGGGTTATGATTGGGCTAAGTCAACTAGCTATCTTTGGAGCACTCTCCTTTATATTTAATCTTTTCATGCAAATAATTTATTTCTATCAAATTTTTAAATACAAACTTTTAAGAACGGGGAAAATCTTTAATTTATTTTAATTGCATTTTAAAACGAAGAGTGTTTACTTTAACACTATTTTTACCGGTGTCAAATGACACCTTTTCAAAGTTTTGATTTGTGTTTATTTTGCTCGTACTTTTTGAATGCAATAAGCATAAAAATGTCTTCAATGTATTGAAAATGATTTGTAATTCTTTCAATCTAAAATTACAAATGAAAAACCATAAATCGAAAACTTTTAAAAGGTGTCATTTGACATAAAAAAAAAATTGTTAAAGAAGATATAATTAAATGTACTTTTCAATGCTGCTTGCACGAGTCTATTTTTTGTGGGTTATGATTTTCAGATATTCACAAGTGAAGAAATTTAAGGGTCTAGCTGTGCAAATAAGTTTCAAAATAAAACTCTTTAATAAATAAAACGTATTTATTTATTATAGAAAAAGAGAAAATGTTATCAAATTAGTAACTATGATAAATCTTTTTTTTTAAACTGTTTGCAATGCAAATTAACATTTAACTGATGTTACCGGTCTGACAGACCGGTGCTTTTTTCCATTTTCATAGTTTAACTTGCAAATTTCAGTTTATCTACAAATACTACTAAAATTTTGTTTCGTTTGGAGCTTTAGTACTAACACCAGAGACTTTTGAATAGGTGAATTTTAATTATAACACTCCTGTACAAAAAGTTTAGTACAAAAACATCTTATGAGTTAATCGCGGCTTTTATTCATCTTTCGATGGAGCGGTCTCACAGACCTCTTCACAGTAGTTATGTGACAATTTCTATGACATCAGTTAAAGATTAATCTAAAATTGTAGATTTAGTTAATGGCAAATTCTTGTTGAAGTTAAAGTTAAATCATTTAATTGAAAAAAAGTATCCAACTTTATTTGATTTCATTGAAACTAACCTTATATTTTGAAGATAATGGTTTGTTTATTCCTTTATTTATTTTATTTTTTTATCATGGTATATTTCTTTTATTGAATTATAAATAAATATACAGTTGTAAAAAATGTTTGAATAGTTTGGCATATTAACCCTTAACTGCTGTGACAAAAGTTGTTGCATATTTACTGTGAGGCGGTCTGTGAGACTGCTAAATCGAAGGATGAATAAAGAGGTCCTTTAACTCATAGGATGCTGTTTCTGTACTAAACTTTATCGTCAAGTCAAATATAATTAAAATTCCCCTATTCAGAAGACTCTAGCGATATTCCTAAGGATCCAAATGAAACAAAGTTTCACTAGTATTTGTAGTTAAACTGAAAATTACAAGCTAAAAATTGAAAAAAGCAGCGGTCTATGAAACTGCTCACAGCAATTAAATGTTAATATTTAACTGCTGTAAATGGTCTCTGAGACAGATACCTTTTAACGCTTTCCAACGCATTCGGAATACTGTAACAAAACTTTACCGTATACTAGGGGGGTGGGGGGGGGGGTGAGCTGTTTTAGAAATTTGCAGGTTCCAATTTGACCCGCTGTTCGGAAGCTAGTTTGTTTTCATTGTAGGTCAGGTTAATTTCTACTTTTTAGTTCGGATCGGGTTTGGGTCCGTTGACTTCTACTTTTTGCTGTTGGCCGGATTAACTTCTACTTTTTTGCTGCGATCCGCGTTTGGCCGTGTTGACTTTTTTGCTGCACTTTGGGTTCGGGTCAGATTGACTTACTTTATTTAGGGCTCGGGTTGGTGTCGAATTGGGTTTTCACTCTTGCGAGAAGGGTTCGGTTTGACCCGATTTTTCATAAGGAAGTCTAAATATTTTTCCCGATGTAAACTATAGTCAGCAAACACTCCCAAAACACTCCCAGACACTCCCAAAAAATTATTTTGGGAATAATTGTTAATATTTTGCAATGTAAAACCTATAGAGAGTGGACGCCTCCGAACCGTGAAATATGTCCGTTATTCATAATTAATAGCATATACAGTTAAATCTTCATACGGACGCTCCCGAATAGTGGGCACCTCTATTTAGCGTAACTTTTCAATTCCCAACACAAATATTTGTCTCTGAATAGCGCACACGTCCGAATAAGTGACAAATTCGAGAGCCCTGTTCAGCGGTGACCCTTGTTTAGAGGTTCTAGTGTATTTTAATACTAACGAGTATATACTAGAAGTTTATTTTCCTATATAAAAGTTAAAATTTATATTAAAGATGTAAATGTAGACTTCATTATATAATACCATTATAATATGAATTATTTTTCCTTCATTTTGGTTTCGGGTCGACGAAACTTTTGTGGCCGGGTTTCAGTTTGACTTTTAATGGAATTTTCGGGTTCGTGTCTGGACAACCCTACCTGTTTAGGACACTAAGTGGGGTAAAACAAAACTTTTTGGTGGGATGTTTGAAAAATGAAGGCAAAACTTTTGTTTTAGTACATGCCGAAACTGTAGAAGCTTGCTAGATGACAATAATAAACTAGAATTTTTTGGAAATTCTAAAATATAAGAAAAACGCAGAAAAAGCTATCGAAATAAAAAAATCCATTCGTTTCCAAATCACGTCAAAAGTTATTTTTAGGTAGATTTCGTATGAAATACTACCTATTACATTTTCCCCTATGTTGGAATTTCTGAAAAAGTTTTGCAGATTTACACCGATCATGACCCCTAGAACTCAAAACCACCCTCAGTAAAAACCATATATATATATACACATATAATCACTTTTTTATGGGCACGATAACTTCTGTAATTCTTCCCAAATCTCTGCCAAACTGATACATAAAATCAAGGGGCATAAAATCTCGGTCAGGCTCGTTAATGGGCAAAATCCGACCAAGGGGATGGAAATAGGGAAGGGTTTTGTGAAAACCAAAAAAAACCCCATAACTTCTTAATTTTTGTACATATCAAATCAGTTTAAAGCTGTTATTACTTCTAAAAATAGGACCAAAAATTTATGTATGACAGATTTTTTATAAAATTAAAAATGGGGTCAAGGGGCGCAAAAAATAGGGTTTTTAGGAGAAAAAAATTCATAACTTCGTCAATTCTTAAGATATTAAATACAATTAATTTTATTATAAATCTCCTTGAATATTATCTACAACTTTTATATTGACAAGTTTTTGATAGGACCAATTCGTAGCGCAAAGAAAATTAAAAACGAAAACAAAAAAAAGTGTGGGGGGGGGGGGGGGGGTAGGTGGAAGAAAAAAAAAATCCATAACTTCGTGAATTCACAAGATATAAAATCCCCATGAATTTATCATATATCTTCTTAATATATCTACAACATTTATATTGACAAGTAGGACCAATTCTTACAGCAAAAACAAATTAAAAATACATAGCGGTTGAAGAAAAAAATCATCATATTAAGGGCGTATTCAAATCCAAACTGCTTATTTTTGACTCATTTTTAAATTTATTTTTGCTCTCAAACGCATCCAATTGGTAGATTCTCTTATTCAGAAACTCTATAATGTACCGTAATGGTCGACATTTTGATAGAGGCAGAATATATTTCAAAAAATGATGTCAAATTGGGCATTTTGAACCGAATTTCCCGAAGCGATTGTGTTGAAAATGAAAAATATTGTCTTACTGAGAAAATAATTGTTTATAAATCAAGTTTTAATTAATTGAACAAAATATAAAAACACAGGTCGCTTATAAATCTCTGCAAAAACAACGTCAACAAATTTCATATTTTTTATTTTAAAAATGAATGTGAAAATGTGCCAAAAAATTTTGAGTTGTTGTGCATGGAAAAATATTTTTTTTAATACCGCCTTAATATAATTCTGATAAAACCATCTCTTATATAAAAATGAAATAAAAACTCGTCAAAAGCGGCCAAATAAAATTGTTAAAGTGGCTTTATCTCTAATAATGATTTAGTTTTTGTTGTTGAAATTAGCAATTAACTTCGAAATCTACCTGCGCCTGTAGGCCGGGCCGGCAGGAATTTTTGTACTTTTAAAAAGGAATCTGTAAACGTGTCGGAAAGTCGCGCGTTGTTTAGCGGAGAGAAAGATTTCATTTATATATATACAGGATGTTTCATAAAAGATGTGTAAAACTTCAAGAGTTTATAGTACAAATCCAAACAAACAACATTCATCAAATAATACATGGTTGGAATTAAAACGCTAAGGTGCTAGAGGGTGCCGAATATGATGTTGTTATACGAGGCAAAGAATGATAAATTAACAAAAGCAAGTTTAATGACATGTCTTCTTACAATCGTTGAGCCTATGAGACTTCCATTTGCAGTTCCATAAATAAAATGCATATCAAAGCCTTTTCCCTTTTAGTGAAAGTTAATCTTTGACTAATGTGACAGAAATTGTCATGTAACTACTGTGAAGTGGTCTGTCAGACCGTACCATGGAAAGATGAATAAAAGGCGCGATTAATTCATAGGATGGTGTTTTTGTACTTAACGTTTTGTACAGGGCTGTTATAATTAAAATTCACATATTCAACAGTCTCTTGTGATAGTATTAAAGTTCCAAACGAAAGAGAATTTTGGTCGTGTCTGTAGTTAAACTGAAAGTTACAAGTTAAACTATAAAAATTGAAAAAAGCAGCGGTCTGTGAGACCGGTTAAAGGTTAACATCTTCCGATAGGTTCCTACCGCAATTCACAGTTGCACACTTGGATCAGCCACTAGTATGAATTAATCGAGGCAAAATTTTCCATACGCATTGTCCTTCTTCATATCACATTTGTATGATATTAGTGTCGTTCTTCTCCAGATAATTCACAAAAGGAATGGAGAACGTTTGCATGGACCAAGTTTCCAAATGCGACAGAGCCTTTGCGTTTTAATTCTGACTATGCATTCTTTAATGAAATTAAAATTAAACATTGGTAATATTTCATATTTCTGCAAAAGATAGTTATGAGATAATAATCAATTGTAGTTTAAGATGCAAATTAAAAATTTAAAAAAATTTATTCTATTCTTTAACACTTGATTTTTTAGGTATTGCATTCAATGCTAAAATTTTTAGGAAAAGAAAAAATATAAATATTTTTGTTTTTTCCTTCCCTTTTTCCTCTCAGTCGCCAGTTTTTCTTGCTTTTCACAACAAACGCCTTAAAGTTTAACAGCAAATACCTCTTATTTAGCGCATTGCACATGTAGGCAATTGCATATCACTTGATTTTCCTTACTCTCATCCCAAGTAAACTATTGGGTGTGGGAGTGAGAGTAAGGGATATGAACTTTAAAGATGTCCCCAATCAGACAGAGGTAGAGATAGGTGCAGCATTAATGTATAATTTAATCGAACATTCATGAGGTAGAGTGAGCTCTCATCTCTGTAACATCACCTACAATTCAATGTACGTTGTGATAAAATGTCCAAAAGAATAACGAACACTTCGGAAATAAAGCTGTAGGGAAGAGCGTTAGCACAATACAATAAAAGTAAAAATGTCGCTCCGATTTTTCTTACAATTACCTTACACAGGCACAAGACGAAAAATATACAAAGCATTCATACAAGATCTTTTTTAAAAGAGATGTGTATCTCCGAGCACTTGAGTAAGTTACATACCTGAAGTTGCATAAAGGCTCATTTTTTTTTAAAGCTAACTACTTTCTCTTCAGTATACTAATAGAGACAATTTTAAATTGATGCCTCGCCAGATTTCAGAATTATTTAAAAAGTACTAACTTGGTATAAGACTGCTTGTCTCTTTATCTCTAAGCTCAGTTATAATTCATAAAAGAATATTTTGAAACTTATTAAAGAAACATATATTCAGTAGCTAAGGGATGCTGGCTGAAAGATGCATTAAAAAAAATTGAAGCTGGCTTAGATATGCCAATTAGAGATTTACACGGGATAAAATTTCCCGACCCAAGCGCAGGTCCAATAACCAAAAGAATTATTGTCTCGCCCCGGTATAAAAGTTGAAACTTTGTCCCGAGCCAAAAAATTAATTGACTCGGTCAGATATAAAAGCAAAAATTTCGGCCTGCATACTACAATTAAAATTATTCATGAAGCACACTTACTTTGACTTTGCACACATTCTACTTTCAGAATATGTTCGAAATTCATGAATACAGAAAAATAACAATATCGATGGCTACTTAGACTTAGACTAATTATGTACATAAACACCAGGTGAGAAATAAACAATGACATAAAAAAAAAATCCGGTAACAAAATCAACGTAATTTAGAATGAAAGAAACGGATGGTTAAAGAAAAACAAAATTTTAAAGCTCTACAAAGAAAAAAAATTGATTTTTAAAAAGACATCTCTAGAATTTATTGAGCCAACTTAATTTTTTTTAAGATTTCGCTAAGCAAACATTAACATAATTTTTACCAAAATAAATAAGCAAGATAACAAGCCCAACGTGGACTCGGGAGGAAGAATTTAGAGAACTGCATGGGTCGGGTCAATAACGCTTTTCATACTGGCTAGGTCGGACACGAACAGAACGTTTAAACAAGTCTGGCACGGCTTGAATCATCAGAAAAATTGAACACCCAAACCCGACCCAGCTCTGAAAGAGAAAAGATCGGAGAGAGTCCGAGTCTCGTGAATTAAAACTGTCGTGGCCCGGGTGCCATGCTTGAATTGCCTCCTAAGTCTTTTCACTCGAAGATCTGTAACGTCGTTTTGGAAACCCTTTATTTTGGCTCAAGGGGAGAATGGTCCCTTCTCTCCCCCCCCCCCTTTAGATATTTCATTTGTAAAAGATAATGAAAACAATATGGAAAACGCATATGGCATTTGAAAACTCATTTTCAGCAATTGCCACCTGTAGTCGGAATAATATGCGAATTCTTTTGCGCAACAGTGTATTCGATTTGTATATACGCTACATAATATGCGAAAATTTCAGTTAAATTAGCAAACGCATCACACAGTTGAAATCTCCCTTCAGCAATTTCCGTCAATGAGCGGAATTGCACTCGAACTATTTGTGTATCCCTGTATATAATCTATAAAATTTTTACACACCAGGTATAATATGTTATCATATGTTAATGGCACAAAATCAGTTAAATATAAAAATGCATACCACAACTCAAAACACACTTCGAATAATTATTGTTCTTAATCAGTGTTGTAACCGAATTCATTTCTGTGTTCCTGTAAATGAAATGTAAATGAACAAGATATTCTGTAGCAAGCATCTTTCAGTAAACGTCAGGGATGCATATAAATTAAAAAAAAAAAAAATTAAATACTGCAACATCAATAAAATACACTGCAAAATATTCTCTCCATAGACCATAATTTAATGGTATTATTTTAAGTGACCAAGTAAACGAACTATACACTTCATTTTCATTCCGAACCAGCCATGGCAAAGTTCAGTAATATATATAAGTTATCGAGTATATTTATGCGAGGTATAACACAGACAGAAAGACGTGATGTTTTTACTTTCTTATATCTTCAGCAGAAGAAAGAATTGTAATTAAAAAAATTTTCGACTTCCGGTTTTCGACGGATGTACACGTTTTAGGGGTCAGAGGCCCCAGAAAACATGTTTATAGTAAATGTCTGTCTGTCCATGTGTCCCTATGTCCGTTTGTCCGTATGTCGTTATTGTAGCATCAAAAAGTGTATGAAGTTATGCGTAGAATTGAACCAATTTTTCTTTAGTTTTTGGCTATGGCAAGCAGGTCCTCACTTAATTTGGGAAATTTCCGACAAAAGGGGCGCTGCAATAGCGATTTTTGTGCTATTTTGATTATTTTACCATCGAAAAATGTATGACGTTATGCATAAAATTGAACCAAATTTTTTGTGCATGTTTTTTGCTATGCCAAGCTGGTCTTCCTTGAAGATGGAAATATTCCGCCGAAAGGGAGCACTGTAATAGCGATTTTTGTATAATTTTCTTGATTTTTCGTAGTTCTGTTGTACAGCGGCGGCTCGTAAAGCGACAGGAGCTTCGCATCATGATAAGCCGGCTATTTCGCGAACAGCGGATGTACAACAGAATAACGGAAAACTATTGGTTTTAATAAATATCATGATCGAGATGAACTCGTTTGTACTCCGATTATTTGACTAAAACAGAAATTCAAGATGAAAGTCAAAGTTGGTATAATATTGAACTAATAATGTTATTTTATTGACATTTGTAACTATATTTATTGATTTATTGCCTAAGTGGGACAGAATCACCAGACCTCAAGGGTCCGATGTAGACTCTATTTGCTCCACCCGGAGTGCTCCCCGGCACGCGGGGATTCGTTAACAAAAAAAAAAAAAAATAAGAAAAAAATAATAAGTAAATAAAATAAAATAAGAAAAAAATAAGAAAAAAAATAAAATAAGAAAAAAAAAAAAGTAATAATAATATGTGCAATACAAGCTCCTCCCGTCGGAGCACAGGCTGCTCCCTCGCGACAAGGAGCGGATGAGCAGAGTGAGTGAGCGTGGAGTGTACTGGATCACACAATAAGTCCAGTTAATTGTGGAGGAGTAGCCACAAGGTTGATGGGTAAGTTGCAGCACCATGCAGGTCTCTGAGGTAAGGTTTGTTAGTTCCATTTGAAATTTATAAATTCTATTTAATTTGCCTATAAGAAGGGGTCTTGTTAGAATATTGGAAAGCCAATTTTTGACAAGGATGCGGGGGCGTTTAATATGCCATGGGCTTGGGTAAGCGTGCAGTGATAGTAGCTATGTTCTGGAGTGCCGACCTCGCCGCACTGGCAGAAGGGAGTGGCTGCCCGAAAGAAACGTTTCAAGTATTCTTTGAATGGTCCATGGCCAGAGAGGAATGCTGTAGTTGCTGGTGAGAGAAAGCACATTTCTCTTGACACTATATGTATGAGATCGTATGTGTACCTACCTTTGGTAGACGCATCCCAATAAATTTGCCACTCTGAGATGATTTTTTGATTCAACCTTCTGCGAATGTGTGAGGTGGGAAGGGGAAGGGTAAAATCTATTGATGTTCTAGCCGTTGCTTCTTTCGCCAACCTGTCAGCCCGCTCATTGCCCTCAACGCCAATGTGGGTCGATACGTGGCCCAGGGCGACTTTGTGTATGAGAGAGAGAGTAACTTAATTTTCATGTCAAGGACTAAAGGGTTCTTAGTTCTGTGCGCGAAGATTGACTGTAAGGCTGAAAGACTATCACTGTACAGCCTGATGAAGGAAGGTGGTTGGGAAGAGATCCAATCTAGTGCCCGCAGAATCGCAAAAAGTTCTGCTTGGAATACAGAGTTATCATCTCCGATTCTACAGGCCCATTCATGGACCACCACATCGTTCCGCATGACGCAGAATGTTGACGCCACGCCCGATTCCGTGCGGGATCCATCAGTGTATGCTTGAAATATTAAGATGTATTAGATAGAAGAAAGTCTTGGGATTGGCACATCCAACTAGTTTCACATAAAAAAAAACTTCAGTAGCTTTATGCAATCTTCAGCTATAAATCGTTTTTAAACACACATATGCACGATTATGCGCACATACGCCCTATGAACGATTTTATTTCGCCGCCTCCTATCTTCCCCTTATTTAACCATCTTCTGCGTCTGTGACTAGATATGTTCGGGACCTTTTATTCGAAGTCAGAGACCATCGATTTCAAATTCGAGCCTGAAACATTTTGTGTCATCAGAACCCGAACTGGATAAAGAAAGTACGCGATATAAATTATTAATATTTAAAAATTGTTTCAAGAGTAATTTTCTGATTTAAAAGTATCTTATTGTATAAAAATAAGTAATAATTCTAAAAAGTTGCCCCTAATGATGTTTCATAATTTTCACGTTCCTGAAACTCATATCCCACAAACGACAGAAATATGAAAAGTAACTCTTCTTATTCTTTTAAAATAACATTATTCATCAATGACAGAAAGACACGAGTTCTATTTCCAGTAATTTAAAAGAAAGACTTCAAACAGAAACAAAGGCTAAACAAGGGACATTCCTCAACTTCTGTATGTTAAGATTGATAGTGCCAAGTCTTCAGAATCAGATGGAATATTTCTCTTTATATACGGCTAATAGCAATTCAATCTCTTTCAATTTGATTTTTAGCTGATTATAAAATGCCTTTAAAAACTGAGATTACATTTCTGTTTTTGAACTAGCAATCGCTTTTTTTTTTCATTTTTCAATTTGTAAATAAATAAAATTTAGCCCGATCCCGTTTCAGGGGTCATGAATGTCCTTTTATGGGGTGGGAGGGTATCACATCTCTTTATGAAATTTTTTTATATTGAAAGTTATTCCCAAATCCAAACTAACTACTTTTCTGATACTTTCGCGAAGTCATTTTCATTCGTAAATACAAAAAAAATTAGCATTAATATTCGTAAAAATACAAAATGTACCGATATTGTTCAGATACCAAGAAAATAAAGAGTTTCCCATTTTCTTACAAAGGCAAAGATTCATTTAGAAAATGTTGTCAAAGTTAACATTTTTAGCCACGTTTTACGAGTTGACAGCCTCAGAAATGTCGTCAAAAGGAAAAATTGTCAGCCACTTCTGGAAATTCAGTTTAAAAAGTCAAATTTTACAGAATTTTTTGTAAGATTCTTTGCTTTTATCGAAAAATGGAAAACACTATTTAATCACATACGGTGTCCTACTGGCCCACCGGACAGCGAGGCATCATATAGTTATTGGCAGCTATGTGATTCTATTAGTGTTATGAAAATTGCAGGTGCAGCCTCTTCTTGCTCAAAGTATTAAATAGTTTTTTTCAATCGAACTTGTACCTTTGGAATGGATCATTTTCTTCTGATGGACTGATAGCTTCCATTATTATGAAACAGCCGTTATAAATGAAGTGCTAGGTGTAGATGGAAGAGCAGTCGTATTTGATTTTCTGGTCAGAATAGGAAAAAAAATCGCCATATTTTTTTTTCAAAAAAACTCCGAAAATCAGGCTTCTAACTTTTTACGACAGCTCATTCATCTTCATCTAACACTCCACTTATAACGGCTGCTTCATAATTAATAATGGAAGCCATTAGTCTATCAGAAGAAAGTAACTCGGTTAAAGTGGAAACTCGGTTAATCGGGACTCTACTGTATATTTAATTTTTAAAATGATCTTTAGAATATTTTTGTTGGTGTTCAGAGTGGGGTCATGAACCCCCGTGACCTCCCCTTGGATCCGCCATTCACCCCCGCCCCCCCCCGTACCTTCTGTATTGTAGGGAATACATAATTTTAAATTTTCAAAATAACTTTCAAAGGAGGTAAATTTTACGCATAAAAAGTAAAAAAGCTCAAAGGCACTCAGATTCTTCAATTTTAAAGATTAGTGGAATTTTTAAATAAATTTGATAAATTTATTCTTTAAGAAATATATAAACCAAGCGGATTTAATTTTGTATTACTTCTGATGGCCGCTATAATCTGAATTCTTTAAAGAAGGGGAGGTTCTCCTAGCCCTCTTAAATTGCACCCCAGTGCTAACAACATATAAAAACTTCTTTTAAGTCACACAGAGTTCAAAAGTTGTTGCTGTAATACAGAAGTGTTTATCCATTTGTTTACCAAATTAAGAAATATTCAATAGCAATATTTTGCAGTTTTATTTCATTTTACATTTCAGATTATAATAAGTTTTGTTTAACAAAAATGCTGCCAGTGCATGGAACAGGATTAAAATGTGAGCCTCGGAGCACTCAATTTATGAAATTCATGAATTTATAGAGACCGTTTACAACCTGTAGGATTAGTAATAAGATATATTTAATTTTTAATGATTTGGAAATGACAAAAAAGAAAAAAAAAGAGAGAGAGAGATTGCAGATCTGCGAAAAAATTTCATGGATGAGTGTCCATTAACATAGACATGTCGATTCTACTGACAAAATCGGGCTACCAAACTCAATGAAGAACTCTGATTTAAAGTATTTTTAATTAATTACATAACAATATAAAATAAAACATATACATTCAAATATTACCCGAATATGCGAAAAGCTAATTTTACATTAAATGAATGCATAAAAATATGAACTGAAATTCGACGAACCAGTATTTTAAATATCAAAATTTTATTTTACCCATAAACACTAAGTCAATTTCAGTAAGCAATCGTAATTGCCAACAGGACACAAAAAAGTACATGTTCTGCGACAATTTGGATCAGAGTTGTAAGCGTTTATATTCATTGGGTCCTTATATTTGCCTTATACTAAGAGTTTGGATCTTCTGTTAAAAACACCAACAATGTCCCTTTCCCCTTTATAAAAATTACGTTTACCATACAAAATATTGCAAACAGAACCCCACCACACACACACACAAAAAAAAAACTTCCTCCTCCTTTAAAACGATTGCATGTAAAATATAAAATTTTTCTTACAGTATTGTATAAAAACAATAGAAAAATATTCAAATATTACCAAAACACGTAAAATATAAATTTTCAAAAAAAAAAAAAATGCATTAGCATATAAACAAAATTTCGATGAATTTTGATTTTATGTATTAAACTTTACTTTTCTTATTAACTTTCAATCGTAATTGCTAATCAATTTCAGAAAAATAATGGCAATTGCAAAAAGGACAACAAAAAATCTATGCTATTTGCGGCACTATCAGAATACCTGACAGACTATAAGACTGTACTTTAAAGGGTATTAACTAATTACAGAATATTAGAAAATAGAAAAAAACTATTCAAGTATTATCCAGACATGTGAAAAATTAATTTCTCAACAGAAAAACGCACTAGTATTAAACTTTAAACCGACAATGAACTTTAAACTGAGAAATAATAATAATAAGGATAATGTCTCCCCTTTCTAATGATTACGTTTACCTTACGAAATATGAGAGCTCTACAATAACTACAGCTCCAGTTATAACTGTTTTATGTTGTCAGTACTTCATGCACTAAAATATGGAAGAACTGCTATAGAAAATACCCCCCCCCCTCTTAAAACGATTAAGAAATTAAACGAAATTTGTGTGAGATGTGATGTGACAAGTTGAATTTTGAATTCGAGTTACACGTATTTGTCGTTATCGAAACCTAATATTCGCACTATACAAAAATTTCGAAATCCGGGGTTAAAAACGCCCACACTTTCCCCCCTTTATAAAGATTTAGTTTACAAAATATAAGTGTTCTACGAAGATTACAGTTAGAGTTATAACTGTTTTAAGTTGTCAGCAACTTATATTTATAATATACTAAAATATGGTTGGTTTCTATAAAAAATCGACAAAGCCCCTACCCTTTAAAACTATTGCGTTTACCATATCGATTTTGTCTGGATTACGACAATTTATATAAGAGTTACAAGATCTTTTGGTTATTAGGCCCTTATGTTTGCGCTATTCTAAAATTTACTAACCTCCGTTAAAAAAAAATGCACCCCCTTCCCCCCTTTTCATAAAGATTACTTTTACCATACAAAATATGAGTGTCCTACGATAATTACAGTTTGAGTTATAAGTGTTTTAAGTTACCGCCCCTTTTATTTATGACACACTAAAATATTGGGTGGGGGGGGGCTTCAGTAAAAAATGGTAGATTATCCGTGTTTGAAAATTTTCCGTTATTATTAAAATACTAACTGCAATGTATAACTTCAAATTTCACCCTTATTATAATGTCACTGTAACAGAATTTTTTTAATTGTCATCAAAAGAGTATATAATCATTAATAAGTACAGTATCAAATACAGTTGGAATAAAATCTAATTGGAAATTTTATTTTTTCCATTACACGTAATTGTAACTAAAATTTATTAGTTACTATTACAACAATGTAATGGTAATTATAATCATCTCAAGTACATTTGAAATCAAATCAATAATCTAAATTTACCATTCACATTACAAGTAATTGTAACTAAAATTTTACAGTTATAACACTACAGCACCGTAATGAAAATCATAACCTTCTGCATTACAGTTACAATTATATCTTAATAAAAAAAATTGCTATTGAAATTACACGTAATTGTAATTATAAGTTCTCAATTATAATTGCAATTATATAATAATAATCATAGCATTTATAGTTACGATTACAAAATGCTAATTCAATTTCAAATTTAAATCATAAATACACATAATCTTAATTATATTTTTCTCAATTGTAATTACAATTATATAATGATAATTATAGTATTTATTGTTACTATTACAATGCTAATTGAATTTACAATTCAGATTATAATTACTTGTAATCGTAATTATAGTTTTATCAATTATAATTGCAATTATATAATTGTAATCATAGCATTTATAGTTACGGTTACAATGCTAATTGAACTTTAAATTCAGATTATAATTACACATAATCTTAATTATATTTTTCTCAATTATAATTACAATTATATAAAATTAAACATAGCATTTATAGTTACGATTACAATGCTAATTGAATCTCCAATTCAGATTTTAATTAACATGTAATTGAAATTATAATCCCTTACATGCCAATTACATTGTAATGAGATTACAAATTAATCAGATTGCGAATTTGCCCAACTCTGGTTTTAAAAGCTTATTAAGAGTTTTAAAATATTGCTTGGTCATCGCCGCATCCAGCGATGACCGGACGCCACGCCACTGGCATATATATATATATATACACATAAGAAGCCAAAGTCTAGAGCTTTATACTGTTGAAAAATAAATAATAATGATAAACAATTATAAAATATGAGGAAAAAAAAGGTTTTGATAAAAGTTGATCAATCTGAATAATATTTATTCATTTTGAGATTCGATCCAAACGAACTGACCGATACAGGATTTATTTACAATGTTAATCTTTATTTACACTACTTTCAGCAATTAATCTTTGATTACACCACATGCATTACCATGCTTTAAGTATTCACAAGAGATCCCAAATATACATTTTCCAACCAATTAGATCTTAAAGCCGCAATAAAGATCATGTTAATATGATTTTTCCAAATGATCCGAGTACTAATTTAGATTGTATTTATTTCATTTAATAATATACAAAGTACTCTAATTTAGTAAGATATAGTAATGGTAATAATAATAATAATAATAATAATAATAATTAATATTTTGTTTTAAAATATATTTTTGTAGTTGAATATTTATATAAATAATGTTTAAAGTTATACGTTATCTAAATTTCCCATACCTATAAATAACTTATATACACTTTTAAACTTCAATTTTAAAGTATGGCATTTCGAAAATTTTGAATAATAGAGTATAATCTTTCATTCCAGTCGCTTCAAAAGATTTTGAGTGCTTCCGAACAACAAATCCTGGATTTTGTTCCTAAACTGTTTTTCAATATGTTATACAAACTGTTTTTTTTAAATAGGTGAAGATATATGCAGTGAATAAACCAGCGATATTACTTGTATAAAAAGCGCCGTTTGTGGTTGTACTTTTAAAGATATTTATTAAAAAGATTTTTACAAATAATAGGTTGATAAGAACAATATCGTTGCAATAGCAATTTTTAATTCTACGAATTATGATGATATGAAATTGCACTGAAATTCTAAATGAATAAGATTTTAGATGATTCAACTCATTCTATTTAGTCTAATATATGAAACCGAATATTTGTCTGACAGTCATTAAATTCAAATCCACAGTTTATAAGCAAAGATTGTGAAATTTTATATCCAGCTATACTAAAATAAGTGCAGGTGTAACTAAAGTAATCCGGTATTGAAACAAATTATAGTTAATTAAAATTAATAAAACGAAGAAGAATCTAACAGCTATTTTCACCAAATTAACCATTATTCGTTATAGCTGATTTTGAAAATTCTAAACCCACAATATTTTTTCCCACAGCAATTAATTTTCACTTGAAAGATTTACACGTGAAAAATCAGTGAAATAAAAAATTTTTAGAAGAAAAATCAAGAAATAAAATTAAGAAAATATGACATCATATTGCACGTATAACGGACTTTTTCAAAAATTTCATAATCTTACATGGAGCATCAATTTAGATGAATATGACATCATTAAAAGAATAAATAAGAAACATAATGCGGTGTCATATAGGAAGAATAACGGATATTTTGAAATATTTGACAATATTGCAAGTAGAATGAATACGAATGAGTGCAGAGCGCATGTAAATATGACATCATGCAAAGTGATAAAAAAAACAAATATGCCGTCATACAAAAAAGGACATTTATTATATTTAGCATATGGATTTGAGTAAATACAAAAAGCAGAGTATGGTTTAATATTTAAAAGTATACGGACATTTTCAAATATTTATAAACAAGGACTTCCCTCAGAGAAATTAGTCTCAGTAATATTGCTGAAAGCATAGAATTAATAATAACTTGTGACAAGTAAAAAAAAATTGAGATACAATATTTAATTGACCATATATTACCACAAATTCAAATCATGAAAATGAGCAAATTGAAAGGAAGAATTACAAAATACTATATATATATATTCATATACGCTGTCAAAAAAATGGGAAAAAACCGACCCAAGACAACCATGCAAGGAATTGGAAGCATGCAATACATTAAAAGTAATACAACAAATAAAACATTAGAATATCTTATATCGGAATTTTAACTCCTTAAAAGGATGTCAACAAAAATGTGTGAACACAAACAGACGCTCCGCACCAACTTTAGTGCCTATAAATGAGAAAAATATAATGTTTGAAGAGAATGAAGAATTTGTGATGGTGTGCGATCTCCTCGAATATTTAGTACTGTTCTAAGATGTTTTCTACAGGTGTGATGAGGTTTAACGGAGAGTTTAATGAATTTTATTTTCAAAAAGAAGTATAACAAATTCCCGAACAAGTCAGGGGGGCAGGAGATCCCAATATCTGGTCTGCATAACCTTTCATCTGTTAAAGTGACATTTTAAGCAATTCATAAATCCGATAATATTTGTTCAGCAAGTGATGCAAGATAAAATACGCCAATATGGACCCGATTACGAAAAGTCACCGGAATAACTTACTATATAAAAAATTTGCTTTTGACAAATGAGAAAATCACTTTATGATAAAATCTCTAGATCAGTGAAGCTTGAAAAAAATGCGTATCAAATTTAAACCGGTACTTCATTCTGTTTGGGGCCTTGGCGCGAGAGAGAAAAGCCTAGAAAAGGAACACTTTGACAAGCAATTACTTTCGGCAAACATATCCGCTGTTTATACCGACATTTATTCAATATCTATTCATTTCATTCAATATTAGTTTAGTGAGTAGCTACCGGTTTTGTTGCATTTAAATAGCATATTCGGGATAAAATGTAGAATTGTTAAATGTTTAAAGTTTCTATACCAAACACTTCGAAATTAATAGTAATTTAGAACGTTTTCAGTTCAGTTCACATTTTTAAATTTTGCAAATTTGAAGTTTTTATTCCCAGGAGTAACACAGAAATAAGAAAAAATTCTAAATTATTTTTGTTTCTGCACTGTTTTAAATAACGAAATTTTTAGAAATTGTTCTTTTGCGAGTATTTATGTCTTAAAAGTAACAACCATGACAATATTCATGCTTATATTCCTAAAAATTCCATGTACTTCGTTACTTAGATCATATTTAGACCTTTGTCCGCTTTATTTAGTCTTATTAATTTCGAATTTTTTGAAATTTGTTCTATAACGAGAATGTACTTCTGATACGAAATGCTAAACCTCACTACTATGCCAAATTTCAAGTTTCTAGAACGAACATTATCACAGAAATTGCAGTTTCATTTATATTCAACTGAAATTTCAAAATTTTTATCCCTAATATTTCCGAATAAATCATGATATCAAATGTTTCTAGAACGTTTTACGTTTATTTCTCTCTTTAAAATGTCGAACCTTTTAGAAAACGTTCATAACGAGTACAGTATAAAGTCTAAATTCCGGAATCCTCGGGACTTTACCAAGTCCGAACTTCGGATTTTTCTGAACTTTGGGTCATCAAAAATATTGCTTTTAAAATACAAAGGAACAGAAAATTCACTTACATAAAAAAAAACTTAATAATATGACGTTCATATATTGAAAATTGCATATAACAAATATTACTACTAAATTAAACAATCATTTTCATTAAGGTTATTCTCAAATCCAAGAGGACAACTTAATGACATGAGTTTTAATTTATTTTTGTTCGGAAATGCATGAAGCTAGCAGGTGTTGTTGTTCAGAAACTATGAAATAGAGCTGATTTTTCCGTTTTCTTTAGGTACTAGATTTCGTAAGAAATACTACCTATTGCAATCGTTACAATGGTGCGACTTTTGAAAAATTCCTTCATAACTTTTCATTATATGATCTCAGCAACCCAAAACCACCCCCACCTAAAAAGTTTATATATATATATATATATATATATATATATATATATATATATATTTATATGTATGTATGTATGTACTAAATTTTGTCCGCACGATAAAAGTCGCAATGATGCACGGATCGTCTTCAAACTCACCAACAACTTTGAGACGGCTAACATCTCGGCAGGGATTGAAAATGGACGAAATCGGCCGAAGGGAATGGAAATGGGGAGGGTTAAAAATTTTGAATACCGTCTTAACAAGATTCTGATAAAACCAGCTGTTACACAACAATGACAGGAAAAAATAAATGTTTTTCGTTATAGCAGAGTTGCCAACTATTACGAAAAACCAATAAAATTCTCACCACAACAATTGCTTTTCTATTGCAAGATTTTCACGTAAAAAAATAAATTAAATAAATAGTAAATAGCATATTGATTATTACGTCATAAGTTTTATAGAGCAAGATTTGAGCATGAAAACTCAAAATAAAATAAATAGTTTGACGAATTAATATATATATATATATATATATTGCGTCATATTGGAAATATAATGGACCTCAGCAGGTGAATATGTAACGTCATGTGAGTTTGAAGAAACGTATTAAAACATGATAAAAACTCGACTATGGAAATATTAAGAAGTTATCTGAAGATACTTTGAGGTTCTCTGAATTTGTTTTATCCATTTTTAAACATATTCCACATACTTGCGTGTGTGTATTCGTATATATTACATTTTTCACAAAATGTTTAGCTCCCTACAGATCATTCTTAGTGAAAGAACTGGGTTTATCTCTAATCTTGGTTTAAGTTTTGTTGGTGAATGTAGTACTTAACTTCGAAATCTACCTCCGCCTGTACACCCGAGCCGGCAGGGATTTTTTTTTTTTTTTTTTGGAAACGCAATAGATCTTTCGGAAGATAGTGTCAAAGTAGGCTCTTTGAACCGAATTTCGGCGCGAGAGTAAAATAACACTCAAGAACGGGCTAAAAACGTGTTTGTCACGTGATCAAAATCGCTTATAACTCAATGGGTAATTTATTGATCAAAAAATGCAGAACACAGTTTGATTCCAAATCGCTTCCATGGTCAGGCTTTCCAATTTTTAATGTTTCCGTTAAAAAATGAATTTGTAAATGTGTCAAAACGTTTTGCGCTTGCTGAGCAGAGCAGTTTTGAACAGCCTTAAATAAATCATAACAAAATAAAAAGTAAAACAAAAACATTTATTTAAGACTGTTGTCAAATCCAAAAGGGCAACTTCATGACATAAATTTTAATTAATTTTTATCGGAGATGCATGAAACTAGTAGGTGTTGTTGTTCAGAAATTGTGTAACCAAACAATGTAAAACTTTTTGAAAACTCAATAGATCTGTTAGAAAAGAATGTCAAAGTGGGCATTTTGAACCGAATTCCCGCGCGAACGAATAACCACACAAGGAAGTGTGAAAAACGTCTTTGTCACCTGATCAAAATCGCTTATAACTCAATAGGTATCAATAGGTGTATTTATCAAAAACATGGAAAACACAGTTCGATTCCAAATCGCTTCCATAGTCAGGCCTTTCAATTTTATGACTTTCCGTAAAAAGAAAAAAAAAATGTAAATGTGTCAAAGCGTTTTGCGCTTGTTGGGCAGAGCAGTTGAGAACAGTCTTAAGGGAACATACAATTTAAGAAGAAATTGTAACTTTCTGAACTATTGAGCATTTTAGTTAATGTGGGCTGCTTTATTAACTTCGGTATATCATTAAAAAGTTTTTCTGTTATTCTGTATGAGTTAAGTAATAAAGCTCAGTAATAAAACTTCTTTATTCTATACCTTCTTTTGTTTCAACAATTTTGTTTTTTCACTTCTTTCTTGAGTACTGCCGCTTGAAAATCTTTGGAGAATTTTGGAGAATTCAGAACTTTGGGTGTCCGAACTTTAGACTTTGTACTGTATTTACATCTTAAAACTAGCCACCACACAAAAGTTCAAATTTCTACCCCAAACATTATCACAGGCATTGCAATTTCAGTATTTGGTTGCTCTTGCACCCATGACTGCTGTTGTACCGACATAAAATATAGTCTTTTTCGGAGCAGATATGGTCACAAATTCTTTTTCACCACCATTATTTTTTTTTATTCGTCAAAGGCTTAGAGATTACACCCACAAACTTTACCACTTTATAATGTTAGCATAGATGTATTGATACAGACGCCGTTTATCATTTATTATATAAAAATAGAAATAATTTATCTAGTACGTGTTACCTGACGTATACTTTAAAATATCATACATACATAAACCAGTATAATACTTCTTCAGTTTTATTTTCATAGTGGTTTATATCATTTGGCAAAAACATCTGGATTTCTTACACCCGAATTGCGTCAAACTTTTTAAAAATACATTTGAAAACAAACTTTTTTGATTAATTCAAATATTATAAAAATGTTCCGTAATCTGGTATGCAACCAATGTTGTATTTTGAAAAGAGTAGCTTAGTGCCAATTTATTTATTTATTTATTTATTTATTTATTTATTTTGGTTTTCAGTTTTATTTTCATAGTGGTTTATATCATTTGACAAAAACATCTGGTTTTCTTAAACCCGAATTGCGCAAACTTTTTAAAAATACATTTGAAAACAGACTTTTTTGATTAATTTAAATATTATAAAAATGTTCCGTAATCTGGTATGCAACCAATGTCGTATTTTAAAAAAGCGTAGCTTAGTGCCAATTTATTTATTTATTTATTTATTTTTTTGGTTTTCAGTTTTATTTTAATAGTGGTTTATATCATTTCGCAAAAACATCTGATTTTCTTAAACCCTAATTGCGTCAAACTTTTTAAAACTACATTTGAAAACAAACTTTTTTGATTAATTCAAATATTATAACTTTGTTCCGTAATCTGGTATGCAACCAATGTCGTATTTTAACAAAGCGTAGCTTAGTGCCAATTTATTTTATTTATTTTTTTTTTTGGGGGGGGGGAGATTTTAATTTTGGTTTATATGACTGTTGCTTGTCTAAATAACTAGCAACACCGCAACTTTACACGCGAAATAGTTGATACATGTCAAGTGATATTTGTATGACAGATTTTTCTAAAAGAAGTTATACATTTAGGAGTAATTCAAAAATTAGTAATTAAGCCACATTTTGACTAAACTTATTCCACTATATTAGTCAGAAATGAGACTTAAATTAATTAGAAGGACTATTCAGAATTCTAAGTAAATGATAACTTAGAAAGTATTTTGAAACTTTTATGCTCATTTCATACACTCATTTCAGTATTCATTTGAAGTTTTGAATTCTTTAGAAACCGTTCTTACTACGCATTTACCTCTAAAAATTATACATCATGTCAAATTTCTAGCTTATAATTTAACGCTCTTCCAGCACTCTGGAGGCACAAACGTAAAATGCTTATGTAGAAACAGAGACTGTCGACATTAATTTTGCATAATTAATTTTGAAATTGGTTTGGTATTTCCTAATATTCGATAGAAAACGTAAGTTAGAAAGTTTTTAAAGGCTTTTTTAGAAAGTTTGTTGTTCCTGCCCCCCCCCCCCCCCAGGTGTTAGTAGCACCGAAATAAAATATAGCCTGTGTAGGATCAAACACTGTCATCACTAGTTCGCAACCATTACTTTTGTAATCGGTTTATTATGTCAGGATTGCAGAGAAATCTTAATTTAGAACTTTTATTGAACGCTTTTCGCTCATTCCATTCGCTTCACCATTTTATATTTGGAATCTAATTTAGACTGTTCTTAGAGGCCATTTATATTTTATAAGAAACTACCATGCCACATTTAAAGTTTCTAGCCTCTCACAGAAATCGCAATTTAGAAAGTTTTTTGCTCCTACAACCTTCAGGCGGTAGTGGCACTTACAAAAAATATAGCCTATGTTATAGCAGGTTCTATCATCACCAATTTCCAACCAATATTTTTGAAATCGATTTGGTATTTCATGAGATTGCATAAAAACCGTAATTTAAAACATTTGCAGAACACTTTTTGCTCTCTTCATCTTTTTAAATTTGGAATTTTCTCTCGACGTTGCTTAGAAAGCATTTTCATCATTTAAGTGATTAAAATGCCAAATTTTAAAATGTTAGAATTCTCAGTATCACAAAAAACGCAATTTAATATATTTTTTGCTCCTGCAACTTCCATGTTGTAGTGACAACAACGTAAAATATAACCTATGTTTGGGCAGGGATCAATTTGCAACGCGTACGTTTGAAATCTATTCGATATTTCCTGAGACTGCGTTTAAATCGCAGTTTAGAAAGTTTTTAGGAGGCTTTTTGCTCATTTTTACCCCTTTTGAATTCCAAATTTTTTTGAAACTGTTCGTAGAGAGCATTTATATCTTATAAGTTATTACCATGGCATATTTCAAGTTTTTAGACCCTGCAGTAAAGTTTCACAACATAAACAGCAAAGGCTTTCAACATAAATTTCCAACCATTACTTTTGAAATTGGGTTGGTACTTCCTTGCGTAAAAGGGGCAATTCAGAACGTTTTTAAAAAACGCCCATTTTTCCTCCTTGTAAATTTAGAATTTTTTAGGAAAAGTTCGTAGAGATCATTTATTGTCTTATATGTAACTACCATGACAAATTCCATATTTATAGGACCTTCAGTAACACATAAATTACAATTTAGAAGTTTTTTGCTCCTGCGACCCTCAGGTGGCATTGACACCAACAAAAATAAAGTGTATGTTAGAGCAAGGTCTGTCACCATCAATTTTCAACCATTTCTTTTGAAATAATTTCGATACTTCTTGAGATTGCGTAGAAATCGCTATTTACAACCTCGCTTTTCGCGAATAAACACCATTTTTAGAATTCGAATTTTTTAAGAAAAGTTCTTAGAAATCGTTTATATCTTATAAGTAACTTCCCTTCCAAATTTCATGTTTCTAGGCCCTTCAGTAACACACAAAAAAAATTTAATTTTTAGATCGTCTTTTGCTTTTGCACCGCATTTGGGTTATTGACAAGGACATCGGATATAGCCTATGTTGGAACATGGACTAACACCATCATTTTGATACCATTACTTAAATTATTTCAAAGATTACCTACTACAAATAAACAAACAAACAATATTTATGATATTAGTATACATATAGATTAGTACCATGATGATCGAGATTCACTCGAAAAATGTAAAATATTCCTTGTGTTGCTGTTTGCTCAAAGCCAATTTTATATCACCACTAGGAGGCTCTGCCTCCTGCAAGCTACACTCGCATACCGCTGTTGAGACACTGCAAAATCTAAAAGCACGCTAATTTGATCGGTTTTTAAAAGATTAGAGAAGATTGAATTATAATGAAAAAATCTATAGCGATCTCCCTCTAAACGGGTTTCCATTCAATTTCTTTTGATTGCGAAAATTGAAGGCCGAATCCGTTGCTGTTAAGGCATCCAATGGTTGTGTTCGTGTTTGATTAATGAACACTTGTTAAACATTTGAAAGGAAGCTAAAATAAAATGAATTAAGTAAACAGAGTCTTTGACTCCCGGTATTTTTTAACAGCGTTGTAAAACGATTGACATAATACAATTTACTACAATTTACCGCTTTAACCCCGTCAAGTGCGGTAGTTCATTTTTGGACCACTTAATTTTAATTCTTAAACAGCACATTGGCACCAGAATATTGGAATGACAATTTTTCTTTTATTAAGTAAATAAACAAAAGCATTTTCGTATTTCGAAATTTGTTAGTAAATTCTGGTGCCATTCACTGATTTCAATATTTTACGAATAGAAGTACCTTGTCGCTGAAAGGGTTAAACGCATATTAATGTATTTATTATTTTAAAGTTTCCTTTCTCTTTTATTATTCACGTGTAAATACAATTTGCAAGACATAATTTTCAATATTTTCATGCTTTTAACACTTACTCATTTAATAGTAATTTCAAAGTTGTCTTTTCCTGTTTTTAATAGACACGTGTAAATAAATTTTTAATCGTTAGGAAATATTATTCATTGCGCTGTGTTTAGAATTGAAAACAATCTCTGTAATAATAGCCTAAGTTATTTGGCTATTATCAACAGTTCCGGGCGGATCCCTTCGCTTTTTATATTCCAGGCGGCAATTTTGGTGCCTTAATGTTAGACAGCCAGAGGCGATAAGTCGCCAAATATTATTCTATCGTCATCATTTCACGTATATTATAATAGTCAAAGTCATGAACTGCCATAAACAATTACAACCCTTCGCTTTTCATAAAAAAGGTTTCCATTTGATTAAAGAATCAAAGTTATTTTTTCGAATAAAACTAATTAAAAGATGCCATGATCGCAAAGAATTCTTGGTATTTTTATGTTAGCTGAGTGCAAATCCCGCCAATAGCTTTTTTTAACTCGCCAGTTAGCATTTTTTAATTTTTCGAGTGGTAAATTAAAACGGTACTACTTGGTTATCCCATCGACCAAAATTTTATCGCCAGACTATAGGATTAAATGCCAATAATGGTTGATCGTAAATGTCACATTCACATGACTGTAACTGTTTACGCCATCAAGTGATTTTTATTTCGACGTTCTATTTTTATTTTTATTAATGCTATACTAATTTATTTGGGCACAAATGTCATATACTGGCGCGACTATATATTGGCCCGATTTTTTTCCGCCGCCATTTTGACGAAAACATCAAAAGCTTAAACAACAACACCCCGATTACTATATCAAGCAAAATAATGATACTTTGGCGCCAGTTAAGTACCCGTTGAGTATACGACATTAGCGTCAGAAAAAAAGCGTATATGACATCTGTGCTTTTATTTGTTCTTTTGTTATTAAAATAAAATTTACGTCAATTTGTATAATTTGGCGAGTGCTTTGGCGATTTATATAATTTGGCAAAATTGGTCGACAGATAACTAAGTAGTACCATTAAAACCTTGCTTTTAATTTGAAATTAAATGTCACAATTTATTGCAATATTTGATCGGGTTTGGCGTGATTTTTTTTTTTTACGACAATTTGGCGAAAACCTCGTTCTCGAATACCAGTTACATATGTATTTTTAAATTATTTCCTATTATTTTTAAAGTGAAATAACAATAAATAATAAATAAATAATAACTATAGAACAAAACAATTTATAACCTTTTTTTTAATAAAAAGAAAATAAAGGTAAATAAACATTTATTAATAAATAAGCAACAATAGCCGGGTTACCATATCAGGCAAAATAACGCCCTTTTGACGCTGTTTGCGTACCCCGGTGGGTATCTGCAATTAATATTTTTCGTTTCGTTTCGTTTGAAAAAAAGAAAGAAGTGAAAGCCATTGATTTTTTTTTTTTTTTTTTAATGAAAGTTTTGTATTAAATAAAAAGATAATGAAATACAAAAGAAAAAAAGCATTGTTCTTAGCATACATTTAAGGGAGGCCAAACTGATCACCAAATTAGTTTAAAATAATAACTTTTTCTAAAATATGAAAAAAAAAATCTGTTAAGATTAAAATTTGAGTTGCCATCATTAGACAAAAGTATTAAAAATTAGAAAAAAAAATATTATTTCGAAAACTAATTCGAATTTAAACATTCTAATACCAGTTTTGCGATCTGCGGATCAATACGGATTTTTGGTGTTAATTTCATCGTAAAGTATTCCATATTTTAGGAGAAATATCCGCGAAACGTAATCAGTTGTTTAATCAGTCGTTTCATAGAATCGTTTCATAAATTCGTTACATTTCAGTCGTTTCATATATCCGTTTCATAAATTCGTTTCATTAGAATTTCATATATATAGGGTAGATTATATCTGAATGTGGATTATTGGAAATTTTTCGTGAAAGAAGTGTGTTTATAACACAATTGTTTAATGTCACATACCATCTACCAATTGCAATATTGATAGGTACAGATATCATATACGAAACGGGGTACCTTATTGGCAAAAAAATGGTTATTGTGTTATTTTATTTGACATGGTAGGCCTAAATAATGTTGTTATAAATAGTTTTGTCCTATAGTTATTAATTAAACAATAGTTTATTGCTTGCTATTTACTTTTTTAAATAATAGAAAATGTTTCGTATATCACTTAATTTTATTTTTGTATTGAAATAGAAAATAGCGTGCTACTATAGCGCGCTATATGTAACTGGTATTCAAAAACAAGGTTTTCGCCAAATTGCCGAAAAAAATTCCAGCCTTACCCGGTGCGTTTATGACATCTGTGCATATTGATACTTTTAGAAGCAGGGGATAAATTATCAATAATTGTTCCCATACCATATTCTTATTACATTAAATTCATTTTAAAATGACGTTCATTCTCTTGATTTAAAATACAAAATTGTAATTAATTTCATGGTGCTTTTCCCATATTACATTGCCTTGGGTTTTTTTTTTAAAGCTTTGTGCCGTTCGGACATCAGAAAGTGAGATTTGTTGCAAAAAATGTATAAACACTTATATGAACAAAAATTGACGATTATGATTATTTTTACAATAAATATTTTAAATAATATTTTTATTGTTACAATTTACTTCTGGTTGTATATAAAAATAGATAAATGGCTTGTTTACACTAAATAAATTGTATGAATGTTTACAAATTTGCTTGGGTAAGTGAAACAATGAATAAGTCGCCAGAAAATATGCATGAAAAGTTCACTTATCTTGCCTTCCCTATCTCGCCAATGCCTCTATACAGGAAAATTACAAATTTCATCTATAATATTAAAAAGAAAAAAAATAACAATAAATGATACAATAAATCAAAATATTTTATTTAAACATCAAATAATTGCTTTTAATTTGCTTCAAATAATCAAATATCTGCATGCATCATGCAAAATATGCATCAAATAATTGCTTTTAATTAGAAACATAAAAGATGATATTTGTGATTTTAAAAATGCTACTAGAGAGATTACCACTAAATGTCAAATACTATGTTATCATTGCATTTTTGTTTGAAAAGAAAAAAACGTATATATATATATATTTTTTTTTTAATAAATTTAAATGAGGTTTATTGTACTACATTATTAGTGAGTGCGTATTTCCTTTGCTTTATGGTCGTCTACGAAAACATCAAACAGTCGAAAATGACGTAAATAAAATTTCTGTGACATATGTACTTAAATTGTGCTTTTTTATCAGTTTTTAATATACTCTTTAAACGTTTCGAAAATTTTTCTTCATATTAGGCTCATTAAGTAGGTTATCCAAATAGGTACCCTTCCAGATAGGTACCCAGAAAGTTACCAATTAGAAACGAAATCTGACAAATAGTTTTTGAGTTATGCTTACGTACGAAAAGTTTTAATAAGCATCGTAGATACATATATGCCCGGGAAGTAATATTGCACTGTGTATTAGCCTTCGGTTCGCTCAGACAGTAATACAACGTGCATGCGCAGAAAGCAAGAAAAAATAAATCTTATTTAAAACAAACCTGCGGTTAATGTATGGCATTTACAAGAGAAAGCGATGTCATTAATGGATTTTAATTTAAATATATAAATTTTCATTTCTCATTCATTTTTTACAAGAATCAAAACTATATTTAATGTGGCTTAGAAAACTTTTTTTTTTATAAAATAACTGGTTAAAAGAAAAATATTTTAGCGTTCTTAATACATTTAAATCTAGTCGAATGTGGCCATCCCAAAACTTTCTTCTATCTCATACATGTTAATGCTTCTTGAAAAATGTAGCATATCAGCGCCAGCGGCTAGATGATTTAGAACAAAATCGAATCATCAACAACTTATGTTAACTTCTAAGTGAATCTGAAGTTTGATGAAAATCCGTTCATTACTTTTTGAGATAGAGCTATTGCGGAAAATATACAAAATTCTGCATAGTACCGCCACCTGTGGGGTGATTTACACCAAAAAGAAATTAGGATCAATTGATACCAGGGAGTAACTGAATCTGAAGCTTGATCCATGCATTTGTTCTTGAGATAGCACTATTGCGATAATCATGAATAACGAACGATAGCAGCGCCTCCTGTTGGTCGATTACCACCAAAAACTAATCAGCACAAAATTATAACATGGTCTAACTGAATCTGAAGTTTTATGAAAATCTGTACAGTAGTTCTTGAGATACAGCTATTGTGGAAATCTTGATAAATGCAGCATAGCTGCGCCACCGATTAGGCGACTTACACCAACAATTAAACAGCACTAATTTATATCAGAGACTAAATCTGAATCTGAGGTTTATTGAAAATCCGTGCAATAGTTCTTCACATATATATATTTCGGTAATCGTGAAAAATTGAACATAGCAGCGCAATGTGTTGGCCGATTTGCATCAAAAAGTAATCAGCACCAGTTTATATCATGGTTAAAGTGAATCTAAAGTTTTGTGAAATTTCGTGCATTAGTTCTTGAGATAGACTGCACAAAAAATGTTTGCCACATACAGACTCACAGTGTGACAGAGTGACACAGTGACAGACATAGTGTCAGACAGATATTTTCTAAAAACCGTCAAATAGTGTTCATGACATTCTACAACGTATAAATCCATCGAAAACCGGAAGTCGAAATTTTTCACGAATCCAATATATTCTTCTTGTAAAGATAGAGAAAAGTAAAAACATTAAAAAAAAAAATAAACCGTTGAAAATTATTTAGTCCGCACGGAGTTTAATTTTGGAATTCAGTTTTCTAAATAAACATTCTTAAAATCCAGTCGAACGCCGGATATTTCAGAATTTTACAAAAATTGTGACAGATAATATAAATTTTGTAGAAATTCTTAACATTATGCTATTTATTTTTTTTTTTATTTAGTTATGTATCTTTTCGTTTTTTACTTAGTAAATTTCAGATATAAAACTAATGATATTTAAATAATGTTATATCATTTTAATAAATATCACATAGTAAAAATACATATTTAAATTATATATATATATATATATATATATATATATTTTGCAGCATTCAAAACAATTTTTATTTCAGAAACGATTGTTGTTAAAAGTTTGGAAAGAAAAGATTCGAAACTTAATAAGCGTCTTTAAAAATTTAGGAATTTCATAAGAATTAATATTTTCTTAGTTTTCGAATAACCAATTTTAATTAAAATATAATCCCATAGGATTACAATAACTAGCACTTTTTTCAATATTTAAATTTTGAAAAATTCATTTAGATCAGTATTTATTTATTTTCTTTTTTCTCTTAATTTTCAACATTTAAAAGATGCATTTAAAAAAACAATAATAACAGTAGAAAAAAGGAATTATGCTTTTTCGGAATTTAGTGTCGCTTCCGATGAAAAAAAAATCTACCCTATATATATATATATATATATATATATATATATATATATATATATAATCCTAATGGAACGGATATTATGAAACGACTGAATTGAAACGAATTTATGTAACCATTCTATGAAACGACTGATTAAACAACTGATTATGTTTCACTGCGATTTCTCCTAAAATACGGAATACTTTGCGATGAAATTAACACCAAAAATATGCATTGATCGGCAGATCTCAAAACTGGTATTAGGATTTTTAAATTCGAATTAGTTTTCGAAATATTAATTTTTTTCTAATTTTATATACTTTTGTCTAATGATGCAACTCAAATTTTAATCATAACACATATTTATTTTCATATTTTAGAAAAGGTTACTATTTTAAACTAATTTGGCGACCTGTTTGGCCTCCCTTAAATGTATGCTAAGAAATGTATCATGTTACTTTTATTCATAATTCAATTTATATTTCATTATCATTTTATTTAATACAAATTGAAACATTTATAATAAATGGTTCACTTCTTTCTTTTTTTTTTAACGAAACGAAAAGAAAAATATTAGGCACAGATGTCATATACGCACCGGGGTACCTAATTGGCGCCAAAATAGCATTATTTTACTTGACATGGTAACTCGGCTATTGTTGTTTATTTACTTCATTTCCTTTTTTTTTAATTACATGAATAGTTTTGTTCTATAGTTAATTATTTTTTTGGCTATTTTCTTTTAAAAATAATAGAAAATAATTAAAAAATACTGTACTACTTAGTTATCCCGTCGGCCCATTTCGCCAAACCACTCGTCAAATTATATAAATTGACATAATCTTTGTTTTAAATAACGAAAGAACAAATAAAATAGTATAACATTAATAAATATACAAATAAAACGTCGAAATAAAAATCATTTAATGACATAAAGACGTGTAACTTGCTTAAAGTCAAGTGAATGTGACATTTACGATCAACCATTATTGGCATTTAATCTTATAGTTTGGTGATAGATTGTTGGTCGACGGTATAACTAAGTAGTAACAAAAATACATATGCAACTGGTATACGAAAACGAGGTTTTCGCCAAATTTTCTTTAAAAAAATCACGACAAACACGGTGCTCGTATATGTCATCTGGTCAAATATTAAATGATGTAACAAACCATGACATTTAATTTCAACTTCAAAACAATGTTTCAATTTACCACTCGAAAAAAAAAAAAAAATTCTAACTGGCGAGTTGAAACAAAGCTATTGGCGACATTTGCACCCGGCTAGCGTAACAATACCAAGAATTATTCGCAGCCATGGCAACTTTTATGTAGTTTTATTCGAAAAAGAAATTTGTTTTTTTAATCAAAATGGAAATCTACCATATATACGGACCCATAATGGAGCGATTTTTTTCTGACGCAATGTCATGTACCCAACGGTTACTTACCTGGCGCCATAGTATCGTTATTTTGCTTGATTTGGTAAGCCGGATGTTGTTGTTTATACTGTTGATGTTTTCCCCAAATTAGCGTCGGGAAAAAATCGCGCCTATGGGGCCGTATATGATATCTGAGCCAAACTTTCCTATGAAAAGCAAAGGGGTCAGAGCGTATTTATTTATGGCAGTTACATGCCTTGGACTATTATAATATAGATGAAATCATGGCAATAGAATAGTATTTCGCGACTTATCACCTGTACCTGGTGGTACCAAAATGGCACATGGAATATAAAAAGCGAAGTCGTTCGCCCGAAACTGTTGATGATAGTCGCATGACTTAGGCTGTTGTTATAGAAATTGTTTTACAATACCGGGAGACAAAAACTCTGTCCACTTAATTCATTTTATTTTAGCTTCATTTCAAATGTTTAACTGATCCTCTTTAATCAAACACGAAAACAACCATTGGATGTCTTAACAGCAACTTATTCGGCCTTAATTTTTTGCAATCAAAGGGAATTTAATCGAAACCCGTGTACAGGGAGATCTGCACAGCTTTTTTCAGTATAATTCACTATATTCAGTATAATTCTTCTCTAATATTCTTAAAACCGATCAGATAAGCGTGTTTTTAGATTCTGCGGTCTCTGAACGGGAGTTGGTGAGCGTAGCTTGCAGGGGGCAGAGCTCCCTAGTATGTATAGAAAAATATTCGAAAACATATTTAAATTTCAATACTTTAAAGCAAACGCTTTTATTTATGTAAAATTATGTCATTCACATCAGCTGAAGAATTCCACGTTTACGATCCACTTTTAAACATCTACAGTAAAGTAGGCATAGGACATCGCTATCGCGAAATAATACACAAATGCAGCAAAAAGATGCCGTCATGAAAGAAACTCGACAAAAAAGAAACAAAAAAAACGGCTATACCGGGTGAGCGAAAAGTCCGTATAAACTTTAAAAAATAATAAAAACTGAAAAAATAGCCGAAATGAAAATCTGTTTGCAGGATTAGCATCTATTGGTCAAGGAAAATTTTTTAAGACTGAAATAAAAAATGACTCAAAAAACTGTCGACAGATGGCGCTGGTTCGTGCGATTTTGGTGGAAATATGCAAATGAAACTGCTAAAAGAACTTGCGCTCCTAATCTAGAACTAGTTCACGTTAAAACGTCCTTCCGGTCAGAGCCGGGAGGAAGAGGTAGATTTCATATTCCTTATTTAAAAAAAAAAAAAAAAAAAAAAAAAACTTATATTATTCAAACACACGAAGCTCAATTAAGTGGAAACCGAATGTAGGAGATTCAATACTAATTTTTATCAATACTAAATCATTATGAATGAGAATTTCGTGAAATTAGTCAGCTTTATCCAAGCTGCCCAGTCACTTATATTTGGCTGCCAAATTCGGCGATTTCTTAAAATGCCTGCCATTTTAAGACAACATGGTAGATGAGGCTAACCAGTGAACTTGATCGAGACCTTAGTAATTGCTGTGCACATGCTCACACATATCGGAATCGGTTGATATATACGAGTGCTGTCGCAGGCAAAAAATCAGATTTTTCAAAATGTCACCCACTTTAGAAATTGAAACTGCTATATCTGAGCCATTTTTTAAGATAAAGACAAACAAAAAAATGCTCCTGAATCCTTATACCATGGTCAAATACTTAAGAAAGAAACATTTTTCAATTTCTAATTTTTTTTCACCTCACTTTAAATATAATTTTTTATTAATTTAATGGCCGCCATTTTGAAACAAGATGGCTGATGAAGCTGGCCAGCGAACTTGGTCGAGATATTGATGTATACTATCCACATGCCTTCTTCCATCGAAATAGGCGAATACGTGTGGTATCGCGTGACAAATACAAGATCGTTTCAAAGTGTTAGCCATGATAGAAATTCAAAGTGCTATAATTCAACCACTTTTTAAGAAATAAACAAAAGAACAAATTTTCAGAAACAAAAACTGCTTCAAAATCTTTGTATCAAGGCAAAACACATAAAAAAAAATCTTTTTCATTTTCCAATTTTTTAATACCTCATTTTAAATTTTAAATTACATTGTTTGAAAAAAATGGCAACCCTTTTGAAACAAGATGGCGAATGAAGCTGGCCAACGAACTCGGTCGAGACATTGGTGTGTACTATGTACAGACCAAGTTACATTCAAATCGGTTCATAAATACGCCTGTTATCGCGTGACAAAAATCAGGTCGTTTTAAAATGTCAGCCACAATAGAAATTCAAAATGTTATAACTCAGCCATTTTTTTAAATGTAGACGAAACAAAACCTGTTCCGGAATCTTCGTATTAAGGTCAAACACATACAAAAAATCTTTTTCATTTTCCAACTTTTTGGTATCTCATTTTAAATTTAAATTTTTTAAAATGTTTTTAAATGGCCGCCATTTTGAAACAAGATGGCGAATGAAGCTGGCCAACGAACTCGGATGAGTTATTTGTATGTACTATGTACACACCAAGGTACATCCAAATCGGTTCATAAATACGTCTGTTATCACGTGGCAAAAATCAGGACGTTTCAAAATGTCAGCCACGCTAGAAATTCAAAATGCTATAACTCAGCCATTTTTTAAGATATAGACGAAACAAAAACTGCTCCGGAATCTTTTTATCAACGTCAAACACACAAGAAAAAAATATTTTTTTCAATTTTCAATTTTTTGGTACCACATTTCAAATTTAAATTTTACTTAAAATTTTAAATGGCCGCCATTTTTAAACAAGATGGGGGATGAAGATGGCCAACAAACTCGTTCGAGACATTGGTCTGTACTATGTATAAACGAAGTTACATCCAAATCGGTTCATAAATACGCCTTTTATCGCGTGACAAATTTCAGGACGTTTCAAAATGTCAGTTTCGCTAGAAATTCAAAATGCTATAACTCAGCCATTTTTTAAGATATAGACGAAACAAAAATTGCTACGGAGTCTTTGTATAAAGGTCAAATACATAAGAAAAAAATATTTTTCCATTTTCAATTTTTTGGTACCACATTTCAAATTTTAAAATTTTAAAAAATTTTAAATAGCCGCCATTTTGAAACAAAATGGCGGGCGAAGCTGGCCAACGAACTCGGTCGAGACATTGGTATGTTCTATGTACACACCGAATTACATCCAAATCGGTTCATAAATACAAGAGTTACAGTGTGACATAGGTCATATATATATATATATATCAATTTTGAACGGAGGGTGGGTTCGGGGTCTGGGGGTCATGATCGATGAAAATATACCAAAATTTTTTTAAATCGCTTTCCTCCGAACGGCTGCAATAGGTAGCTTTTTGTAAAGAAAGCTACCTAATAACTTCAACAACAAAGGTTTTATCCTTCATACTCAGCATCCTTGATCAAGTACACGGCTCACAACGGGGAATTAGTTCTGGATTAAGAGCTCAAGTTCTTATAATCGTTTCATTTGCATATTTCTACAGAAATCGCACGAACCAGCGTATCAGTTGGCTGTTTTTGAGTTATTTTTTTTATTTCTGTCTTTAAAAAATTCCCGTGACCTATAGATGCTAATCCTGCAAACAGTTTTTCATTTGGGTTATTTTTTTCGGTTCTTATGAATTTTTAAAGTTTATACGGACTTTTTGCTCACCCGGTATAATGATTCATAGACCTTCATTTGTTTGTAACATTAATATAGATACTTAAAATTAAATATAGTTTATAAATCTTCATGTTTTAACAAAAATCATTCGATTATATTTTTTTTTCAAAATAGCACGTATTTTAATCACGTTTTCTTTCGGTTCTTAGGAGAAAGTGGCAACAAAAATATATAACTACTATTTTACAACTATTTTTCTTTTACTTTCTACAGAAGCTGAGTATTTCGGTGCCAATATCTAGCAAATGGCTCTAAAAACTAAAACTAAATGAATAATTCAAAAATAAATGTTGATGAAATTTTCAAACAAATTGCATTTAAAAGTACTTTTTTCCCCAATTCGACGGCATAAAAATTGAAAATGTGCGATGCTTAGACGTAAAAAAAATTGCTATATATTATTTAACCGTAGAATGATACATCTGCTTTGTTTTACGGCTAGTTTATACAATGTAACGTTATTTTTTGAGACGACACATAAGAAGCTGGGAGAAAGAAATAGCATACCAGGCGCTAAAAGCACTTCTGTTCGTAAATTATGTTGTATATTTATAACATTCCTAAGTTCTGTCGCAATAATATATTTTACTTTTCAAAAGATTATTAATGAATTATAATTTCCATTTAGTTTATCATTAAACGATCTTTATGTTATTTTTTTCTAAAATTTTAAACTAAATACACAATACATATATGAAACAAATTTAGTTGTTAATTAAGAATTTTTTTTTTATAAATCTTTATTCTACTTTATAAATTGTATATTTTTTGCTGAAATATTTTATTCGTCTTGAAAGAAAAATATGATTGTTTTTGTTTTGAATTAGCAGCCCATTTACGATGACGCTTTTCGCAAACTTGCTACATTTTCTTTTTAACTTTTAATTTGTTTGTATTTAAGAGAAAAAAATGTAATCAGAATTTTGCTTTTAAATTTGTTTACTTTGTAATTATCTAAAAATACTAAAATGTATTCAATTCAGGGAATAAGAAAATTTCAAACAAAAATATACATTTCCCAAAACAATTTTCCTTGGTTAACTAAAGATATAATTAAGATAAAATGAAACCTTCGGTGATGCGAAAGAAAGTGTTATCAAATCTTAAACTAATGTAACTATCCGATCGCTAAAAGAAAATAACGTAGAGGCAGCAACACATTTTGATCACGTATGGTAGAATGAAAATGGGAAAAAATGTCCCGTTATTTATCTTTAAGGTAAAGAAAGAGGCGTAATTTCATATTTTTTTAAAATATAGATACATTTGAAAAAATGTTTTGAAATTTTCGTTGTGTTTTATACATATTTTTTAAGTACATTGTAAATTATTTTACTTAAATTAATTTACTGAAATAGATATAGATATATCAAGCATAATTAATAAAATATATATACAGGGTGTAACAGGATTATTGTTATCGTGTGTTGTATATTATTGTATCGTGTGTTGTTCACAAGACCCACACTCTTGGCCACCAGGCTCTCCTGATTTAAGCAGCATATATTTCTTTCTTTGGGGTTGCACTGAAAGATGCTGTCTGCGCAAAGCCTGTTAATTCCGATATGGATCTGGTTGTAATACTCGTCTGGGCTGCTGCGGATATGCAACAAAATACAGGTGCATTTGAGCGAGTTCGCATATCCATCGTTCGACGGTGTAATGCATGCATCAGTAGTAATGGTTTAAACATTGAACATCTTTTGTGACATTTTCACATATCATCTACCACATCGCATATAATATCTTTGATTAATAAATTATTTCTGATGACCTAAGCCATGTGTCTCTCCATTTCTTGCACCGGCCCCACCAGTGGCTGAGAGGTTCTGCTCTCAAAGCTGGTAGACGGGAGGTGCTGGGTTCGAACCCAATCGCGCCCGTCGGCCTAACCGTTTCGGAGTTTTCGTGGTTTTCTTCGAAGCCTTGGACTTTCCATGCGTAAATACGGGTTAGGTTCCCTTAGAAAGACTCCCACGAAGGGCACTCCCCCTAGGGCCTATATCCCTCGAGTAGATAATCGGCCGTCAACAATCAACCCAACCCATTTCTTGCACCTGTCATACTACTTTCCCATGACGTTTTCGACCATGGGTTGCTATGCAAATCTGAATCCTTGTCATGTCCTCTACCTCCCCTTAAAGATTTTCCCAATAATACTGTGGCACCCTGTATATAATGTCACATTGGCATCCTAATTTTCATAAAAAGATTTAGATAAATATTATAATAAATCAATAAATTCGTTTCAATAAAATTTGTAGCGGTGAGAATAATTTTTAAAAACAATTTTTTAAATTTTTAGCTAATCTTTTATACAATAACAATGACCCTATTAATCTTTCGGAATATTATTTACATTGTTTTGAAAAATAAATGGCAACACTGTGGTTTGGCGGGATGACCCTTTTATGGTAAAATGTTTCCGGAATATTCTATATGATGTACTGGCCCTAAAGTCTTTTAAAGAGAGTGGGTTAAGACGGAAGCTTGAATAGAAAAAAGTTTGCAGACTTGGATTTGAAAATTTTGAATTTGGATATGGAGTGAGAATTCATCGTTTCTTGGTAAATACTAGATGCTAGACATTCGGCGGGTATTTCTGTTCATGTCTTTGTATTTTATTGTATATCTGGGTTGACGCTCGTCGTTCTGCATCCATGCGCATTAAAATATTTCATTTTGTTTCCCTTTCAATATTATTTAAATTCACATTTTTAAAAGACAATTTTTCAAGGTAATTTGTTTTTGTGTAAAGCCTTGTTTATACTATATATTTGTTTAAATTTGGTTTATTTATCCTTTCAGTTATATATTTTAAATTTTATATCTTAAATGACAATTTTATCAAGATAATTTAGTTTTTCTGTTGTTTTGAATGCACGATAGACGTGTGTTTAGAAATTTGCAAGTTTTCAACAGTGGGGATGGAGTTACGTCTGTCACTCCACCCACTGAGGAAGAACAGGTAGTCTTAGTCTTTTAACTGTGTAGTTTAACACTAGAAGCGCCAAGCATTCTCCTTACTTAAAAGCAAAAACAACAGTCAAAATGACTGCTCAATGAATTAAATGCATATCTTGAATTGTAAATGCTTTATACAATTTTATACTACTTTATAATATTTTAATTTCTTTTAATTATTTCTTTTAAATACTTCTTGAAAGATCAACAACTTGTTTAAAAAAAAAACAGATAATTTTTTAAATAAATTTCTACTTACCTTTAGTAAAACACATTTTATTGCTATTCGCAATTTTTACACATCACAACATTTTCAATGCTGAAAATGCATTTTTCCCATACGTAATAGGAACGCTTTTTACATACATCACTTCTTTTGACGTTGTTACAAAGTAAAATCTGGCACTGACGTCTTTTCTTTCAGAGTCTTTTGTTAGTATTGTAAATTTCTTGGGGCAATCTTGAGCTGGTTTTTCTATTTAAATGAAGCTATCTTAACTCATCCACTAACTGAAACAGGAAGATATTCTTTGAAGTATTTTTTACCAGTCAGTTCTCGATAAATAACGAAGTGCATATTCCTTCGAATTCCTGCTAAGTCCAACGCATTATAGAAAACATGGGCTGGCCATCTGCTTGAAACAGACCGAATAGAATATTGATGCTTTTGAAATACATTCCACATTCATTTTGTCACATTCATTTCTCATCGATGACTTCTTACTGTGCCACAAAACTTGTTTTTTCTTCATTTTAAGTCTTTTAGGCAATGATAGTGAAGAAATTAGTTTGCCGCTGTCACATTTCTACTAATATTCACATAAGGGTTTAGAAGACGCATTACTATATTTTCAGGAAGGATTTCAGTTTCACTTCTAGATTTTCCTTTTCCAATATATGGAAAAGAATTGCACATGCACTTCAAGTCTATATCAACTAGCATCCAAAATTTGATACCGAATTTGTCTGGTTTATTTAACATAAACTGTAAAAACTTACATCTGAATTTGTATGGAATTAACTGTTCATCCACAACTAGATTTCCTCCTGGCTTATAAGAAATAGCACATTTCTTTATACATTTATCCCAAGTAAAAGAAAACATGACAAACTAATCCGTTTCTAAACGCTAAGTCGATAGTTGACTTTAAGTCCAACGCAGTGGCGTGGCGTGAAAATTTTCGGTGGTCATCGCAATTATTTAAGTTTGGGGTGAAAAATTATTAACTCTAAAATTCAATAGTTGAATGTTCAAAAAAGAAACTTTAAATCTTACCTTCACTTATACATGAACTCCAAATGTTCTGCTAAAACTGGATCGTAGAGTTTTAAAAGCTTATTAAGAGTTTTAAAATATTGCTTGGTCATCGCCGCATCCAGCGATGACCGGACGCCACGCCACTGGTCCAACGATAGACTTTTAATCATATATAGAAATCGATTTTGCGACATTATTTCTCGAAGAAAAGCAGGACCCCAAGTACTAATCTACAGAAAATCGTAAACCATATCATTGCAAACGTATGCTCCTCTTTCATAAATAATATCAATAAAAGAATCGAGCTCTTCCAAGGGTATTTTCAAGTTTTATTTATTGTTCAAAACTGCCTCTGCTTTCTGTCATTTTTTTTATATTGCGTAACATCGGTTCATTGAAACAACTTCCAAGCATTGGACACATCGACCGCGACACTGTTCAAGACATTTCGTTTTGCATATGATGTTTTACCGGGTATTTCTTTTAACACATTCTGTGCTCCATATTTTACAGCTGTTACATTTCAAAAAGTAAAGTATTTCCGATTTCAAAGAAACGGGGAATGAAAGGAATGCGTAGGGGAAATGTGTTTTGCTAGTCAAGCCGCACACTGAGGAGACAGGAAGAAATTAAAGAGCTACTTAGGAAAAATAAACAGTTCGAAAGAAAGAAGAAAGTTCTTTCAAACTTGTTTTAAACTTGTTTTTTCTCCAGCAAAATTTTCCATGTGTCGCTTCTGTGTGCGGCCTCCCTACAGTTTGCAAAAAAGGGGTTGAAATTAGAAAAGGAGGGGTAGATCGTTACGTATTTACAGTGGATGGAAACAGTGAATGAAAAGAATGCGCTGGGAATATTTTCCCCAAGAAATAGTGTTTTCTGAGGGATATAACATGATGAATCTACCCAATTTTACTAGCATTCAATATGACAGCTCCTTGCGCTTCTAGATGTAACTAAAAATATCCTTGTTAATTTTAATTTCATTCGATCATATTTGGTAGAAATCATTATCGAGGTTATTTATGAAAATTCAAAAAATTGTAACTTCCTAAGATATGGGTTTTTTTAAGAATCCAAGCTGAAATTGTAAAAACAGTTAAAATGACTGCGCTGGCATTAAATTTGACAGTTTTGTGTTTTTCATAGTTAAATGTTATTGATATACAGTTTCTATCCAAATTTATAGTGTTTTTTTTTTGCATTTTTTATTTATTGAAGGAATATATATATATATATATATATATATATATATATATATATATATATATATATATATATATATATAACCATTAAATAAATAACCATTACCGACCACAAACATAAAATGAAATTATGAATGAAGTGATTTATATATATATATATATATATATATATTTAATGGTTATATATTAGCATTCAAATTATTATGCTGCATTGCGCATGTAATTATGAATGTAAATTTTTATGATGTTTTTTATTATGATATATTTTCCTTTTGAATGCAACAATTCATTTTGAATTATTTTTTCCTTAATATTGGTATATTGTACATATTTATATATATACCTAGGTAGCTGAATGTTTTAGCAATCTTTTAAATATTATACGCTTAGATCTTTGCTGCAATAGCGCATAATCTTTGTGTATTATCTATATGATTTCTACTTTGTAGTTATCTGATACCTCTCTTAGAAAATTCCATTAAATTTTTCATTCTTATCATCGCAAAGTTTCATTTTATGTTTTTCACCTTTCTAGTTATGTATTTTATTATAGGTTTGTGGTATCCATTTTTATTGTCATTTCATTCACAATATTGCGGTGTTTGATGATGGTCGGTAATGTTTAATTAATGGTTATATAGATACAGAGTGCAATATGTTATCTATCGCCGACCTTTAATTCCTCAACCGTTGGTCATCGACATATAGTTCCAATTACAAAAACGTTTAAAATGAAGTAACTATTCATGTTGAGGCATTATTTAAAGTAATAATTCAATTTTATAAAATTTACGAAACCTAACTTTTTATACGGTCCCCCAGTCCCTATAGTTATATTTAGTAAAAGTTTACACACATTATAGCACAAATAATACAAAACGTTTGACATCTGTACTACAAAAATTGACACAGTTAATAAATTTCGAAGTTTGAGATTTTTACACATGATTTTATCTTTGATTGAGAGATTAGTTAAAAGATGAATTAAAGCAATTCGAGATAAAAATCAGGGTGCTATGTCCTTTTTCTTATGTCAAAACCAACTTTAACCGGCATCGTCAAATCGAGGTATCACCAAAGAGGGTCATTTCATCTAAAACTTTGAGCTGACTTTTAGGGGTCGTATAGAAAGCGGAGAGTGAAATATGAAATTAAACAGAAACATGAATATCAATTTAGTATAAATTCAAAAAATGGACTAGTATAAAAAATGAATACATAAAGCACCAGAATCGACTAGAGATACTGCTCTAAGTGTTCTCCATTGGTGGTAATGCACAATATTGAATGCGTGACAGTACTGAGTATTAGAGACGTTAGAGCTTAGCAGGTATGCACTGTGTGACAATCAAAAGGGTGATGTGACCTGGAAACATCCAAATCTCCCGGACAGTACGACACGTGTGGTGCGGTATATGTGGAACCCAGATTTTTGGACCCATCTCCTACGATGGGACCTTAACGGACGATCGTAACCAGCATCTGATGCAAAACACGGTACGTGACTGGTATGAAGATCTGCCTCTCCGACATGCATGCCGGGAGTGGTTTCAACGTGATGGGGCGCCTCCGTAAAAAACATCAAACGTCCGGTTGTATATGGCCACCGAATTCGTCCAACAGATCCTTCGATATGGTGGTCCGATAGAATTACCACCACGTTCACCGGGCTTGACTCCCACGGATTCCTACCTCTAGGATTGCATCAAGGCATAAGTTTATGTGACAGACTAATTTTATGGTTTATCTGAAGCAGCGCATCATCCTTGATAGTCGCACAATTTGCACAACTGCTATGCTCTAATATGTACCGGACTATCAGTATTGTCAAGCATTCAATTGTGCATTTCCACCAATGAAAAACACTTTGAGCAGTATCTCTAATATTTTCCGGCGTTTTATGTATTCATTTTTTATAGTAAACCGTTTTCTGTCATTATAATAAACTGATATTTATTTTTCTGTTTAATTTCAATATTTCGTTTTTCACTTTGTATACGACCCCTAAATGTCAGCACAAATGTTTTAGATAAAATAACCTTCTTTGGTTATACCCCGATTTAGTGATACCGGCTAAAGTTGGTTTCACATTAAAAAGGACAAGTACCCTGATTTTGATTTCGGTTTACTTTTATTCATATTTTAACTGATCCCTCAATGAAAGGCAAAATCATGTACGAAAATCTCAAAATTTGAAATTTAATAACTGAGTCAAATTATGCGGTACATATGTCAAACTCTTTGTGTTATATGTGTCATGATATGTGTAAACTTTTACTAAATATTAATATAGGAAATTTGGGACCGTATAAAAAGTTAGATTTCGTAATTTTTATAAAATTGATTTTTTACCATAAAGAAGAACACAGCATGAATAATTACTTCATTTTAAATGTTTTTGTATTTGGAATTACATGTCTACGACCAACGGTTTAGAAATTAATGGTCGGCGATAGATAACATATTGCACCCTGTATATGTGGCCATTAAAACTCAATAAAAATTGACACTAAACATAAAAATAGATAAATATATAAAATGATCAGAAAAAGAAAAAAGGATATTAGTAGAACTTAGACAGAATCTTCAGGTCCCAAAAGCCTAAAGTGTGTGGATACATCTTCATATTAGCCCTAAAAAAGCTAAAGAATATGAATTTTGGACTACCATACACAGAAAACCGGGACATAAACCATTAAACACCGATCAAGTTAAAAATGAAACAAGATTAAAAAGGATAGAGGGAAAAAATACTAAATTAAAATCCAAACTGTCATAGCATTATGTATAACAATAACATCCATTATGCATTTTATTCTCATTTAAGATAATATACTATTAGAAATTAATGTGATATTGTCCTGAGTGGGCTAAAAATTAAATACAAGTTAATCGTTAACTTTATTAAATATTAATGAATATGAATAAATTTAATATGAATTGATAAATAGATAAATATAACTACACAATTATACATATAAAAGTATCGAATCAACATCCATTATAAAATGTGTAGTAGCAACGTAGTTATACATCAAATGCACCATTTTTGTTTAATTAACCATTCCGTACTATCTAGACAACGCCACTCTCCTCCGTACTCTAACATCTTCCCCACAAATATATATATATATATATATATATATATATATATATGATACGTAATCACTAGTATGATATAAACATATTGGTCTTAAACAGCAAACATACACTCGTTATCTAATTCAATCAAAAAATCAAAGTTTTGCAGTCGTAAAATCATGGTTAAGAGTGGAAGATCAGGCCGGATGTCCATTGGGATTTCCCCGTAAATAATAACTGAAGCCTTTATATTCATCAAATAGATATTAGATGATCATAAAATGCACCAACTCCACTACATGTTATGCTACGTCATAAAATGTAAACCACTAGAATTAAATATTAGAACAGACTGACGAAGAAACAGTAAACAAAGCTCTCTAGGTGACATGGGTTATTTAAGAAAATCAATAATCGTAATCTTCTCTCTCTCCTAGTCAATGCAATAGGTTAAATACTTGCAAAAAATGCACGCGTATGAATACATTACAAGTGAAAGAACCAACGCCGTAAAAATAGCCAGGAGGGCGCCACTAGAGGCAGATTACGATAGGACTTAACTCCGGGGGGAGGAGTGAAGTACGCATGATGTCGATGACGGACTCTTTAATCTCGGCAAATGGAATAAATGATATTAAAAACATTCGAAACAAAAAAAAAATAGTTTCAGAATAAAATGAGAAAGAAATAATTTAATGGGTTTTATAAGATTAAACGAATGGATTTAAGGTTTTTAGAATAATAAAAGAATACGCATTTAAAGCATGGAAAAAAGATAAAAGTTTTTTAAGATAGTATTAAAGCTAAGTAAAAAAGGAAGATATTATAATAATTTGGAATAGTTTAATTAAGATAACAGGGCGAAAATTTTAATTATTACATATACCCCTACTCAAAAAGACTGGATGAACTGGTAGGTCTTAAGACCTGCAAGTTCATAGAATGGAAATGTTACATGGACTTGTATTATAATTTTGTCACCTGGAGTAGGCTTAAAATAAACTTTCTAAAATATTAATTATGCCAATTATATTTAAATTTTTAAGTAATCACGCGAAATAGTGGAATTGGTAAGGAAAATACAAGGGCAATAGGTTAATCTTCTTTACAATTTACAAAGATAGTTTTAGTAATATTAATATAAAATTAAGTAAATATGATACTTAAGAGTAATCATTCTTTATGTTGATACAGAGGAATGTTTTTATGGAACACCCATGGCTCAAATTCACGAGCAAGCATTAGAACATTGAATGTAGTTCGTTCATAATAGTTCAGTAATAAAGTTTTTACTGTCTACCTCACTATGAGGAAGGAGTTGAATCGAGCTATTACAATATGAGTTGGCTAGTGAAATTACTTCTGACAAATGTTCCCAAAAGTAAATTTCAAACTGAGATTCAAAAATATAATATTCGAAAAAAAATTATCCCTATACTAGCAACTCAATCTTTAAGTCTGCTTTACCTTTCAGTTTATGTAAATAAATTAAATATATGACAATAATAATAAAAATATTAATAATATCAAATTTAACAATAATAGTAACAATAAAAATACAAAACAATTATTCAAACAAACCTATTTACAGCATACTTTATTCCATGACTTCTAATGCTAGGAAATTTCTGTCTGAAATGCCTGAAAATCTTTGATATGATATATCATATAGTCAGTGGTCGATCTCCGGGTGGTCCGAAACCGGTCCCTTGAGTGGGAAAGGAGACTTGGAACGCGGCAGATTTAGTTGTGTCGAGCCAGAGGGGCAGGACAGGGACGATCCACAGCCTCCACGACAAATTCTAAGCCGAGAGGCGACCACGGGTAACGGACGTCGTCCATGGTGTTGGAGGCCAATCTCGGTGGGTACCAAAGGCCCAACCCCGGATACCTTGGTTTTCGAGGCAAGCCCGATAGCGACGCTCGATAGCCTGATCCCAGAGCCGGTCTCTAACCGGATGGTAACTCTGGTCAAAGAGTAAGCAAATGTGGTAGGACCCTGTCCACTAATTGAATAGGAGGGAGTTTGAGAGGAGATTGTGGAGCTGGAAGAACTAGGTCTCGGTGCTAATTTGTGACGACAATGGTCTCGCGGGAACGCCATGCAGTAACTCCCACAGGAATCAAAGGGTTAGGCTCGAAAATCACCCGGCATACTTTTTGTGTCAGATGGATCATTTTGCCGAGATTTTAGTAGCTAAGATAGTTGTGAGCCGTCTCCTAGTTAGGCGGAGAGAGGAGATGGCCGTTCGTACCAAAGGACGACCGTGGAGGAAGGCCGACGCGTTCCGAAGCTATGTCGTCTTGTCTTGGGAGGGCTTCGTACCGCAGTGGCTGAACGACGCTGAGGTACCTCCTCTTTGATCCGTCTGCGCAGGGAACCGTGCCGAAATCTCGCCGATTACCGCTGCGGCGCGTTCAATCTCGGACGAACTTGTGGTCCGACTCATGACCAGCGTGTATAGGTGCTTTTGGAGTTTATAGCGCAGAAAGTTGTGGTCATAGCGGTTTCTAATCATAACTTCCAAACGCAATCCCCAGTGATCTGGGGCGGGTCTGACTGGGTTCGGAAGGTGGATACCAATTGAGCGGGTCGCGTACAGTTCGTCCGCTTACTCTCGTTTTCGGTCTTCAACTCTTGGCTTTTCTTGTGTTCATCTTGGCTCCTCGGTACACAATGGACGTTGTTGGCTGGGTCCGCGAGCCATGAGTTAGCTTCGTTGGCATGTTCGTGTTTGTAGCCCGCGGCTGAAGTTGTGTTTCGGCGAACTAACATGGTAACGGTCGCTCTTGCACGGGATCAAGAGCACTCGTGTTCAGGTACCCTCGGCGGCAGTGATGTAAGGTAGTGGGGGACCAGACTTTTGCCTGTCTCTCCCGTCGCCCCCGTACCCGATGGGGGTGGTGGATGGGCCCGGTGGGACTCCGACCCCCTAGCGAGGCGGGGACTATTCCGTCTAGGAGGAGCTTTCCGTGACCTCCTGGGGTCGATAACGGCACCTAGTTCGACTCTTGGAATTCCTACGCCGATCCGCGAGGGGCTCAGTCGAGAGATGGTGGAGCCGGCGAAAGCCCTGAGCGGGGTGCTTTACGCCAGGAGGGAAGTTTCCCCATCCCTCCGATGGTCGCTAGGGCCAGCCTTCACTTCCATCGTTTGTTCCTCAAAGATGTCTTTTCCGGATAATGGAATTTCATCTTGAAGGCCTTGTGTAAAGTAATCCCCCGTAGAGATCATCGGCAGTGGCTCGTGGGTTCGACTCCTTTATAGGAATTCGAACTCCACGGGTCGTCGGGGTGAACTGCGGAGAGACTAAGAAAAGGAACCATCTGGCTCTTTTGGCTGGGTGGTGTTTCCGACGTCTAATTCTTGGACGCAAGGTTCGTGGTGCGCGATGAGTGGCGCGTACCCTTGGGCGACCGCGCGCTGGCGGCGGCAGTACGATGAAGAAATTCCTTTAAGGAAGGCTAATTCCGTGCCAGCTGCGCGATAGTCTGGTCGCCGATTGGCCTACGTCGCCGGACAAAGGCTCGCAGCTTTGCTAGTTTATATCATATGATCCCACTGTATTGTTGGTATGGTATTATTTACCATATGGCCATCGTAAGATTTCTAAATCTCTGAAAAATTCTGAAATTGAATTTTTTTGAAATTTCAGAATTGTAACTCTTAAACTAGTAACTCATCATTTAATAAAATTCTTAAAATTAATCTTTATAATCTACATTACTTTTCCCTCTCTCTCTCTCTCTCTCTCTCTCTTTCTCTTTTTTTTTCTTTTGTCCTGTTATGCTTGTAGGATTTAGCTGCAGTTTAGCTAATCATAGTCATACTCATATCACCTTAAGTGGGTCTAGATAAACTCTCTGCTACATCATAGTTTTATGTTATGAGTTCTCTAACTCAAGTAATGCTCAAGGTCAATTGTTTGATGTATTGCATTTATCACAGTAATCAATAATATTTTTCATTTTAAATTTCGGCTAAATATCACATAATAATATTACAAATAATAATAATTATCAAGAATAAATTCAAAATCAACAACCTATAAATTTCAAAAATACCAAACAAATCATCTTAACATAATTCTTCAAGCATCTACTTAATACCTCATCCATATGAGCAAATGAGGTATAAATTTATGCTGATATACTAAATATGAAAGAAGATAATGAAATAAATAACAAATACAAAATGTCTGTGAAAGAACTATCATGAAATCAGCGCGTTACGCAATTTCTCGCTTTCGATCATCGAACAAGAAACACATAGTTACTGAATGAAAAAGGGAAATCAGATAAATTCAGATAATTTAAGCTAGCTCTTTTTACGATTATTAATTATGTTTTTTATTTATTGATTGATTCATTTATTTATTAAAGTATTTTTTTTTCTTTCAGTCTTCAAGGTATTAAAATGATTTTCTATCTACAATTATAGTTTTAAATATTTTTTTTAAGTTTATAGACTAGTTTAGATTCAACATTAATTAGAAACTCCAAATAAAAATAACAAATTTATCCCATATAAACGAATGAATCCATCAAGAATTCCAATCAAATAAATTCTGCAGACATCTCTCAAAAACTCATCCGTAATGTTGGAAATAAATAATTTTACTTTAAGCTTTAATCGAAAAATTAATTACAGAAATTTGAGTTATAGGAGGTAAAGATTAAGCTAGTGTTTTAACCTGAGTCTGCTGCTGCTGTTGTGATAATTGCTCATATGACAATTTTAAATTATTTGGAGGGAGGTATAAACGCAATTTTGAAACATGAATAATTTCGATATCGTTAAATTGGGTTTTCTATCAACTTTAAATTTTACATCTGATATTCTTTTAAGGATTTGGTAATGCCCTGAAAATACTTGGGAAAGTTTTCTAGTATTTCGATAATGAAACTATTCATAAATAACAAGATCAACTACTTCAAATTTTGGCTCAATATAATTTTGATCATAATATTTCTTACTTTTTAAATGGAATTCATCAGTTCGCGCTTTTTCAATTTTAAGAGCTTTCTTAACAGGGGGTAATGAGTTTGTTGAAGGGGAGAATCATAGGGTAATTGGCCAAAGAGTAAATAAGCAGCAGGAAATTTAGTTATTGAATGGGGCGTATTATTGTATTTATTTACGGCTTCAGCAGGAAGTTTAGTACAAGGAATCTTAGACGTAGTAGAGTTAACCCTACATTTTATTCTAGTTACTATCGTTTAATTGACTGGCTCGCATTTCCCATTCGTTTGTGGGTGGTGAGATGAGGTTAAACGCTGCTTGATTATTATGGTTCCTCAAAAATATTTTGAACCTGGAAGATGTAATTCCTATCACTTAAGTTTTTCTTTCTTTTTTTTTTCTTTTTTTTTTTTTTTTTTTTTTTTTTTTTTTTTTTTTTTTTTTATTTTGAGTGGTCCGAACGTTGGAAATTTGATTAAAGCAGAATAATTGTTGTCGGGTTTGAATATTAAAAAAATGTTTTAAACAATTCGTATAGGTTTCAGTAGTGACACTCTTTGAGGGAAATACCCACACATATCGGGTTGCATGATCGATAATAATATGAAGATATTTTTTAGTTGAATCCTCCCACAGTATCAACAGAAAGGCATCCAAAAGGTTGATCTGTCGTAGTCTTAGCTTGTAATAAGTCATTTTTTTTCTATCTAGGCTTTTTATTTTTTTGGAAAGTATCGCAATGCTTTACAAAGTTAGTTATATCCTGGGGTATATCAGACCAATAATAATTAGGGGAGATTAAATTTAACTTTTTTTGGATACCAGGGTGGCCCGATTTCTCATGAGCAATACCAAGCAACTTTGTTATTAAGGACATGGGGACTACTATTTTCCTAATTCTTTTCTTTTAAACAATTATAATTCCATTTTCATTTAGATAATTTTTGTCACAGACGTTATCTTTCTCCTGCATCTCTTTAATTTCCTGTGCATCGAGAAGAAAGCAATACCAAGCAACTTTATTATTAAGGACATGGGGACTACTATTTTTCTAATTCTTTTCTTTCAAACAATTATAATTCCATTTTCATTTAGATAATTTTTGCCACTGACGTTATCTTTCTCCTGCATCTCTTTAATTTCCTGTGCATCGAGAAGAAAAGTTAATGGTTGAAAAAAGTGCGAAACAGGGTTTCTTGACAACATGTCAGCTTCAGCATTTGTGGATCCCTTTTCGTACACTATATTGTAATCAAATATGCTTAACTTCAACGACCACCTAAATAATGTACCTCTTAAATGCATGTATTTTTTTAACTAAACAAGACATGCATGATCAGTGTGAATGGTGGATTTTACACCATAGAAGTAGTGATATAATTTGTCTAATGCGTCAGTGATGGCAAGACACTCTAACGCAGTTATAAAGTAATTATGTTCACAACTTCTCAATCCTCTAGATTAGTAAGCAGTTGGATGTATCGAATATTCAATATCCCGTATTGACTGTAATGGAAAAGTTTAATTTGTTTAATTCACCATCCGGACAGTCTGTGTAGTTTTATTTCACACCAAAAATTGTTTAAAAAAAAGAATTGAGCAGGTGATTTTCCATTAGTATTCTGGTTGTTTAAACACTGCACCTAGTGCCACCTGTGAGACATGAACAAAAACATTGGTAGTGAAGTAGGGGGTAATGCAGGCTTAAATTCTTAAGACAGGTTTAATAATTAAGGCACTCTTTAACTTTTGAAAAGAATCTTGGCAATTTGAATTCCATTCCCATATAGTATTTTTCTTAAGTAATTTATTTAGGGGGTGCCTGATTTTTGCATTATTATCAATAAATTTATGGTAAACATTAATGGATCTCAAAAATATTTGAAGTTCTTGTACATTAGAAGGAGGTTTTAAAATTTTTATGACATCAATATTAGCATTAGCAGGAGTTAAGGTACATTTTTTTGATTTCATATCCTAAGAAATTAATTTTATTTTGAACAAAATTGCATTTCGATAATTTAAGTTTAATATTTTCAAACCTACATAATTGAAATATTTAGTTTAGGTGTTGCAGCTGTTTTTCTATATAGGGGGAAAAAACAATTATGTCATCAAAATAATAACAAGCAAAATTAATTTTTTGTTTAGTGATAATTCTTCTAAGAGTTCTATTGAAAATTGGGGGACCAACTTTGACACCGAATGGAAGAACATTCCACTCAAAAAGTCCAAAATTGGTAGCAAAAGCCAATTTTACTGTATCTGCTGAGTGAATGGGGATGTGCCAGTAAGTCCAAGGTGGAAAAATACTAAGCACGACTTAATTTATCAAGAATTCCATCTATACGTGGCAGAGGTTCAGCCTCATTTTTCATTATAGCATTTAATTTAGGATAATCTACACACATTCTAGTTTCTTTGCCCTATTGCGTTTCATAACTAAAGTAACAGGGGCAGAATTAGGACTGTAACTCTCTTTAATTAAACTAGCAGCTAATAAAGATTGAACTTGATCTGAAATTTCTTTTTTATCCATTGCAGTAGTGCGATAAGGCCTCATAGATATGGGTAGGTCAGAATTAAGAGAAACGCGCTGCGGTTCAATATTAATTTTTTCCAACAATATGTTTATTTTTGGAAAAAAATATCTAAATAATCCCTTTTATTATCCCTTATAATTTCGTTTTTATAGCATTTACCTACCCAAGTAATTTAGAATCATTAGCACTAATTTGATCAAAGGATTGAGGAGCTATGACACTTTCATAATCGGGTTGCACTCTCTGGTAGTTTTCATTGATATTAAAATGAAGTGACCTTAAATAATAATTGGATATGCTTTGAGATCGATTTAATACAAGGTTTGGTTGTAATACTTCACATTTATTACAATCTATAATCAAGTTAAACTCACAACTGTTTGGCAATCCTAGTATGGCATAATTTAAATCAAATTTACATAACAAAATTCTATCGCATTTTTGCACATTACCTATTTAAAACAACAAATTACAAGTTTGATTTATTTCAACAGTTCCTTTTGCTTGGCCAATAATAATAGGTGGAATATTTATAACCTTAGCATTTAACAACTTAACAAACTTAAAAGGTAAAATTGATATTGTAGAACCACAGTATTACACAAGATAAATTCTTGCTATTTGCATATCCATGAACAATTAAATGTCATATATTATGACTAGGTTGTTGGTGTTGACTAGGAGGAGGAACATAGGATAGGAGCATAAGATTGCATAGGTTCAAAATTAAATATACAAGCCCTCTCCCAGTGGAAAGCATCTTGTATACCCCTATTCATACACATTCGACATGGTTGACTGGGATAACTATTTTGAAAATGAGCAGTAGGCAACTTAGGGCTAACAAATCTAGAATTTTGAGCATTAATAGGCATTTGTGGCTGCAAATTAGAATTTGTTCTGGCAAAATTCTGGTTTGGGCGCACCCAACGTCTAGGAACCTGGTTACTGTGCTGGAAAGATCCGTGACTTTGAGAATTATTTCTAACATTATGGTTGTTTACATGAGAGGTGGGAATGACTACTTGTTGTTTAGCCATTCTGTACCAGTTTATTGTTCTCTCTGGAGGATAAATAATCATATAATTCTGGTACTCTGGGTTCAAATCATCCCACAAGTCTTGGACTAGGATAGTTTCAAATAAATGAAGTTGTAAACCAATCTGAATCTTCTTTCTGAAATAACTCTCTAATTCATTAAGATCATTTAGCTTCATAGAAGAAAAATCAGAAAATCGGGGGACATTTAGTTTAATAAACTTTTCAGAAAGGATTTCAACAATCTCAGTAAAAGTAGTACATTCTAGAACCTCATTAATGAAAATTTTTAAAGCTTCTCCCTTCAAAAATCTAGAAATATTTTGCATTTTCCATTTTTCATCTTTTTTATAAGAAATGCATGATTTAAAAATTGCGTCATCCAGAATTGTATATGCATCCTCGACTCTGGGTCAAAGAAAATTATATTTACTTTGCTTTCACTCATTTTTATACAAGAGCGTTTTACAGATATATTTCTTAACAATATAAACGAGAAACAACTCATTTACTTGCGAGTTCAAAAGAATAAACTTTAATTGTATTAACAGAATAAACACAGATAAAATAGGTCTTAAACAAATGTAAATATACTTTCTATGATCATAATAATATAAAATAAACTATAAAATAATTGCTATCAATTTATAATAATAACAATATTCTAAAGAATGAACTTAATCTTGCAACAGTAATAAAACAGTATATAAATTTGATTTACATATTGTAACAAAAATAATAGAACACATTTTAACATACAGAGATGAAAATCCAAGCAATGTTGACCTAAAATTTAATTGTTCAAGATAAAAAAGAAAGATTTTTTTTTCACTCACTTGCACATTTCTCAATTATAATAGGTGTAAATCATTATAGATGTCTGCGTCAAGTGTTCTAATTTGCCACCAAGACGCTATATTGTAACAGACGCTGTTACAGGAATTTTTGTTGTTGCCGTTACATAAAAAGTTCAAGGAATCCCAGTTTCCTAGAAAAACTTTAGTAACTTAACAGATTTTCTTTTACAATGAAAAATGCAATATTCGAAAACTTTCACAAGCTACTGAAATGTAAAAATATTTAAATATAAATAAAATATTTAATGTGGCAGAGAAATGGTTAACTATTTTGTAAAAAAAAAAAATCGTAAATCATTGCTAAAGATTTTATTAAAAAATTATATCTCTTCGATTTTAGATACATTAAATTATATATACATGCAACTTTATAAACTGTATATTTCAAACTAGCATGTGATATAGAATATTAAATTATTACAAAACATGAAAAATATATATTGCAGTCTTTAATGGAAGTTCTTATATTGCATTTTGCAAAGTCAATTCAATATCCGAATACAGTACATTTTCCATTTCCCTAGAGATTGTGGATATCTGCGAAAAATCGATAACATCCTATTTTGCAGCTGCAGGAGATATAACTTTAAATTTAGCTTAGATAATAATTCATGTATTATGTTATATACATATTCCTAAGGGAACAATACTTGCTTTAAAGATTCAGTGAGAAGGATTTAACACAGCAACATTTAAAGCGAAAGAATATATATAAAAGTTAAAGATGAATTAATTGATACGTGATTTAATATAATCGCATTTAATATCCCATAATTATAATTTGTTAAAATTTAAGAAAATATAAATTTTATGCTTTGCTTGCAATATTTTAGGTGCAATTTTTTAATGAAAAATGTATACTGTAAAAAAAAAAAAAAAAAAAAATCTGTAAAGTTTCCAAAGTTTTTCTAGGAAACTGGGATTCCTAGAACTTTTCATGTAACGGCAACAAGAAAAATTCCTGTAATAAATGCTGTTACAGGAATTTTTGTTGTTGCCATTATATTAAAAGTTCTAGAAATCAAAGTTTCCTAGAAAAACTTTAGTAACTTTACAGATTTTTTTTTCATACAGCGTAGCAAGATTGAAGTAACGAGTTATATATACAGTGAATGAAAAACATTTAAAGGCAGCACAAAATGTAAATTTTTTGATAAAAGTAAAATAAGATGAAAAATTAAAGTTTACTATAATGTGTATCATAAACTTAAAAATCTCATTCAAAACTCAACAAAATTCATCTGGAAGAATTTTATTATGAAAATAAAGTAACTGTACCAAAAAACACTATTTCTACCTGTGTAAAAACTTTAAAGACAGCAAAATAACAACAAATCAGTACCGAAAAAAATAAAGACTTAATATATAATTCACCCAACTTGCGGTTAATGACTGCAAATATTTTCCATTTCATGGACATTGCTAATTTTTGGCATAGTTCGAGACTGGTTTTGTACCATTCACCTTCATTCGTAGATCAGAATTCTGAAGCTTAGGCAGTGTTGCCAGATTACGGAATTTTTAGGGTTCCGTACTTAAACAGTAAAAACTGAAGCATTATAAGATCACTCCTGTGTATGTCTATCTGTCTGTCTGTCACTTTACTCTTAAACTATGGAACGTGGAAAGTTCAAATTGCGGGAAATAATAAAAACTATTGACCTACATATTTACTGATTAATAAATATTCATAAACGTATTTAGGAAAAATGTATAGGGGTTAATTAAGTTACTTGAAAAAAGAAATCTTTTCTTTGTATATCGTGTGGGGTATCGTGTGAAAGCTCTCGTAACGCTGAACTCAAAAATATATTTCTTTTAATTTTCGGTATTATATTTTCAAAGTTATGGTCGAAAATGTAGTACAAAAATATGTCCCCCCCCCATCTAATTCCAAATCTACTGAAACTAAAATTCTGAAAAAATTAGAGGTAGTAGACGTTAGTTTAAACCTCGCAGGAAAATTATAATGATTGCCATTGGTCACTTGTTTTTTGAGAAAATCGCATTTTTAAGTTACACACAATTTTCGATTTATCGGCATTCAGCAAAAGAGTTGAGCAGCGATGGAGGTACCTCTCGTAGCAGAAGTATAAAAGCATTGTTGATCATGGATTTCATAAAAAATCGACGGTAATTAGCCGAGATATTAACCGTTAAAGACACGGACGGTTTGTACATACATAATGACAGTGATGGCGTACACTATGCTCCATCACTTTTAAAGCCTAGATAACAAATTTTAAGGATATATTTGTGTAATGCAATGCCCAGTAGCAGTATAAAAGCAATAAACGTCAAATTGTTAAAAGCAGATTAATTTAATGAGAATTAATCACATAAATAGTCTGGGATTCGCGACTAGTTTGCATTGAGTGGCTCTCTCAATACACCTACTTTGTCTTTAAAGGTTAACTGAAAACCTGTATGGAAAAACGCTGCACAGGCCAAAGCGGCGTTGCTACTTGGCTACCTCCTTTCGAAGCTTAGCAAAATGCTAAAATTAAACTTTGAACAAGGGTTTTGTTTTAGATACACTGTAAAATGAAAAGATTATTACGACGCTGAATTTAGTTTAATGAAATGCCAAATGAAGTTTAAATATGCACTACCTTTCTTGTCAGTGCCCAATTAAATTCATCATGAACAGATTAGGATAAGATTTAAGTAAGATTTATACAGAATAGTAATATTTGATATTATTTAGGCTTCATATCTCTTTGAAATTTTACGGTATACCAATTCATACTTTTCTAGTATATATGCAGCTATACCAAACCTTACGTTGCATAGTTTTTAAGAAGTCTTATTTTTCTTTAACAATGATTGTTTTAATAACACGATTCAAAATTCATATACTTATTGTACGGAACCCTATGAGCGCGAGTAGTTCTCGCACTTGACCGTTTATTTGTCCCCAGATTGCTGTTTGCCACCGCTTTTTTGAAATAGAAATATTCAGCATATTTAAAAATAGATTAAAATTTATGAAAAATGAGGCGAATTATACTATTTTAAAAAAGTGGTAACAGTCAAATAATCTGAATTAAAAAAGTTTCCAATCTAGCAACACTGAGTATAGGGAAAATGACTTCTATTTTTATATAATCTTCCGATAAGTTCTCGATACACTGTAAAAAAAAATGGTAACATTCCATGTGAAATCCAGGAACGTTTCGCCTTTTCTCAGGTTTTCAGAATAATTTAGCTCTTTCCTGTGAAATTCTGGTTTTCTTATCTGAAACGTTCCTGAACAAAAGTTGGAAACAGCAAAACGCTGCGGCCGCCATTTATTATTTTTCTGCTATAATCTGTTGCTCGCGCGCGAGTGTCGAAAAAGAATTCCTTAAATGAATGTAAAAAAATCAATATGGAATGCAAATAAATCAATAGACGACATAATCCTTTACGTCTCTATTGTCAAGACACTTCAGATGAAAATACAATACCTCCGTGACATCGCTAAGAGATTATCTCTCGTACTTATATGTGGAATGTTTAAGGAGCAGACCGTGTAAAAAAAATACACCTATTATTTGGATCTCCATTAACCAGGGGACCATCAAACATGATTCTCACCGATTTTGATTAATTTAAAGTATGTTTTAGAGTTCTCATCTCTAATTATTCTTGTGAAAGGATTTCTTCAAATGGGACTTAGATTTTCAGAAATTAAATGCCGAGGTTTAGCATACGTTTCAAATACCCATTAGTTTGCAGCTCTCAACGTGTCTTTCGTGGTGTGGACGCAGAAAGCTCGCACGCCACCCGTACGGCCCGAGTTCGATGCTACCTCTGGACTTTTTTTTTCTTTTTTAATTAATTTTATATTTTAACACTTTATTACAATTTGATTTAAATTTGATATATATTTGACACTTTGAATTGCTGCAAATCTGATTTTTTTTTTTTTTTTCGGAAAATATATACAATTACGTTTAGGTTTTTTTTTTTTTCATGAAAATTTATATGTATTTTATCTAACTTGTAAACTAACATAATTACTAACGAAAATCCAAAATATTTTATGTCTAAATTTTTTTTCTAATTATTATTTACATATATATATTTTTATATTTTAAGCAAAGTTCAGAAACAATATATCATATATATATATTTACTTTATTGAATTTTAACTGAAAATTTATTTTTTCGTGTAAATTATAAATAATAAATTTGATGTCAATTTCAAAAATATTTTTTTCATTCTAACAAATAATGATAATAAAGCGAAAATTGTCAACTGGAAATGTAAAAATCGTCTGCGGATCCCGCATGCTGTGAAATGTCAGTAATGTTTTGCTGTCAACAGAAATATTCCTGGTATTTCGCAGGAAACTTACTGGCATTTCTGTAGAAAGTTTTTAACATATACAGTAAAGTTGCAGTCATTTTCAAGAAATGTTTCTTGGAAATAATGGGCAACTCAGCTGCCCATTTTTTCCCAGGAACGTTGCGGAATTTTTTTTACAGTGTAGTGTTTAGATCATTACTTCTGGGAGATAATTGCATATTTTTCTTCTGGAACCAGAGTTTCGTCTGACGACTTGTGTAGATAAACGATATCTTGCAGATAAATCCCTTTTTCTCCTGCCAGAAGGGTTACAACAGGTGAAAGATGATCAGAAAGACTTTTTAGAAATGCCTTTAAATTAACTGTTCCTGAAATAAATGGAAGTGACGCCATGCCTTTGAACGAAAAGCAGGCCCGTGTCAGAATGGATCCGCTACGTAATTGACGTTTTGAGAAAATTACTTTTTAGCTCACAGGCTATCAAAGCCTGATAACTCTTGATAGAAACATCCGATTTGCTTCAAAAAATTTTTCTAGGTTCATTGTGATAAGGCGCTTATCTGATTAGTTTTGGGAGTTCATTGGCTAAGGATAAAGGCGGAAAACGGGGTTAGTCCAACCCCTTAATTCAGATAAATGGGTTTTTCATGCAGAATCATTCGATTTGCTCCGAATTTGGTATACCGGTTTATTATGTTAAGGAACAACCCTGATTAGTTTTGGGGGTTCATTGGTTAAGGATAAAGGGGGAAAAGGGTGGTTAGTCCACCCCCTTAATTCAGATAAATGGGTTTTTCATGAAGAATCATTCGATTTGCTCCGAAGTTGGTATACCGGTTTATAATGTTAATGAACTTCTCTGATTAGTTTTGGGGGTTCATTGGTTAAGGATAAAGGGGGAAAAGGGGGGTTAGTCCTTTCCTTTTAATTCAGATAAATGGGTTTTTCATGCAGAATGATTCCATTTGCTCCGAATTTGGTATACCGGTTTATTATGTTAATGAACATCTCTGATTAGTTTTGGGGGTTCATTGGTTAAGGATAAAGGGGGAAAAGGGGGGTTAGTCCACACCTTTTAATTCAGATAAATGGGTTTTTCATGCAGAATGATTCGATTGCTCCGAATTTGGTATACCGGTTTATTATGTTAAGGAACTTCCCTTATTAGTTTTGGGGGTTCACTGGTTAAGGATAAAGGGGGAAAAGGGGGGTTAGTCCACCCCCTTAATTCAGATAAATGGGTTTTTCGTGCAGAATCATTCGATTTGCTCCGAATTTGGTATACCGGTTTATTATGTTAAGGAACTTCCCTGATTAGTTTTGGGGGTTCACTGGTTAAGGATAAAGGGGGGAAAGGGAGGTTAGCCCGCCCCTCTTAATTTAGATAAATGCGTTTTTCATGCAGATGATTCGATTTGCTCCGAAGTTGGTATACCGGTTTATTATGTTAAGGAACTTCCCTGATTAGTTTTGGGGGTTCATTGGTTAAGGATAAAGGGGGAAGGTGGGCTAGTCCACCCCCCTTAATTTTTATAAACGGGATTTTCATGCAGAATTATTCGCTTTGCTCCAAATTCGGTATACCGGTTTATTATGTTAAGGAGCTTCCCTGATTCGTTTTGGGGATTCATTGGTTAATGATAAAGGGGGGCTAGTCCACCCCCTTAATTTAGATAAATGGGGGATTTTTTGCAGGATTATTCGATTTGCTCCAAATTTGGTATACCGGTTTATTATGATAAGGAGCTTCCCTGATTAGATTTGGAGGTTCACTGATTAAGTATAAAGGGGGAAACGGTGGCTAATTCCCCTTAACTTATTTTTTTGAGGGGCATTATTCTTTAAAATAAGAGTATAATATACAATTAGTGTGAATAGCCTGTGAGCTCAATGCCATCAGTTTACCTGGGCACTTTTCTTTTTTATTCTTTTCTCAAATCATGCCAATAATATTTTCAGCAACCAGGATCATCTACGCTCCATTTCCTGTCATCGAAGAAAATAACCTGCAGCATTTTTTCGTTCCCAGTCGTGTCTTGTGTTGCAAACTGTAAACGCTGGGGCTTGTGCTTATCCAGAAAAAGGAGTTTACAAAATTTTGATGTGTATTGGGAATTCCCAGATCGGTTAATTGTATCGCAGATCCTTTTCTTGCTCACTTTAAAGAAATATTTTTTTTTCTCCAAAATTAGAAAAGTTTTTCTTATAAAATGCAATCTCGTAATTTACTATATGTTTCTTTTTTAAATTATTTTTAAAAGTTGTTTATTTTTTTTAATATAAAATTTATTTAAACTGAGGACATTTATTTTGTAATTAAATATAAAAAATAATATTACATTTTTATAATTTTTCAAGTTTTTTTTTCTTTTATTCCGCTATATGTATTCTAATAGTTTAAAACTTTTTTCTAAATAATTATAAAGTGGAAGCATATTTATATAATCATAATATGATGGAACTTATAATACTTCATTAAACCCTTTTAGGCTTACGACAGGAAAAAAAATCATTTCGTTACTTTTATTTTATATGTATTATATGTATAAATATATTTAGATTTTTTGATTTAGATATTTTTGCGCATTTCTTCAAAATGTTATTCTAGTGATTAATTAATACCCTATGCTTAATTTTGCCCGGTCTTTCTTTATATCTGAGCTACCACATTTTTTTAACATTAATCTCCTTTTTCAGCATCAACTTACGTCTACTCACTACAGCCGTAAATTAACAATCACATTACTTTAAAGGTAACTTTAGATGAGGGATTTCATCCGTTTATTAAATATCTTGTTAATGTTAAAAGTAATTCAAGAAATTTACAAGGGGAGGGGGTGTCTTCCACCGCTCGTGGACACATTCTTTCCTCGGGATCTAAGGGGTCAATTTCAACGAGATTTGGTTCATTCAACTTAGATTACAATTCAGCTAATATCTGTATTATGAAATTTTATCTTTAGTTACCAACATTAGTTACCACAGTTACCAACATTTTCTAACATTAATGATTAATGGAGCATTCTTTTTTTTCGATTTTATCGGTTTGAATACTAGGATTTTATTCTCAAACAACTTGTTTTTAGATTGTCTCGGGAACGTGCGGGGCACTTCCGGTAAATGCTGCCATGCGTTGCGGTGACCTAGGTTACAGGTTCGTTCGGAAAGACGTTTGTTGGGAACACTCGTCTAGACGCTGCGGAAGGCAATGGGGACTCCAAAATTTAGGATCATTTAAAATAATTTCAAAATATACAAAATCTTACAAACTTGAGTTTTGTTTAAGGTTATCATTAACAAACCACGGGCAACGCCGGTCGGGTCTCCTAGTACACTATATGGCCAAAGGTGACCGGTCACTAGCAAATTTTAGACGTTATGTCAAATACCTTGAAAAATACATGAGGAAATAACCTGAAACTGCAAGTGTGCAAACAGTATAGTATAAGTCCTATATTTCGGCGAAGATTTTTTCCCGAAACCCTATAGGGGACAGTAAACATATTCAAAAAGAACGAATATCTTTTCGATAACCCTGTAAAAACTAATGCAGCAAAAGCGTTCAAACTCCAGATTATTAAGAAGTGGCTTATTGTAATATACTGTGTTCATTTTTATGAGGATAGCATGTATACTCGTAGAGAAATTAAGGTTTTTATAAAAACAGTCCCGAATTTTGCCAAGTGTTTTGCTTATAACTTGCAGAGTTCTTAATATAAAAAATGCTCTTTTCAGAAAATATGACAAACAACATTGTACACAATACCCTGCAATCAGAATGAAAAAGTAATAAAAACTGTATGAAAAATGAGAAGGTTTACTAAATAATGATTCACTGCGCATTCTCGAACGTAATCAAAATATAATTTGCATAATATGTTAGCAAAATGTATAGAGGAACTTTTGTGAAAGTCTCAAAAACATAGTTTGAAAAGTCTGATAATAATCGTTTATAGAATAAGCTCAAGATCCATTATTCCTAAAACGTAGCAAAAAGATGAGGGGCTATAGCCAAATACAGTAGTACGTACGCTATTGTGTATGCTATATTGGCACTAATCAATGGATATATGGATACAACTCCTCATCTTTTTGCTTCATTTTGGGAACAATGGATTTTGAGCTTATTCTATAAACGATTATTATCAGATTTTTCAAACTATGTTTTTGAGACTTTTGGAAAACTTGCTCTATACATTTAGATAACACTTTATGCACATTATATTTTGATTGCATTCGCGCATGCGCAGTAACACATTTTTTAGTAAATCTGCTCATTTTTCCAACAATTTTTATTATTTTTTAATTCTGATTGCAAAGTATTATGTATAATGTTGTTCGTCATACTTTCTGAAAAGAACTTTTTTTTTTATATTAAGAAGACTTGAAATTATAAGCAAAAAACTTGGAGAAATTTGGAACAGTTTATAGAAAAACCTGAATTTCTCTACGAGTATACATGCTATCCTCATAAACATGAACACAGTATATTACAATAAGCCACATATTTATAATCTCGAGTTTGAACACTTTTGCTACATTAGTTTTTACAGGGTTACCCAAAAGATAATCGTTATTTTTCAATTTCTTGACGGTACCATATGGAGTTTCTAGAAAAAATCTTTGCGGAAATGTATGACCTATACTATACTGGTTAAACACCTGCAGTTTCAGGTTAATTCCTCATGTAGTTTTCCAAATATTTAACAAAACGTCTAAAATCGCAAGTGACCGGTCACCTTCGGCCATATAGTGTATATATATATATATATATATAGGAAACTTTTAAAATTATCATAAAAACCACACTACAATTGAAAAACATTAGTTATAGATGCCCTTCAAGCTATAAAAAAAAGTATATAAATAAGAAATCATCTACTATTTTCATTTCTTGAGTTTAGATATTAAGATAACCCATAGAAACTTGTATGCTTTTCTGCTGCTTTTTATTCTGGGCGAATGGCTTGATTGACACACTGTCGACAGTTCATGATACGAAAAGACAATTAACCGTGATGTGATGTGATTAATGACTACACTCATGTACTGATCTGTCAAACGGGCTTAATTAAATTAAGGAGTAATGGGTCAGAATTTGTTGTGGTCTTACAGATATAATATTGAATTTTTTTAACATTAATTATTTTTGCAACACATAAAAAAATCGTTCAACCTTTTTATATGCCGTTATTAAAAAAAAAAAAAAAAATCTTTATTTGTCATTTTCTTTTTGTAGATATTTTAAGGAAATTACCTTTTAAAGAATTGAAAGGATTTCTTTGTGTAATTTTATTAAATAATAATGTAATTATTACATAAAATAAATATAAAAATTAACAACAAGTAAACATAATACATATTTTCTTAATATAAACCTACAAATCACTAATTATAATTCTTCAAGATTGTTCGCCCATAGTATTAGTATTGCTAAATTTTACACATACAAAAAACACCCCAAAAATTATACGCAGATTACATTTTTCCTGTTAGATTTCTTTCTAAATGTCATAGATTTTAAATAACCTCATTCAGGCCGAGTAGTCATATACGACATATGATGTTTTTGTTTCTTCATTGTATTATTCATTCATGCATATTATTTGTTTCATTTGGATTATATGACAATGAATATTTTAAAGGCATGTTGAGAAAAACGATAAAACAGTCTTTGTAAACTGTACTACAACAGTACACCATGTACAGGAATCCAGCAAATAAAGATTGCAGGCACAATATCTTCTTCAGCAAGATTCAAGAATATTGGTCACTTAATTATAGATATGATTCAGACAAATGGAATAGAGGCAAAATATTTCAAAACAATGCATTATATTTGTTGAAAATGTCGGGGGTAACTGCATAGAGGGTGTTTTAAATCGTATCTCTCAAGGTAGTGGTTTGAACAAAGAAGGTCGTATGCGACACACACATAAAAAAGTGAGGATAACCTCGTAGTATTCAAGCCGATAAAATCGAAAAAAATAAGTCTCCACTAATCATTAATGTTAGAAAATCTTGGTAACTGAAGATAAAATTTCATAATACAGAGATTAGCTGAATTGTAATCTAAGTTGAATGAATCAAATCTCGTTGAAATTGACGCCTTAGAACCCGAGGAAAGAATGCGTTCCCGAGTGGTGGAGGACTTGTAAATTTCATGAATTACTTTTAACATTAACACGATATTTAATAAACGGAAGAAATCCCTCATCTAAAGTTACCTTTAAAGTAAATCAATTTTTAATTTACGGCTGTAGTGAGTAGACGTAAGTTGATGCTGAAAAATGTGATTAATGTTCAAAAAATGTGGTAGCTGAGGCATAAAGAAAGACCGGGCAAAAGTAAGCATAGGGTATGAATTAATCACTAGAATAATAATTTAAAGAAATGCGCAAACATGGGGTAAATCCTTAAAAAGGGCCCTAGGGCCCCAATAAAAATATGCGGATGTTGGTCTAGGCTGAAGAGTCCTAGGCACAATTTTAACATTATGCATTGAGAAGGAGATAAAATTAGGGGGTGAAAAATGCACTGATGTCTAAAATTTAGTTCCAATCATAAAATGCTAATTTTTAAGTAAGAGAATACTCAAAAGAAAATAATATAATTCAAATAATTACTATCCCTACAGCACAGCCAGCCCATATAGCATCTCATTCATGTCACACATGGTCACAAGTGTCACAGTCACTACGGTGAACCAAAAAATAGGAAATTCCACACCTCTCATTATGAGTCACAAATGATCAATATATGTGACTCCACTGAGACATCAATGTGACTGCTGCTTTGTGACGAGTCACCAGGTGACTTTACAATGCAGTTACCTTGTGACTCTGATGTAACTGTCATATTTAGACTAAATTTCAAAGTCATCATGAACGTTGCATTATGATAAGTCACCAAATAATATCACATTATAGTCACATGGTGACTTTTCACGAAAGACTACAATGGTGACTTCACAGTAGTGTCTCTGTCACCTGAAAGTCATCATGTGACTTTACTGTGACATTATTTGGTAACTTATCACAATACAGCGTTCACAACGACTTTGAAATTGGGTCTGCAGATGACAGTCTCATGAGAGTCACAATGTAACTACATTGTAAAGCTGCATAGTGACTCATCACAAAGCAACTGTCACAGTGACGTCTCAGTAGTGTCACATATAGTGATCATTTAAGACTCATAATGAGATGCATGGGATTTCCTATTTTTTGCTTCACCGTAGTGACTGTGACACTTGTGACCATGCGTGACATGAATGAGATGTTATATGGACTAGCTGTTCAGTAAAGATAGTAATTATTCGAATTATGTTATTTCCTTTTGAGTATTCGCGTACTTAGAATCTAGTATTTTGTAATTGGTCCGTAATTTTGGACACCAGTGTACAGTACATTACCAGGGTACATGACACACAAAAAGTTCAAGGGGCACGGATTGAGGCAAGCGGGACCCTAGGTTGCCTCAAGGTTTTAACTCGAATATAGAAAAGTTATAATAACTAAATGGATTACTAAATGGATAAATGAAGTAGCCAAAAATGAAGATTAAGAGTGGCAATTTATTCACAATTTACACTGCAAAAGCTTCAAGGAGCCCTGTACCGGGTCCCAACAGGTCAGGGACTTAAGTGGCATATGGTTTGTTAAAAATATACGTTTGATTAGTTTTTAAAGTAATCAGAAGACTCTAGAACTATGTTAGAGAAAATTGCAAGGAATTCGGATCATTTTTAAGAAGCTGTATTAAGGGCCCAAGAAGGCGATTAATATTCAAAATTGGTGATACTTGAAGACTAAAAATTTTTTGTCGTTCATGTAGTAAATGGAAGACCAATTACTTGTTAGTAAAAAAAAAAAAAAGGTAGTGAATCGGACCATTTTTATGAGGCTCTAATAGAGGGCCCAAAAAGGGGCCATTGGATAGTTAATGGCATGAAAACATGTTTAAAGGACCTTACATGAAAGCATGTTAAATTGTCTTAATACTTAACGCTTTAGATCTACAGATAGTCAAAATTAAGCATAGCGTATTAATTTTTTCTTAGAGTAATATTCTAATTAAATACGTAAAAAATTAAATAAATGCTTTAAAAAAGGCCCAAGGGCCCCAATAAAAATATGAAGTTGTTGGTCTTGGAAGAAATGACCAAGACTCAACTTTAAAATTATGCAATGAGAAGGTGAGAAAATTAGTTGCTGCATGGGGGCCCCACTGTCTTAACTGGTATATATAGACGTGAGAATAACTAAATGGAAAAAAGGTTCCAAAAATGAAGATTGCATTAAGAGGGGCCAATTTATTAACAATTTATGATGCAAAATTTTGAAACGGTCCATTACTCGGCCCCAAAGAGCAAGGGGCTTAACTGGCATGTAGTTGGGTATAAAGTTATTTTTAGTAGTTATTAAAGTAATCAGAGGATTCTAGAACTATGTTAAAAAATCATGAAATGAGGAAACTTTTTAAAATATCCACACCAAGGGCCCCGAGAAGGCTATTAATATTCAAAATTTTTGTATTTAAAGACTGAGAACATGTTTGTCATTTATTTAGTAGCTGGTAGACATAAGAAGTTGCTAGAAAAAAAAGCTAGTGAATCGGACCATTTTTAAGGGAGCTGCAATAGGCGGCCCAAAATGGGCGAACTCATAGTTAAAAAGGGTCCTAACATGAAAATATGTTAAAATTGCTTAGTACATAGCGCTTTAGAACTTCAATTAGTCAAAATTAAGCATAGGGTATAAATTATTCGTTAGAATACTATTTTAAAGAATTGCACAAACTATTGGATAAATTTCTAAAGCAGGCCTTAGGGCCCCAATCAAAATATTAGGGTGTGGATCCAGGAATAAGAACCCACGATTCAACTATAAACTTATTCGCTTAGCAGGTGAGAAAATTAGAGGGTGAAAAATACTTGGCTCTCAAAAATTTCAAGGGGCCCTGGACCAGTCCCTGCGATTCCCTAGTGGGCCTCAGGGTTTTACCTGGAATGTAGAAACGTGAGAATAACTAAATGGAAAAAGGATTACAAAAATGAAGGTCGGATTGAAAGGAAACAATTTATAAACAATTTATTAGCGCCAAAACTTCAAGGGGTCCTGTATCGGGCCCCAAGTGTCCAGGGACATAACTGGAACGTAGAATGGCGAGAATAACTATATGGTGAAAGCTCCCCCAAAGCGAAGAAGATTGGATAAAAAGGGGGCAAGTTACTAACAATTTTGGGCATGGAAATTTAAAGGGGCCAAGGTCCTTAAAATTTTTAAATATGAGCCTCAGGTGCATCAGGACCTATCTTAAATTAACCTCACTTAAATTTTCAGACTTCTATGTGCGGTAGATTTCGCTAGCCATTGCACACAGACAGACACGCAGACAGACAGACAGACAGAGAGATGTGTTCTTTTATTAGTATATATATATATATATTTAAAAAACAGAGGAATTATTGAAATACGCACCAGAAAATTATAGATATTAGTTATTATACTTTTATACATAAAAAACACGATTATAATATAAGATATTTAAACCTTCTTTCTAAAGTCTATTACAGTGAATGTGATAAGAACCTCCACTAACACGTTAATTAACATTAGTTTGCAGAATGATTTGCAAAATTCCAAATAATTTTCATTAAGATATTATTTTCGTACAAATAATATACATTTATGACTGTTCAACAAAAATCACAAAAAATATAAAATCACTCTTCTTTTTTAAATTAATTTTCTATAAAAAATGGCACATCATGAGGAAATTTCTATGCTGAAATTTGTAAAATTTGCTTATTTTCCTAAATTTGATTTTGGATAAACTTCAGATCACATTAAATTGAGATTGTGGCTTTTATTCTTTAAAAAACTGTAATTTACTAGGGGGCTCTGGCCCCTACGAGCTACGCTCGCCAACCCCCGTTCAGGCACTCCAAAATCCAAAAAGCAAGCTAATTTGATCGGCTTTAAAAATATTGGATTAAAATTTAAAAAAAAAACAGCAGCGATCTCTCTGTAAACGGGTTTCCATTCGTTTTCCTTGGATTGGGGATTTTTAAGGCCAAATCTGCTGCTGTTAAGAGATACAATGGCTTTTTTCGTATTTAATTAAAAAAAATTAGTTAAGCTGGTATTTCTTAGTTATCCCGTCGACCAATTTCGCCAATATATATAAATCGCCAAACCACTCGCCAAATTATACACATTGACATAATTTTTTATTTTAAATAACGAAAGAACAAATAAATTAGTAAAACATTATTAAAAATACAAATAAAACGTCGAATTAATGGGTTTTTTTTACCATTATTGGCATTTAATCTTGCAATTAATTAATTAATGGCAACCATTATTGGCATTTAATCTTACAATTTGGTCACAGTAATTTGGTCGACGGGATAACTAAGAAGTACCGTTAAACATTTGAAATAAGCTAATGTAAAATGAATTAAGTAAAGAGTGTCATTGTCTACCGGTATTTTTTAACAGCGCTATAAGATAGTTCTTTTAAATAATTCATTTTAAATGTATCGTTTCAAATCTGACGTAATTTACACAAAAGTTTTATTTCTCTTATTAATATTCACGTGAAAATACTTTTGTTGTTAGAAGGAAATATTATTTGCGCTGTCTTCGATTTCACGATTATAATTGAAAAGATTATCTCAAAATATCTCGCGAAAATATATTTTTCAATTTAAATTGTTTTGCTATTTTTTCTGCCATTTTAAATATGACGTAATTTCCTCAAATTACAAGTTTTAATGGATAATAATGATTTTTTTTAAATTTTAAGATTTCGTTTCTCTTTTTAAATTCAAGTGTAAACATGGTTCGGCACAGATGTCATTGGCGCAATTTTTTTCTGACGCCAATTTCATATACGCAACGGTTACTTAACTGGTGCTGAAGTGTCGTTATTTTGCTTGATATGGTAACCCGGATGTTGTTGTTTATGCTATTGATGTTTTCGCCAAATTGGCGTCGGAAAAAAGTTGCGTCAAGTTGGTATATGACAGTGTCTATGGTTCGGGGCTGACGTAGAGGGCTCCCGCGGTTGAAAGTCACGTGACAGTCGCGGTCTTAACCAATTACGACTCGCAGCTTTTAACAAAGGAATTCTAATACTTTATTTTAAGTGCTGTAAATACACTTTTTGTTGTGAATAAGTTATTTTAATTTTGTCAAATTTACATTACTTAACTATGTTTAATCTATTTGTAATACGACGAGATCGTGGATACATCATTATGATAATCAGTCGAATGTAAGTAATCCATTTTACTCTTTCAGTGTGATTGATGTCTGATGTATTCATATGATTGTTTGTTTTGTATTATTTAGATAAACATAATTTATTTTAAATGAATTAATCTTTACATGCACAATCTATACTAAATGTTTTTCATTTTCAGTATAAGCAGGAAAAGAAAAATCATTTATAACATTCAATAATCATTAATTACATCAATATTATTTGCTCTGAACATTAAGCTCGTGATATTACCCTGTGGTGTTTTTACGTTTTGGTTTCATTAAATGATTCATATATTTTTTAAGTGTTCATCGAATGAATGTTATTTTCATTTATTTATTTGCAATTTATTTATTTATTTATTTATCCTTTCAAGAAGGTTTTCTGTAGATGAGATTTTTATGTTTTCTTCAGGGGTAAATAAAAGGACTTTTTACGTTCTGCAACCTTCTGTTAAAATATTAAATTTTGTAACAAAAGATGAAATCTAAATTAAGTACTTATTAACGTTAAATTATATAAATCCTCCTGGTAAAGCTTTCTTTCTATTGAATTTGTTTAGTTTACAAGCACATTGCCGATAACTTTTATTTTAATTGTAATCTAGAAGATCTAGCAAATGTTTTAGTAGATAATAATATACGATTCTGGTGTAATTTTCCCAATAACTTAAAATTTTTTTACAGCTGTAAAATGTTTATGGGTTAAAAAATCATTCTTAAGTGTGTCATTCTATGGTGTGTTTACAATGATTTCTAGCTAACAATTAGCTCAGTTTTTTTTTTCGCTTTTGATAACTTATACCTATAGTTACAAATTATTTTACTTAATATACATAAAATTATGTCAGTGTTTTGAATTTTTTTTATAAGATCTGAGAATCATAATTCTACGGCTTGGGAAAAAAAATTTCGATGCGAGAATATTAATTTTTAGATATTCTTGTGTGCTAAAATTGTTTTACTTCCGTTTTTTAACTATTATGCTGAAAAATAAATATCGAGCACATTTTTTAAATACATAGCTTTGTATTAAAGTTTTTAAAATTTTATATAATAAATAAAATACGTATGTATCTGACGATCGTGTATAATTTTCGTGCACAAATATTAATATTTAGTGTATAAAGATCCTGTTTGAAAAAAAAAAAAAAAAAAACCTCTTATTTTCTCTTTTCTTTCAACGATCATGTTTTTTTCAATAACTTAAAAGTGTACTACATCTTCGAAATTTTTATTAATTTTTTTAATTTAAAATGTTTATATCTTTGAAATTGTTTAAATCACTATTAAGTAGTCGTGTTTAATTTTGCGGTATTTACAATGTTTATTTATAGGATTAAAATGCCCAGTCGATTGTTTCCCCAATTTGGACAACATTATTATCTCCTTACAAATTATTTTGTTTGATATACTTAAAATGATGCTGGGGATTGAACTTTTTATTAGATTTTACAACCATACTTTTAGTGCTTGAGAAATCTTCTGGTTAAAAGATTCTAATTTTTAGATGTTTAGTGTGCTAAAATTGTTTTATTTTGATCTTTAACTCTTATGCCCAGAAGTAAATATTTGAACACATGAAATTATTTTTATGTACTTATTTTTATACCAAAGCTGTTTAGATTATATATTAAATTAAATATGTGTATGATGATCGTGAATAATTTTCGTGCAGACATATTGATATTTAAAGTATGAAATGCTCATTTGAAAAAAAAAAAAATCTCACTTTTTATCTGTTTTTGACAATTGCATATTTTTAATAACATAAATTTGTGTTAAAGCTTTGAAATTTTTATATGTTAAATAAATCATTCTTAAATAGTCAGTCTTCAATTTACATTTATTTACAATAATTATTTCTTAGGGTATAAGAAGCTCAGTTGATTTTTTTACTTTTGACAACATTATGTCTGTTTATAAATTATTTTATTCGATATTCTTAAAATGATGCCAGTGGTTTCGAATGTTGTAAGATTTTACAATTATAATTCAGAGATCTGGAAAAAATTTTCGTTCTTTTTTAATTTTTAGGTATTTTGTGTGTTAAAATTGTTCTATTATTGTTTTTAACTATTCTACCCAGAAGTAAATATTAAACACATTTAATTATTTTTAAATACTTATTTTTTTACTAAAGTTTTCAAAATTTTAAATAATTTAGAAGATTTTTTTTTTCAAAATTTTAATCTTTTTACAAAAAGATTAAGTAAAATATGTTTTTGGTGACCATGTTCACGCGGATATATTAATATTTAGTGAATAAAGATCCTGTTTGAAAAAAAAAATATATCACTATTTTTCTCTTTTCTTTCGACAATCATTTTCTTACTTTTTTTCAATAACTTAAAATTGTGTTACAGCTTTCAAATTGTATGTGTTAATTAAATCATTCCTAAGTAGGTTTGTGAATTTGGCCTGTTTAAAATAATTATTTCTAGGCTATAAAAAGCTCAGTTGATTCTTTTTCACTTTTTACAACATTATAGCTGTTACAAATGATTTTATTTAATAAACTTAAATTTATGCTAGTGTTTTGGAATTTTTATAAAATGATTGATATCACATGATTGCCGCTGCTTAATAAAATAACGAATTTTATTGAATTACAGAATGGTTTTGATGAGGTAGTAATCTAAAGCCGGGAGAATAATCTATTTTGTCAATTGATTTGTGTAGCTCAGCTGAGACCGGGAACGTCACGTGACAGCTCTAAATTGGAGAAGCGCGGTAGCCCGTCTTTTTCGTTAGCCCCGCTATGGTTCTTATGACGTAATTTTCCTGCTTTTAACATGTAACCATTTAATTCTAATTTTAAAGTTTTTTTTTCTGTTTGTAATAGTCACGTGTAAATAAATTTTTAATTTGAAGTAAACATGATACTTGCGCTGTTCATACAACTGCCAACAGTTTAAGTTAATAACATTTTCTAAAATTTGTAAAAAATATCTCTCGAAATGCTGAAAATTTGAATTTAAAATTGAAATAAAACCTCAAAAAATCAGTCAAATAAGAAAAATAAATACAATCTGCACACCGAGAACTTATAACGTATATAAAATGATCTAAAAATGATTAAATTCTCATGTATAGTTTTTGCTCCAATAAAACTTTTTTAAGGGAACGATTTTGTCGAACTTTAGCATTAAATATCTCTTAAAATAATTCTTAGATTTGAAAACTGTCTGCATCAGCGTGTTTATCAAACATTCCTCTATAATACCACCGATTTTCATATATTTGTTTGCAACCGTTTTTTTTTAATATTAACGATGAAAGGCCATGCTTAAGCATTCAAATTGGATGTGGATCTACCCGGAATATCTACGCAGATGTTCATTGGTCCATTTCCAAATCAAAACTTTTTTTATATATAGAAGGATACGCGTTAATCACGTTGATGGAATGTGTGATTAGAAAATTATCTTATCATATGGGGCTATCCATAAATGATGTCTCTTTTTTTTTCAATAATTCGATACCCTCCTCCCCTTTTTCACAAAGTGTGGCATTTCACCATATCTCCCTCTCTCACCTGTAACGCTGTAGTATTAAATAACCATATACTTGCAATTCAGAAACAAAGCACTAAGTTATAAATTATATTTCAAATTTTGTTTTTAAACTTTAACTATGTGTTTTATTGACTTTTATGAGCATAACAATAAATAAATGATTCGTGCACTTATTTTGCCGGTAATAAGATTAAGGTTTACAACAAAAAACATAATTAATATACAATAGCAATCAAATCTTAATATGAAAGAGCAATTAAAAAAAGTAATACTTTGGAATTTGAAATGGAATTTTATATATTTGGCTTTAAATCTGGCCTTTACTTTATGAACACAAAATACTTTAATTTCAAAATAACTTGAAAATTAAATCTGCCGATTTTTTATGCGTTCGTTTTAACCAAAATGTGTGATGTCACATTTCTTAAAATTATCGCAAACTCACACAATTTCACGAATCCCCTCCCACCGATTCCAAGCGTGATATCATTTGTGGGCGAACCCTATGTAGATAACTTCTTTTCTTAAAATTATACTGTGACATAATTAGCTGTGTTCCTTTCAAAATATTGCATTATATCAAAACAGTTTTGCTCAAATGACTACTTACAAATTCAAAACATTTATCCTAGAATATAATTAACTGATTATACTGAGTGGGTTTACACTACATAGGAGTGCATTCTGTATAAAACAATTATCTCTATAGTTTGTAAAGATTGCAATTCCTTTGAAGTAGAAAGCTATCTTAAGCAATAGTTCTTTTTAAAAATTATATTGTCTCGAAATTAATATTATAAATTTTCTGATGAATAAATTTAACAGTTTAAACCTTTCAGGGACAGAAATATTTTGTTCGTAAAAAGATGAGATAATTGACAGACAGCAGAATTTGCAAACGCGTTTCTTGGAAATTAAAAAATAATTTCGGTACAATCTCATTATAAAATCAACATTTTAAAAAACTATTCCTGGTGCCGTTTGTCAATTTGCGAATATCATTAAGTGGTCACGCCGTGTACCTTAAAAAGATTAAGAAGATCCAGCATAAATGTATTGTAAATGATTTTACCATGTGGCATTACATAAAATATAAAATACTTTCTGATTCTAAATAGATTCTATATGGATAGTGACTATTGACAATGATTACATTTTAACTACACAGTCAACTCCAAAAGACATAGTTCAAAAACCTACTTTCTCCTTATTAGAGTCATAAACTGCTTTTTTGGGCAATAGAAAATCGTAAATGTGAACGGCAATTAAAAATAATAATTTTAAAATATACTTAAAAGTGACTGTTCGCCGCTCTAAAAGAATTCATTCTTTATTTAATTTCTGATAGTACTTCTCTCAGTTTGTAAATAGTCATTTACAAATAGTGTAACTACATGCTGAAATATATTTTCTTTAACCATATCATATGCCATTAATTTGTTGTACCCAGAAATCTTTTTTTACGCATATAACCACTTTTCTTTAATTGTGTAAGATATACAGCTCCAAGTCAAAAAACTAGAATTAACGATTGATGTTTTAATAAATTTGCATGTTATGAAAGAAAATTAAAACTGTAGAATATTAAAATTTGAGTGAATATTGTATTTTTGTAAAATTATTTTCATTATTCAAAATATTAGAATACTAAAATAAGTGGTTCAAAAAATTAGAAAACTAATGAATTTTCTTGACTGGTTCAGAAGGTTGCATAAATCAGCATAAAATTATATTCTGCGGTACTACTACTTGAGATATAGAAGCCCCTTTGTATCATCATCGTTTTCATTTTGTTTGAAACATGGATCGTTTGTCCGACATAACGGGGTTTACAAAGCATTGTGTTATTAATTTGCATAAAGAAGATAGGAATCAGTAATATATCACCAGTTACTGAAAATGTTCTCAATCAAGTGTCAGAAGAGTAATAAAACGGTATTTTAAGGACGCAAATTTTAAACAAGCATCTGAAGAGCGGCCGAAAGCGAAAATCTACTCAGAGAGATGATAGAAAGCTAAGGAGTATTGGTAAAAAACCCGTTTTAAAAATGTGAGATATTTGCATCGAAAGTAAAAAGAACACGGTTTTAATGGGAGTAAATCTACAACACTAAGACGTCTCCATAAATTTGGGTTTCAATCTCATGTACGTAAGATAAAGCCACTTTTGACTATTAAACAGAAAATGGAGAGAATGAAGTGGTGACAAAAAAGGCTTTTATGGTGCTCGGATGATTGGAAAAAGGTATTGTTTAGTGATGAGAGTGTGACTTGCGTAAGATATGGTGATCAAGGTGCTCCGTGTATGGCGAATGAAGCAAGAAGCATATGACAAGGACTGAATGAAACGATCAGGGAAATTTGCAGCCAGTTTATTGGTATGGGTTTGCGTGATTGCAGATAGAACTGGAAGGCTATGTTTCGTTAACAAAAGAATGACCTCTGAGATATATTAAGAAATTCTTGAGCATTTCATGATACCATCGTCGGGAGATCTGCGTGATGACGATTTTATTTTCCAACAAGAATTATCACATTCACACAGGTCAGTGTCCACGAAGAACTTGCTTAGCCAACACCAAATTAACGTACTTTTCTGACCAGCTAACTTGACGGATTTAAATCCAATAAACAATTTGTATCTAATAATGAAAAAAAGCGCATCTTTCCAGAATGAAGTAGACATAGTCACGCCTGGGCAGAAAACATATTGAACCGTTCATGCTGTTATAAAATGTAAAGGTGATTCTGAAAAATATTAAAGAATAACTATTCTTCCTTTAAAAAACACGTATCATTTACCATGCATTGTTCTAATATTTTGAACCAGGTAAAGGGTTATTCTACTATTTTGATTTTTTTTCCAAGTGTGAATAATTATTTTAATTTTCGTATTATTTCCTTTATTTTTTATGCTAAAAGATTCTACAAACTATGTAGATTCTTACAATATTCAGTTTTTTTTTCTATTACTTTTTGCATAAGCGATACATAAAAAACCCCCTTTTCACACTTCCTTTTTTCTATTTTTCTAATTTTTTGACTTGGAGCTGTATTTACGGCAATTCGCTTATCAGGCGATCTTTTCATACAAGAACATTGATCGGATATTACAGATGCACGTTATACGGAAGTTATAAAATATTTTTTTTTTTTTTTTTTTTTTTTTTTTTTTTTTTTTTTTTTTTTTTTACAATTTGGAGATAAACATAATTTTACTTTTTGCTATGTATCTAATATAGATTGATTCAAAAGAATGATGAGCGATAATGTATATCTAAAAATAGAAAAAGTCTACAAATTTAGATGCGTGTTATACATTGGAACACATTGTACACCGAAGTATACATCACATATTATAGCAATAATAAAAAAACTGATTCCAGTGAAAATTTCAGAAACTTTTAATTTTATATCTACTTATGTTATATATTTTTTATCTTATTAAATTTAAATATGCTTACATGAAATCACAAGAATGTTATCAATCTCGCTGCGCAACCCCAGAAATACTCGGTCATGTATTTTCCAGTCTAATTAATTCTATTTGTTTATTCCCACCAGTTATTTTTTAGCGAAAATTTTGTCTGATTTAATCAGGGCAGTTTCACCCGATTACGATAGTCAAAATTTTCTGCTTGAAAGAACCGGTGATAAAAGATGAAAAATTCTGTAAAAGACGCTCATCGCGAAGAATTACTTACGCAGCTCATATTTTGAATTTATGAGAGATGTAAATGATAAAGCAACAGCGAATAAAATTTTATGCAGCTTTTCATGTTGAACATAACTTTTGCACATGCTATTATAAATAAAACAAAAATAAAAGGATGAAATAAATACAAATATATTTTTAAGAAATAGCATAACGTCACTCAAAATTTGATATCAGTATTTTTAAGTTCCATATTTAAAATTCTTAGGGCATAAGATAAAATACTGCATTAGAAAATTTAAATCCGTTAAGGTTTTTTTATTGATATCATTACTTTTTTTAGGTTAGTGATCAAAGGATTAAAAAAAAAAGATACTTATGGGATTTGAAGCAGATTTAATTTTTACTATTTTATTACAATATTCCTTATAGTAGTTTGTACATAAAAACAAGTGTGTAAGTATGATCGCAGATCGCACAGAGGGTTTTATTTGATATTCCTTTAAAAACACTTTATCCTTAAGTTAATAAATCCTAAATGTTAATTTATAATTATTAAATCCCTACCTAGATGGTGTACCAATAGTTCCAATTTTCATGGGGCAGGGAGCGCACTTTTCTAAACAAACAACCTTCCGAATGAAGTCATCAAAAACCAAGTTGAATAAGCCAAACCCCGTTGTGTTGTTTGACAAACAGCAGTCTCATCTCCCCTCCTTCAAAATTTTTGGACCTGTATCTAAGAATGGAACCGAAATAATTTTTTCTTCAGAAATTACGATAAAAAAAATAGTATGCACTACTCATAAATTAACTTTAATGCTATATAGGGTGATTATTAAGTTAATTATAACGTTTGGAATCTGTTGCATTGATGACCGAAATGTAGTTTCTGAGTTATGGAAGCTGGACACATGGGACGCCATAGCGGGCGAAACCCTCTGGTGTCTATCATAATAATATCTGCCATGTGGACTAATTGCGATATTTAATCAAAATAGTTCCCCTCCTCCTCATCCCCGGAAATATAAAAAATACAATCTATGTCTTTATAAAAGCATCGTGAAATAGGTTTTTATTTCTTTTTCCCTAAAAAAAATCATGATTTTTATATCCGTAACGTAAATAGCGGACGAAACCCGCTAGTTCCTATCGTAATACATCTTTTTAATAATTTTAGATAGTCTATAATAAAAAAAAATCGTACTTAAAATAGCCTAGTTCCATGAGTATTTGTAGTGTAAGCCACATGCTACGATTTTTGGATACCAGTATTTTAGAGCGGAAAATGTGACTTATTTTATCGGAGATATCGCATTAATTGAATAAGGCGAAGCAAACTTTTTACAAATAACTGTGGCCAACAAGCATAGCAGGTATCAGCTATGTGACTTATACCCCCCCCCCCTCCCCCCAAAGAACTAGCCAATAATAATAATTAGTGAAGAAACGCTAAAGTCATTTTAATAGGATTACAAAATGGAAAACTGGGGGGGATCTACGCTCGCCAAACCCCGTTCAGACTCTAAAAGTTCATTAATTTGATCTGATTTTAAAAGATTACGGAAGATTGAATTACAGTAGAACACGGATTAACCGAGCTTCGATTAATCGAGGTTTCTGTTAACCGAGCCGATAACAAAGCCTGATTTTTTTTTTCATTTTGAATGAGCCTTAAAAATGACCACGCTTTTTTGCTCACTGTCCGTGCTATATAGGCCCTTCTGCCCCACCAAAGCACTCAACTCCCAAGAAACTTTGGACCCTGAGAAGTCAACAGCGAACAATGCTTTGTTTCTAGAGGCTGTGTGACCTTTCGTAAGTTTTTCAATTTGCTTTTTAAAATTTACTACTGGTAGTTGATTTTCTTTTTAAATTTGTTAAGCTGTGAAACAGAACTTTACATATATTTATTTTTATTCTTTCAAAAACGCTCTATATTTTTTTTTTAAAAAAGAGATGTTAAATTCTCAAGCACGTCGAGTTTTTACAAACAGTTTCTATTAACCGAGATTTCCGATATCCGAGGTACTAACAGTACCAATTAGCTCGGATAATCGAGGTTGCACTGTATAATTAAAAAATCAAACGCGATCTTACTGGAAACGGGTTTTTCTTTTACTGGGGGATTTTAAGGCCGAATCAGCTGCTGTTTGTTGCTGTTTTCGTGCTTGATTAAATAAAATTAGTTAAACATTTGAAAATTAGCAAATATAAAAGGAAGTAAGTCAACAGAGTCTTTGCTTTATGGTATTTTTTAACAACGCTATAAGAAAATGATTTTAAATGTAACGTTTTAAATCTGACATAATTTTCACCAAACTTTCCTTTCTCTTTGTAACATTCAACTGAAAATATTTGTATTGTTGGAAAGATAATATTATTATTTGCGCTACCTTAAAATTGGCAACTATAGTTAAAAATATCATCTCGAAATTTGAAATAAATCTCTCATGTAAATATATTTTTAAATTTAAAATGTTTTGCAATATTATTATTTGGCCACTTTGGCCAATATGACGTAATTTCCTCCATTTGCGAATTGTAACACATATCAATGAATTTATTATTTCAAAATTTTCTTTCTCTTTTAATATTCACGTGCAAATATAATTTTTATGACATAATTTTCAATGTTTTCATGCTTTTAATTCGTAATCATTTAATTCTGATTTGAAAATAATTGATTATTCTATAACTTTCTTTCATTTTAAATATGCATGTGTAAAAACAATTTTTATGACGTAATGTCCAACATTTTCCTGCTTTTAACACGTTATAATTTAATTCTAATTTAAAAGGATTTTTTTCTGTTGATAATAGTCACGTGTGAATAATTTTTTTATTTAAAGGATATATTATTCTTTGCGTTGTTTTAACAATCGGCAATAATTTAAAATAATAATCCTTTTTTTTTAAATATGACAAACATATCTGTGGAAATTCTGAAGATTTTAATTTAAAATTGAAATAAACGGCGAAAAAATTAGGCCAGTAAAAAAAAAAAAAAAAAAAAAAAAAAAAAAAAAAAAAAAAATGCACTCTGCAAACCTCGGTTTTCTATTAAATGATTAAATTGAATGAAAATGGTTAAATTCCCATGTATAAATTTTGCATCTAGCTTAAACATTAAATATCTCTTAAAATAATTCTTTGATTTAAAAAATGTCTACTTCGACGTGTTTATCAAACATATCTCTATAATACTACCCATTTTAATATTTTTGTAAGCAGTAATTTTTTTAATATTTGCGAGATAGACCTCCGGTCACAAAAGATTCTTTGTATGCGGCGGTGACATTGTTAGTTTTTTTTTTGTTTTTTTTCGAATAGAGACAAAATGCAGTACGAGATTGATTCAAAAGATGGCGACACCACAAACTATAAATGTTGCAAACTATAAATGTTGTAAGGCTAAATAAAAACAATTGTCTTGGGATTATCAAAGTACATTTTATTTATAAATAAAACATTTCAACTAAATTATTTATTATAAAGAATTATTACACCGCAATAGGTTTTATGCTAGAAAAAAAAAATAATAATAAAATATTATGGATGTCAGTGCTTATATATTGGTTGATCGTCAGAATAATAATTAAAAATGATATTATAAAAAGGAGAGCTGAAATGAATTACTTTTTACGTTTCTGATCGTGTAATTTATATTCAAATAATAATTATTAATCTATATTTTTTGTAAAGTGATTGAAATTAAATATATTTATAAAATTTATGGTATTACAGTCGAACTTGGATAATTCGAACGTCTTTAATTCGAATTCGTGTATAATTCGAAGTTTTTTGTCAGTCCCTTGAAACTTGTATTTAGTTAATGCTAAAAAATCTTGGTTATTTCGAAGTCCAACTTTTTTAATTCGAAGATTTTACCCTTTCAAAAATGACAATCTAGTTTCATTGCAGTTATTAGAAAAATGTCCGCGTTATTTTCAGTTATTGTGGAAAATTCTTTAGGGAAGAGAGGGGGGTAGAGAATATTCCTATCTGTTCTAGGAAACAGAGCAGGGATAAAGGGGGGAGAAACGAACGCCCTTTCCCTTGTGACATATGCTACTCTCGCCAATGCAATAAATCTTAGATGACACGTGTTGCAATTCCTTCGAATCCAGGACTATAGTCGCTTTAGTTTTCTTCATTGTGTTTTTAGTTTTTGTAGTGAGAGTTCAGTGCAAGCATGTCATTGAGTAAGCCCCGTGTCCCGTATAAAACCATATCTTTCGATGAAAAAATTGCTGTGATTCGTGAGGTAGAAAAGGGTTTAAAGAAAAAATGCATCATCGCAAAAGAGTATGGAATAGCACCTAACACTCTTTCGACCTTTTTGAAAAAAAAAATTGAAATCTAATCGAAATCTCAAACGGGTGAGAGAACCCGATAATCCTGATGTGGACGAGTGTGTCTTGAAGAGGTTTAAACAAGCGCGGGACAAAAACATCCCTCTCAGTGGAACTCTTGTTCGTGCAAAAGCGCAAGAATTTGCTGTCAGCTTAGAAAACAACAACTTCAAAGCAAGCTCCGGATGGTTAGACGGATTTAAGGAAAGAAATGAAATTTCCTTTAAGTCTGTGTGTGGTGAAAGTTCAAGTGTGAACCAAGATGCAGAAAATGAGTGAAAAGAAATAGTTGTTCAAATCATTGAGCATATACAGGGCAGAGACATTTTTAATGCCGACGAAACTGTACTCCTTTTCAAATGTACCCCTGCAAAGACTTTGGACTTTAAAGGTGAAAATTGTAGTGGAGGAAAACGCAGTAAAGAGCGAATAACTCTATTTGTGGGAGCAAACATGGACTGAGAAGTTGCCTTTACTGATGATTGGAAAATCAAGAAATCCATGGTGTTTTAACAATGTCAAAACAAAGCCAATAGAATACCGTTCTAACACGAAAGCCTGGATGATGGGGAATCTTTTTGAAGAATGGCTGCTAGATCTCAATCGCACGTGTCAAAGAAAAAACAGAAAAATCATCCTGTTTATTGATACCTGCGCGGCCCATAAATCGATACCCGCTATGGAAAATGTCACGGTTGAATTTTTTTCCGCCAAACATGACCTCAGTGGTGCAAACAATGGATCAAGGCATCATTAAAAATCTGAAGCATTTCTACAGATGCCTAGTCGTTCAACACCTCCTTACTGAATCTTCCCCAAAGCGTCCCATTACCTTCCTCGATGCATCAAGAATGTGTTTAAATGCATGGTCCAAAGTGAACCAAAAAACAGTAGCAAACTGTTTCCGAAAAGCAGGATTCATCGGGAACACTGCCCTTAGCGAACTTTTAGATGAAGAAAATTTACCTCTCCCAGTTGCATGGGAAGACAGCATTCCATTTGATGATTACGTCGACATTGATAAAAACTTAGACATTTGTGGAGAGCTGTCTGATACAGATATTCTATCAGAAGATCTAAACAATAAGAACATTGCAACAGAAGACGATGAAGATATTGAAGATGAGGTAGAAGAACAGAGAACGATTCCAACGTCAAGTGAGGCAGTCTTTCATCTAACCGAATATTGTCGTTATGTAGAAGGACAATCTAACGTGAGTGAAGATGTGTTTCGAGCTGGATATAATAAATATTTTTTCATTGAAATTATTTTATCTGTAATTCAATAAAATATCTGATTTTAATTAAAAAATTATTTTAAAACGCTTTGGGGTTATTTCCTATTCTGAAAATATAATTAACAGACCCTACAAATGAGGATGAAAACAAAATAAAAAATGTTTAAAAAGTAAAATCTAAAGTCAGATATTTTTATATTATCTTTCGTAAAATATTGAAACAAGCTTCGAAATCTTTATGGAATCAATCAAATTCTTAACGGGCTTAAGGTATTATCTATGCTGAGTCTTTTCAATATGAATGAATGACTTTTTTTCGACAGTTTCATGGAAGCCAATCGAAGAAAAGAAATATAGTTGTAATACGTAATTAGATAAAACATATTATTTGAATATGAAATTCAATTTAAAATACTTTGACAGAGTCTTAATATGTAATCCTAAGATTCTGTCCTTTTAAATAATTCCTAATATAAATCCTTTAAACTAATATGGAATCGTTGAAATCCAATTACTACTGAAATGTGATTTTTCAGACGTTGGAGAAACTTTAAGGATTTTTTTATTTCGAAAAGGGGTATTTATAAAAAAAATTAAAGAATGTTTTAAAATTGGATTTGAAACGATTATCTCAAAATATTTAAATGTGTATTGCTATATTTTGAGAATATTAGGGCAAATTTCTTGAGTAAAATCCTTTTTAACTATTGAATATATTGAGGTATATTTTTGTTTTTATAATTAAGACAACAAACACGGGTAAAGGCACAGATATGAATCGTATAGTAAAAATAGCACATAAGAAATTTATGATTTATTGCATGTTTTATTATTTTTACACTAGGCGGAATTCAGCAGAGAAACATACTTGTAAAACAACTTATTTAATGGATATTGCACAAACTTTATCTTTAATTAATCACCATAATAATGAAATATTACTATAAGTATAGGAATTTTACAAACTGTAATTATTAATAATGGTTTATATTTAAGGAAAACGGAATACGCAACTAAACTTTCTATACTAAAGTTCCACATCAAAACACTGAAGTAATTAAAATAAATTACGCATGCATTAACCATGACATGAAATGGAGAGCTACAGTCATGTTATAAAGTTGTTGAATTTTTTTTTTTTTTTTTGCATTAAACTAGACGAAAAAAAAATATTAATTAAAATTAAATTAATTAAAATAAATAAATAAATAAATAATACTATTGTTTTAAAATTTTTATTTGTTTATTAATAAAATTTCATAGTTTTCAAACAAAAGATGTGAATAATTAAAAAAAAAAAGATTTTAAAACCTTACATTAATTTTTAATAGTATCTTTGAAAGCAAACTATACAATATATTTTAAAATTTTTATATGAAATAACAGCTTCGATTCAAAAAATGGTTTTATTTTTCGGATAATCTGTACCCTCCTGAAAAAAACAATTAAGAGACTATTTTTCAATTAACAATATCAATGTAAATTGTATGTTATTGTATTTTTTGAGTATATTTTATAAGCCTATTACTAAAAATGAAAATTATTCTTACTAAAAATGAAATGATTTTTATGTTTTTACAATACTACTGACTAACTTGCCCAGTGTTGCCCAGGTGCGTCAAAAAACAGCACGAATTGCAAAACGATCTGAAAATTACAATAAAGAGTCACTGCACGAATTTCGAATACACTTAGGAATGAAAAGAGAACGGTTTGTAGACTGAAACTGGATTACCTTTACTAATGTGGATAAATCGTACAAAATCAGGAAAACAAACTAAAAATCACATAAAAAATTCGAAAATCGCAGTACGAAATCCGGATATACTTTATTGAAAAGAGGGTAGAATTTGCTACATTTGGTTCCGAAATATCACGGCAGATCCCAAAGAAACGTAAATATCGCATTCAATTTTTTTTAAATTTCAAAAAATACGAAAGTCAAAATTTACTATATTTGTATAAAAGTTTAAAAGTTTTCAATATAATTCCTCAGAGGAAATGTCAAACCTTGAAATGAAAATAGAAACGCGAAAAGAAATTGCTATGAAAAGCTGTTAAATAGCCAAAATCACACAGGAGAAAATTTATTATATTAGGCTAAAAGTTTAAAACCAATTTTTTCCGTATCTGAAAAAAATCTCCGTGAACTCTAAAAAAAGAAAAAAATGCTAAATTGCATTGAAAATTGCTTTAAAAGTCACTACAAATCAAACATAGCAGAGCAGAACATTTACCATAATAGGCTAAATGTTTGAAACCAAATTCCTTTTAAAAATGGGAAAAGTGACTTGAAAAGTCGAAAAATCGCATTAAAAATCGCAAAATGGTAAAAAACCGCTAGTGTGAAAATTTATTGTTAAGAGTTAAAACATTTCAATCGAAAGTCAGCTATATTAGACAAAACGTTTGATATCGAAATCAATTTCCGAATGTCAAAATCGCCACAAAACTCCAAGAAAGGCTAAAAATCACACTGAAAAATGGCATTAAAAATCGCTAAATATTTGAAAGTCACTGGTGTAAAAATTTTATATTAAGATGGAAAGCATTTTAATCGGAAATGCTTCACGGATAACAAAAAGTTCACATAGAACTCCAACAATCGCTAAAAATCACATTGAATATCGCATTAAAAATTGGTAAAATTCAAAAAGCGTAGAGGACAAAATGTACCACATTAAGCTAAAAGTTAGAAACCGAAATTCTTTTACCAATGTCAAAAAACTGCCGCGGAACTCGAAAAATCACTAAAATTTTAAAATCGTGGAAGACAAAATTTAGGCGAATATAATTTATGCGGAAAATTTATATCAAATTCCTTTTCCGAATGACAAAAAATCGGGATGGGGCTCGAAAAATCACTAAAAATCGCATTGAAAAATACATTAAAAGTCGCTGAATTTTCAGACAAAAAGTACTATAATGGGGTAAAGTATTGTAATCTGAATTCTTTCATTAATTACAAAAAATAAACTCAAAACACTGTAATCGAAAATCTTTCAAAAAGGACAAAATATCGTCGTGAAACGTAAACTCTAAAAATCGCATGAAAATTCGTTAAAATCAAAAATTGTTGATGGCAAAATCAACTGTATTAGGCTAAAAGTTTGAAACAAAATTCCATTTCCTAATGAGGAATAAACGCCGCGGGACGCGGAAAAACTCTAAAAATTGCATCCAAAAATTCATTAAAAATTGCTTAAACTTTAAAGTTCACAGGGGACAAAATTTACATTAATGGAGTAAAGTAGTGTAACCTAAATTCTTTCATAAATAACGAAAAAAAAAACGACGCAAAAATCTTTGCAAATCGCTAAACATTTCAATAACAATCGCTAAAATTAAAAATTCGTAGAGGACAAAATCTACTACATTCAGCTAAAATTTTCAAACTGAATTCCTTTAACTAATGACAAAAATTGGACGCGGTATTCATACAATCGCTGTAAACAGCATTAAAATTCGTTAAATATTCAAAAATCTCAGATCTCAAAATTTACAGCAAATTAGTAAAACACTGTAATTGAAAATCATTTATGAATAACAAAAATTCGACGCAAAATGTAAAAGATCTCGAAAAATCGCATTGAAAATCGCATTAAAAATAGGTGTACATGACAAAATTTACTGCATTGGGCTAAAAGTTTGAAATCATATTCCTTTTACGAAAGTCAAAAAATCGCCTTGGGACACGAAAAGCTGCTAAAGTAGCATTGAAAAATGAATATCATAATAAATATTAAAATGTCGCAGGAGTCAAAATTTACTCTAAAGCGGTAAAACATTGTAATTGGAAAGCTCGGGTGCACAGCCAGGAGAAAACACTGGCTTTCGTAAAACAAAAATAATAATCGCTTGCTGTGGGCTCGCCGCAAGAGATTGATCAAATTTTCTGCGGTCCGATGAATCTAACTTTGAAGTAAGCATTTTAACACATTTTTATAATGCAAAATAAATTTTATAATAAAATTGTTTTTGTAATAAAAATGAAAATATTAAGATCTGTCATTTTAATTTTATTTCCAGGTATTTTAAACACCCTGCGTGACCTTCGTGAGGTGATGTATCCGCAAAGAATATCATCTAGATTGCATGATGCCTATTGTGAACCATGAAGTTGGCATCATTATGAGCTAGGGAGTATAGCTGCTGATGGCGTTGGTGTAATGTCCGACGTCCGCATGAACAGTGCTGAACATAAATGTGCTGGAAACTGCGATGATGCCTTCGTTAACGCAATTTTTTGGTGACACCGATTTACGTGGCGTCAAGTTCCAACAAGGCAACACTTCTTGTCATAAATTAGCCACTACGATTCGCTGCTTTAAAGGCAGTAACGTTGTATTCCTCGACTAGCCAGCGCAGTCTACTTTGAAAAATGCTCTTATTCAAGAGTTGAGGCTGACGAAAAAGACAGTCTACCGCGGTGCATTCCTCATATCTTTTTTTACAGACCGCTAGAGTGACGTCATGCTCTCTCCTACACCTACATTGGTGAATTCAAGCATCTTAACGGTCTGTAAAATGAGATAAACGTAAAGTACCGCGGTAGCCTTTATTTTTCGTTTGCCTCGTTCAAGAGTGGGATGTCATGAGCGCAGAAAAAGTTGCAAGCTTTTTACGCAATATGCCCCAAAAGATTGGCGCTGTTATATATTGATATTTTTATCACTGCTATTTTATACCACTAAATATATATATATATATTTAGCGGTAGAAAATAGCAGTGATAAAAATATCATATATATCATATATATATATATATATATATATATAATATCATATATATATATATATATATATATATATATGATATTATATATTATTGGTTACACAAAACAAAAATATTTTAAAAAGGATTATTTATTTTGCCTTTGCACCTTTTCAGCTTTCTTGGAGTTGGGGGGAGGAGCGTGGAAACTTTTCAGTACTGAATAATTTCTATATTTCTATTTTAAGAACATTGTATTTGTACATTTCCTAATGCAACGAAATACTAAGAAAAATATTTAAAATAAAAGATTTGAGTGAGGTTATAAATATTATACAAAATCCCTATAAATTCAAATAAAATTAATCCGTCTATATTCTTCAATCCCTCTAAAATACTTCTAAAATGTATTAAATGATCATGTAAATCTTCCAATGTAGTTTAAGCAATTCATGAGAAATGCTTTAGCAGATAAAATTTTCATGAATTCATAATTCAGTACATAAAGGTTTAAGCGAACTGAACCCGATAAGTGATTTGGGTTGTGCCAATGTATTTGCTCCATTTTTGAAGTCGAGTTTATTTTGCAAGTTTTGGAGTGTGTTTTTAATCTTGGGTTTGTATTCATGTTGACCAAATATTTTAGAAGAACGTCCAGAATATGTTTTTAATGGTAAAACTAGAGTGTATACGTTCATTTTTATACAAAGGTAAAAAAATGTATTACGGATATAATTTTTTGATTACTTTTTCATGATTTTAATAAAGTATGAAATTTGTTCAGTTTTGAGTTGGCGATTTGTTTTTTGCGGGTTCCGTCGGGTTTTGCTAAAAATACAGTACGTGCATAGTTAAAAATTTATATAAAAATACTTCCATCTTATAAAATAACCATAAAGACCTGGATTATTAATTTGCTTTTAAAACAAAGAATTAATTTCATTCGAACGCTACAAACTGCAGCATACAAAGTTCATTTATACGCATCAACAGTGCATTTGAGGTAACCATTGTTCCGTAATTAGATGTATCAAACATATGTTGTCACAATAATTAAAATCCGCACCTTCGAAAAACTGAGTGGATAAACAACACGCTTGTCTTTTCATGGGTAAAAAATCTAATTTCGAGATAATATTTCTGAGCTTGATAAACGAACAAATCTAATTTCGAATTATTATATTGAGCTTGATAATGTTCAATTCTGCTCAGAAAATATTTAATAGTTTATTGCTCGAATTATCTTCTATCCAGCTGATAAATTCATTTACCTACTAAGGAAAACACTGCGTAGCATTACAAGAAACACAGTGATTAAACTTGTAAGCATACAAATCAATATTTTTTATTCGTTTCCTTATAATGAATTTAAAATGGGACCAGTGGAACATAAGTAAAAAGTGGAATTTGAAATTTGAAATGTCTAGAAAAACTGTAATTTTCAAATATTATTCTATTAAGATGCTCCTACACTGTAATAAAAAATCTGTCAAATTGACAGGAAAAAACTTACAATTTTTCTGTAACAAAATACAGATTTTTTTCTGCAAAAATGATGAAATTCAGTTTTTTTTTTCTTTTTTTTACAGAAAAAACTTTTTTTCTTCTAAACAGTTTTTTCTCTAAAAAAAAAAACAATTCTTTTCTGTAAAAATTACAGATTTTTTTTTTTTTAACAGTGTAATAAACCGCTTTACACTGATATTACATTATGTTTTGGGGGTATGTTGGTACCTGTTTCATATATTGAGAGTAGCACTTGAGCGTGTTACATTTCAATATGGTCATATTTTTGTTCTAGTTTTTAGCTCAAAATTTTTCATGGCGCATAAAGCGATCCAGTTTATAGTATGCCAAAAGTCACCCTTTATTCGCATTGTAATGGATTTTTCTACATACTGTTATAGGATCTAAAAAAATATTTTTCAATATATGAAAATTAAAAAAACTGTTATCTAAAACTAATATATATATTTTTAGAATCTTTAAGTCTTAATAAATCTGCAGTCCATTGTTCATTCTAAATATGTTTTATTGAAAATAAATCTTAAAAAGTAAGTAAAGAAAATACTTTGTTATATGAAATTGAAAATAGCTAAAATTAATTTTGTAAAAGGAATAACGAGTGTAATAAAGCAATTTCCCATGAATGTGCTAATAAACAGAACAAAATTAGGGTTCATAATGAAATTATACCAGAGAATTAATGAGTTTTCGACCTTTCCTTTCATAGAATGAGACAAAAGAGAGGCATGAATTTGTACTTGTTATTATTTTCTTTTTTCAACATACGTTACACATATGTGATTTAATTAAGTCAAATCATTTTTGTTTTTCGGTGTTTTTAGTTAAACTAAGTAAAGAGCTAAGTAAATATTTTATTAAAATAATTGCAAGGTTTGTAGTCTTAGTAAGGTGTCTTTAACATATTTTTTTATTTAACTTATACATTTCTTTACATCTTCTAGTATAAATGTCTTATTATTAATTTATAATCACTAATCACGTTTAAAAAGAGTGCATTACTAATTTAGAAAAATTACAGCAGATATGACAATCGATTTACATTTATATAAATAGGCTCACTTACTATAAACTGAAGTAATTTTGTTAGTTTTATATTGTGGATTATATTTTAATTTAGGTCTTTAAAAATATCTAATTACATTTTTACTTTAATTATATTTCTCGTGTATGTAAGACAACAAATTATCACTTATAAATATTTTATTCAATTTCTATACGCAGTCTTATTTATACAACTACTACATGTATGTTACATTGCATATGAAATGATTTAAATACTCAATTACCACTATATTTTTCCATTAATATAGTTATATATTTCGAAAAAAAATGATATATCTTGAAAATGGCCATACCAGTGGCTTCAAGGTTCTGTTCTCAAAGCTGGTAGGCGGGATGTGCAGTGGTTTATTCCAAAAGAGCCCGCAGACATAATCGTTCTCAGTTTTCTTTGGTTTTTCGTTTTTTTTTTTTTTTTTTTTTTTTTTTTTTCGAACATTCGGTAAATACAGGTTATGTTCACTCAGACTTAGAGTAACCCCCATGGAAAGCACTGAACCTCGGACTTATATTCCAAGTGTAAATAACTGGCTGTCATAAACAATACCAATTAAATTGAAATTTGAAACTTAAGAGGTTAGACTATAAAAGAAAATATATCAAGCATTTCCCCCCTCCAATTCCTCAAAACACATGAATTTTTTTTTCATTTTGAAAAGACTAAAATTTATATATGTTAAAAAAAAATAAAATTTTATAATTACTAATTTTGTTTTTTTTTTACCATTCTTTAGAGAGACTAAAGTTACGTTTAACTTTTAAATAAAACATCACGTATCCACGTATTAATATAATAATTAAGAAATAATATCAAATTGTTTTTTTAATTTTCCACCATAGTTGAAAATTGTTTAGAGTTCTGATTTTCTCTCTGCCATATCTCTGTATGGCTATCTGTGCTCAAACTTTTGTAAATATATTCGGGTTTCCGAATAATTGATATATGTTATTAAGATTTATAATGCCATGTTTGTTATTCAAAATGAAGTGTGTAGTTTTCACAGTTAGTTTTGAAGAGCATTCCAAACAGTTCGTTTGCATTACAATCTATTGGAAAAAATCTTTTCCGGCATATTGTAGTGATATTACACTACTTAAAATTTATTCAAATTGATATGATGCGCTATATAATGCTTAATATAGTATTGGGTGTGCACAGCACTAATCCTTTAGTTACAGACACACAAAGAGTAATTGAATTACATTACTATTTAAAAATATTAACTGATGTATTTGCGTTTTTAGTAGTGACACATCTTTTTAAACTTGCAAACTTATTACTTATTGTGTATAAATTTTATAAATCGTGTATAGGTATTCAAAATGATATCTGGTACATTATCCCCTATTGATGGAAATTGCGGAAGGGGAATTTTCAGCTTCGTAATGCGTTTCCTAACTGAATTAAATTGTAGTTCACTGCGTAATATTTCTAGAAATCTATAGATCTATTGAGGACTGCACAAAATATTTCGCATATTTTCCCGACTATTGTGTATAACTCCTGAAATTAAGTTTTCAAATGTGTTGTATGCTTTCCTAATTGTTTAAATTGGAAGAAAAAATATACCGCCTTCATATAGAAGGAATATGTTGTCATTTTCTAAATCCCTAAGCTAGAAATATCGATTTCCGAGCTATGCGAAAAGGCAAACGAAAAAACTAAATAGACGAGAATTTGTAGTCTATAGTTTTCTAGGCCATGAAATGATACATCATATTATGAATCTTTTGAATTGCGAGAAATTATAACTTGATTTCTAGAATTGATTCATAAACTAAAATTATACTATCAAACTTATCACTGCACTAAAGCTAGTGTCGTGAAGGAATATTCGTCATTTTATTAATATAAACGCGCTAAAACATACTTATAATTTCTTAAAAGATGTTAAAAGCATATAAAGATATTAGTTAATATAAGCCTGGAATTTATCGAAAGCACACTCGTTCATTTTCAAGGAAGATTTTTTTCCGTTTGAAAATGAACACGAGTACGTTCGAAAATTTTCAGAGTTATATTAACTAATATCTTTATATGTTTTTACACGTTTTAAGAAATAATATGTATGTTTTAAAGTATATATTTATGGAATTATAGTTACTAAAAATTATTTCGACTCTTCGCATTTATTTGCAGAGACTTTTAAATACGTTTGACCGCGATTAAATAGGAAAAAGCCCTTGAATTTTATTAGGGATATCTAGAACTATCTAGCAACGGGAACTAGAATTTATAAGGATGAGATGGAACTATTTTTTCTAGAGCCACAATTTATTTTCTAGAAGCCAGAGGCTGAATTTCTTTTCAGTGTACTTAGACATGATTTTATGTTCAAGTTTTGTATTGTTATCTGGGAGCACGGCAGTGCGTCCGCCAAGTTCGCACAAGCCGTAAGCTACCTTTTCCTGAACCATTTCGGCATACTTTTCACCCCCTCATAACGTCGTTTTAGGGAGAGATGTAGAAATTTTTCTTTTATACACATGTTCGTATGGTCAAACTGAACTAAGGTTCCACGATTTCATATTTCTATATTTAGTAGTTTTCGAAATATTAAATTCTGAAAAAGCGCTTTTTTGTCACTGACTCACTTCGCATCATCAAATAACTAAGGTACTTCTAAAAGTCGTAGAATCATGAAATTTCACAAGTAAGTCGGGTTTGTAGCACAATTAACCAGAAAAATCTGAAAACACAGAATTTCCGCCTCTAAACCCTTAAAACAGGAGGTGTTCATTTGGCCGTAAACAGTTCCTTCACATTCAATTTCGCCAATGTTGGTCGCCAATACTCGATTACAGAGTTTTGAAGGGGTCACGTAATTTCAAGCAGAATAAAACTTTATATATATGCTTTTCCAAAGATGTTTGTTAAATAGAAAAAAAAATGAATATACTTAAAAATTTTAATCAGTATAGGTTATGATATATTCACGATATTAAAACAATAAAACATTTAACAAAATATAACCGCAATTCGGTATGTTTCCGATATAGTAGCCTTGGCGAAATACAGAAAATAGCCTTGACGAGAAAAGAAATTTGATAACGTATTTTCTGGCAACCTATTTACTGTGTCATATAACACAAGCAATTTTTTCCATATGTATACAATTTATTTAATGTAAGGAACCCGTTTATTTATTTTTATATACCAACATAAATAATTTGTATATAAAAAATAATATTTTATACATGTATAAATAAAATGTTTATATGTATATAAATACATAACATAAATAACATAAAAGTTCATCAGGTTTGTTTTCATAGTTGTTTATATCATTTGGCAACATACCTCAGTTTCTGAAGTCCGAATTGCGCCAAGATTTTTAAAAAATGCCAAGGTCCCTATAGTGGAAAAATATCCTAATTCCATATGAAAGTTTTTAAAAATCTCCTTTTAATTAAATGAAATGTGTAACTAATAAACTGTCTTTAACGATATGCGACAGAAGCGGCGTCCGAAGTCCGCTGCTAATGTTATTGTATTGTATTATTAGCCTACTTACTGTTAATTTATTGTTAATTTTAAATCTGTAAAAGAAAGATTATAGTTATAGGTAAGATATGTTGGTCGCCAAAACCCGACTACAGAAAATTAGCCTGAGTTATAAAGGTGTTACATGAGTTCAAGCTGAATTAATTTTTATATGCTTTTACAAAAATCTTAATAAGGCAAATCTTTCAGTTTATCTGTCCATCTTTCTATCTTTTACTTCCTTAAAACAAATTTTATTAAAGACCGGGAGGCGTCTGCACAGATCTTCAGCTCATCGAGTTGACGGCTGAAATTGTAGGATTAGTTAAATATCGATTAGCGTATTGAAATGTAACTAGTCTGCCAAGTCATATCTTTATGGAAACCACCTATAGACCCGATTTTACGGGTTAATTGGTGGATTTTCCATTATGTTTTCCTGCACCCATTCCTCCATATTTCCAAACTTTTAGATGCAGGAAAATACAATAGAAAACCTATCAGTTAACCACTAAAATTAGGTCTTCAGATGGTTTCTACCAAGATATGACTTAACAGACCAGTTGCATTTAAATATGCTAATCTAGTTTTAATTAACCTTAAATTTTAGCTGTAAAGTCGATGAGGTGATGGTGTGTACAGACGCCTCCCGGTGTATTATAAATGTCGTAATTCTAATCTCAATTAGTGATGGGCGATAACGAGATGTTTTTCTCGATTGTCTCGATTGCATGGACATCTCGATATTTTTCGATTGTGTAAATTTTTTCTCGATGACTCCAGTTTCCCAATTGCTTTTATACATCATATATTATATATTATATACGTCCTACATTTATCAAGAATCGTCTGCGGGTGAACTGGAATGAGTCGGTGTTAATAAAGACAAGGTGACGTCGCCCGCTAGTGGGCCCTCCTTTAATCGGGCCCCTAAGTTATACGTAATCTTGTAATATGAAATCACGAACAGGTTACCCGCTATATACGACACCGTATAGCAGGCGTGGTGTGCACGCACTACAAAATCTTGTAAAAAAAATATAATCTCGAAACGAACGAACCTCGGACCAGATCTCTTGGTGGAGGGGTCAAAGTGAGCGGAGGGGCAAAGTAGCTGCATAATATGAATAAGCCGTCACAGGTCTTCAGGCCTTTCGAACCATATGTCATACGAGGGGTCTGGATCTGAATTTATAAAAATGCCTTTCCCGTGGATGCAAAGTGGGGGGAGGGTGCGGGAGGTGGATAACACGAGTAAGTGGTCATAGGCCTTTCCAACAATATGTCACATGAGAGGTCTCGGCTAAATTTAGAAAAGTGTCCCCCGTGGGGGAAAAGTGGGGGGGGGGCGATTACCGGAGGTGTATAACATCAATAAGTAGTCACAGACCTTTCCAACGATATCTCACATGTGGGGTCTTGGCTAAATTTGTAAAAGTGTCTCCCCGGAAGTGGGGGGACGGACACCGGAGGAGCATAACATCAATAAGTAGTCACGGACCTTTCCAACGATATCTCACATGTGGGGTCATGGCTAAATTTGGAAAAGTGTCTCCCGGGGGGGGCAAAGTTGGGGGGACGGACACCGGAGGAGCATAACATCAATAAGTAGTCACAGACCTTTCCAACGATATCTCACATGAAGGGTCTTGGCTAAATTTGGAAAAGTGGCCCCCAGGGTGCAAAGTGGGGGGACGGACACCATAGGTGCATAACATCAATGAATAGTCACAGACCTTTCCAACGATATCTCACATGAAGGGTCTTGGCTAAATTTGGAAAAATGTCCCCCGGGATGAAAATTTGGGGGGGGGGCTGTCACTGGAGGTGCTTAACATCAATAAGTAGTCACAGACCTTTCCAACGATATCTCACATGAGGGGTCTTGGCTAAATTTAGAAAAGTGCCCCCCAGGGGGGCAAAGTGGGGGGACGGACACCATAGGTGCATAACATCAATGAATAGTCACAGACCTTTCCAACGATATCTCACATGAAGGGTCTTGGCTAAATTTGGAAAATTGTCCCCCGGGGGGGCAATGTGGGGGGGGTCTGTCACCGGAGGTGCATAACATCAAAAAGTAGTCACAGGCCTTTAAAATGATGTCTCACAAGACGGGTCTTGGCTAAATTTGGAAAAGTGTCCCCCGGGGGGCAAAGTGGTCGGACGGCCACCGGAAGTGCATAACATCAATAAGTAGTCACAAATCTTTCCAACGATATGTTACATGAAGGGTCTTGGCTAAATTTAGAAAAGTGTCCTGAAATTTCATATATTATACATAATATTTATCGGAGGGCTCCATAAAAAAATCCGATCTAAAATGATAAAAACGGAAAAAACTACCCCCCGCAGTGGGGGCCAAATTGGGGAGGGGAGGAAGAAAGTCTCATAATATGAAAGAGTCATCCGAGAGCTTTCCGATAACATATCACATGACGGGTCCAAAAAAGTTTTAAAATTGCTCGCCCTCCCCCCCCCCCCCCTTTGGGCCCACTTTTTCGCCCCGGAATTTACGCAGCATGCATTTTTAAAATTTTTATGTTCAATAAATAATATTTATTGGAAGACTGCATAAAAAACCTACATCTAAAATGATATTTAAATTTATTATACAAGTCGGCTACGGTTTTAAAAATTTGTTCGCCCCCACCCCACCCCCCCGAATTTCAACTTCGGGGGAAGAAAGGTTCATAATATGAAAGAGTTGTCAAAGGGCTTTTCGATTATATGTCACAGGAAGAGTTCGGTAATTTTTTTTTAATTGCGCCCCACCCACTCTCACGCCCTCGGAACTCACCCGACCCACCTTCCTCTTTGAAATTTTTATATTTAATAAATAATATTTATCGGAGGGCTCCAAGTATGTGACAGCTTGGTAGGGCTAAAATAAGAAAAACATTGAAAATTAAAGCTTCATTTCACAGTTCATTGTCATGCCTATTTCTTTCTCAAGTTTGCCCCTCGATATCTCTTCTCGGCCCTTCTTGGCTGAGCGTGAAATGACAATCATCGAGAGTAACATTTCGGAGAAAGGACGAAAACTGATTTCTCATTCTCGACAATGTCATATGAAATGTTGAACAGAGACCGAGAGCGAGAAACCAGAAGTGACGAAGGAAGCAATGAGTTACAATCGGTGAGATATCTCGAAGTAAGCGAGAGGTTTGCCCTCGAGCAGAATGTCTCCTCGAGATAAACGAGCAGTTTGCGTCCAGAAAATAGATCTCGGAAGTGCGAGAGCTCTCTCTCGCACTTCGAGAGAAAGGAAGCTTTCAGAAGAGTCAAACTTACCGCGCTTCTGGTGTAAGTCATGATTTCCCAAAGGAGTACATGTTCTTTTCCATTCGCTTTTGTTATTAACCGATATGGGTTAGGAGGCATAGTGGTTTAAGTTATCAAATCGAGTTTCAATTGTTGATATAGAAGTTTTCTATTGATTTTGGCGCCAGTTTGTCTTTGATTTTCAATGTTTCTCTTATTTTAGCCCTCCTAAGCTGTCCCATATCTCTTAATATTAGAATGCTATTGTTAAAACAAAACTGCACTGAAAAATATGTGTTTTCAAGATTTTAAGTGTCGCCTCAAGGAAGAGGATTTTTCAAAATTATTTTACCCCACTCATGTAACATATTAAAATAAGGGTAATTTCATAACCTTTCTAAATCTACCATTCTTTTGTCAATCCACTGTTAATTTTAGACCCCTGGGCTTAAAATGCTCTAAAGGAATATACTTAGCGGCGGTTTTTTTCGTACTCTGGTACGGTATCTTTCACTCATAGGAAAATTATAAGACTAACATCAAATTGCGTCTAAAATCGAATAAAAAATATGGACATGTGTTTCTTAATTTTAACTCCCATCTTCGCCTCAAGAGGGCGCTTTAAAGTTTTGTTTCTTCAAACCTTTAGTATACTGTTTGTCCAAAAATTATAAAATTCACAAAATAAAGTCTTTTCACTCTTCCCTATCTTCTCGTATCAATTTTATTTTCACTACCACCAGGGGACGCCGCCCAGTGAAACATTTTACTTTTAGCCTCAGGCTATTGGTATTTTTCATCTGTTTTTCATAATATTTTGTCTCATTGTTTTTCTTCCTTGTAGATACTATTCTCTAAGTTCTTGACCCATTCTGACCATTTGGGCACTCATTCTGGACCAGCTGTGGCCCATCGGGCCCCTCTTCATTTGTCTGGCTCTAATCACACGCTTCACTTGTTCTTTTACCATTTCTTCCTTTTCTTCAATTTTTTTCTTATTCAATGGTTCGTTTTTTTTTTTTTTTTTACCATTCTCAACTTCCCCTAGTCCTCTCTTACATCAAGTTAACTTCCATCCTTGGTCTGCCCTATTGTCAATTTGGGGCCTAATGCCCCTTCGGGAGGGGAGGGGTTCTTCTACCTTTTCCAGGCCCATCATCTAATACCACGTTGGTAAGGATTGGAAGATTAAAATTATCCGAAATACCAAAAATGAAGTCCATTGAAGTTTTATTTTAGTCATAGAATTCCCCATTAGCGGATATATTTGTCTGTTTACCTTTCTATTTTTCGATAACACTCCTTTGTTTTCGATAAACGGAGAAATTCAACAGCATTAGACTCACTTTAGACATTTAGAAAACTTTCACTTGTATCAAACCTTCTGCCTTTATCGAAAAGAAGAAAATGCTAATCGATTCTAGCTAATGCGCCTAAAATAAAAAATGAGCTAGTAAATGTGTTAGAAACTAGCTATTTTGGATTTTTATACAGACTTGAAGAGTCATGTTGGAATCCCTAGGCACTGGAAAACAATTTCCGTGTTAGACAGGTTCCCTCTTAGCAGTTATATTTGTCTGGTTGCCCTTATGTTTCTCGATAAACGGTGAAATTCCACAGCATTAGACACACTTTAGACATTCAGGGAACTTTAACTTGTATCAAATCTTCTGCCTTTATCGAAAAGAAGAAAATGCTAATCGATTCTGGCTAATGCGCCTAAAATAAAAAATGAGCTAGTAAATGTGTCAGAAACTAGCTACTATGGATTTCGATACAGACTTGAAGAATCATGTTGGAATCGCTAGGCACTGGAAAACAATTTCCGTGTTAGGCAGGTTCCACCTCAGTAGTTATATATGTTTGGTTATCCTTACGTTGTCGATAAAGCTGTCTTGTTTTCGATAAACAGAGAAATTCCATAGCATTTGATACACTTTAGACATTTAGGGAACTTTAATTTGTATCAAACCTTTTTCCTTTATCGAAAAGAGGGAAATGCTAATCGATTCTAGTTAATGCGTCTAAAATAAAAAATGAGTTTTTAAATGTGTCATAAAGTAGCTACTTTGGATTTCGATACAGACTTAAAGAGTCATGTTGGAATCGCTAAGTACTGGAAAACAGTTTCCGTGTTAGGCAGTTCCCTCTTGGCAGGTATTTTTATCTTACTATCCTTACGTTTTTCGAAAGAAACTTTTGTTTTCGATCAATGGAGAAATTCCACAGTATTTTACATTTAGGGGAACTTTAAACTTTATCAAACTTTTTGGAGTTATCTAAACAGTAGAAAGGTTAAAGGTATATATACATATTTTTTAACTGTTGAATGCAGGCGTTATTTTTGTGTGTATGTGTGTCTTAATATATATTGCAGTATGTGTGTTTTAGTAGAAAGGTTATTTGATTCATCAAATGCGCCATAGTTACGTGATTTGGACATTGCAGTTTCATAAAGAAGAAAGGGGAATTTATTCCAATGCAAAGAAAATCATTTTAAAATACTGAAATTCAAATGAGATATCTTTATAAATTTCTCCCATAAGATTAGCATTAGCGAGCAGGTCTTTTCAATTGACTGAAGTAATCCCTTAAGCCTAAATCAGGAGAAAATAATTACGATAGCAGAATTATCGAGCAAACCCTATCACTACTACGAAAATTTCGGCCAGAATAATAGCTAAGTTTTCCAACAATTGTTTTTACCTCTCTCGTTATAATCGATTGTAAAACATCTCGATTGTAGATTCTAGGAATTAATCGATGGCTGTATCGATTGTGATTTTTTGCGATGACGATTCTTCTCGATTGTCGAATTTTCGAGAATCGCCCATCACTAATCTCAATAGCACTCTGGTCAATCTGGCAATTATCCCAACTATTTATGGAACACTATTCCTTTAAGTGCGTTTTAGTGATATTAATGAACTTATGCATATGCATCATACATATTATACATATGCATATAATACGTAATACATTTGCATCATATATATTATAGGTATGTGTATAATACATAATACATATGCATCATTATGACGTCAGAATAAACAAAAAATTTTTTGCCGCCAAATTTGAGAATTGACATGATATATTACCAAATTCGGCGACACATTGCTAAATGTCGCCAAGCTTGGCGAATATTTGACTCTAGTGGCTATTTTTCAATGAGTTAATTATTAATGCGTGCCATCTATTTTTATTTTTCCGCATATCATCTGAATAGTTAAATGATATAACGTACTAATATTTCCAAAGTGCTAATAGTTTCGTCACTGCCCAAAACCTCTGCTATTGTTATTATATTGTGCTGTTATTATACTTACTGTGACTATGTTGTTAATCATTACACCGCTAAAACTTCTGCATTATGTAAAGAGAATTTACGGAAACTATTAAAGCACTGAAACTGCCAGTTCTTCTTATGATTATTATAATTCTATAATATGTAACCTGTTAATCGATATGCACGTTAGAATGAATCTTCTATAATCCGGTTCCTCGCATTTTAGTTTTCAGGTTTCGAATAAAATTAACTAAAATCTTAAAACCATGGCACATTGACTAATTCTTCAACACGATCAGATGAGAAGAATGATAGATTTTCAAATGGATCATGGCAGTGATCCGGTAGACCTTCTATTCTTCCGTAATCGAGTCTATTGAAAAGGTTAACGTGAAACAAAAAGATATTAGCATCAATATGGTTTAATGCAAATGCAGATATTGTCAAAGGATTTCATAAGAACCATTTCACTTGTACCCAGTCGTACCGTTAAAATACAACAATTGGCAGTGAACCCAATTAGAAAAGATTACTTAATAGGATTAAAAATTTCCGCATTAGAGAACGAATCGTAACTGCTAAGGAAACATGCATAAGTGAGTTAAGAGATATTTGTCACGAAAGATGGAATACATAACAACACAAAATATATGATGTGCTTCCATGATCGTTAAGAGTTTTTGATTTCTCTATCAAAAGCTTCCGACTTGGCGAAAGAATGAGCAAGTAAATTAAATTATGAATAACAGTAACATGATGCAACGTTTAACATGGAATTAATACGGTAAATACTGCTTGCTAGAGGCGGCTAGTACTTTAATATAAAAAGAAATAAAGTATAAATTTGTAAAGCTCAATAAAATAAATTTAGGTATTTTTATATTAGCCGGGCGAAAGTGGCAAATCGCCAAATACTGTTCCCAACACCATTGTTCATATTGCATTCATTTCATTTAAAGATATATACTTTTCAGTCATCTCATTTAAAATAGATGCATTTCCCTCATTTTATTTAATAGAATATTTAACATAGAAATAAATAAATAAATAAATAAGAAATAATAACCTATACCAAAATATTTTATTTGAAAATCAAAGCATTGTTCCTAATTTACACATGTAAAAAATGAAAACTGTTATTGGCGAAAAAACAAAAGTCTAATGACGAGATTTGCTCCCGGGTAACATAAAAGTACCGAAATTTAAGTTTTTTCATATTAATATAGTTTAGAATAACAAACTTGAAAAAACTTACAAAAAGTAGTGATATCCCAACAAAAAGTTTTCGGTAAAAAAAAAAAAGTGCCAAGTTCTCCTTAATGTTTCAGCCAGAGAAAGTAGTGATATCTGATGTTCGCACAAGTTAAAAGCCAAACATCCCAAATCTTTCATTGAAAATGGCTTCCTGCGACTTGGCCTTTAATGCCTTCGAGAGAGTTTTTCAAATTTTAAAATATGTACAAATGAGCTATATGCCAACTACATTTTTTGATTATTTTAGGCATTTTGTGGCACAGAGTACAGAAAAAAACACACATTTGAAAAAAGCATTTAAACAACTTCAGTCTATTTAAATGCTTAGAAGTTAAAAATAACAAAATACTTGTATTCAGGAGATAATATCCCTAATTGCTAAAACATAATTAGTATCAGCTTTTAACAGTTTATAAATCGAATACCTCATAATGTATGCAAACAAACTATAATAAATGTTCAAACGAAAAAATTCTCTTTCGTCAATACACAAGATTTCAATATTATACAATAAAATATAATGTAACATATTGTGAGATTTGAAGTAAGTAAATTTTGTTTTATTTTTTGGGTTTTACGTTAATGACTTTAGCTTTAGACCGTACAAAATGGCAATTAAACCACAAGTGGACTAAATGATCTGTAATCAAAACTAATGTTTGTTGAAACTGAATGGTAGTTATCAGAAATCTTTTACTTATGTCTTTATGTGAATTTGCCTCTTTGCATTCTAATATTACTTTTAATATTTAAATAATTTATAAATGCATAATTTCCAATCATTAATTTAGAAATGTTGTAGAAGGCATTAACGGCCAAGTCGCAGGAAGCCATTTTCAATGAAAGATTTGGGATGTTTGGCTTTTAACTTGTGCGAACTTCAGATATCACTACTTTCTCTGGCTGAAACATTACGGAGAACTTGGCACTTTTTTTTTTTTTTACCGAAAACTTTTTGTTGGGATTGCTATTTTTACTATTACTATTACTACTACTACTAATAATAATAATACAACTGCTATTATTATTATTATCATTGATATTATTATTATTATTGTTGTTGTTGTTGTTGTTGTTGTTATTATTATTATTGTTATTATTATTATTGTTATTGTTGTATACAAATACCAAATGTAAAAAATATATTTTTTAATATCTCTTTTAAGAATATATTTTAGAATACTGTTACAATATCACTATGACAATAATTTCTTACTCAAAAATGTTTTAAGGAAAATAGTGACGAACTAGTAATATTCAAAATTCACTACTTATGAATGAAATGTATAGTTTTGCAATTATCGGAAATTAAACATGAACCATTATAGAGTAAATACAGAGTGGTACATGGCAGTAAATAAGATTTCAATGATTAATTAACTGTATAACTCGTCCAAATTTAAGATAATAAAGATAATAAGATAATAAGATAATAAGATTAAGATAATAAATAAAAATTTAAGAACAACATTGTTAAAATGAACTTTAAATAAACATAAAAGTATATAGAAATACATACCACTCTTAATTGTGTATATTAAAATTTAAATTTTTATTGCAACGTTAAAAAAATTATATTTTACCCACACCTACTTTAATATTATTAAAAACTAACAGCTTGGTTATGCCTAGATTCCTGCTTATCGATACGCAATTTGTCACTTTTTGTTTTTTACAACTAGAGTTTAAGAATCCTTTAATAGAATTAAGTTGGGAAACACTCCAAGAATTGAATAAGCGAAATTCTACATTCCATAGGCGAGAGTAGCCGTATTTGGACCGCCTCTTTAAATGGACCTTTGCCATTCTTCCGTTACTTACAGAAAGAGACTCCACCTACCGTTGAAATCTTACTCATCAGAATGACGTCATTTATTGCTAGAAGAAGCACCCGCCTAATATGTGTTGTTTTCAGACAATTATAAAAAACCTAAAACTAGCTCTTTCTATCTAAATATTTCCTACTAAACGTACGGGAATACCTTAAATATTTTAAAATACTTTAAAACAAAAGTGTCATGTTTTCATATACATATCTAAATTTATCGCTCTATTGCGAATATTTTCCACGCAAATTTGTTTGATTTCGTTTTTGTTCTTAGTCTTGAGATTACCTGTTTTAAAAAATGGCGCAGTTGCCTAAATTGGGCTAATTTAAATTGCTTAAATTGGACCAGGTATACAATCATAAATTTGGAAAGTAAATTTCCGAGGTCTGTACGATTTATGCACTATTTTTTTTTTAATATTTTATAAAAGATTATTATTTTCATGAATTTTTTTTGAATAATTTTTGTATATCTGGATCAATTTCTTTATAAAGTTTAGGCTTATATAAACATAAAAATATACTCTTAATTACTCATAACTTTAATTTATATTTTGAATACCTTTTGGTTTAAAGCCATTACTCTTATTTTCAGATATTTGATTTCATTATAGTCCATTGATGTTACTTTGATGGTTTCATTAATTGCAAATATTTCTTTTAAGGGTGTTCTCAAATCCAAAAGGGCAGCTTTCTGACTTAAGTTTTAAATTATTTTTGTTCGAAAATGCATGAAACTAGCTGGAGTTGTTAAGAAGAAATTAAGTCATCGAGCTGTTTTTTTCCGTTTTTTTTTTTTTTTTTTTTTTTTTTTTTTTTTTTTTTTTTTTTTTTTCAAACGCAATAGATTTTTCAGAAAAGAGTGTCAAAGTTGACGTTTTGAACCGAGTTTCCGCGCGAACGGAGAATAAGCACTCAAGAGCGGGAAAAACGCGTTTATCACGTGATCGAAAACGCTTATAACTCAACAGGTAATTGATTGATCAAAAAAGGGAAAAAACGGTTCCATTCCAAATCGCTTCCATGGTCAGGCTTTCCAATTTTATATCTTTTCGCTTAAAAATGAACTTGTAAATATGTCAAAACGTTTTGCACTTGTTGAGCAGAGCAGTTAAGAACAGCCTTAATAAAATTAGTTATAGTCCCTACTTACTAAAACAACCTGATATTGTTTGGTCCAATTTAGGAGACTAAGGTCTAACTTAGGTGACCAGTTACTAAATTTGGATCACTTTTGATAAATTTTCTAAAATTAAAATAAAATGTAAGATTTTCAAAAAAAAAAAAAATCCATCTAAAGATTTATTTATTTAGAAGATGATTAAATAGATTGACTCCGTGTAGTGATGTGTTGCAGATATTCCAAAAATTAAGTGAGTTACACCTGAAAATAAATGAAGTGGTGCAAATTCGGCTACTCTTCCTTATATATAAAGAGATGTCGTTCAAACTTATAAGAAGTGAAATAGGACTATAAAAGATTTTGTCAGCGTACAGTCTATCTAGATAAATAGGTAGGTAAATTTATGATTTCAAATATTTAAGAAGGAAATAAAAAAAAATAATAATCCATGAAATATTACTATCAATATTTCAAAACAATATATCTAAAATTAAATTTTATCATTTTCTAAAACTTCTGAAAAAAAAAAATATATATTCGTTATATTCGGCAGAATTAAGTTGAGAGACACTCTGAACAACTGAATGAGCGGATTCCAAATTTCCACATATATAAAAATATTATTCAGTCTTATAAGAAGTAAAATTAGGTTATAAAATAGATTTTCTGCGTACAGTCTATTTAGAACAAGTGAAAATTTAATTTAAAATCTATATAAAAAAAAAAACCCGACCGAGTAAAAAACGAACTAATTAATTATTTCTCATCAACGTGAATCTATTTTTTATATTACTTACTTATTTTTTCTATTTACTTGTATTGATTACTTTTAAGTTGTGTTTAATTGTTAGTTCCTATCTATAAATACTGTTTTGGTGAGGCCTATGGATGTCTATGAAGGTTAGAGATGCAGTAAATCTAGAGATCCTACCTACACATCTTCTACACAACTTCCAAGTTGTGTAATATTTAAACGACTGTGTTGACCACTGCCTACACAACTTCTACACAACTTCCAAGTTGTGTAATATTTAAACGACTGTGTGTGGCCAAGTTGTGTAATATTTAAATATTAAATTGACTGCAAAATAGTCAATAAAACATCGTCTTCATTTTGAAAGACCTATAAAATGATATTCCACTCAATATGGTGCGTATTTTTTTGTCGTCTCTACCGATATTTTGTATTTTACGGCCGCCATTTTGAATTTATAAAAACAACACCTAGCCCATAACCATCGGACGGTTAAGACGAATTGATAGACACCTCATTCCCTAAAATCAATCCAGCCGTTGGGATATTTCCAGTGTATAAAGAAATCCACATACCCAGATATGCGTGAAACACATAACCCTTCTTGTCAGTTGGAGTAAAAGTAGTTGTGGTATTTATAATTTTAAATATTTAACTAAAAATATATATATGAAATATTTTTATCACCATCTCAAAATGATATACCTAAGATTAAACTTTTTTTATTTTCTAAAACTTCTGTAAAAAAACATAATCGTTATATTAGACAGAATTAAGTTGAGAAACACTGTGAACAACTGAATAAGCGGATTCACACTTTCCACATGTATAGAAATATTATTCAAACTTATAAGAAGTAAAATAGGGTTATAAAATAGATTTTAAGCGTACAGCGAATTTAGAAAAAGAAGTGGAAATTATATATTTAAATATTCCAGAAAAAATTAAAAAACAAATTGTGGAATATTTCTATCAACATCTCAAAATAAAATAACTAAAATTAAATATTATTATTTCCTAAAACTTCTGTAAAAAATATATTCCTTATATTAAACAGAGTTAAGTTGAGAATCACTGTGAACAACAGAATAAGCGGATTACCACTTTCCACATACATAAAAATATTGTTCAAAATTATAAGAAGTAAAAAATGGTTATAAAAGGGATTTTCAGCGTACAGTCTATTTTGAAAAAGAAGTTGTGGAATTTATAATTTTAAATATTTAAGAAAACAAATTATGGAATATTTCTATCAACTTCTCAAAATAATATACCTAAGATTAAAATTTATTATTTTCTAAATCTTCTGTAAAAAAAAAAAAAAAATATATATATATATATATATATATATATATATATATATATATATATATATAATAATAATAATAATAAAATATATATATATTCGTTATATTAGACAGAATACCCTGTGAACAACTGAATAAGCGGATTTCCCTTTTCCACATATATAAAAATATTGTTCAAACTTATATGTAGTAAAATTGGGCTATGAAAGGGTTTTTCAGCTTAATGTCTATTTACAAAAAATAAATAGGGGAATTTATAATTTTAAATATTTAAGGAAAAAAAATCATGAAATATTTCTATCGACATCTGAAAATAATATATCAAGATTAAATTTTATTATTTTCTAAAATATCTGTAAAAAAAAAAAAGAATAATTATTATATTAGTAGAAGCAAATTCATGAATGTATTTATCTATTCATTCGGGCGGACACAAGTATGTTTCGATATTTAACAACTGATGGTCGTAACTTCATATATAACACATTTTCATATAATTTAGGTAAATTTGTACCGATATCTGTCGAACGAACCATTATTCAAAACTTATTCTCACTGGAGATAAGACTACTATGTTTAATAAATGAAGCGGTATACGATGTTGTAATTTAATTACTACATAAATGTGGTTCTAAATAATTCGAAGTTATATTTTAAAATTTAATGTTACATGTATCATTCATTATGCAAGGTGGATGTAGCATTAAATTTAAATGCAAGAAACCATTATGTCCTTCAAATTTGTTGCTCAAATTATTACCAAATGTGAAATTTATTTATAAATTTTATGAATAATAAAATGTGGCCTATAATCATATATAAAAAAATAATATATGTGTATTTATTAATTATTAAAATACAGTAATCCCTTAACATTCAAGTGTTTTGATTTTTCGCGAAATAAAACATGAAGGATATTTCAACATTCGTGAACACTTAACTTGGTTATTTGCGAATTTCGTTTTATAAAGAATGTATTTTCACAAAGTAAACTCGTTTTGTTTTTGGAATTCCTTAAATTATTTTAGAATAGACAGTTGTATTGTACTGTATAGCCTATATTCCGAAAATTTCAATCCTTGTATTGAGGAAAAATATAGATAAGTAATTTATAGAAACCAGAAACATGACTTGATGCTAAAAATTAAAATAAATCCCAAATTTTCTAAAATAAAAAAAATTTATTGCAAGTATTTTTTTTCTGCAAAACTTGTACGAGAAATTTTAAAGATTCAACAACAACTTGTTGAGAAATCAGTATATTGCGATCCTTAACTAGTGAGGAGTTTGAAATTTAAAAGAGAAATTGAGACCACAGTTTTCTTTTATATGGAAATTCATCTATAAATCATAAAAGATGGGAATCATAAAAGATGTGTTCTTCCAAACAATTGTATATCGATAAAATTTTTTAGCCAACAACTAACAACTAAAATTTGTACAATATGTTCATAATTACTCAAATGTATTTTCAGCATGTACTTTTTATTGATTAATAAATTTATTTATGTGTTCCAATCGCTTTTTTTGTTTAAAAAAAATCATAAAACATAACTCACTTTTATGCAGGTGAAGATAGCCTATCATTAGCGATTTCGACATTCGCGGATGTTTCAGCGAACCTAACCCTCACGAATGTTAAAGAATTACTGTACTTAAATACTGATATTTGTGTTTATTATTTCGTAAATACCTGTAATCAATTGGAACAAAAAATAATTAGTTTCATTTAATTTTGAATAATTCATTATATTTTTATAATGTTTTAGCAATTACATATGACCAATTTCAATATATAGTTACATCTTAGATACACAAATTCTGCATATTTTTTATAAATCGAAATACATTATATGTATCTTTAAATTATTCGATTTTTAATTTAATATGAGACAAAAACTACAATTCTTAAAATTATATAATATATTAAAATTATTACATCATAATTTACATTTTTCAGAATAAGATTTTATGCACTTTTTTAGTTTTATTATAGAAAATGTATACATGTCAATAAATCCCATTTATTATTTATTTACTGGTAATTAGATAACGAATATTTTCCTTTTATAAATCACAAATAGGGTATTGATAATAATATAAACTATACTTTTTCCTGTTCAAATAAAAACGCACTTACAATTCCTTATATTTATTAGTGTTCCTGCAATGTTTTACCCCATTATATACTTCAACTTCTATTGAAAGCTCTTAATTTTGGATATATTGTGGATACACTTCGTAGCATGTTTCTTAAATTACATTTTTAAGTTCTTTGATCGAAAAATATTGACGTCAACTTTTATGAGGTGTAGGGGAGATAGGAGATGAATGGGACATTTTCACAAAAATATTTTTTTTTAAATTTTTTTATTTAAGTTATTATCAATATTATATATCACATTTCATACAATAGGTATTTGACAACATATATGAACAAAAATTATTATAGATTATGATTTATTCAGAAGAATATTATGAAATAAAAGAAAACGTTCCTCCCTGTCCCAATCATCTCCACAGCAGAGATGAATAATACTAGGGATTGATAGGGATGGATAATAGGGATGGATGGGACAGAAAGATTTTCCTCCCTGTATTCAATTTTACCAAATTAAAATTTATAATTATAACTTTATATGTTATTATATTTGAATATATGATTTTACAGCACGAATCGATGTGTTTTTTTTTTTTTTTCAATAACTTCTTTTATTGCAGTTTTAACTTTTAATGCAGATTTCGGCTATTTCTGTTCTTTTTTCCCACTTATGAGGCATTTTAGATTTGAAATGAAAGTGCAAAAAGTCTTTTAAATATTGCATAACTAATAATTTTCAATCACAACTTATTAATTAATATTAATTAAGTGTATCTTAGAAACATGCAGAACGGAAATTATTGAGTCGATCGGAAAGTCGTATCGTGTTGGGAAAATAAATTCGTACCGGAAAATTCTTCCCGGTAATTATTAGACATTATATATCGGAATCAATGTCTAATAATTAAATGATAGAATTTTCCGGTACGAATTGTTTTTTCCAACACGACGCGACTTTCCGATCGACCCAGTATGTTAGGGGTGAGGATTTATTTGTGCAATATTTCAAAATTAAATATAATTTCCCCCATTTGATCAATAAACATATACTATTTCTAACAATTTTATCTATTTTGATTAAGTTTTAGTACCAATTTTTTGATAACCCTTTAATAATTATTACTATACAATAAATAACACTCAGAAATTTTAAACAATAACAACACATATAATACTATTTAATACTATTAAACTTGAATTATTAATTTATCAACCTATATATTACTATTTAGTTAATAAATAAAATTTTCAACATCTCTAGGGATGAATGAGAATGTCCCATTCATCCCCATTTGAAATGTCCCAATCATACCCATGATGCATATATTCCCTTCTCAGCTATTTTGCTTCAAAAATTATTTTGTCTCAATAGTTACTATTCATTCATTTTAATTATCGATATTGAACCTTAAAATAAATAACTACAATATAGCTTAATTTTTTATATTGTATAAGATATTTCACATCTTTAAATGTAAAAAAAAAACCTGCTTTTAAGCAGAGATTTCAGAAAATGCATCTTTGAAGGAAAATGAAACCAGCAATGTGGTCCTACTTTTAGCTCCGAAGCACACTGTGGTACAGCCTTATATGGGGATAGGAAGCAATTTAAAATAAATGTTTATTGCCTGAAATATTGAGAATGTCCCATCCATCCCTTGTGTCCCATTCATCCCCTAGCTCCCCTACTTGTTAACGCTTTTGACACGTCCATAACATTGACAAGATTTTGGTAAAACTTTTTTTTTTTTTCGGTGAGACGTATGACATCATGCTCTCAATAGTCCATATCAGAAAATCCCTTACTGAAGTTACATAATCCCCTAATGCTCGCTCATACTAATTCCATTTCAAATATTATTGCAAACGGACAATAATGTTTTGCCATGAATTCAAAAAACCCCATCTATTATCAATATTCCATCTTGAAGTACAACGAAAACACATGTCTGAATGAAGTAAAGATAATGTGGTTTATTGTTATATATGACTCTGGATTGCTTTAGATTGACTCGGTGAATATAAAGTGTATGTTTACGATTTAAAAATCGCACACAAGATTTACTTTTGTAGCAAAAAATATGAGGATCAACAAGGCTTTAGATTGTTTTGTATGTAATGGTAATGACATAAATGTTTGAAAAATCTGATATATATTTATGCATGTGATAATTGTATTACCTCCTAAATTTAACTCACCTCAGACTTAATTGTCTTAATTATTACGTACTTAATTATTTAAAAATTTGTCTATATACCCCTTTATTAGCTGAAAAATTTTTCTCATATGTACAAAGATTGAAAATTTGTATTTTAAGTAAATGAAACAATATTGATTATCCGGATGTTTAATTCGATATTTGAAAATTTTCTTCCAATATTTTCCTTCTTTTTACAAAATGATACAGCCAATAAATTAGCGTTAAACCGCCATACATTCATCATGATAATTCATTCATATTATTACCTGTGTCATTATTATAGGAATCGAAATGAATCAAAATCTATTATTAGATTTCTTAAGGTAACTTAATTTTATGTTTAAACGGCAATGTATTGTTAAGTGATACGATTTTGTTGAAGTTATTAAGTTAGAGGTTAAAAATACTAACTGCTTGCTTTAATGGAATGTTAAATTTTTTATAGCAATACATTTGTACGTTAGAACTCAGATTATTTTTCAAATCATATTATACATTTTTAAGTTTTAAAAAATATTATCTAAATGTATAATATGTTACTATTTAATGAAGTAAGGCCGAATATTTTTACATTTATTCATATTTCTGTTTAACTGGTTATGACTGTTAAAATCAGGTCACAATTTCGATATTATTTTTTTCCCTACATAATATATTTTATCCCTGCATAAAAGTTGTACAAAATAATTCTTAGTTTAATGCTTAAAAGCATATTAATTTCGCATTTAATATTTGTCATTTAATTTCAAACAAAGTAGTATTTAATATGTCGTAATATATATATATAATTTTTTTCTGTTTTATTATTCTCAAGGCGAAAATAATTGAGAGATTTTTGGCTAGAATAAATTATTGAAGAAAATTTATGTGGATAATTTTCTTATGTATATTTCCATTTGAAAACAGCTGTTACCAGCTGTTAAAAGTAATGTCGCTCTGCTCCACTACTTATACAGAATTTAATGTCATGTTTCAAAGAAAAGAAAATCTGCATAACAGCTGTATATAGTAGTAGTTGTTTTGCCGGAAATAAAACTCTTTTGACACATTATTTCATGCGGGATGCATGTTCAAAATAAATAAAATAATCTTTGTATTTTTTTCTATTTATGTGAAATAATTTTCCGGAATATGATATCACACATTCACATAAAGAAATATATATTTATTCCATTAAAAATAACATTAATAAAGTACAAACACGTTCCCAAAGTATTCATATTCATATCTCTAGATCATTACTATATATCTATATTATAAAGGGCAAACATATATGTGCGTAACGCATACGTCATTTTGCGAATGGCAACACTTTGAAATTTGAAATAAAATTTTGGTTTTTGTAATTTTCTCTACTGCAAATTTTTATACTTCTAAACATCGCACATTTTAAATTTTTACACCGCCATATAACGAAAAAAATGTTCTTTTAAATGCAATTTGTTTGACAGCTGCATCTCATTTTAATTTTAAGATATTAATTTTTTTGTAGTTTTTATTACTTTTTTTGTAATCGTGGCAGCTGAAGTACTCCATTTCTGTTGAAACTAATGGGGAAAAAATGAAAATAGTAGATTGTTGTATCTTTTACTTGCCATTTTCTCATAAAAACCGAAAAAAAAAATTAAAATTAAAATACGTGCTATGTCAATAATATCGTCTGTTATAAAACCCAGTGAGTTTTGGCTTTATTTCGTTGTTATTTATCAGTTAAATGATTTTGCCGTGCCGGCTCCATTGCGAAATATTAATAAACAATTTGCACGTAAAAAAAGTTCAGAATTTCTCTCCCGCTAATTTTCTACAAAGAAATTAAAGCTTCATCAATAAATAAATAAAAGAATAATATATAAAAAAGCACGAATTTAGCATATATGTAGTCGAACAATTTAAATTTTTAGGGCCGAATTGGGAAAAATATGTGATTTAAATGTAATTTGTATGAAACAGAGTTGCTAGACAACTGTTAAAGTAAAAGAGAAAAAATAATCTATAGATTGAAAACACAAGATAGCTTTTATAGACATCTTACTTGAACTTTCTACTGTACCAATTTTGCTAATAATTCTTTTTTTAAATGAAAGCTGCTCATTTGTAGATGTCCTTGCACTAGCTATTTTTCTAAATATTTTTACTTTTATATTTTTAATTTAATTTGAAAAGATTTTTTGAAATTTCATCAAAATGGTAGCAATCGTATTATTTCCACTGTTGCAGAAAAAACGAAATATTGGGGTTTATTTATCCTTATTGATATCATTTACTCATTGCAATTAAAAGTAACTATTTTAAGTCTGAACAGAAAATGACGTCATTGTTTAAAAAATATTTTCGCTAATAAAAAGCTAATGTTACAATATATTTTCATTCGGCTGATACCGAATTTGAGACGGCGTAATGTTTCAGTAAGTGCCATATTTATAAGAAAACAATCCTTTTCTTTGATAAAACTATATATTTTTGCACGAATACATCTAAAAGACATCAGTTTCTGGAATTTGTACTTCGCGGTACTGAAATTAGACCCTCAAGCCAAAAGAATACATTTTCACATGCAAAGTTTTAGCTGACAAACGGAACTTCACGTTTAAAAATCTATCTAAAGAGAAAATATGTCCATGCGTACGGCTGACGTCATTTTGAGAATGGCAACGCTTGACGATTAAATGTCGGATTTGCAATGTTTGCTACTGCAATTTTTCGAATATCTAAACATCGCGCATATTCAATTTTTACACCCGTTATATAGGGAAAAAAATCTACTTTTAAATGCAATTTTCTTGAAAACTTCATCTTAATTGATTTATTTATTATGTCTTTTTAAATAATTTTCAAGAATAATGTTTTTTAATCTATATCCATTGCGTACAGGCTCATTTAAGGAATAAGCCATTTGCACTTAAAATAATATAAATAATTCAGCATTTGTCCCTGACTAATTTTTTATAGCGAAATTAATACTTCATCAATCTATTATATTAAAAAGTGACTATCCATTTGTATTTCACAGCTGTTCCTCCTAGAATATGGAATGTTGGGCGTTGGGCGATCAAATTAACGCCAGTTATCCGCATGTGTCCGAGGATGTTAAACGTGGTTTCTAGAATTTTAAAATTTGTTTAGTTTTTGAGATATAAATTTTTACGTTATTTTTGATGACATTTCTGTAATGATGGAAACTAAAATTGCTCCATTTTTGTGGATAAAAGAGAGAAAAGGGAAAATGACAAGGATTATTAGGTATCATTGTTTGAAATCATTTTAAAATTGAAATTAACGTATATTTGAATAAATAGTGAAAAAATGATTGCAGTTTTCAAGAAAATTTCACGAAATACGAACTCACACATATTCAAGCTTCCGGAATCCGTTTACTTTAGAAACACAAATTCGACTCTCGACTGGAACATTGAGATAAATTATGTTGACGTCAAAAGAAAAAAAAACACCGTACGTTATTTTCATTTAATTTAAAGTCGTAAAATAGATTTTCAACCATTGCTTTAAGATGGCTAATGAAACTTTTCCGAAGCGGACATTAAAAATGCGAAAAAGCGAGAAAAAAAAAGAGAAAAGTTTTAGCGAAAAAAAAAATAATTCCTTAAATATTTATTTTAATTCATAAATATAAAATGCTTCTGAATAAATTCGTCCAAACAAATTCATTTTTGTATAAGTTGACCCAAATTACATCATTTCTACGAACTTCGAAATTCAAAGCAAAATCTTGGAAGAGCAAAAAGGTCTAGGCAAATAAAGTTATAGAATATGTCAATTTTTATTGGGAAAGTTTTGACTTAAATTGTAAATATAACTTATTATTTGAAATATTGTATTTAATAAAATTAATATTGCAATGACTTTCTAAATTTACAATAAAGTTAAGATTTCATTTTTCGCAAAAAGATCGATTGTCTCATACAATTCAAAAGCAACACAACGGGTTGCTACGCAACTAGTTTTTAGTAAAAGAAATATTCTTTATTTAAATAAAACAGACAAAATAATGATATGCTGATTTTTGTTTTTTAGAATACATCCCATTTACCTTTTCGAACAAGAAAACTGATCAGGATATGCATAACTTTCTAGTTTCATTTCAAGTTTCCTGTTTCGATTTATTTTTCTTCAAGCTTGCCACCAACTTTACTTGCCAGTTTACCACATAAACTACCGAAAAATTCCTTTAAAGTGGAATACGTAAGTGTTGGTATTTTACTTGGAAGAAACTAATTTCCATACATTTTGATTCCTAGATTGTGCACAAACATTTTTCTAATAAGAAATTGCTATTCATTTAAAAAACAGGTCGCTATATTTTTTAATATGACAGCGATTACACATCGTTAAGACCTTCCATTTATTGAAATGTATTATATATAGATAAATTGTGTTTAATCATAACTAGTCAGTCAAAATGAAGTCAGTCAAGGACAAATTAAGCTAAAAATCTCGTACAAATACATTACTTTTGTTTTTACAAAGTTAAGTATCTTAGGTCAAAAAATTTCTTCATAAGAAATTTGGAATATTATTTTTATTGTCAATTATGAACCTTAATCAAGAAAACTCCCCAGAACCTGAAACCCCCAAAGAAAACTACCCAGAAACTTCTATTCTTTTTGTTCCTATTCCGTTTGTATGTTTTTTTCTCTCTAGTAAAATAATATTTAAATTCATTTCAATATTTAAACATACACCCATTAGAAAATGGGTTTTCAGATCCTGAGAATTAAATTATTAAAGAATTATAATAATTAAGAAATTACTTACATATAAGAATATACGTCTTCATGCTATTTTAATACGCTGTGAAAAAGAAAATAAAAATCTGTAGTTCTACAGATGTAATCTTACATGCGTACTAAACTGTCATATGTAACTGTACAAAAAAAAGCTGCAAATCTACAAAACTAGTTTTCGTAACGCTACAGAAATCTATAGCTTTACATATGAATCTAATAAAATTACAGTAAACTTAATAAATTTTATCTGTAACCCTGGTTGCAGTTATATGAAAAGGGCATCCCAGTTTCCTAAAAAAAAATCTTTGTAATCTACAGATTTTTTTTTTTTTTCAGCACAAAACTGTGCCTGTTACATGAATTTTTGTTGCTGCCATTACATAAAAAGTTCTAGAAATACCCAGTTTCCTAGAAAAACTTAAGTGACATTACACACACATATATATATATATATATATATATATATATATATTTTTTTTTTTTTTTTTTTTTTTTTTTTTTTTTTTTTTTACAGTGTAGGAAACACTCATTTGTTGCACTTAGTATTTGTTTTTGGATTTTTTAATTAAATATATTGATGTTAAGATCGTATGAATGGAAGAAATCACAGAAATATATATATATATATTATTTAAATAATATCAGTATTCAGAATTTCCCCCAAAAAATTATATCTAGACACACGGCAGTGTGTCAGTCAAGTTCGCCTGACATAGCCGTGTGTTATTTACACGAACCATTTCGAGCTGTTTTCGTCAAATTTCGATGCTCTACTACTGAAAATCAATGAGACCTACGTACTTGTTATACGAAATGTGTAGTAAGGCCACCCTAATTACCTAAAATCCAAAATTTTATAAATAACGCAGAATTAGTTTCCGAGATAATGACATTTGAAAATGTCTGATAATCGATAATTTTACCACTGACCGACTGACTGACTGACTCACTCATCAAAAATATCTCGTATATCTACTGCAGCTACAGACTTCAAATTTCGTGCGAAGTTCGTCTACACTATAAAACTAAAGAAAAAAATAAAAAAAAATGAGAAAATCGATGAATTACCCACGTAGGGGTGCCCATTTTTACTTTAACATTACGTCTATTAGGCGAAATTTTAATTTACCTTAAGAGGGGACGCTGTTCTGTCGCCAAATACCATCAAGTTTCTCGCCAACATGGCGATATCTCGCCAAATTTGTCGACCATAATTAGTCGCCAAAAGTGACGCCACCTTGGCGATATCTCTAATATTTCACCAAATTCCAATAGACTTGCATTGCAAACCTATCTACTTTGGGGGTTTATCTGGATTTACTTGCTTCCAGAAAATCAACAAATTGATATATTTTAAAAATTGAGATATTTTAAACAATTCTTTCTAAGTGAGCCCCTAATTAGGTTGAAGGAGTGAAATTTTGCATACTGATAGCTGAACACCTCACATCAAATGACAAACCATAAAATTTTGAAAAAGTCGTACATTTAACCCTTTGCGCTCCCACATGTGTATTTTAAACAATTCTTTCTAAGTGACCCTCTAATTAAGTAGGAGGCGTGAAATTTTGTATACTTATAGCTGAACACCTTACACCAAACGACAAATCATAAAATTTTTAAAAAGTCGTACATTTAACCCTTTGCCCTTCCACATGTGCATTTTAAACAATTCTTTCTAAGTGAGCCCTAATTATGTTGGAGGTGTGAAATTTTGCATACTTATAGCTGAACACCTCACATGAAACGAGAAATCTTAAAATTTTGAAAAAAGTTGTACATTTAACCCTTTGCGCTCCGCTATGTGTATTTTAAACAATTCTTTCAAAGTGAGCCTCTAATTAGGTTGGAGGCGTGACATTTTGCATATTTATAGCTGAATACCTCACATCAAATGACAAACCATAAAATTTTGAAAAAGTCGTACATTTAACCCTTTGGGCTCTCGCATGTGTATCTTAAACAATATTTTCTAAGTGAACCCCTAATTAGGTTGGAGGCGTGAAAATTTGCATACTTATAGCTGAACACACATAAAATGACAAATCATAAAATTTTGAAAAAGTCGTACATTTAAGCCTTTGGGCTTCCACATGCGTATTTTATGCAATTCTTTCTAAGTGACCACCTATTTAGGTTGGAGGTGTGAAATTTTGCATACTTATAGCTGAACACCTCGCATCAAATGACAAATCATAAATTTTGAAAAAGTCGTACATTTAACCCTTTGGGCTTCCACATGCGTATTTTAAGCAATTCTTTCTAAGTGAGATCATATTTAGGTTGGAGGCGTGAAATTTTGCATACTTATAGCTGAGCACCATCATGCGACAAATCATAAAATTTTGAAAAAAGTCGTACATTTAACCCTTCGGGATTCCACATGTGCATTTTATGCAAATCTTTCTAACTCAACCCCTTATTAAAAGGCAGATTTGAAATATTGCATATTTATAGCAGAACACCTGTGGCCAGGCGACAAATCATAAAATCTTGAAAAAGTCTTACGCTTAACCCTTTGAGGTAACACATATGTACTTTAAGCAATTCTTTCTAAGGGAGCCCTAATTAAGTTGGAGACATGACTTTATGCATACGTGTAGCTGAATACCTCAGACCACACGACAAATCATAAAATTTTCAAAAAGTCTTATATTATTTACTCCTCCGGGCTCTAACTTGTGTATTTTAAGCTATTTTTCTAACCTCCGCCCTTTTCACCCGGGGAGCACTTTTCCAAGTTTTGCCGACACCCCTTTGCCCATTCTTTCATATTATGCACCATAGCCTTACATATTTTAGCTCCACTTTTTACCGCCAGGGGCACCTACTTATCTCGGGTGCTATGGGCTCAATCCCCTCGACTAATATATCTACGGATAGTATGTAAAACGGAGTTTCGTTTGGATAGAGGTTTGTTTAGAATAGAGTGCGCCCCTGGTTGCGAAATGTGGAACTAATAGATTTTTCAAAAGGATAAAGTGTTTTTAAAGGAATATTAAACGAAACCCTCGGTGCAATCTGTGATCACACTTACCCACTTGTTATTTTCAAAATCATCAGAGAAAAGGATATTTAGTTAATTAAAATTGAAAATCCAGGGAGGAGCAATGTCCTTCCTCTGCACTGCCTCTTTGCCGGCAAGCATGGATGAATGATACATAGTGTGTGGCATAAGCACATAACTTTATTTTTCACTTTCAGTACAAAAAAGCAGGCCCAGCTATAGGATATTTAATTGGAAAATTTAATAGGAAAATTTAATATAGAAATTTAATAGGAATTGTTGTTTCAGAAACAATAAAAATTTCGAATCAATACATTTCGTTTCAAAACATGCATTCAATGTAGCAGTATTAAAATATAGATTTCTGCCGCAAATTGACAGCCAAATAGTTTGTTGTAGGAAATTAAAATTAAAATTGAATGTTGCTTGGTGAATAAAATAGTCACATGTAAACACATTAAAAAGCATTAAGTAAAGTGTCTAAATATATTGTAACTTTACAAAAAGTAATGATATCTAACAAAAACATAGCTGTGAAAAAAGGGAGCCAAGTTCTGTAAAGACAATGGCAAGAAAAGAAGTGATATCTAAGTGGGTGCCAAGTTCAAATAAAATTCACTCAAACTTACCTACTGAAGTATTATAGCATTTTTTAAATTGTTTAGAAATAAAAATTATTGATAGCATATTAATAATAAATCTAGAACTTGGCATGTTTTTGATAAATGTTATGCCTATCAATTTCATGTCTTAATAAAATGGTGATGTTAATATTAATTTCAATGGCATTACAAAAAAAAAAAAAAAAAAGAAAAAAAAAATGTAGTTTTATAAAGAAATGACTCATGTTAAAGATTTGATAAACCAATAAATACACAGATACACTCCCGCTCGTCTTTGGTTATCACTCTAGCACACCCCCCCCCCCCCCCTCCAGAAACCTCAATGCAAACAGACTAAGATACCTGACAAAGAGACAGATATACTTACGTTGTTCTTGGTCATCAATCTAGAGACTGCTCCCCTTTAACTCTTTCAGGGGCAAATATCTTTTATTCCTGAAATGCTGGGAAGGAGCTCACTCAATTTAAGGCTTCCAATCATGAAATAACAAGATTTGATATAATAATGTCATTATTAAAAATAAATGACTCGTAGGTAAAAACTTGCCAAGTTCTAGATTTATTATTAATATGCTATCAGTCATTTTTATTTCTAAACAATTTAAAAAATGCTATAATACTTCAGTAGGTAAGTTTGAGTGAATGTTATTTGAACTTGGCACCCACTTAGATATCACTTCTTTTCATGCCATTGTCTTTACAGAACTTGGCTCCTTTTTTTCACAGCTATGTTTTTGTTAAATTACTACTTTTCAGAGATAAGCTTATGTATTTAAACTTTATACCTTGATTGTCTTTAAAAGTTCGAATTACGCATACTGATTATTTCAGTATAATTAGTATCGATAAATAAAAAGGAGTGTAAGCATACTCTAGATACCTCCAAATACGTAAATCGCTTTCGCTTAATTCAACGTGTATATAACCAATAAAATCAAGAACCCTTCTGTTAATTCTAATATCAATTTTTATTCATAATCTATATCTGTTGAATTTTTGGCTTTTTATTCTTGTATATGTTAACTGGTCATAGAAAATATATTTTGACACGAAAACATATTTTTCAACGTGATTTGTGTTCTCACGTTCATCGTTCAATACATATTAAATACAATATGTATGTGTTATTCTCGAAAGATTTTCATTTACACACGAATGTAGAAACATCTCTGTATACATGGTTTGGTAAGCATTTTGGGGGGTAAATGTGGCATAAGATGGGATTTATAGTGTTAAACATATCTGGCATTATCCTTACGGAATTATACATAGAATTTTATATAGAATTTTTGGTACATATGTCAATTTAAGTGAGGAGAAAATACGAATCGTACAAAGCTATGAAACACCAAATAGTTTAGTGAGGAAAAGGAAATAATACTATGCATTTCTGTTTTTTTTTATTCTTATATTATCAAGAGTATTACTTCAGACAACAGTTCAGACTTTAATAACTAATAACTTTGAATGTGTATTTATAATACATATTAATTATTTTAAAATACATGCTAATATTATGAGCAATATGCTCACATTTTTTCTACATTTGGAAATTTAAATATTTTTATATATATTTTTTATATATATTATTTTTATAATATCCTATTATTATTTATTAAAAAAAAAATATTCAATTAACTCTTTATATTCTCAAAAATATTCGAGGACTGGTTTCTGAGTAGTCGTAACTGAAATTTCTATCAAGCGGAATGAAAATTAGAAATTGATTTACAAGGAAAAACTTACGATTCCTATTGGTATAAGTATATGGAAAAAATCAGTGCAGCAGTTCAACATAGAAAGACCATATTCTATATTATAAACCGATCAATGATCACTTTCATAGAAATAATAAGCCAATTGAAACATAGTTGAACTAATACTTCATATTATATAATTATAAAAGAAAACTTCTTATGTTCAATAAAATATAAATCTATATACTAAATGTGTAAATTTTACATTTAAAGGATTATAAATACATTTTAATAATCAGGTAAAAAATATATATATGTATATAGTACACAAAATCGCTGACCTTTTCATGATCAATAATGATAAATAAATTATTTTCGCAAAAATGAATTTGATAATTAGAAATTTTGATATCACAGGCACAGTGAAACCAAGTTCGTTAATAAAGATTATCAACACCACACGTGGATTTTTTTTTACACAGTTATGTAACTGAAAGAAGGCTAACAAATATATTTTAATAAACAGCTTAACAAGCTTCTTGCACACAATCGACGACATTGTCAAGATAAATAATGATAAATAACATTCGGCGATATATTATTACATCCATATAACCACTATATCCATAACGAGGTACTTATGTGGCTTTCATAACTTATTGTAATAACATTCTACATAAATTTATTTTGCAGGGTACACAATCAACAAATCGGCATTACCAAATATTGCATTAATCGATACGATACATTAAAAGTATTTCGATTCATTCCTCATTCGAATCTTTCCATACATATATAAATTATGAGGCCAGTCATTCTTAAGTAGCTGTTGATAACTTCTGATTTTTGGTACCATTATGCAAATTAGTTTATTCTGAATTTTACAAATCTTATTTTTGTTTCATTTCAAAAACACTCACCTTCTATGATATCTTTCAAAAAACTCATGTTAGATAACATTTTTGAGTAAAATATGTATAAAACACGCTTTTATATAAAACAAATTTTAAAGGTTTAAGATATGTTTTTTATCATACCTGAAATATCCTACTATTTTCTTCTCCGTAATAAGTTAAGACTTATATCACATATATCGCATACATTTTTTAAAGAAAAAAAAGCAATATTTTGTTTTAGGAGTTTGAAAATACGAAGAATTTTATGAAGAAAAGCAAGAAAGCTAAAAGTACTGCAATTTGCAAGAATGTGGTAATAAACAGAAGAAAATTAGGGCTCGTGATGTAATTATCTCATCGAATTAATGCATTTCTTTCTGCCTTTTTCATAAAACGAGGCAAAAGAAATTCAGATTTTTTTTTTTTTTTTTTTTTTTTTACTTTTTTTACGTTATCATTTATTCCTGATGTTCACATATATGCAAGTTAATTGAGTCAACCCATACTTATTTCAGATATTTATAATAATAATAATACATTAATCTGGCGCAAAAACTGAAAAATAATGCTGTCATTAAAATTGAAGTAAGTTACTTAAAATAAATGTTCCGAATACTTAATCGTTTTGTTTTACATTTACAAGCAGATTAACTATTGCTTTATTTTTTTAACATTTGGTTTAAAAATATTTCACCTTTTTTTAACCTTTCTTCAAATACTTTAGTTTACATTACTATTTCTGATGACTCTCAATATCTAATATAGTTGAAGTAATATTTTAAGTAACATTTCCAATTACGCTGATAATGATCACGACTAAAGATCAGTGTCGAATAGTGGAGCAATTTAGAAGTTTTGAACCATATTTTGCAAAATATGAGGGATAGCTGGAAAAAAGTCAACCAAATAAGTCCAGTACATCCTCTATTTACATAAACAAAATGACGTCTTACGTGTAAAAAACATTTTTATTAAGATGTCTATTTCTTGAAATCCCATTGAATCTTTACACATCCCAAACACTGTTTATTTTCTACCACTAATCACTGTCTATACCACATGGAACAGCAGCCATCGAAGATTATGCAATTTTAAAACTATATGAAAATGACATGTTTTTCCATAAAGAAATGATAAATATATTTGTAAGAATAGAATTAGAGCTTTTCTAGAAAACTATATTATGATTTTTAACAAGTATTGCAAACTCACACACATAGGTCTCTACCCCATTATTTGGTACAGTTGTCTGATGGGAATCGGTATACGTATAAATGCATTAAGTAACACATGCATTAACAATACAACATTTGTTTATTATTTATTTGAATGTCATAATGTGTCTCTTATTTCTATGCATTATTCATTTTAATACCTATTACGGCGATCAATAAAACTGGGTAGAGGGACATGCGTGTCCGCTCACCTTTAAAATACAATTTTCGATCAAAAATGTGATTTTATATATTTGGTTTAATATTAAAGCCTGAAATTTTAGCTTTCTAAATCAGTTTGAATTTTGTTTCTATCTTTCTTAGAACTTCAGTTACAGGTATTTTAATATTAGTCAGTCGCAAGTTTTTGAAACCGAAAGTGACATTTCGCTACTAGATGTGGCCGTAAATATCGGTTTACATTAATGTTTTACTCAATATAAGCATTAAAAATTATTACTACATATACAATGAATTTAAAAAGGAAAAAAAAAACTAACCTTGAAATACTTAAAATGTGTTAAGGAGATAGTGGACGTTTAAAAAAAAATTAAATTTTCACAATAAAGATTTGAAATTTTGTGCAAATATGCATTTCACCATAAATATATAGAACACCTTAAAATAAATTTCCAATCTTATTATAATTTCAAGGTATTTAAAAAAATGGAACATTTTTTAAACGATTTTTAAAATGCCTCTTTTGTCTTAATTCTTTAAATGTTTTCTCGATTTTGATTTTAATCAAGTAAAACTCTATTACAAATATATCTGTGTAGCGATTTTTTTATTCCTTTAAATAGTTAATTTTTTAGAGATATTTTTCTGAATTCCACATCAATTTTGATCAAAATTCTGTCTTATAATCAGTTAAAAATCAAATTTAATTGTCTTAATGAACTCGAATTTTAAAATGGATAGACAGTTTCTTTTTAAGCAATATCAGGATTCTTCCTTGTCAATTTTATGAACTTTGATATAAAATTAAGTAGCAAGGAGCTGTTCAAAAATTTAAAAAAAAAGCTGAAACATCAGTATTGAGAAAAACAGATTTAAAGTATATTAAAAGCATATTAAAAGGCTAAAAATTATTCGTGAACAAAATTAAAACACTTATAACTTTGCGTAAAATAATCGTATCTGCATGATGTTTGACCACAAATGACGTAGTGAAAATTTGAGAATAATAATATACACAAAAAGAAATGACGATTTTGGGGTCGATTTTTGCTTAAGTAAAGGTCCACGATTTCTTTAGATATATGTGGCAACACGAAGTTTGAAACATCTGTTCTTTTCAGAAGTTAACTTGCCGATTCAATCAGTAAGTGGGAACAGAATTACTGATTTAGACATTCTGTTTAATGTTTTTTCTATGATTTTCTCTCCAGAATGTTTCAATTTAGGATTGGGTTTAAATGAAAATTCCATATATGGATTGTGTTTTCATTTTGTTCTAAAGTGTAAAAACTGTCACTTTTACAAATGTTTTGCTTCATCTAACAAAATTAATAATGAACATGAAGTAAACAAAAGAATTGTATATGAAATGAGACAAATTGGTAAAGGATTCTTAGCAACTTATAAATTTTTCCGCAAACTGCATATGAAAAAAAGAAGCAATTTTTTTTTTAAAGTTGTAGTGATGTCTGATGGGAATAGGTATATGTATAAATGCATTAAGTAATACAGTCATTTAGAATACAACATCTGTTTATTATTTATTTGAATGTTATAATGTGTCTCTTATTGAAATTCATCATTAATTTTAATACTTATTACGGCGATCAATAAAACTGGTTTAGAGGGATACGGGTGTCCGCTTAATACAATTTTCGATCAAAAATGTGATTTTATATATTTGGTTTAATATTAAAGCCTGACATTTGAGCTTTCTAAATTAGTTTGAATTTTGTTTCTATCTTGCTTAGAACTTGAGTTATAGGCATTTTAATATTAGTCAGTCGCAAGTTTTTGAAAACGAAAGTAACCTTTCGCTACCTGATGTGGCCGTAAATGTCTATTTACATTACTTTTTTACTCAGTATAGGCATTAAAGATTATTACTACACATACAATGAATTTAAAAAGCAAAAAAAAAAAAAACCTTGAAACACTTAAAATGTGTTAAATATATGTGGCAACACGAAGTTTGAAACATCTGCTCTTTTCGGAAGTTGAATTGCCGATTTAATCAGTAAGTGGAAACAGAATTATTGATTTTGAGATTCTGTTTAATGTTTTTTCTATGATTTTCTCTCCAGAATGTTTCAATTTAGGATTGGCTTTAAATGAAAATTTCAGATATGGACTGTGTTTTCATTTTGTGCTAAAGTGAAAAAACTCTAACTTTTACAAATGTTTTGCTTCCTCTAACAAAATTAATAATGAACATGAAGTAAACAAAATAATTGTATATGGGAAGAGGCAAATTGGTAAAAAATTCTCAGCAGCTTATAAATTTTGCAGTACAATGAATTTACCGAAGCTTCCGCGAACTACATATGGAAAACAAGAAGCAAAAAGTTTTAAAGTTGTTTTAGATATAGTTGAAGATTCTATGGCAAAAGCAACTGGGGAAGTTATTTCGAAAACAAAAAGAAATTAATGTAGTATTCTGTGTAGTGGCTGCGCAGAGTACATACATCTTTGAATGGCTGCGTTGCTGCTATTTTAGTTGATACTGGGGAAGTACTAGACATGGAAGTCATGTCGTCATATTGTCGTAGATGTAAAGAGTTACAAAAATTACCAAATAACACAAAGTTTGAGTCGCTGAAAGCTAATCATATATGTCACTGTAATTTGAAGGTTCAGCAGGAAAGATGGAAACTGTGGGTGCATCGAGTATTTTTCAGAAGTCTGTAGATCAACCAAAATTGAAGTACATGAAATATTATGGTGACGGAGACTCAACAGGATTTATATGTCTGCAAATGCTACTTATGGCGATAATAGTGTCACAAAATTGGAGTGTATTGGACTATCCAAAAACGTGTAGGTTCACGTTTGTGAAAATTGAAAACAAAAGTTAAAGGTCACTCGGGAAAAGGTAAACTAACAGATGTGTTGATAGACAGGCTCCAAAACTATTATAGAATTGCTATTCGTGCCAACGTAGGTAATTCACAAAGAATGCAGCAAAATGTGATAGCTACTTTGCATCATTCTGCGTCAAATTCCAAGAAATCAATACTTGAGCAGTGCCCTATTGGAGAAGACAGATGGTGTTATTATCAGCGAGCTCTAGCGGGAGCTAAAACATCCTGGTTTAGCTAATTATATTCTGAATATTATAAATGCTTTCATGCCAAAACTCAAAATGCCAATGAGTGTTTTAACGGTATAATATGACAAAAAATGCCAAAAAGTGTTTTTGTTTCTTTGAATACAATGAAACTGTGGGTGTACGATGTACTGGTACAATTCAATGAAGGTTATCAAGGCTGCTTAAAAGTGTAAACTGATCTGAACATAAAAAAATCCCGCTTATGTTACCTTGACAGCTGGATAACGTTCGATTTGGGGATTCGAAGTGTTATTCGACCCCTGTTGCACATAAACGTAGAAAATTTTTAAAAGCCACCAAGAAAAATAGAGTAACTGCTGTAAATTATAAAGATGATGGAATTTATAAATCAGAAGCATTTTAAAATTAATTTTTTTATTTAATATGTAAAATCTGCATTTTAATTATATTTTCTGCTTTTTTTTTTTCAAAATGAGATTTTCAAGATTTTGCTTTATCGCAAAACATCATTAATAGAAAAATTATAATTGGAACGTTATGAAACTTTGCAAAAATACTCTAAATGAATTTATTTGTGCAATGTGCATCTACTATATGATTATAGTTAATTATTTTTTCACATTTTAGTTGATACAAGTTATGCGTTATCAAATATTTTTTTTATTTTTCTGTGTGCAAAAACGTTAACTTTTATATACTTAAAAAAAAATATATATATATATATATGGTTCTGAAAATGCTTCAGTACCTGAAGAAAGATTTATGAATCATAATAAAATTTACAGAATAAATATATCTTCAATTAAATTTGAGTTTTGATGTTTTCAAAAGTGCCGTTTTGCAGCAATTTGTATGCATGTTTTGATCGTAAAAATAAAAATATTTAGAAATATACATATTTTTTTCATAATATTCACAATTGTTAGCTATATTCTATAATATAATAATGTGAATATCAGTACATTTTTAATCCTTTTCAAAAAAAAAGGAAATTAAATCTTTTTCTACTTATGTTATGAACCTAAATACAAAATTGAGTACTCTCAATAAAAAAAAAAAAAAAAAAAAAAAAAAAAAAAAAAAAAAAAAGTTTGGTCTGGTTTTGACTTGTAGATGACTTCTTAAGCAAATGTTGTTTTTATACTATCTTAATGTAGACTCTATATTCAATTGCTGGGTAATAGTAACTTTATTCTACTTTAATTTCTTGTAGAGTTAGTAGGGGGTGTGTTTACCCTTTTTTTCCATAGCTGTACACTGTACAGTCGTATACATTCATAGTTTCAAGCGCAACACATAAAGACGCAGCTTCTTCTTTAAATTCTTAGAAAGACAGAGAATTATAAACGACAAATTATTTAATTATTAAAGGTAGGGGAGAACGGGGCTAGTATGCGCAGTTTCTAGTTATTGATTTTTATTATTTTTTGTTTAAGTTTTTTAACAAACTTTAACTGCACTTTTAAAGTTGAGGCATCTGGCTATAAATACCCGGAGATATATGTTTCAAGCTTTTATAGTTTATGTTTAGCGAAAGCTCAAAGTAAAAAGAAAAATTTTGCGCCAACCTACCCCGTCACGGGGCAAGTTGCCTATATTTATGGGGTAAGTTGGCACACGCTTTAAAAAATTTGAATGAAACTCAAATTACCCGCAGTTAAGAGAAATCAATTTAATTATTACCAGTAAGTTTAAACAAAGGTGTTACCGCTGTACAGTGTAAATTCTAAATTATACAGACATAAAAATAATTAATAAAACATTAACATTGAGTAACTTCTATCCTACTTGATACGATCATCAGAGTTATAGCTGTCACAAATAAAAAATCGAGTGTCTCCGTTTGGGCAAGCTTCAGAATGAATTGTTTTACGTTTTGCATTAAGATTTTTTATATTATCATGTGGAATGCTGATCACGTATTCGAAATAACAAATATATATATATATATAAGTAAACGAATTAACCAACAAAACAATATTTTTCTATTTTCTAGCAACAATGCTAAAATAGAGATTTACATTTCACTCAATCAAGCAGTCGTTCTATTTGTAATTTCTAAATGTCACTACCATCATTTTTTTTTATTTAATGAAACATACATGGTGTGTTCACAAAGTTTCAAGACTGGTACTAGAATACAAAAGTTATTAAACATTTTTGTACAACGAACTAAAATTCTTCGAAATATGACCCTTGGGCATCAACACACCATTATTCATAGACTCCCTGGGGGTCTTCGCGCGCAAGGCTGTTAAGGGACCTCGTCGAAGCCGGAATCGTGGATCGCTGGAATCGAGTCGAATTGCTTCCTTTTCAGGTCTTTCTTGATCCGGAGGAATAAAAAAAAGTTGCTGGGAGCGAGGTCAGGGCTGTAGGAAGGCTTGTGGCAGTATTGCCACGTTAAACGTAGCCAAACCTTTGGCGGCTGAGAGCGACGTATGAGAGGGCGCATTGTCTTGGTGAACAATCCAATCTTTTCTGGTGTCTGGGCGGAAGTGCCGGGTTTGGTCATTTTTACGCTGTAATGCACCCCTATTTGAAGGATATCGTCCGGCGCTCCCGCTCAGACATCAGAGACGAATGTATTGTTCACCCCGACAACACCCCCTCTCACACGCTGCGCGCCGCTGCCGATGTCTTGGCTCATTTTAACGTGGCAATATTGCCACAAGCCCTCTACAGCCCCGACCTTGCTCCCAGCAACTTTTTTGTTTCCCCGGATGAATAAAGACCTGAATGGGAAGCGATTCGACACGATTCCAGCGATCCAAGTAGCTTCGACGAGGTCCCTTAATAGCCTTGCGCGCAAAGACACCCAGGGAGCCTATGAATAATGGAAAAACGCTGACAGCGATATGTTGATAACCAAGGGTCATATTTCAAAAAAATTTAATTCGCTGTACAAAAATGTTTAATAACTTTTGTATTCTAGGACCAGTCTTGAAACTTTGTGAACACACCATCTATTTCAAGTAAGATACTAAATATCAGATTTACGCATCTAATAATAAAGTATTTTTTTTATGTTGTAACAATTTCATGAAATATGAATTTTCTAATTATTATATGGATAGTTTCTTAACTTTAATATGAATCATATTTTTAATTAATCACGTTTATCGTTTTAACAATTATCTTTAAATACCAGGCGATATGTGTTTCTAGCTTTTATAGTTTACGTTTAGCAAAAGCGCAAAGTAAAAGGAGAATTTTGCGCTAACCTACCCCGTCACGGGGAAGTTGCCTATGTTTATGGGGTAAGTTGGCACACGCTTTAAAAAATTTGAATGAAACTCGAATTACTCGCAGTTAAGAGAAATCAATTTAATTATTACCAGTATGTTTAAACAAAGGTGTTACCGCCGTACAATGTAAATTCTAAATTATACAGACATAAAAATAATGAATAAAACATTAACATTGCGTAAAATCTATCCTACTTGATATGATCATGAGAGTTATAGCTGTCACAAATAAAAAATCGAGTGTCTCCGTTTGGGCAAGCCGCATGTGCCCAAAATCTTGCATTGGAACCACTTTTCTCTTTTTTTCTGTATTTCAAGCTATCAGCATACACCAGACACCGAGCCAACTTGTCCCGTGTTCAATGAGCCTACTATCACCATAATAAAATTCTCCACAAAAGGAAAACGCAACATTCTAAACATAAATAATCCAAGTAAATCACGTATGGGGTAGGTCCATTAAATCATATACTATGAAAAACTGCACAAGCTAAATCGCAATTATTAAGATAAGTATTATAAATTAGAAAAAGAATGAAGTAACAAAAAATTACTTATGAGTGCGAAAAACAGCAAAACCGTAATAAACGGCCACTGCACGTAGGTAACGGTGCAAAACTACACTGTAAAAAAAACAACTGTAGATTTGCCAGAACGAACTCGATCACAGTGAATGTGCTGTATCTTTCTTTGGTTTCCTGATTATATTAGCATGGAAAATACAGTAGTTGCGTAAAATTAACAACACAATGTGCTGGCAATTTTGACGCATTTTGTTTCAGCACAAACTGCTGGCGTCCAAATTGCCAGCAAATTGTGCTGTTAATGTTACGCAACTACTCTATTTCCCATGTTAATATAGACAGGAAACCAAAGAAAGATACAACACATTCATTGTGATCGAGTTTGTGCGCGAGATGAACAGTACTTTGTACTGTAAAAATGTCTTTTTTTTTACAGTGTACAATGAAGATTGTAAAAAGAAAGAAGAATGGTACTCTGTGACTGGCTGCGCAATCTACACACAAACAGGCGATTTATGAGCACTGCGCCTAATTACCCCTGTAGCCAACTAACCCCAGTCTCTCCTACACATATATTAAGGCAGATTATAAATACAATTATATACAATAAACCCAACTGGAATGAAAAATTAGCCAGGCCAGGACAAGGGACATGGGTAGACAGCGTAACGTGATGTTGCTCTACCGTTAAGCTACCCTGGCCGATGTCCTAGCCTGGAAATTTCCGATTAATATACGAAGTTGCGGAACGTCACTGTCCGTCTATGAAAAAGACAAAATATTTTTTTCAAATGAAATTTAAATTAGTTAATTTTTATTTAAATCTATTGTACAAAATAAAAATTAAATTTTACTTTACACTTTTTTTTTAAATTTAATCTATTTCTATTTGTTAACAGAAATGAATTGTTTTACGTTTTGCATTAAGCTTTTTTATATTATCATGTGGAATGCTGATCACGTATTCGAAATATCAATATATATATATATATATATCTAAGTAAACGAATTAACCAACAAAACACTATTTTTCTATTTTCTAGCAACAATGCTAAACTAGAGTTTTACATTTCACTCAATCAAGCAGTCGTTCTATTTGTAATTACTAAATGCCACTACCATCATTTTTAGGTAGATTTCGTATGAAATACTACCTATTGGGATCGTTCCTATGTTGGAATTTCTGAAAACTTTTTGCAGATCTACACCGATCATGACCTCTAGAACCAAAACCACCCTCAGTAAAAAACTTTATCTATATATGTATATATATATATATATATATATATATATATATATCTGTCTATCTATGTATATCACTTTCTTCTGGACACGATAACTTTCGTAATTCTGCACCAATCTCTTCCAAACTGATACATAAAATCAATGGCAATAAAATCTCGGTCAAGAGGGGTTTTCTGATAACGGATAATCCCCCATAACTTCTTAATTTTTGTACATATCAAATCAGTTTAAAGTTTTGATTACTTCTAAAAATAGGGCCAAAATTTTATGTATCACAGATTTTTGATAAAGTTAAAAATGGGCTCAAGGGGCTCAAAAAATAGGGTTTTTGGGAGAAAAAAATTCATAACTTCGTCAATTCTCAAGATATCAATTCCAATTAATTTTATTATAAATTTCCTTAATATTATCTACAACTTTTATGTTCACAAGATTTTGATAGCACCAATTCGTACCACAAAAAAAAAATTAAAAACGAAAACAAAAAGAGGGTTTGAAGATGTAAAAAATCCATAATTCCGTCAATTCAAAAGATATAAAATCCCCATGAATTTATCATATATCTTCTTAATGTTGTCTACAACATCTATATAGGCAAGTTTTGGATAGGACGAATTCTTACAGCAAAAACAACTTAAAAATACATAGCGGTTGAAGAAAAGAAATCATCTAAGTAAGGGTGTATTCAAATCCAAACTGCTTATATTCTAACTCATTTTACAATTCATTTTTGCTCTGAAAGGCTTCCAATTGGTACGTTTTCTTACTCAGAAACTATATAATGTACCGTAATGGTCGATTTTTTGATAGAGGCAGAATATATTTTAAAAAATTCTGTTTAAGTGGGCATTTTGAACCGAATTTCCCGAAGCGGATTGTGTTGGAAAAATCATTGCATTAAGGATGCACTCAAATCCAAACTGCTTATTTTCTGACTCATTTTTAAATTCATTTTTGCTCTCAAACGCATTTAATTGGTAGATTCGCTTATTCAGAAACTATATAATGTACCGCAATGATCAATTTTTTGATAGAGGCAGAATATATTTCAAAAAATGATCTCAAAGTGGGCATTTTGAACGAATTTCCCGAAGCAATTGTGTTATCACTTCTTTCTGGACACGAAAACTTCCGCCATTCTGCACAAATCTGTTCCAAATTGATACATAAAATCTAGGGACATAAAATCTCGGTCAAGTTCGTTAATGGGCAAAAGTGGACAAAGGGGATGGAAATAGGGAGGGGTTTTGTGAAAACCGAAAAAAAAACCCATAACTTCTTAATTTTTATGCATATCAAATCAGTTTAAAGTTTTTATTACTTCTAAAAATAGCGCCAAAAATTCATGCATCACAGATTTTTGATAAAATTTAAGATAGGCTCAAGGGGCGCAAAAAATACGGTTTTGGGGAGAAAAAATTCCTTACTTCATCAATTCTCAAGATATCAAATCCAATTAATTTTATTATACATCTCCTTAATATTATCTACAACTTTTATATTCACAAGTTTTTGATAGGATCAATTCGTACCGCAAAAAAAAAAATTAAAAACGAAAACAAAACTAGTCGGATGTACTAATCCCAAAACTTTCTTCTATCTCATACATGTTAATACTTCAAAATCCGCTATCACACTGCCAAAATTAAATGGCAATCTATGCATCTCATGAGGATTCTAACGATATGAAATTCCGTGCGTTAGTTCTTGAGATATGACTATCGCTGAAATCGTCTAAATTCAGAAAAATGCTGCCTAGCAGCGCCGACTATTGGGTGATTTATACCAAATCCTAATCAGCAACAATTTATGTCAACGTCTGACTGAATCTGAAGTTTGGAGAAAATCCGTACATTAGTTTTTGGGATAGAGCAATAACGAAAATCGTGATAATTCCTGCATAGCAGTGCCACCTATTGGGTGATTAACACCAAAACCTAATTAACAACAACTTGTGTCAACATACAACTAAATCTGAAGTTAGATGAAAATTCGTCCATTAGTTCTATTGATAGAGCTATTGAGGCAATCGTGAAAAAGGCAGCAGAGAAGCGCCAACTGTTGGGCGATTTACACCAAAACTTAATCAGTAGCAAGTCATATCAAGGACTAACTGAATCTGAAGTTTGATGAAAATCCGTGCGTTAGTTCTTAAGATAGAGCTATTGGGGAAATCGTGTAAATCCTGCAAAATTCATCATAACAGCGCCACCTGTTGGGCGATTTACACCAAAACGTAATCATCATCAATTCATATCAAGGACTAACTAAATCTGAAGTTTGATCGAAATCCGTGCATTAGTTCTTGAGATAGAGCTATTGCAAAAATCGTGAAAAATGCACCATAGCAGCGCCACCTGACGAGCGATTTACACCAAAAACTAATCAGCATCAATTTGTATTAGGGACTAACTGAATATCAATATTTATTAAATTCCGTGCATTAGTTCTTGAGATAGAGCGCCCACAAAATTCGTGTCACACACACACAGAAAGACAGACAGACAGACTCACAGAGTCACAGACAGACATTTTGTAAAAACATGTTTTTTGGAATCTCTGACCCCTAAATCGTGTAAATCCGTCGAAAACCGGAATTCGAAAATTTTCATGAATCCAATATTTTCTTGTAAAGATAGAAGAAAGTAAAAAGGGGGGAAGGGGGGTTGAAGAAGAAAAATTTTCATAACTAACGTCAATTCACAAGATATAAAATCTCATGAATTTATCATATATCTTCTTAATATTGTCTTCAACATTTATACAGACAAGTTTTTGATAGGGCCAATTCTTACAGCAAAAACAAATTAAAAATACATTGCGGTTGAAGGAAAAAAAAAAATCATCTTATTAAGGGTGCATTCAAATCCAAACTGTCTATTTTCTTACTCATTTTTATTTTCATTTTTGCTCTCAAACGCATCCAATTGCTAATTCTCTTATTCAGAAACTATATAATGTACAGTAATGATCGATTTTTTGATAGAGGCAGAATAAATTTCAAAAAATGATGTCAAAGTGGGCATTTTGAACAGAATTTCCCGAAGCAATTGTGTTAGAAACGAAAAATATTGCCCTACTGAGAAAATAATTGTTTATTAATCAAGTTTTAATTAATTGAAAGAAAAATAAAAACACAAGTCGCTTATAAATCTTTTAAAAATCACGTCAGCATGTTTCATATATATATATTTTTTATTAAAAATGAAACTGAAAGTGTGCCAGAAAATTGCGAGTTGTTGAGCATGGAAAAGTAATTTTTTTAATACCGCTTTAACATGATTCTGATAAAACCAGATATTATATAAAAAGGAAATAAAAACTCGTCAAAAGCAGACAGACAAACTGTTAAAGTGGATTAGTATACTGAACTTCGAAATCTACCTCTGCCTGTAGGCCGGGCCGGCAGGGATTTTTTTAATTTAATTCAACATACATGGTGTGTTCACAAAGTTTCAAGACTGGTGCTAGAGTACAAAAGTTATTAAACATTTTTGTACATCGAACTAAAATTCTTCGAAATATGACCCTTGGGCATCAACACACCCGCTGCCAGCGTTTTTTCCATTATTCATAGACTCCCTGGGGGTCTTCGCGCGCAAGGCTGTTAAGGGACCTCGTCGAAGCCGGAATCGTGGATCGCTGAAATCGAGTCGAATTGCTTCCTTTTCAGGTCTTTCTTGATCCGGGGGAATAAAAAAAAGTTGCTGGGAGCGAGTTCGGGGCTGTAGGGAGGCTTGTGGCAGTATTCCCCCGTTTAACTTAACCAAAACTTTGGCGGCTGCGGATGACGTATGAGAGGGCGCATTTTCGTGGTGAACAATCCAATCTTTTCTGGTGTCTGGGCGGAAGTGCCGGGTTAGGTCATTTTTACGCTGTAATGCACCACTATTTGAAGGATAGAGTCCGGCGCTCCCGCTCAGACATCAGAGACGAATGGATTGTTCACCCCGACAATACCCCCTCTCACACGCCGCGTGCCGCTGCCGATGTTTTGACTCATTTTAACGTGGCAATATTGCCGCAAGCCCTCTACAGCCCCGACCTAGCTCCCAGCAACTTTTTTGTATCCCCGGGTAAATAAAGACCTGAATGGGAAGCGATTCGACACGATTCCTGCGATCAAAGTAGCTTCGACGAGGTCCCTTAATAGCCTTGCGCGCGAAGACACCCAGGGAGCCTATGAATAATGGAAAATCGCTGACAGCGATATGTTGATACCCAAGGGTCATATTTCGAAAAATTCTAGTTCGCTGTACAAAAATGTTTAATAACTTTTGTATTCTAGGACCAGTCTTGAAACTTTGTGAACACACCATCTATTTCAAGTAAGATACTAAATATCAGATTTACGCATCTAATAATAAAGTATATTTTTATGTTGTAACAATTTCATGAAATATGAATTTTCTAATTATTATATGGATAGTTTCTTAACTTTAATATGAATCATATTTTTAATTAATCACGTGTATCGTTTTAACAATTATCTTTAATAAGGTAGTCTGGTTACCCAGTAGAGTATTAGTAATCCTAATTTACTTAATTGGTTGTCTTCAGTAACTAGTTCTCTTGGAATAAATCGATAAGTTAATAAAGTACTTTTACCCTTAAATCAATAGTTTAGCACAACACAATTACCTATAGTTAAAAGTTTCTTGAGGAACTTTTATAAGTTGCAAGTGTTTTAATGTGTAAGACTTTTAACTATTTAAATATTCAAAGTTTCATGAATAACATTCAAAATGAAGATCAGTAAAATCATTCATTTCATTTCGTTAATTCAATTTTCTGTGCATTAAATTTCTTTACTTTTATTGCATGGAAAAATGCATAATGTTTTTATGCAGTGTGTCCACGTATAACCTGACCGACCTTTATCTTCGCAACCATTGGTCCTAGATGCAAACTTCAAATTAGAAAAATGGTTTAAATAAAGTAAATAATTATTTTTAACGCGATTTGGGTCAAGCAAACGATTTATTATAAAATTATTAAATTTCAATTTGTATACGGTCCCCCGGTCCTGTAAGTTATATTTAGAAAAAATTTCCTGTTACACTGACGAGTAAGACAAAAAAAGTCCCGTTATTCCACGATTAAAATTGACCAAGCCATAACTGTTTAAAATTTGAGCATATTTTATGCTGCAAACTAGGGGGAATTTAGTAGAAATATAATTTCGTCAGATACATTAAAAAATGGTTAAGATTAAAATAAACATTGCAATATAAATTTCAAATCTTTAATCATTCTGACATATTAATGCAAAATATACAATTTGTAATAATCATATAAGAAGAAAAAATAAAACAGAATTTTTGTTAAATAAAATGATGGAAATTAATAGTTTTAGCTTTTGATAATTGATTCTTATGTATTCTGTACCGCTGAATCCGAAATTTACCTTTATTTTTTTCCTATCGCGTAAAGATTTTTTGCAAATCGTAAATTTTAAAGTTAAAAAAAAATAACGAAAATTTGCTACTATAAAATAGATGTCATTGTTGTGTTTTAGCTTTTGATAATTTATTTTTATGTATTTTTTATCGCTGAATACATAAATGACCTTCATTTTTAACCATCACATCAGGATTTTTTACAAACAGCAAATTTCAAAGTTAAAAAATTCAACGTTAAATTGAACCTCTTCCCCTGCCTCATCGGATCCCTCACTGTTTAGCTTTGAGAATCCCAGTATAAACAAAAAAATATAATAAATTATTGCATTAAATAAAATAAAAGTAAATATAAAAATGTTGTATATATGTTATATAGTATTAGATTTTCGCTAGATTTTAACTTTGACAATTACGATTTGCAGAAAATTTCTAATGTGATGATTAAAAATGAAGGTCATTTTCAGATTCAATCCTAAAAAGTGTATAAAATGTCATTTATTAAAAGTTAAAAAATACAGTCATCTCCTCTATTTTATAGTATCCGATTTTTGTTATTTTTTTTTAACTTTAACGATTTATGATTTGCGAAAAATCCTGTCATGATGGTTAAAAATTAAGGAAATTTTCGAATTCGTGCTAAAAAATACATAAAATTTAAAAAACACAACAATCGCAGTCTTGTGTCATATAATCTAAAACTTTTTCTTGAACTTCTTGGCGGTAATCTATCCGAAATTTTTTGTGTTATTCTGTAAAGGGCGGTTCTCAAAAGGTGGGCACTGGACACACGTCATAACTTTAAGACTTTCAGAAATAACTTTAATTATCATTGACTTTAATGTTTTTTTTTTTTTTTTTTTTTTTTTTTTTTGTTTTTTTTTTACACTGAGTTTTTAATTCTATTCAGAGACAGAAAATGGCATAATTTATTGTAAAAGCTTTCTATAAATATCTTCAAATTTTATTATTTTATGGTAAAGAGGCCAATTTTGGTCATTCATAACGTTAACTGATCCAATGTACCACCAAGAAAAAGAGTTTTAACTTGCTTCCAGGTGGTTCTAATGGTAAACAACGAATGCATAAAGGAAACGGATGATTTTTTGATAATTTCGTTAAGAGATGGCAGGTTGTTTTATTGCTTTTTTGAAAATAGAAGGATTTTTCTATAAAGAATTTTTCGGTATTTTGTTATGTCCAAAAGTAACGATCACCACAAAGCTATCATTTCGAGGAAAAATACATCAAGTAAGTAATTTAAACTCTTTTATCTAACTTTAAAATAATTTAAAAAAAATTTAAAGTATTTGTATTTTTTTTGTAAGATTTTTTTGCAATAAATACACTTTTCTCAAATAAGACAGTGGAAAGTCCAAATAGCGTAAAGATGGAAACGCCGATTTTATTTTCGGTAAATTTATTTTTAAAGATGCTTTGGTATCCTGAAACGTATAAAAATATATATATTATAATGCTTTATGTAAACAAATATCGTGATTTGTATAAATAAAGTGTACTTAGTACGTGTAATAATATAACTTGACTGAAGCATGCTCAATGTATGTAACGATCGACACAAAATGACGACCGCAGTGATTATTACGAAATTCCGGATATGCTTATATAAAAGTATGATTTAAAATTAATAGTAAAACTTCTTTTTTTATTTCAAAAGCAATTCTTCAGTGATCTTACTTGTTTTTCTTTGTAGCAAATGTACCCCAAAAGATTATTTAATAACAATGTCCAAATCATGTAACGATCTAAACATTAATAATTTTAATTTTCTACATACATAAATAAATATATTATAACAGAATTCATTGTTCTAACATACATCTTAAAAAATAAAATAAATATTTGTTTGTTAAATTATTGTACTTGAGTTCCTTTTTTTTTTTTTTTTTTAAATTCAAGTTTTAAGAATCCCCTCTCCTTAAAATTCCATTCTTCCTCTTTGCTTCCTCACCAAAATGAAAGGCAAATGAAAAGTTTAAGCCACTACGTTCTGTAACTTTGGTTAAAAAAAAAAAAAACAAACAAACAAACAAAAAAAAAACGGAAATTGATAGTACTCAAAGTATAGAAGACAGCCAGAGAAAATTGTTAAAGGTACTCAAAAGATTCAATCCGTACAAACGACAAACAAATTTGGTACTATTCAAATAAAAAGTAGATCTGATTTTTGCAATCTCTGTAAAAAAGAATCAAGAATGAATTACCAGTGAACCTGGTGAAAAAAATATTGTTTCTACAATTCACTCTCACGCAGTTGAAAATAGATTGACATTGGTGACTGGTGCTTTATATTATGATACTGGTGCTTTATATTCATGATGAAAACTTATGGCCAAGTATTATTGAAAAGTTCAGCATTGATAATGGTGAACAAATATTTTCTATAAATTTTTTGACTCCTCAGGCAGACATTGATTTTAACAGGTTTCGTTATCCATCTAAAAAGACAGCACAGATTAAAAATATGAAGATATTTTGTTGAAATCACCATATCCACCTCCCCCGGTGACAGCAAGAGGACACTTTTCTTTTGATAAAGAATTTATAGATATGTGCATTAAAAAAGTGATAGTATAACTTTTTTTTTTTTTGAGAAAATAAGAAGAATAAATTATATGTTGGATACTTCTAATATTGTGTAAAGGTAATTTTTTGGCATAAAGTGTAATTTCTATAAAATTAAGATAATACTTCTAAAAAAGTAGTAAATATTTTAATATCAAAATTTAACATGTGATTTTATTATTATTATTACTGGATAACAAAAAGTTAATTATACATACATACATATATATATATATATATATATATATATATATATATATATATATATATATATATATATATATATATATATATATATATGTAATAATTATACATACAATTGTAGAATGAATTTATTATATTCTTAGGTTTAAGAATATTTTAAATAATAAGCCATAAATAAGCACAACTTATTTATGGAAATGTCAAAACTGTGTAATCTACATCTCAGCAATGTGCAAAATCTGTAACCTACATGCCAGAAATGTCCAAAATTTGTAACGTACACATCTACTAATTAAATGCTTTAATAATTAATTTTCCAGAATAGTGGTTGTCTTTTAACTTTTATGCATAATTCTGTAGACTTATATACTATACTATTTAAAAAAAATGGCCTTAAATTTGAAAATTTTAAAAATTACATATAGTTAACGTTTAATGATCCCACCTTTTGAGAATCTCCCTAAAAAAATTATAAATAATAACCACCGAAAATCATAATATTAGATTGTCATCGGATTTATGTCAGTATGTAAAATTTAATCTCGATCGGATATTTGAAAGTGAGTTAAAGTTCGAGTACAAATTCTGAACTGGAAAAATATACATACGATCATTGAAGTTAAATAGAAACTTATAAAAATAACATAATTTCTGTTAAAAGAATTCATGAAAAGAAACAGTCTCATAGCTTTACAAAATAAAAACATATGTTAAAATACAATTATTTTAGTCAATCTGAAACTTAATAAAAGTTAACTGAATTGTAATGCTTGTACGGTTTTTTTAAGCGCAGATAAACTATAAATAAGTACTTCGAATACTTTAAGCACTTGGTGTATTACAACTCAGAGGATGGCGGAACTCATATGTGTTCAGATGCTGTAAAGTGGTATACGTCATGCATTTTTAAAGTTTCATAACTCGGTTTATTTTAGTCTTATATGAATGGGAATTTTTTGGTCTTACTTGTATGTGTAATAGGAAAATTTTACTAAATATAACTTATAGCAACAAGGGACCGAATAAAAATTTAAATTCCGTATTTTTTTTTTCTTTTTTTTTTTAAGAAATGTTTTTCTTGACCCAAATTGTTTTCAAAATAATTCTTTACCTTATTAAAACCATTTTTGTTATTGGGAGTATGCATACAGGACCAACCATTGAGAAAATAAAGGTCGGTCAGGTTTTACGTGAGACACACTGTATATTGCATTTCATATTAAAGTAAAAATGACATGATTTTTCATTCTTAAAACTTTACAAAATTGTTGAAAAGGCTTTTTGACTCCTGTTTGTCTGGTCGCTTGCCTGTTTCTTTCACCAAATTATAACTCGCATAAATGTACTCGGATTATCTTATAAATAGTTTATTGATGTTTAAAATGGAATGTGAGCTATTTAAATATAAATCGTGTTCAGATTTGTTCACAGTGTTCGTTTACAGGGTTCGTTCGCAGGATTCGTTTAAGGGATGGTTACTATTGTTCCTCATGATGCTGTTTGTAATTACTAAGTTACATTTTCATAACAGAGTTATAATAACAAAATTTTATATCTCATTTTAGTCCGGAGATGTAACATACACCGAAATTTAATAAAATATGTTATTCCTTTGTTTTGTTTTTTCTAGACAGAACCCACTGCGTGGTTTAACAAAACCGAGAAACGAGAGTAGTGATTTACCTAAAACAGGACTTGTGGAAATTGCTGACATTTTTTAGAACGTCTATCACGAAACAAAGTTTCTACAGGTTGTCCAGTGAGTCAGAAAAGTTAGAATCAACACTGAAACCTTACGTATTGAGAACTGCTATCATCTCAAGAACACTTTACCTGGTTTAATAATAGATGTTCCAATACAATAAAATAATCGTCGACTATTAAACAAAAAAGATAAAACAATCAGAAACACTGTTAAACATGCAGTACAAAGGAAACGAGAGCAAACACCACATTAAAAAAATCCCCAAAAAATGGTATCAGCATATATGATTAAGAACTTGAAGATATATTTGCTTCTGAACCAGCAGACGAGAACCGATTTGGCTATTATATAAGGTTAGCATTAAGTCATTAATCAAGCAAGAAATGTACTCGAACAGCTTTGGAACACATATTATTTTTTATGTCTATTGTTAATCTGAAAACCTATACTTTCCAGGAAAATATTTCTGGAAACGTTCAGAGAATACTTACCAGGAAAAGTTACAAGAGACGGCAAGAATTTTGGTGAAGTTGATCAAGTACATGCTAAATATGATTTAATGATGTATCCATTGGAAGAACTTTTTTGTGAAATTAAGGAAAAAAAAATATGTTTTCAAGAAGTTGATCTATGCCAAGTCTTCTTTAGAAATCTTTGTTAGTTCTAATATTAATAGTAGGGTAGACCGGGGCACTTTTATGCATGGGTCACGTTTACGCAGTGCATTTTTCCGAAACGAGTTATAACTGAAACGACACTTGTCATGACAGATTGATGCTGCTCCCTAGTGTGTATTATCACACGTTTTTGAGCATCAGTCGAGCTTCGGTCTGGCATGATGAAAGGATAATCTGTTTTCTGTCACGGTGAGTAAATTTTGTGTTGGACGTATTGAAACTTATTGTGAACTAATAACAGTTAAAGATAAACAAATATATGAACATTAGCAGAATTTTATCCTTTTTGAGAACTGTAGTTGTATGAACAGAAATGTTATTAATTTTCGTTGCACGTTAAAAATAAATCCAAAGATGGCGGCGGGGCTCGTTTACGCATTGATATCGGGGCACCTTAACGGGCGTTCAAAGAGAAGAAATTTAGTAAAAATTTACTAGTTTCTACGGTAGCAGAACAAGAAGGCGGTAAAGGAAAAAGTATGAAACCAAAAACTGAAAAAAGAAAAAAGTTTGTACACTCTCGAATAAAGAAAATAGTGAATGAAACTGTGTATCTATTTATTATTTGAAATCATACAACCAATCCCAAAAAGGTCAAGACTGGGTTCAATGTCTTAGATGCAAAAGGTGGTCACATGACAAGTGTGCAAAAGGAAGTACTTTTTTTTTGTTTGTAAAAGCTGTAACAGTGGTGATGAAGATGACGAAATAGTTTCTGTTTTTAATTAGCAATAAGCCCTATGTTTTTCGTTTAGCCTATAAAATGTTCTTTAATTAATTCTCTTTTTTTTTAAACAGTGTTTTAAGTTTTAAATAAAAGGTTTCAGTTTGATTAAACATTTATTTCACTTACTCCTTGGTATCACTTATAATATGCGTAAACGTACCCCATTCCCGGGGCAATTTTACGCAAAAATTTGGACCTAAAAAAAAAAAAAATTACGGTTAAAAACACATATAGGGCAACAACTGAATACACAAATTGTCACTTTATTAACTACTTTATAAAAATACAATGTCTTAAATTTCCTGAGTTTAAACATAAAAATTAGAAAATTAATTGCAAAAAATCCGCATAAATGTGCCCCGGTCTACACTATTTGTTTTTTAAAGATATTTTAGAAACAATATCAAGATTTCCAAGACGTTAGGGGAGATTTTCCTTAATCATTTACTCCATGCGGATCCGTCACTGTACAAAGATATTAAAATAGCCTTTTTCCAACTTCTAGATATACGAAAATGTCAAACGATTAAAATTGGAATAGTTGTAATTTTACATTTGGGATAATGGATAACACGACATTAAAATTCTGAGAATATGTAAAACCAGTCAGATATTCATGCAACAAAAACGGATTTTTCTTTTGATTTGCCTGCAAAAAAATATTCTTTTTACATTTATCCCTTAGTCTCGGGCGGTAAATTTAAAAATTTCGTATTTGTAAATGCCATTTGCGTGCATCATTTGTCTTTCGAGAAAATTTATTTTTAAAATAAATATGTTTGACAAATAAGAAAATTTAACGATTACGGAAACGCGAAGAAAACTCTTATACAATTTAACGGATCTAGAGAACAGTTAAATAAATGTTATAAAATATAAAATAAATTCTTGAAACTAAAAGTAAAAAAAAAATTGATATAAAAGTTTAAAAAATTTTGATATAGTGTTCAGCTTATTTTTTTTTTTATTCGAATTTAAATTTTAAAAAAATTATAGGTAAAAGAAACATTCATGATTATTTTATTTGTACCGATTATAACAATAAAAAATATTTCAACTAATTTCAAATATAAATTACTTTAAATAAAATAAAAACAAATACTGTAAAATGGTACATTTTTTATTCATTAAAATTTTTCAAGACTACAATGCAAAAAATATGAAATTGAAATATACTAAGAAATGTAAAAAATCTAACAGGTATATAAAAAAATTCGTGCAATTATGTGTACACAAACAAGCACGTTATATTAAGCTAGGTTTAAATATATTTTTGAAGATATGCATTTGTTCACGAAGAATAATTTAAACTTATGTCAAATTCTCAGATACAATTGACGGGATATTATCTGCTTACAATATTTCAAAGGTTTAGAAACTGACATATTGCAGTTTAACATTAATTTTATACATATAATAATGATTGTTTGGTATTAATCGAGTACAAAATACAGCAGTATTATTTGAGTAGCTTGTTTTCAAGTGCAGTAATGCCTAACGTCATACATTTTGATACACTATTATACTAATGCCGTAACACTGGACAGTACCTAATTCAAAATCAGCTATTTGGCTTACAGTTCCGGAAAATACTAGCGTCTACACAGCGCCCCTCACAACGGCTCTTACCACAAATGCACCCTCGAAATTCCCTATGCTGCCGAGAAAGTGCCTATTTAAAGGAAAACTATGTTTTTTTCTTTTTTATCTGCGAAAATGAGTTAAATAGATGATTTTTTTGCGTGTGTGTGTGTGTTTATTGGCGAGGGGAGCAAAATGTTTTTAAATAGATTTGGTACTGGTGGGATTAAATTTTTATATATTGATTCTGAATAAAATAAATAGATGAATGTAGAGGAATATTTCTGGATAAAAATGTTTTCCTTTAGATGTTATGAATACGACTAGGGGGCTTTGACCCCTGCAAGCTACTCTCGCCAACCCCCGTTCAGACACTGCAGAATCTAAAAGCACGCTAATGTGATCGCTTTTAAAAAGATTAGAGGAGAATGAATTATACTGAAAAACCCTGTAGCGATCTCCCTGTAAACGGGTTTCCATTGAATTCCCTTTGTTTGCAAAAAATTATGTCAGAATCAGTTGCTGTTAAGACATCCAATGGTTGTTTTCAAGTTTGATTCACAATCTTTGCCGGTTATATCTAAAATCTATCGCCAAACTTTAAGATTAAATGCCAATAATGGTTGATCGTAAATGTCATATTCACTTGCGTTTAAAGAAGTTACACGTGTTTACGCCATCAAGTGATTTTTATTTCGACGTTTTATTTGTATTTTTATTAATGTTATACAAATTTATAGTACTTCTTAGGTATCCCGTCGACCAATTTCGCTAAATTATATAAATCGCCAAACAACTCACCAAATTATACACATTGACATAATTTTTATTTAAAAAAAACGAAAAAAACAAATAAATTAGTAAAGGCACATAATTGCTAATATTAATGTTTTAATAAGGCACAGATGTCATATACCGATGTATTAGACCGATTTTTTTTCGACGCCAATTTGGCGAAAACATCAACAGCATAAATAACAACATCCGGATTACCATATCAAGCAAAATACGACACTTTGGCGCCAGTTAATTACCCATTGCGTATATTACACTGGCGTCAGAAAGAAATCGCATGACATCTGTTCCTTAGTAAAACATTAATAAAAAATACAAATAAAACGTCGAATTAATGGTTTTATTGGCCATTATTGGCATTTAATCTTAAAAATAATTAATTAATGGCAACCATTATTGACATTTAAACTTGCAATTTGGCGACTGTAATTTGGTCGACGGGATAACTAAGAAGTACCAAATTTATTTGTTCTTTCGTTATTTAAAATAAATAATTATGTCAATTTGTATAATTTGGCGAGTGATTTGACTATTTATGTAATTCGGCGAAATTGCTCGACGGGAGAAGTTGTACCATTAAAACATTGCTTTGAAGTTGAAATTAAATGTCATGATTTGTTGTATTGTCATATACGCACTGGGTTTGGCGCACATTTTTTACGACAATTTGGCAAAAGCCTCGTTTTCAAATACCAGTTACATATATATTTTTAAATTATTTTCTGTTATTTTTTTAAATGAAACAACAATAAACAAATAAAAGTTTAATTAATAACCGTAGAACAAAACAATTTACAGCATTCTTTATAAATAAACAGAAAATGAATTCAAATAAACATTTATTAATAAATAAGCAAAAATAGCCGGGTTACCATGTTAGGCAAAATAACGCCGTTTTGGCGCCAATTAGGTTCAGCGTTGCGTATGTAACATCTGTGCCTAATATTGTTCTTTTCGTTTCGTTTAAAAAAAAAAAAAAAGAAAGAGGTGAAAGCTATTTATTTCAAATGTTTTAGTTTTAAATGAAAGTTTTGTATTAAATAAAATTATAATGAAATACAAATTGAATTTATGAATAAAAGTAACATGATACATTTCTTAGCATATATTTAAGAGATGCCAAACTGGTCCCCAGATTAGTTTAAAATAATACAACTTTTCTAAAATATGAAAAAAAAAATCTGTTATGATTAAAATTTGAGTTGCTATCATTAGAGAAAAGTATATAAAATTAGAAAAAAAATAATATTTCGAAAACTATTTTGAATTTAAAAATTCTAATATCAGTTTTGAGATCAGTGAATCAATACGGATTTTTGGTATTAATTTCATCGCAAAGTATTCCCTATTTTAGGAGAAATCGCCGTGAAACATAATCAGATGTTTAATCAGTCGTTTCATATATTCGTTTCATAAATTCGTTTCATTAGGATTTTATATATATAGGGTAGATTTAGATTTTTGTTACTTTTGTTATTTTTTTCTGTACTTATCAGCTCTCAGGTTGTTCCAGAATTTAATTGAGAGAATAAATAGGATATGAACATTAGTTTTTAAAATGGCTCTCTTAGGCAAAGGTTAGAAATGAGATGTTAAATATCTGGCATTAGAGATCAGAGAATAAGCGACTAGCGAGTCGCGTATAATAGATTAAAAAGCTTTAATAATTTCGAGTGTAGATCGACCGAATATTCGTTATTTTTTGGCCCAAAATCTGAGTATTGCATAACAATCGTTTTCGGCGAAAATGCTGCTGAAAATTCGGCCGAAACTCTATCTGTTTCAAAAATTTCATTTGTTTCTTCGGAAATTTTCAACATTACTCATTGATTTGAGCTACATCGGCTCAAATTAGACACTCTTCATTTATTGCTATGAGCTTCACTATTCAAAATTATCAGTCATCAGGGACTCAAGATGTGAGTACAAAGTATAAAACAAGAAATGCATATATGACTAAACTTTGAAAATGTTAGTAACATGTAGTATGTAAACAGTAATTATTTATTTATTATTTTTACAAAACAGCAAATATTACAGACTATATTCTTTAAATAAAGAATTTTAAAAAGTTATCGCGTTTTCTTTCTGTCATGTTATCGATTTGCATACATTTCATTTAATTTGGATACTATGACGCAAGCAAAACATTTACAAAATTTTTACTTAAGATTTTAGGACAGCTTGACGCAAAAGATAACTCAATCGATTGAAATAAATACAATTCAATGAATAATATCGGCTCAATGTAAATGTGATATATTTAACAGTGCACTGGAAAATAAAAAAATATCGTTTGGATGTGAAAATATATGTATTTTAAAAGACAAAGCAAAAATACTTTTTATTGAAATTAAAAAAAAAAAAAACTTTTAAAATCCTATAAATTTGCCACTCGAATTTTCATATCATCTCATTTAAAACCCATATTTTGAATTTGTGAGAGACCTCAGAGAAAAAGCATTAATGAATAAATTGTGTATACGTGGGTGGTTCAATAATTATTGTTCATAATGTATATAAAATATTTGTACTGTACGGTTGATGTGGAAAATCGAATCTCAATGTCTTAAATGCCTATATGCTCAATATCAGAACCGTAGCTGCTAATTAACCCTTTCAGGAGCAAGGCATTTGTGTGTGTAAACTGTTGAAATAATTGAATGACACCAGTATTTGCAAGAAAATTTATTTGTAAACAAGTAAAGCTATATTTTCGCTTGTTTAATAAAAGTGAAGTTTTCATTCACTAAAACTGGTGTCAATGTGGCAAATAGGGATTAAAATTATGTGATGCCGTGACGGCATCACCTCCCCTGAAAGGGTTAATATAGTTTTGGAGGGAGGGGTGACGTTTTAAAGACTTATTTTTGAGGGATATTTTAAAAACAGGGGGTGAGGGTGAAATGCTGGTTTGGAGCGTATGAGACTACATTTGTGACAGTAAATGGGATGTGGCTACATCACTATGATCCTGTGTCCAAACGACAGTAGTTACGGCTCATCCACTGTCACAAATCTAGCTCCCAAAACTAAAAATAAGCCTTTCACCCCTACTCTCACCCTTTCACTCGATATTCAACACACTCGATATTAGGCTTCGATATCCCACAACAACCATCGCAGTACAAATATTTTAAATACACTAGGGACAATAATTATTGAACCACTCACGTATGTTACGATTAATTTGATTAATCGGTTATTATTAATAATTACCAAATAGTATCCAAATAAACCGTTTAATATGATTAATTTAAGATAATTTATCAGATTAATCGTTATTATTAATAATAACCAATCAAGTTTGGTCAATATAATTAATTTCTTCTCATTTTGCTTGATGTTTTCATTACGTATGGGTGTATGTATTCTGTATCAGCTCCTCACTAATGTACAGTCGTATAACAGCATTTATGACCACACAAGTTTGTTTTTTCGTTTGTCAACAACTTGACGATATGCGTTGATTGTTTATTTTCGAAGCAGGATGCAGGCAGCCGTATCTTTGGGGACATTCACTAAAATTTATTTTTCGCCAATTTCAATTGTTTTGCGTGTCAAGTAGAGTATATTAGATTTTATTTTTGTTTCCAGTTCAAAATTTATTAACAGAGTTAAAATCAAAACTAGACGACCAACTTGTTTAACACATAATGAATGTGTTCACAATATTTCGAGTACCGTGCATCTCGCAAAGTGACAATGGCCGAGAATTTGCTGATTAAATTATTGAAGAAGTTTGTGTAATGTGGAATCCACTTAAAATGTTTCAGGGAAGACAAAGACCTAAATAAATAATTTGTTAAAAATGTAATTAAAAAATCGAAAACACTTTGAAATTCCAAATGCCACAGTACCCCTTCTAACGCAAACAAATAATTTGTTAAAAATGATATAACATTGTATTTTTATGTAAATTGTTTGCAATTTGTTGTTTGGTATAAAAATAATAATATTGCATTTGGAACCATCAGGGAATATTTCTTACTGACAAGATGTATTTTCTTCGACTCTTCTATGGGTCTCTAGTATAGCATTTCTGTGCGGCAGAGGGATAAATGACCTACCTCTTTCTCTTCATTTTACTTTCTTCTATCTTCAATAAAAGAAAGCATTGAAATCGAAATTTTTTCGACTTCCGGTTTTCGGCGGATTTACACGTTTTAGGGGACAGAGATCCCAAAACACATGTTTATAGGAAATGTCTGTTTTTCCGTGTGTCCGTGTGTTCGTATGTCCATGTGTCCGTATGTCGCTATTGTACCATCGAAAAGTGTATGAAGTTATGCATATAATTGAACCAATTTTATATAAGTTTGTGGCTATGGCAATCAGGTTGCCCATTAATTTGTTTAAAAAATTCGCCGGTAGGGGGCGCTGTTATAGCGATTTTAGTGTCATTTTAAATATTGTACCACCGAAAAGTGTATGAAGTTATGCATAGAATTGAACCAAACCTATTTTTATAAGATTTTGGGTACAGCTAGCAGGTCCTCCCTAAATTTGGAAAAACTCCGCCAGTAGGGGGCGCTGTAATAGTGATATTTGTGCGTTTTTGTGCATTTTGAATATTGTAACATCGAAAAGTTAATGAGCTTTGCATAGAATTGAACCAAATGTTTTGCGTATGTTATTGGCCATAGCAAGAAAGTCCTCCCTGAATTTCAAAATATTCCGCCAAAAGGGTGCACTATAATAGCAGTTTTTGTGTAATTTTCTTTCGAAGTTAATATAGTACTGAAATAACGAAAATGAAATATTGGCATTTGTAACAACATTTTGAAATATTAAAATATATGAGATAGAAGAAAGTTTTGGGATTGGCAGATCCAACTAGTTTTTCTTCTATTAGTTTTGTTTAAGAATTGTGTGATTCAGGTAATAACTTCTCTTAATATATTTGGTTAACATTAATTTAATAGAAGTCTGCATTTAAAATTCTCTACTTATGCTACATCTTTTATTAATGTGGATTGCTAAAAGCAAGCATTTTCAAACTGAATTATTTATTTTTTCCTTATTTCAGTATTTAAAACTTTTACCTAATTTTTTCAGAAATTATAAAAAAATGCAATTTATCAAATTACAACGACCATTTGGAAAACGATTTTTTTTTTTTTTAAGACTAAAATTTAAGACATAAAAAATCGCACGGAGTTGATCATACATTACGTACGCCATGAATTAATCATGAATAGTGTTATTTATTACACGTAATAATTGCAAGACAAAAATATTGCCTGCGACCCGTCAGATTTCATGAAACTTAAGTATTATCCCCCTGAAACTTACGTAAATATCCAAGCATTTCATTGGCTGTTCGGGAAAAGGCTTTTCCATCGTCAGATTTCCAAGAAATCTAACGGCCAATTTTAAATGAAATTTCATTCTTAAACTTCTAAACCTCCGGTAATATTACTTTTTACACCGTCGGATAGAGAAAAAAATGTACTTTTAAATGCAATTTGTTTGAAAGCTGTATCTCAATTTGTTTCTGAGTTATTATTTTTTTTTGTAGTTTTTATTAGTTTTTTGTCATAGTGGCAACAGAAAGTATCCATCGTTGTTGAAATTAAAGGGTAATACAGATTAGACCAATCAGAAAACGAATAAATTGCAAATTCAACCAATGAAAACTTTCAGATATGCTTTTCATTTGCCATCCTGACGAGAACAATAACCATTTTTCCAAATGGTTAAAAAATAATTATGTTTCACAACTTAGAACTTGGCGTACTATTAATAGGACACATCTTTTGATTGAGTGTTTTTGTTGCCTATGAATCATTTTTTATTATTACATTCCTGCAGTTATTGTAGTACACGTTCAATTAAAGGGCATATTCGTTACTAAGCTTAATTAATCATATTGACCGAACTTCATTGGTAATTATTAATAATATGGTAAATATGATTAATATACAATATTTATCAAATTTACCAAACGACAGGGTTATTAGTAATAATAACTAAATTTATCAAATTCACCGTAACATACATATATCAAGTGATGTCGAAAATATAGTTTACACTTGTGAATACAAACAGAAAAAAAGAAATGATGTTATATTTTTCTTTCAATTAATAGAAAAGCGTTACCCAAATTTTGATGTTATTATTTTTAAGGCCTGCATTTAAATTTTTTAGAGCCATAAGTTAAAGTGCTGTATCGCAAACGTTTAATCCGTTCAGTGTTTTTGTACTGATTTTAATTACTAATAAAAATTGTAAATGACAAATCCATGTTTCCTATTTTTACGTTCTTCTATCTCAACAAGAAGAAAGTATAGGGAAATTTTATTGTTCCTACCAGACCCTTAAAGAAAGGTGCGATGAACATATTATTTTCAAAATAGTGGTAGGAACGATAAAAGTTTCCCTATAGAATGTGACCCCTGGTTATAGTACAATTTCAAGGTCTGGCTATCTCACTTTCAGGGGCAAGGTGCTTGCATTCCTAAAATGTTGAAATAAGTTACTGACACCAATATTTACAACAGAATCTATCTGAAAACAAGTAAAAGTACACTTTCGCGTACTTAATAAAGGTGAAATTTTCAATATAAAATTCCGGTGCCAATGCGACAATTAGGAATTAAAATTAAGTTATGTCATAACGGCATCAACGCCTCTCAAGGGGTCAAGAAATTTTTGGTTTGATACCACTCATTATGCTTTTTTTATTTCATTACGTAATTTTAATAAGGTATTCAATCATTTTCTTTATTTTGAGCAAAAAACAATGGAGAAATTTACTTCTCGTAGTAAGAGAAACACAAACCAAAATATTTATAACTATTGGGGTAACTGGATCCAGCATGGTCCAGTTACCCCGGATACATGTCCCAGTTACCCCATTTCTGGGAAATTTATCGGGTAACTGGGACACCGGCATAACGGGAAAGCCGTTATATATATCGGCTTTCCCGTTATATATTCATTGAACCTCCTTCCCCCTCGAAAAATCAGCATTTAACTTTAATGATTTATTATTGGAGTTGTCATTATTCCCCCTCCCTTCAAATGAAATAGTTATTTTAAATTTTAGGGGGGGGGGGGGGGGTTAATGACAACACCAAAAATGAATCAGTAAAGTTAAATGTTGATTTTTTTGACGGGGGAGGAGGTTAAATGAATATATAACGGGAAAGCCGTTATAACCGGGCTTACATTTGAAACACGAAGTAAATATGTATAGATATATAGAATTAAATATATAGAATGACACATCATAATTTAGTTTTTGCTTTAGTGCTCTCATTATTTATTTTTCTTATATAGGGTAGATGTGTCAGTAATGGACACCCTTAAGTAATTTCTTTTAAAATTATTTTTTTATTAATAGTTATAATTATTATTTTCCAGTTTTTTCAATATTATATTAACCTATCAACAATAATTATCCATTCTTATAGTCTCATTCCCCAATATGAATCGAAATGTAATTTTAAATAACAGAAATATATCAAAACATCCAAAATCCCAGTAATGGAAACCCTCTGGCCCAGTAATGGACACTCTCTGTTCCAGTAATTTACACCCCATAAAAAGTAATAAATATAATTGTTTTTATGGCTGTATTTAGAACCAGAATTTAATGAATACATACTAATGAAACAAAACAGTACTTTTTTTTTTTTCAAATAAATTTAACAATCAGGATACCAGTAATTAATAAAATATTTACGATAATCATTTACTGTTTGCATCAATTATTGTAATTATCAGAAGATTCGTGTTTTAATTATTTCAGATGGATAGTTTAAAATACTATATATTATTCAATTACAGCTATCAAATTATTGAAACAGCGGGGGATTTAAATGGTAATAAAAAAAGTTTTCGAATATTGGTGTTTAGTTTTGCCTTACTAGTTTTAACAATCTTTCAGAGACTACTTTATATATCATTTATAATAATTAATATTAGAATTATGAAAGAAATGATATTGTGAGTTGAATATTTTAAATATTAAATAAAATAATTTCAAAATAAAACTGTAGAATTGATATTTGATGCCACTCATTTGCAGATTTATTAGTTTCATGAATATTACCTATAACTCTGATTAATATTACTTTTTTTGGACAGAGGTGAATAAGGAAACATTTAAGACAGAAAATAGATTTTTAATAATTCCTGTAATTTAATTGTTTTTATTTAAACGAAGAGGGATTAAGCCCTATGAGCCCTTCTTTAACTGTGCTCTTAAAAACAATATTTTTTGCTTCCTGGCTGGTTTGATTGCCAAATTATAAAATATGCAAGGTACATATACATTACAAAAAAAGAATAAAATATTGAAATTTTATTAATCACATAAAATAACTTAAAAGCAGTTATTTATAAAAGTTGTGGTGTTATTTCATTTTGATAAGAATAATTTAAAAATTAAATTTGATTACTTAGGCTTGCAGTTAAGTCAAAATATTTTATGCACTATAAACATTACTGAAAATTGCATTTTTACCAATGTCTACGTGGGGTGTCCATTACTGGAAACTGACTAATTAACCATCTTAGTAATGGACGACCCCCTCTTAAAACCTTAAAAATAAATGAATTTTGTAAATGGCCATTAGTATATAAAATTGTCATTTTTATATTGCTACTCAATCAAAAACCTTCAAATTTTGCAAGAAAATAACTAATATATAAATTAATTAAACGAAGCCAGCTCTTAGCCTCTTCATTAAGATTTTTACAGAAAACAGCGAAATTTTGAAATATTATTTTCTGTTTCCTGATTGGTTTGATTAAAAGTGTCGACAATAATCCAGTTTTATAAAACATGCAAGAGAGAATTATAAAAAAAAAAAAAAATAATTAAAGCTAAATATTTATTAGTTATTTTTTTATGAACCAAAAACTTCAAGGGGTGCCCATTACTGGAAGGATGTCCATTACTGGCACATCTACCCTACTTGAGAAAATATTAAGTTGGGAGGTAGCTGTGTGTTTGATTGTATACAAATTTTAATCTATACCTTATCCGTTTGTCTCCGCGGGAAATGCCATTCAACCTTTCATCCCTTCAGGGTCGATAAAGAGTGCCAAGTATATTAAGGACGGTACATACATTTGCAAGAAGGAATATGTTTTGAATTAGAAACATATACTGAATAACATATCTTTTAAAAAATATACACTGTGTCAAAATTAACATTATAAATTTCCTAATGGATAAAATTTGCAATTTTAGATGACTCTTCATATAAACATCGTAATTGACTTTACGGCTTGGTATTGTATAAAATATGTTCTGATTATGTATAAAGTTGTAATCTAAATAAACCATAAGTATTGCCTTTTTATTATTATTGTAATATGTTAAATCTTAATTCTTGTGAGTACGACATTATGACTGTGAGTTACCACTGCAACGCAAACCTATGTTAACTTAACTGCAGATGTCATTTGTAATTTAAAAATATAACAAAGCTGAGAAAAAACAATAATTTTTCTTACAAAAATCAAAATTAAAGTATTAAATGAACATTTTTGATACATTATTACAATTCACTAGAAATTAACATTGTTTACATACTCTATAATATTGTAAAAAGATAAATGTTTTAAAGTTTTGTCTTGAAAAAAGAAAGTTGTCGATATTTTATTTTTTAAGTGATGTAAAAGTAAAATCCTTTATATTCCCTATTTTCAAATAAATTAAACTGTATACAGCAACAGAGACAGAGCAAATACCTTTATTTATTATACATTTCTAAAAATAATAAAAAAATATTCTATACAACACTGAATTCATGTAACTCCATACAGAATTTTCTTATTTACAGAATACTGATATATACTTGATGACTAGTTTGTTCTTTTTAGAAATAATTAGAATATGCATTATTGATATATGATGCTACATACATATACGTTATAATGCATAGATATACATTATAGTTAGTACATAGATATACATTATAGTTAGTACATTATAGTACATACTTTATTAGTACATACATAATCCGTAGTTGCATTTCATGTAACAAAAATAGATTTATTTTTTGATAAAAAATATTAAGTACATTTATTAAGTACGTATAAGGTAAACATAGGACTTACATACATACATAGACAAGGTAAAGTTATATTATACATTTATGTTTTTCATTACATAAACTAAACAATCAAACTGAAGTTTTTTTAAAAACTATTGCATTCCAGTCTTCTGTTCCAAAGAAATAAGAAAAAGTACGTTTTCAAAAAATACTATCATATTCGATATTTTTATTCGTAAAATAGTATAAATACCTTTTTACAAATTATTTTAAAGGGAATCAATCGGGATAAAATATAATCTTTGTAATATATAATTTGATAAATCAAATAATTTAAAAAAGAAATTAAGTTTGAAGCGATTTAAATATTTTAAATATGAAATTAAGTTTATTGTAGGCCTCCTCGTGTTTCCAAGAGTAAAATAATATATGAAGGAAAACATGGATAAGATAATTTCTTACGATATTATATAATTATCGTACATCGATTCCAAATTCTTTATTCCTCATTTCAAGTCAATTCCAGGCGTACGGAGCGCTTACGGCGAGCAAAATCTCGCCTCTTTTCTCCAAAGAAATTGTGAGCCACAGAACCACTATTCCAATTCTTCATAAAAAAGTGATATGCATTGTGCATAAGCTGACGGTAACGAAGTGCAATGAACTTATTTGTCATTGGTTAGAGCCGGTAATCCTCGCCGTCCGGTAGTCATGGCATGCTGGGAGTTGAAGCGACAATATCAGATCATTCAGGCACAGTTAAAATAATTTATAAAAGCAGAAAATACGCAGATTAGAAAAAGGCCTTCGTCAGTTACACAAAAAACCATATATTTAATAAAATTTTAATACCGTCAGAAATTGGAGTGAAAGCAGAGCAATTGAGCATACTGCAGTATGAAAATTTTCGTCACTTACTCTTTAATTTCGGAAAACATATTTTGTTTATACTGATATTCATCGATTTTTTTTTTTTTTTTTGTATAATGTTGGATTGATGTCAGACAGGTAAAACTAAATAATCGCTGCGATGTGTAGAAAATAAATCATCGAATTTGAATATGATATATTTAAAACTGTATTTATATACACGAGGTGGAACCCGTCGAATTTCGACGAAAGAAAATGTTTACAAAGGAAGTGTTGCATCAAATTTATAATACATCGACAAAAAATAATTAGAATAAAAAATCCATCTTCACTTGTTAATTTAACTCTCCAAAGACATATTTTAACCTATCATTAACAAAATACTTTTTTCATAAACTTCAACTGTTTAAATTATTGAAAAATTAAACTTTATTCATATACGTAATCAGTAACATATAATCAAGATAAGTAATTTTGATTAAGTTATTAATTGATGCTTGGTTACGGAATGAAAAATCCCCATAAATGATTTCACCTTGACATAATCATAGAATTTTCTACCTTTACTTCTAAACCGAATCAAGTGATTTTCCACGTTTCACATCCATATTAACCATTTAAAAACATTTTAACGCGCAATAGGTTATTAATAAATATTTTTTCAAGCTTGAAGTCACGTTTGTCAACTATTACAACTTTCCATGTTAAAATTCCCACTCGTGATTTGAGGTCTTAGTATAATATCTGTACCTGCGCGTAAAAATTCTAGAAATTTATAACTTTTAGACGTATTCAAGGGGAAATATTTCGTTTTATCAAATAAAATTATCGTTTACTTTTAAATATGACGTCATTTTCAGCCGCTGAAATATTTTGCCTATTGTCTCAAACTCAATATCAGCAAAATGAAAAAATAGTGAAATATAAGAGCATCATCAGGGAAATTGTGTCTTTTTTAAAGCATAACGTCATTTTCTGTTCAAATTTTTAAAAATGATATTTTTAATTGCAATGAGAAAATGGCATCAGTAAGAATATAATCAATAAAAATAACTAATCCACTTTTAATAGAAATGAAGTACTTCATTTGCCACGATTAGAAAATTGGTATTAAAAACTATAAAAAAAATTAATATCTCAGAAATAAATTGAGATACAGCTTTCAAACAAATTGCATTTAAAAGTGCATTTTTTTCTGCATACGACGGTGTAAACATTTAAAATGTGGAATGTTTAGAAGTTTAAAAATTTGCAGTAGCGAAAATTGCAAAAGCGAAATTTCATTTCAAATTTCAAAGTGTTGCCATTCGCAGAATGACGTATGCGTTACGCACAGATATGTTTGTCCTTTATAATATAGATAGCTGAAATCATGCAATTTGAAGACCGTTTTCGTAATGCCAACAGAAATTGCCAATGAACGTTTTTTTTTTTTTTTTTTTTTTAAGTCAAGCAACAAAAAACCAACCTATTTTTAACAATGTTATACAAATAATGACTGATTTTCAGATATGTATTAATTCAGACCGATCATTATAGAGCTGGTAACTATAAAATAATTAAATATTCGTGAGACTGAATAATTAATTTTTTTATTTAAATCATTTTAATTGAAGCAAATATTGGTGGATATAATCTGAAATTGGGTAATGCAATTATTTAAAATGTATTTTAAAATGTTTGAAATATTATTGAGAATATTTGAAATTTATTATAAATGTTTTGATAACTTTCTAATTTGAAATTATATGATTTGCAGACCTTACGAATGATGATAAAAAATATTTTAATTAGTAAAAACTAAAATCAGTATATTTTATATTAACCTTAGAAAAATATTGAAACAATCTTTGAAATTATATCATAATATTAAAATATTTATTTGCTTAAAAGATGTTTTAAAAACACATTAAAAGTAAATTAAAAACTGTTTGTTTACATGTTTCAACTCATTTCCTGAGTCGTCGTCAGAATGTATAACAGAAAATTACAAATGCATAATGAAAAATGGAAAAATCATCGAAAATAAACAAGTAGTCATGTAACGCGCCCTATATTTTCGCGATTGCTCGTGTTCACTCTATTTCGCGATGCCGTCATTTATCCAACCATTCAACCCATAAATTCGGGATACGAAAAGATAATGTATCGTTAAAATTAATTACAATTAATCGTTACAATAAATCGTTACATGATTACTTGTTTATTTTCGATGATTTTTCCATTTTTCATTATGCATTTGTAATTTTCTATTATACATTCTGACGACGACTCAGTAAATGAGTTGAAACATGTAAATAAAGAGTTTTTAATTTACTTTTAATGTGTTTTTATAACGTCTTTTAAGCAAATAAATATTTTAATATTATGATATGATTAGAAATGGACGTAATTTTGACTGACTACTCGCACTTATTTACATTTGAATCTTTGAAATTTTTATCGTCAAAATTAAAATTAGTTTAATTGAATCCAGTATTGGTAAACGTAATTTGTAATTCTACAAAACATCTGATTTAATATGAAATTAGTTTTAAAATTGTTTAATGATTTTCTAGTTCGAAATTATATTTATTACAGACTCTAATAATGATGATAATAACAAAGAAATGTTTAAACAATTAAAACTAAAATCAAAATATTTTATGTTATCCTTCGCAAAATACTGAAACAAGCTTCGAAATCTTTATCGCTTCAATCAAATTCTTTACAGGATTAAGGTATTATCTTTCCTGAGCGATATAATTTTTAAAACTGGATGAATGACTTTTCTCTAGAATTTATTAAAATGGAAGCCAACCGAAAGAAAAAAAAAATAGTTGTAATACGTTATTAGATAAAATATAAAATTTGAAATTGAAATTCGGTTGAAAATGCTTTGATAGAGGCTTAAAATGTAATCATAAGATAATGTCCTTTAAAATAAAAGACATACTTTCTAATATAAATTCTTTAAACAAATAGATAATCGTTGGAATCACATTATTACTGAAATGTGATTATTCAAAAATTGGAGAAATCATAAAGATATTTTTATTTGAAAATTGATATTTATACTTAAAAATATTCTTCACTACTTAACGATGATAGAAGTATTCCGGGGGATATTTTGTTTCGTCTTTACACTAAAAAATGGATGAGATATAGCAGTTTGAATTTCTAGAATTGCTTGTATTTTAAAAGTGTCCAATTTTTGTCATGCCACAACACTTAGTTAGTTGTGACTGAGCATCTGTACAGAAATTACAAGGTCTCGAACAAGATCATTGGATAACTTCATCTGCTTTTTTATTTTTAAATACTAGACATTTATAAATATCGCCAAATTTAGTGACCAAACATAAATTGCTCTAAACGAAGCTAACTGGGATAAAGCTAGCTAATTTGGTGAAAATCTCATTCAAATTCCGTATTGACGAAAACTGGCTTCGAATCTTCTATAATTTGGATCTAATCATTTTACCGCCGTGTGTTACAATAAAATAAACTGGGATTTTAAAAAGATGCCGTTTAATCCCGGTACAGCCCGGATGGGCCTTTTAAATATTTATCTTTATCACTAATTAAACTATGTGTAACAGTTTTTAAAATTCAAAATTTGGTTAATTTTTCGAATAATTCTTACCCTCCTGAAAAAAAAAACACAAAAAAAAAACATGCTTAAAAGACAATCTTAAGCATATATGTTTATGATAAAAAATATTTTAATTGGTAAAAACTAAAATCAGTATATTTTATATTAACCTTAGAAAAATATTGAAACAATCTTTGAAATTATATCATAATATTAAAATATTTATTTGCTTAAAAGACGTTTTAAAAACACATTAAAAGTAAATTAAAAACTGTTTGTTTACATGTTTCAACTCATTTCCTGAGTCCTGATGTATGTAATTGATTGTGCAGGGTACGCTTTGTAAACATATTACTAAAGATTATATGTATATTATGCTTTTTATAAGATTCTTCTTCTTATTATATATATTTTTAATGCTATGAAAACATTCTTAAATTTCCTTTAAATAATGTTTTTAATTAACTAATTTCAAATAAGTCATTACATGAAATTACTTTTTTTTCTTTAAATACCTGCATTCTAATAACATCAAAAACGTCCCTGTTTCATACCTGCTGTTTCCAAAACAGCAATATTTAAAATGATGTTTTACTCTTATTTTTGATCTTTTTAAACATTTTTAGTTTAAGCATATATCCATTATTATTATATCGTAAACGCTGTCCTCTATTAATTTCATAGGCTTAAACTTTCTTTAAGAAGTTCTGAAACTAAAGTTAGACTTTTTTTCTGTTATATTTTAACAGGTTTAAAAATAGAGCGTACATTTGACAGGGCTTAAAGTTAATGTCAAAAGAAGGTCATCGAACGATCTACCAAACCATTCAGCTATCTTTTCAAAATCCTATGAATTGCAAATGCATTTTGTTTTTCACACATTTAAAGTTTCAATGTAACGAGGAAGTGTTTTTAAGTGCCCACACTTTTAACTAAAATCAATATTTATTATATATATGTGTATTAAAGTATTATATGAAAAGACTATAAAAATCAAAGGTGTTTTTTTCATTTTGTTATTATTCTTAAAATAAGAACCAAAATTCATGCTTTGAACATAGATTTTGAAATATTTTCCAACTTGGTCAAAAAAGTATTAAAAGTATTCTTCATATATCTAACTACGCAATTTAAACAACACATAACTGGTTTCAAAACAATTTTTAGATGTGTTTTTAATTATGTAACTACGTAGCAGCTATAGTCGGCGTCCGGTTCCTCTGTCTGTCTGTCTGCCCGTCTGTCCGTGCATCTATCAGTCCGCATTTACCAGAGCAAGAACTAACCAACTGAATGGTCTGAAATTTTAAATACATAATTGTTGCAAAATTTTGGCGAGTCATTTCAAATTTAGGAAAATTGGATGTATAGTTTAGTTACAGGGAAGATCAAAAGTTGTCCATTGCATTACGTCCAATGGGAAAAAATTATTTCAAGTGCATTTGAATGATGTTACAGCCTTTCGAACAGAATGAAATTGATATGCATTTTGGAAGTGCACTAAAATATACATCCAGTACAATATGCGGTGCAGAAAATATTTATAAAGATAATTACAGTATGAACGCATTTGTCACGTTTGATGTACAATTTCTAACATGTCAACAATTTCTGCATCATGCAGTGATTCTTTTCTTAAATGCTTCATTAAAATATAGATGAGTTTAAAACGCACTATCAGCAATTTTTGGTCATGGTCAGTCATATAACCGAATACATTTGTAACTCTCAATGACCGATAACTGCTACGAACACCATACTGTGTACAAAACATTTACTGGTGTAACTTAGTGACTCTTTTAAAATCCATTATGTTTGAAAAATCTTAACATCATTAAAATGCACCATAAGGACTTTAACCGTATTTCATAATACAATGGAATTATTTTGTACGTCCCCATAAACAAACCGTAAATACTACTTATTATACACTGCTGATAAAGCCTGTTGTAATCCACCTGAGTGACGCATGCAAATCTCATAACGTTTGAAATACCGTAACAATAATAAAACGTGGAGCATTTTTTTTTTCTTGGACCATAACATAACAGATATAGTTTTATGTAATCAGGTACAAGAACTATAAATGCTGCACAATTATGCTAAAAACTGAACATTTTACTGTAAGTATCAATAACTTAGGATAGCCTTGGTAGTAGTTGATTGCTTTCCAGTTATTGATCAAACTTTTGAAATATTGCGCCATTTAAGGCGGAAATAAGTTTTATACGTGGCACTAGACATAATATTTGTGTTTGAATGTTAGTGCACCTGTTGTCTCATGGTTGTCAGTCGCCTGCTGTAAGAGAAGCTATTTCGTGAAGTTTTTTTTTTTTTATTAGAAAGTGTAAATATTTAGATTTTGATTAGTTTTTGAAAATTATAGTAAGTTTAAACAATCCACTTCCATCTTGTTTATTTCAACTAAAAGTTTTATAACAATTATTGTGAATCACAGACCAATCATGGAATTTTAAAGATTAATTTTTAGATTTTTGGTTGATTTCTTTCGCCTGATCAATCACTGGGAAAATGGGAAACTATAGAGAAAATATTTATTTATAATTTTGTTGCCAGTTAATTTCAGCGTACTTCATTTTTGTCCGTTATCCTCCTGAGACCTGAACAATATAAAATACATATATTTTTCCTAATATTAGTTTTTTTTTTTTTTTTTTTTTTTTTTTTTTTTTTTTTTTTGAAAATATACGTGTCAGAAATGAGGTTTTTAAAGAAATTATAAATTTCAAATTTTAAATTTTGCTGCACAGCACATCCATTTAAATGGATGTTGAGGTCTTAGGCACTTTAAAATATACTTCTCAAAACAGTTAAACGATATTGTAAGCCTTATATAAAATAACGGTATAAGATATTTTTTCGTCAGAAAATGGAAGAAGAGAATCACAAATACAAATTTTCCTCATTTTCAAACTTCGGTGTATGCTTAATTTTAAGTTTGACGTCGGAAACGACGCTTTAGCCGCAGCGAATGAAACTAGACTTTCAACTTTCTGAAAGACAAAGCGGAAAACAACGACCGACATTCAGTAAGTGTTTTTTTTTTTTTTTTCGATGAGTGTGATGTCTGATTGAAGTCATTTAACTTAATCAGCAGCATGGAGAATTGCTGGTCGGTTAGATACGGTGGGTGGGGTGGTGGTGGTGGGGGGGTGCACAAATCGAAGGAGCAGATGCCACTCGAGTTTCACTAAGTGTGATTTCCAGGTTCTGGAACAGGTTTTGGAGACTGGAAATGCAGGCCGAAGACCAGGGCAAGGACTTAGCCGTGCAACAACGCCCAACCAAGATTAATATTTAACGCTAACGGCTCGGAGACACCGAAATTTGAATGTCAACAACACCTTCGCCCAGCTACTAGCACACAGGTTCGACACAACTGTCTGCCGCCGCCTCCACGCTATAGGGCAGTATGCTCGTAGACCAATGGTAGGTGTTACATCAAAAGTAAGGCTCCGTGGCGCTCGTAGGGAGTGAGCAACAGAGCATGTTAACTGGAGGAGAAATGAATGGCGAAATATTCTTTTCTCTGGAGGTCTCTCCAGAGAAAAGGATTTTCTGTTCATCCTGATAATAAGCGTAGTTTTATCTGGAGGGAACGTGGCACTAGAAATAATCCCGCGTTAGTGCAATGAAGTGTCACATTTGGCGCTGGGGGATTGATGGACTATGCTGGTATGTCCATTCATAGGCGCATCGAGTTCTACATCATTTTAAATGGAGCTCTGACCGGCGTGCGATATAGACGTGAGATCCTCAGACTTACTATAGTCCCTTACGCTGCTGCAATTGGAGATGACTTCATGTTAATAAACGACAATTGCAGGCTACATCGTGCTCACCTGGAGGATGATTTCCTTTTTGAGAAAGGAATCATAAGACTGGAATGGTCAACATGTTCTCCGGACATGAACCCAAAAGTATATGTTTGGGATATTCTAGGCAGATGTGCTGTTGTCCGTCTACCACCTCCAAAAACTTTCCAAGAACTGAAAAGAAGTCTTCCAGAGGAGTGGGAAAGAATACCCCAGCTCCTCCTTAATAGCCCCATGCCGCAAATGTGTTCAACACTGCTACCTGTCCGGGGAAACCGTATCTCCTACTAAAAACGATTCTCTTTGAAAGAAATTGCTTTTTTATTCGATTTTTCTGATATGCAGAAATTGTATTTTTTTTCCTTTTGTATTCAAATGCTCAATGCAATGCATTATTCCCTGCCAAACATTCCTAATTTTTTTTCTCATATAGCCTACAATGTCTATCGATCGTATCAATTATCTAGACAATTTCCCGTCCTTGAGATCCATTCACAACCTCAATATTCTTTAATTGTTTTGATCAGTCTAATTTAAAAAAATTACTAAATGTATGGGAAAGAATAGACTTTATTATAAAGCACATAATGCAAATATTGATATACTTTAATAGTAAAAAGTCTTGATCCTCTTTCATTTTTCCTGAAGTATTTTATCCGATAGTAAATTGTTTACCTTTGGAATTCTATTCTTCATTAATGTACCTGCTGCCCCAATTCTATTTCGGTGTAAAATTTCTACCAAAATAACAGTTACGAAATACCTGTCAAAATATACTCTAGTTCCTGCAGAAAATGTTTCACAGAGCTTGAGTACTGATGTTTCACTAACAGTGAAGATTTAGTTTTCATTTTGCCTTCGAAATGAACTTTGAACCCTGATAAATTGTGCCATCTAACACAATCCGAGATATGCTTCTAATGCCTTAATTCCTATAGAATATTAAATAATTCTAAATAATTCTATATAATATATATCAGTCATCTTTATTTATTACTTTTAATTATTAAATATTTTTGATTTTTAAATATAATTGGTGTTAAAGCAAGCAAAACATTTAAATTCTAATTGTTCAAGCCTAACGATAGAATAGATTAATTAATAGCCGACATCCGTTTAAATGGAAGTGAATAAAAACAAGATTAAGTCAACAACTACTTCATATTTCGATTTATTCATTATTTATGTCGTAAAATTATAGATCTAACTGCTATTAAAATTGCAAAAGAATAGATGAAACAAATTAAAATTATATAAAAAACAAAACTTATTAATATAGCGTCGAATTCCAACTTGACTCACTTATTTCGCCATTTTTTAAACAAAGTCGTTGCCGCTGCCAAAATCTAAGAACAGAAAGTTGATTTCCGATTCATACATTGCAATGCCAGTTTGGTCTTAACTTGCTACGATGAAGTTTAACGCAACAGGAGGTAAAACAAAACCATCCATTTTAATAGATGACAGGTCTCAAGAGGTTATACGAGTTATATATATACTTCTGAACTTGGTAAACGAACCACTGACTAATTCTCCTAAACAAAACTTTAACAGTTTATTTCTCCATTCATCTGATCTTTAGTTCATGAACACATTTAATTACCTATTACGTCAACCACTACTGCACTATTTAAAAAACACACACTAATTGAATATATGGGTATACAATTCAATATTATTGATTCCATTTCGTATAGACTGCAAATAGGATTTCTTAAAATCAGACACATATAGGACAGAAAAATTAATTCAAACACTTAACCCTTTCGACTCGGGGTCTCTTATACAAAGTTAATTCGGGTGATACCACTTTTTTAAAAGAAGGTTCTGTTAAGTATACAATTACAAAAATGGTCTAACTAAATAAGGCATATTTTATAACTAAAATTAAAAACAGTTTACTAAAAAGGTGCATAAAAATTTATAAATTTTAACACATTTTTATGCACCTTTTTAGTAAACTGTTTTTAATTTTAGTTATTTTAACGCAAGGTGAATTTGTCATTCTACTCTGAGCTCATTCTGAGTTCTATGTTTTTTCAACTAGGCAAATTTTATTATTGAAACCGAAAACAAATTTTGCAAAGAAAGATGATGTCTAGTCAAACTAGACATACGAGTGCAAAAGTCTAAGTGTCTGAATAGAAGAAGTAGTTTTATATCGATTTTTCTTATAACAAATTAATTCTACTTAAATAATCTTCTGTTTCTCAAAATTTTCTATTTTCTCATGTACATTGCAGCAAACGATGCATTTCTATTGACTCTCATTAAAAAAAAAAAAAAAAAAAAAAAAAAAAAAAATCATTTTCTAAATATACATGTTATATTTGGGACATCATTTAAAAACAAATTCATTCTTTTGAGATCTCCATTCCCTGATATCGTGTTTCAAACACTGTCCATTTTTTTTCCAATTATAAATAACAATTTCATATTTTGGAATTGCTATCATGAGACATCTTAATGGATCCCGTTGAAATGGATTTTGTTTACTGCACTTCTGGATGACTGACAAAACTTTAAGAAGATATGTGACAAAATTGAGTTTATATTGCAGTTGGTTAAATATATCTTTCACTGCATATTTGAGATAACACTAAACTTAATGTCTAAAATTTCAGAAAATTCACTTAATATCGATATGAGCAATAGTTTTCAAGAAATTTTGACACGAATCTCCCAGGTGGCAAAAAGTAGCCATTAATTGAATTTCCACATTGATCGGATTACCGGATATTTTACTCTTTGAAAATACGTCAAACCTAAGACATTTTGAAAATATTCGACAACACATTCAAAGAAGATATAGGATGCATTGAATTTCAAGATCACTATAAAAACAGTAATCTTCGATACATTTTTATAATGCGCCTAATAAACATTTCACTCTGGTATAATATTGTGTTGTTGGGGTATCTTTGCTTGTGTTTTATATCCCGAGAGTGTATATTCAGTATTTCCTACACTGTAAAAGAAACATTTCTGAAACTGACAGAAAAAAAAAACTGTCAATTTTGGCGCCAGTGGAAAACCGTTTAATTTACAGAAAATATCTGTAATTTTTCATGAAAACAGATATTTTCTGTAAAAAACATGGATTGCTTCTTTGAAAATTACGAAATCCAGTTTCTTTTACAGGAAATAAACTCTTTTTCTTTAAAACAGTTTTTTCCTGTAAAAATTCTAGATTTTTTTTCCCAGTGTATTTCAATGTGGTCAATGTGTTGTTTTATTTTTTTTGCTCAAAGTTTCTCGCGGTCAATATCGACATACAATAAAAAGTATGTTAATGGTCACACTTCATTCGGAGCTAATATGCATTCTTCTATACACTGTTCTATAAACCCACAAACGCGCTAATTTGAAAAGTTAATATATTGTGATATAAGTGAATTTTCAATATGTGAAGCATTTTTATTAAGATTTTCACTTTTTGTTTAATGTATAAAAATTAAAATAAATAAATAAGTCTAAATAAATCTGAAGCTAAATAAGTCTAATTAATCTGCCATTTATTGTTCATAAAGGAAATAATTTTCGCGTAAAATAAATCTTACAGAGTTAGTTAAGAAAAGAATGTAAAAACTTTGTTTTATGAATTTGAAAATAGGTAAAATTAATACAATAAACTTAAGAACAACTATAATAAAGCAATTTCCCGTGAATGCGATAAGAACAAAATTAGGGTTCGTAATGAAATTACCTCAAAGAATTAATGAGTTTTCCTCATTCTTTTAATAAAACGAGACAAAAGAGGCGCTGGAAACTTTACTTGTTACGCTTTTTTTTTCAACATACATTACACATATGTGATTTAATTAAGACAAATGATTTTTGTTTTTCAGTGTTTTTGTTATTACCCATACAACAATGATGTACATTCAAAGAGAGAAGTATATGTTTTATGGAAATTAATACAAGCTTGTTGCATTCTTACTAAAGTGTCATTAATATAATTTGTTTTATTTAACTGTTATACATTTTCTTATATCTTCTAGGATAAATGTCTTATTATTCGTTTTTATTCACCAGTCAAGCTTAAAAAGAGTGTCTTACTATATCTGCAAAAATTACAGCAAATATGACAGTCAATTTATATTTACAATAAAAGTGGCATTTTACTATAAATTATATATAAGTGATTTTATTTGTTTTATAAGAAATTGTATGATTTTATTTGGGTTTTTAAAATATTTAATTTCCTTTCTACTTTAATCATTTTTAAATGTTATGTAAGACATACAATTATTATAAAAAATAAATCATAAATTTTCACACCCGATAATGTTTATACGTTATACTTACATGTATGTTACATTACTATTGTAATTCATTTAAACATTCAAATACCACTGAAATAACACTATATTTTCCCATTAATATACTTACAACTTTATGCTTAAGCGGTTGAAATATAGAAGAAAAGTTATGAAATAGAATTTTCTCTTCAATTTGTAAACACAAATGCATTTGTATAATTTTTAAAAGAATAAAATTTATATAGGTTAAAATTAAAATTAGATGTTTGAAATCACTAATTTGTTTTTGTTCTTTTTACATTCCGTTAGAAACATTAAACTTGTATTTAACTGTTAAATTAATAATCATGTATAATCCTATTAGTTTTGTTGATAATACCCCAATTGATGTTTTCGACCATAAAATGCATATAATATCAAGCTTACTCTATATCCAGAAAAAAAGAGAAAACTAATACACACTCAAGGAAATTCCAACTTCTAATAAACCGTTATTAAATATTTTTAGTAAAATATTTTCTAGTATTGAAGACAGAGCTCTTTCGCTTGGACCAAAATTTGTATATAATAGTAAAGTAAACCATAATAGTATTATTGCAGATTGTGAAAATGTCATTCAAGCCATTCCAGTGAATAATAGAGACCATGAGCGCGCAGAAATGTACAAGTTAGTAAAACAAGTCTCTTATAAACAAGATAATGAGCAAAGCTTAGTTTTGAATACGTTAAAAAAACTGAAGAAAGATCTTGATATTATTTTTATCAAGACGGACAAATCAAACAGAATTGCAATATTGGACAGATTAGCTTACATAGATAAAATGAATGCATGTATAGCCGATATGGATTGTGAAATTATACAAAAAGATTTAAATCCCAAGATGTTTCGTAAAGTAGAAGAGTTAGTCCGTACTGGAAAATGGCCGGGAAGCATGAAATCACTGATTAAAATTAACCACACTGGAGTTACTCCGATGTTAACTGGAAGATTGAAAGATCATAAATCAAATTTAACGTTGAGACCTGTCGTTTCCCGCTGTGTCGCACCCACATACTTTTTTGAAAAGGCTTTCGTGATCTTCTTGAAGCCAATACTTCCTGATTCAGTTTTTGCTATTGAGTCTACAAAAGATTTCATTGATAAAGTTAAACAATTTCCAAATAATACAAACACCATTATGGCAAGTTTAGACGTAGTATCTTTATACCCTTCCTTCAATATGCATGAAGTCATATAATACATTAATATGATCATAGATAACAATTCAAATTTATCTCAAGATATAAAAACCTCACTAAAATCTGGACTTAACCTCATAGTTTACAGTAACATCTTCATTTTTAATAAGAATATTTATAGACAACTACCTGGTGCACCGATGGGATCAACAGTTTCCGGTTTATTTTCGGAGTTTGTTTTAAGGCCTCTAGAACATAAGATATTTGATACGTTTAATTTGAGACCCCGAATGTTGGTTAAGATATGTCGATGATGTTTTCATCTTATGGAACAACAGTTTATCTGGTTTAACCGATTTTCTTCAAGATTTTAATAAATTAAGTAACTGTATAAAATTCACCCTTAAAATCGAAGAAAATTCTTCACTTCCATTTTTAGATATTCAAATTAATAGATGCAGCTCTGGATTAAACTTTTCAGTTTATAGAAAACCTATTAAAGAAAACACCGTTATCCCTTTTTCAGCAAACGTACCGTTTCAATATAAAATCTCTGCATTTCAGTCATTCATTAAAAGAGCATTTATGATCTGCTGAAATAACCAATTAAATGAAGAAACCGAGTTTATACAGAAAATAGCATTTGATCATGGTTTTCCAGCAAAATATATCGATAAGATTTTAATAAATTAAGTAACTGTATAAAATTCACCCTTTAAATCAGAAGTACAACGCTCCCGCTCCTTCAGGTCAACAACAGGATAATAATCAACTTATGGTCTACAGAAAATTTCACTACATTCCCACTATATTCGAAAAGCTAAAAGAGATCATACAGAAATATAATATAATGTTGTTCGCTATTCCACCTCTTTAACTCATTGATATCGTCAGTAATAAAATCGATAGGATCCCAATGGAGCAGAAATATGGTATATATAAAATCCCTATAACTTTATCTAATAATGTTGAAAAAGTCTGTATCGGCATGACAAAACGTAAGTTATCAGTAAGGATTATGGAACATCGCAGAGATATTAAACAGCGTAACCAGAATACAGCTCTTTCTAGATTCTACTTGGCTAATAAAGCCTGATTTATTAACTTTGCTGAAGCAAAAATTATAGTTCCGTGCAATAACCCCTTTGAAAGTAAAATTAGAGAATCAGTTGAAATCATTGCACGTTGAAGATAAACCTTGTAACGATAATTTATCCTATAATATCCCAAAAATCTGGCATAATATCATAAAGGCAAAGTTCTCCATCCATTTACAATATTTCAGGTATTTATTTTCACTAGATGGCAACACTACATTTTTGGTATTCAAATCATTTGTCAAGTTTCGACTAATTATTTCTTGCACAACAAGCTTTCGTCTCCGAACTTTGAGCCTTTTTTACCATCATATTTTCCTGAAGACGGCTGTAGAAATAGCTCTAAACGTAGAAATCAACTTTTAGCTTATTAAAGTTCGTATTTTGTGTACCATTAAGCAATATTGTGTCTTTATTTATTAGATTTTATGGTGCAATTGTCCAGTATGTGTTATAGTTATTTCATTTTCATTTTTCACGTGGAATTCTTGCAATAGATATTTTTTTGCTGTGGTAAGAATTTTATTGTGAATTTTTAATTCTTGGCAACTACTATAACAAAAAATGTTTCAATTTGATAAGAAATTACTGTTAAAATGATGGTTTTTTATTAAGTAAAAGTTAGCTATAAATTATTTCGATTTCGGATTACTTTAATTGCCTCGCCCATGTTTTAATACACATATACGTAACATTTCACAATCCTGGCTTCCAAACTGTGGATTTATTTAGAATTACAGACTGACAAATGTTCATTTTTACATATTAGATATGGGATGTAAAATATAATACTTTTCTTATGTATTTTCAGAATATTATCCTGCAGTTATAATAAAGAAATAATTGCTATGCAACCTCAGAAATATCTATTGAGTATCTTTTATAAAAGCACTGTTACATGAATCTAAAATTTTTAATTCATAAACCTCTTAATGAAAGCAATGAAGATCTTTTAATATTAGTAATTATCTCTTTATAAACTAGTATGTTGTGGCCATCACAAAACTTTCTTCTATCTCATACATGTCAATACTTCAAAATTCACTATCTCAGTGCCAAATTTAAATGACAATATGTGTTCATCATGAGAATTCTAAAAATATGAAATTCCATGTATTACTTCTCCAAGTATGACTGTCGCTGTAATCGTGTAAATCCAGCAAAATGCAGCATAGCAGCGCCACCTATTGGGTTATTTACACAACAACCTAATTATCCCCAATTTATGTCAGACTATGAAGTTTGAGGAAAATTCGTGCATTAGTTCTTAAGATAGAGGTATTGCGCAAATCATGACAAATGCAGCACAGAAGCGCCACCTGTCGAGCTATTTGCAACAGCACATAATCATCAGCAATACTAATCAAGTTATACTTAAATCTGAAGTTTGATGAAAATTCGTGCATTAGTTGTTGAGATAGAGCTATTGAGAAAATAGTTCAAAATGCAGCACAGCAGCGCCACCTATTGGGCGATTTACACCAAAACGTAAACAGCATCCATTCATGTCAAGGACTAACGGAATCTGAAGTTTTATAAAAAATCCGTGTATTAGTTCTTGAGATAGAGCTTTTGCGGAAATCCTGCAAAATGCTACATAACAGCGCCACCTGCAGGGCGATTTACACCAAAAACTAATCAGCATCAATCTATATCAGGGACTACTTGAATATATTTTTTTATTAAATTCCGTGCATTAGTTCTTGAGACAGAGCGCCCACAAAATTTGTGTCACATACAGACAGAGAGATGGGACAGACAGACAGACAGACATTTTGTAAAAACCTGTTTTTTAGAATCTCTGACCCATAAAACGTGTAAATCCGTCGAAAACTGGAATTCGAAAATTTTCATGAAACCAATACTTTCTTCTTGTAAAGATAGAAGAAAGTAAAAATGTATTGTTTCGAAATGCTTTGTAATTTTGCATGAATAATTAGCAAGTAAATACAAGGTGATAAATGGCATTAAATAAAATTTCAATAATCTACTGAATAAAATTATCAATTAATTTAATCGAATGTTATAAATCTAACGAAATTGAAGCATGTTTCAGTACTGAGAATATTTAGTTTTTTCTAAAAATTTATCGGAAATTAACGTTTTTTATGCAGGATTTAATCATATGTTTATGTGATAAATTATTAATTTCAGATGGAACAACCGTTTAATAATTCTAAAATAATTAATGGTATAAACGGATCAGATAAAAACAGGAATGTTATATGTTTCGTAATTAAATTTTAAAAACTAGTACTTACACAGAAGAACCAGTTCAAATTCGATGAAATAAAAATATAAAAACAAACTGTTAAATTGAACTTATAATAAACCTATAAGCATATAATACAATTTAAGGTAAATCTTCTTTGTCTACGTTCAAAATTCAATTTTTTCACTGCAACATTACAAAATATTATTATTTTACTCACACTTATTTTAATACTATTAATGACTGGCTGATGTAATATGCTGGATTCGTACTCACTTTACCCCTTTTTTCTTTTTGCAAGTGGAGTGATGGAATCCTTTAACATATTTATGTTAGTAAACACTCCAACATCTGTATATGTTATATAAGGTCAGGGAATTTAATTTTTTCATATATATGTTACGAAACAATTTAATGGGTGTAGTTGAAAATCGTGCTTATTACGTATTACTGGAGTCATACCACATTTTAATCAGCCGTTGGTGATGTTGTAATCAATCCTACCACTTAGCACAAGCATTGCTAGCGGAGGTATCAACTCTGAAAATATAGCAGCTGTAGAGCGATGATAATATTGGTATAGTCCAATCAAACACTTATTATTTCATTATGAAAACAAGGCAGCTTGAGTGGCGAGAAAAGGCGTATGAAGAAATATGGGGTTTTCCTAATTAAACACATGGAAACGTAGTCATAGAACAACTGTTTATTCCATCAGAACATACCAACACTGAACAATTCCCGCAGATGAGAAATCAGAGCATTTCAATCGATTATAAACTAATTACTCATGCTAAATAAATGTTAATTTACGAAATGAATATTCCACATGGCTAAGGACACTGGGTAACAGGTTATGTAAACAATCAAACAGCACAAAAATCTCTCGTTCTGAGCTCATGCTCTCGCTATTTATTAGAATGAGCGGAGGAATTCCGATTGAAATGGAAACTTCAGGCTAAACCAACCAAAATCATGAACGAGCCTCGAAGTGAAACAGGGATCCGACACTCAGCCAATGGAGAGCGATCAAGAAACGTCACAGGAAAGAATCCCAGCGCCGCTAATGGAATGATTTCGATGTGAAAAGGCTGGTGCCTCGCGGGCGGGAAAATGAGATGAAATAGAATAAAAAATTGAAAATGGCTTTGATAAATATTCGAAAAATAAGTAACTGCGTTCAGAACTTTACAGTTTGGTAGACGATAAAAATTAATGAAGGGATTAAAAGTTTAGATTATGTTTTGGAATAAATCTATTATTAAGATACGCGTTTTAAAAATATAGGAATTTATCTAGAAATAAATAATAGAGCGTATTAAAAAACAAGGAAATAATCAATAGGCCGGCAATTTAGAATAACTTAAATGAATATTAAAAGGTAAAATTTTTATATAACATATATGTATAAATATTGTTGAAGAAGTAAAATAGAGCAACACGGGAGTGCTTCAGTGTACAATCAAATAAAAATATACGTTGTGGAATTTATGATTTTAATTTTTTAAAAGAGGGAATTAAAAATATATATATCAAATATTACTAGAAACATCACAAAATAATGCACCTAAGATTAAATTTTATTATTTTCTAAAAGAAATAATACAGTGAAATCTCCTTGGGTGACCACCTACTTGAACGACCATTTTTTTCATGGAACGAAATTTATTCCCGTAAGCTCAGTACTAATTTTATCTCCCTTCAGAGACCCTCCCTGTTGAACTCCCTCCATGAGAACACCATTTCTTTGAAGAAAATGAAACAAACTCCATTGTTTCCTGGTCACTTGAGGAAGGTTTTATTAGAAAAAAAATCTGGAGAGCGCATTATTCATCAAATTTCTAAACTAAGTCTACAATTTTATTTAATCTCGTAACGTTTAAGTGTTTAAACCCCTTTGTGCCTTTTTATGCAATGAATTTAACTATGATGACAAATTAAGAATGACTGTCAATAAACTCCCCTGTCCTATTCTGTCGGGAAACTCTCAAAGAAATAGCTAAATTAATGAAATAATTATTATTTGATCCCGTCCAAAAAGATTGCATTTATTTACTGAACTTCGAAAGGACTTGTATATAAAAGTTATAAAAGATAAAACCGTAGAATCAAAGCAAACGTCGATGTATTCTTTTTTTTAAACTCTGCGGTAATTAACTTATGTAATTAGCTTTTGTTTTAATACTTAAATTTTCATATTTTTTCCTAATGTATAAAATTAATTGTAGTAACATTAATTGTTACCTTTTTTCAACAATTAAAATCTAGATTTAAAAATGACCTCCATTAAAGAACTACCTCTCGGAGCGACCAATTTCTATTGGAATGGAACGTGGTCACTTTTGGGAGGTTTTACTGTATTTAATTTACTAAAAGTAAATTCATAAAACTATTTATTCAACCAAACACGAGTATAATTTGGTGTTTTACAAACTAATGAACGTAACACCATACATAACATATTTTCACTTAATTAAGATAATTGTGTACAGATATCTCTCGGTTTGGAACATTATTCAAAACCTACTTACTCTCTCTGGAGATAAGACTACCATATTTAATAAGGGATGCTGTATACGATGTTAAAATTTAATTACTACATGAATTTGGTTCTAAATAATTCAATATTGTATTTTAAAATTTAATATTGCAGGTATGCTTCATTATGCAAAGTCGATATTTCACTAAATTGAAATGAAGGAAAGGTTTACATCGTTCGTATGTGTTGCTGAAAATATTTCCAAATGTTCAAACTATTTACAAGTTTTACATAATAATAAAATGCACCGTAAGTAAATATTTAATATGTGTTTTTGTTACGCATTATTATAATACGAATTGCTTAAACACTGCTTTTTGAGTTCATGATTTCCTAAATATCTGAAATCATCTGTAACAAAAAATAGGTAATTTTGTTTAATTTTCAATAACGCATTACATTTTTATAATATTTTTGGCAAATACATATGATCAATTTTAACATAAAGTTGCGTCATATGTATAAAAGTACTGTATATATATATATATTAATAAATTTCGATATATTAGGTGTATCTTCAATGTATGGTCGTTTTAGCTTAATATGAAACGCTATCTAAAATACTAAAAAATTATATCATCATATATATATGTATACTAGGACTTCCCCCAGAGGGATTAGTCTGAGCGATATTGCCGAGAACATAGATTTAATAATAACTTGTTGCAATTAAAGAAAATGAGATACCATCTTTAATTGGTCATTGACTGATTACAAATTCAAATCATAAAATATCTAAATTAGTGAATCTGAAGGAAAAAAAAAACAAAAAAAAAAACATATCAAATTTAAACAAGCACCACTTCCCTCTGTTATGGGCCTTGGAAAGAGATATAATAGCCTGGAGAAGTAACACATTCACAAGTACTTTCGGACAACCTATTCTCTCTCTGTTTCATACCGACATTTATTCAATAGTTACATAATTTATTCAATTCTAGGTGTGTATCTACCCATTTTGTTGCATTTAAATTGCATGTTTTTTTCTTTTTTTTTTTTTTTGGAAGGGGCGGAAATGTAGTATTATTAAATATTTAAAGTTTCTATACCTAATAATTTCAAATTAAATGGTAAATTAAAACGTTTCTGTTCATTTCACCTTAAGTTTTTAGACTCAGCAGTAACACAGAAATAGAAAATTTTCGAAAGTTTTTTGTTCCTGCACCGTTTTACATAGTAAATTTTTTAGAAATTGTTCTGTTGTGAGTATTTATGTCTTAAAAGTAACAGTCATGTCAATTTTCATGCTTATATTCCTAACAATTCCACGTACTTCGTTATTTAGATCATCGTTAGGCCTTTGTCCGCTTTATTTAGTCTTCTAATTATAGAATTTTTTAGAATTCGTTCTAAAACGAACATTTACATCTTATGAATTACTACCATGCCGAATTTCAAGTTTCTAACTACAACAGTATCACAGAAATTGCAGGTTAGATTTTTTTTTTTTTTTTTTTTTTTTTTTTTTTGTATCGTACACCCTTTTAACTTTCAGGTTTTTAAAAAACTGATCGGCATTTACATTTTAAAACTAATAGCCACACGAAATTTCAAAATTTCTATCCCTAACAATTCCAAATAAATCGTGATTTAGAATATTTCTAGAACGTTTTATGGTTATTTCTCACTTTAAAATTTTCAACCTTTTAAAAAGAGTTCATAACCAGTGTTTACATCTTAAAAGTAGCCACCACACCGATTTTCAAATTTCTAGAACAAACAATATCACAGACATCGCATTTTAGAACTTTTTTTGGTTCCTGCACTGATGGGAGTTGTTGTACCGAAATATAATACAGTCTGTTTTGGAGCAGAGATGGTCACCAACATTTTTTCTGACACTACTATATTTTTAATCGCATAGGTAGATTCAGAGATGACACCCCACAAACACCCAAACATTACTGCTTCACACAGATGTCATATACGTGCCTCAAATTGGCGCGATTTTTTTCTGACGCCGATGTCATATACGTACTGGGTACTTAACTGACGCCAAAGTGTCGTTATTTAGTTTGCTACGGTAACCCGGATATTGTTGTTTATTTATTAATAAATTGTTTATTTACATTTATTTTTTTAACCATATAAATGTGTTGTTCTATATTTATTAATTAAACTTTTTTTATTTATTGTTATTCCCCTTTTTGAAAATATATATGTAACTGGTATTCAAAAACGAGGTTTTCGCAAAATTGGCGTTGGAAACATATCGCGCCAATATGGGGTGTGTATGACTTCTGTGCCCTTATCTAATGCGTGTTATCAGTTTAGCATTTTTTTAAATACATATATAAACAAGTATAATATTTCTTTAGTGTTATTTTCATAGTCGTTTATATCATTCGGCAAAAAATCTCACTTTCTGAAACTCGAATTGCGTGAAGGTTTTTAAAAAAAGCAAAGTCCATATAACAATGAAATTCCGTGAAAGGTATTAAATACATGGTAATAAAGCATTTAGATGAACGCAAGTGATAAATCGTCAAATATTGTTCTTATCGTCAACTTTTGTAATGCATTCTTTTAATTTAAAATACACACATTAAATACATTTAAAAGCATGATTTGACTCATTTAATTAAAAATACTAATAAGTAAATAAATAAAATAATAATGAGAGATAATAGCATAAGTCAAAACATTTAGTTCAACATCAACACAAGTTACACGTGCTGAAAAAAAGGCGGCTTTTGACAAAAAAAAAAAATAAATAAATAAAAAAAAGCAATTTATCAAATTACAACGACAATTTGGAAAACGATTTTTTTGAAGACTAAAATTTAAGACATAAAAAATCGCACGGAGTTGATCATACATTACGTACGCCATGAATTAAACATTAATAGTGTTATTACACGTAAAAATTGCAAGCCAAACATATCGCCTGCGACCCGTCAGATTTCACGAAACTTGAGTATTATCCACCTGAAACTTACGTAAATATCCAAGCATTTCATTGGCTGTTCGGGAAAAGGCTTTTCCATCGTCAGATTTCCAAGAAATCTGACGGCCAATTTTAAATGAAATTTCATTCTTAAACTTCTAAACATCCGACAATATTACTTTTTACACCGTCGGATAGAAAAACAAAATGACTTTTAAATGCAATTTGTTTGAAAGCTGTATCTCAATTTGTTTCTGAGTAATTAATTTTTTTTTGCAGTTTTTATTACTTTTTGGTCATAGTGGCAACAGAAAGTATCCATCGTTGGTGAAATTAAAGGGAAATACAGATTACTGTATAGACCAACCAGAAAACGAATAAATTGCGGATTAAACCAATGAAAACCTTCAGATATGCTTTTCATTTCCCATTCTAACGAGAACAATAACCATTTTTCCAAATGGTTAATAAAATACTCTTGGAAAAATTTGAACCGGGCTGAAAAAAAAATGTACCGTGATTAATTGAAATATTATAGGAATATTCCGTAATCTGGTTTTCAACCAGTATCGTAATTTAAAAAGCTTCGTTTAACTCCAATTAAATTTCATTGCTGTAACATTTTTGGGGGGTTGGGTGGGGGGGGGGGGGCGGAGGGAAATCGAGATTCCATATATTTGCATTAAAATTTGTAACTTTCGTTTATATAACGGTTGCTTGTATGAATAATTAGCACGTTGATGATCGAGCTTCACTCGAAACATATGTAAAAAACTGCTTGTGTAGCTTGCGTGCTTAAAGCCATTATTACTTAACTTTTATAACTCCCATATAGTTATAACAATGTTGCTATTAGTATTACTCTTGTTTGACGTCAACCTTGCCTGTGTATCTGAATACGAATTATTGGCCATTTTTCTTGCACGAAGAGTGGTTATAACATAATTGTTTCATTTTGCATAGCATGTTTACCAATTGCAATATTGATACTTTTAAGTTAGTCCATCGTAGGTGTTAAATTGCCAATATTTTTTTTTCATACCATATTCATCTTGCATTCATTTCATTTAAAATATAAACCTTTCATTCACTTGATTTAAAATACACGTTTTTAACTAATTTCACTGCACTTTAACAACATCACTTTGCCTTGGCGTTTTTATTTTTTATTTATTTTTTTTTTTTTTTAAGCTTTGGTCAGTTTTGGCTTCACAAAGTGAGATTTGTTACAAAAAGATACAAACCTGACAATTTATTACAAACCCGATGAACGTTTATGCTTATTTTTTACAAATAAATATAAACCTTTTTGGCACAGATGTCATATACGCACCATGTTGGCGCAATTTTTTTTCTGACGCCAATTTGGCGAAAACCTCGTTTTTGAACACCAGTTACATATATATTTTAAAAAAAGGAATAACAATAAATGAAAAAAGTTTAATTAATAACTATAGAACAAAACAATTTATATAATTTTAAAAAAGAAAATAAAAATAAATGAACAATTTATTAATAAATAAACAAGAACAACTAGGTTAACATATCAAGCAAAATAATGACACTTTGGCGCCAGTTAAGTACCCCGGTGCGTATATGACATTGGCGTCAGAAATAAATCGCGCCAACATAGTGCGTATATGACATCTGTGCGTAAATGTGTTGTGTACACTAAATAAATTGTTTAAATCTTTAAAAAAAATGTTTGGGTACATGAAACAATGAGTAGGTTGCAAGAAAGTATGCATGAAAAGTTTACTTCTCTCGCCAAACACATTTACTTTACTAATAAGACGCCTATTCTGGAAAAGTACAAATTTCTGTACTTGTTAGTTATCCCGTCGACCAAATTACTGTCGCCAAATTGTAAGATTGAATGCCAATAATGGTTGATCGTAAATGTCACATTCACTTGACAACACGTGATTACGTCATGAAGTGATTTTTATTTCGACGTTTTATTTGAATTTTTATTAATGTTATACTAATTTATCTGTTCTTTCGTTATCTATCTATACTCCTATTATAAAGAGGAAAAAATTGTTTATTTGTCGGAGATAAGCTCTGGAACTACCGAACCGATTCCAAAAGTAATGGTATCAAAAAGATGGTGTTAGTCCAACTTAGAACATAGGCTATATCTTATGTCGGTGCCACTGCCCCCAAAGGGGGTGTAGGAGCAAAAAACGTTCTAAAAATGCGATTTTAGTGTTACTGAAGGGATTAGAAATATGAAATTTTGAATATTGGTTACTTATAAGACATAAATGATGTCTAAGAACAGTTCTTAAACAATTCGAAATTTAAAAGGCTTGAAAATGCACAAAAAGTGTTCTAAAAAACGTTCTAAATGGTAGTTTCTACACAATCTCAGGAAATACCAAACCGATTTAAAAAATATTGATGTCAAAATGTTGGTGACAACGCTTGCTCCAAGATAGGCCATGTTTTATGTCGGTGTCACTACACCAAAGGGGTTGCAGGAGCAAAAAACGTTCTAAAAATGCGATTTATGTGTTACTGAAGGTCCTAGAAATATGAAATTAGAAATATTAGCTATTTATTAGATATAAAGGATCTCTCAGAACAGTTCTTAAGCAATTTGAAATTTGAAAGGGGTGAAAATGCGCGAAAATCGTTCTATAAAACGTTCTAAATGGTGGTTTCTACACAATCTCAGGAAATACCAAACCGATTTAAAAAATAATGGTGTCAAAATAAGGGTGTCAAATTGACGGTGACAACCCTTGCTCCAACATAGGCTATGTTTTATGTCGGTGCCACTACCCCAAAGGTGGTGCAGGAGCAAAAAACGTTCTAAAAATCCAATTTTTGCGTTACCGAAGGGACTAGAAATATGAAATTTGAAATATTAGCTACTTATTAGATATAAAGGATCTCTAAGAACAGTTCTTAAACAATTCGAAATTTAAAAGGAGTGAAAATGCTCGAAATCCGTTCTAAAAATCGTTCTAATGGTGGTTTCTACACAATCTCAGGAAATACTAAACCGATCTAAAAAATAATGGCGTCAAAATGATGGTGAAAACCCTTGCTCCAACATAGGCGATGCTTTATGTCGGTGTCACTACCTCAAAGAGGGTGCAGGAGCAAAAAACATTCTAAATTGCGGCTTTTGCGTTACGGAAGGGCCTAGAATCGTGAAATTTGGAATGGTAGGTAGTTATAAGATATCAATGATGTCTAAGGGCATTTCCTAAAAAAATCGAAATTTAAAAGGGGGTGTCAAAATGCGCAAAAAGCGTTATAAAAAACTTTCTACATTGCGATTTCTATGCAATCTCAGGAAGTACAGAACCGATTTCAAATATAACGGTGTAAAAATGATGGTGACAGATCTTGCTCCAAGATAGGCTATATTTTATATCTGTTTTCTCTACCCCAGAGGAGATGCAGGAGCAAAATGCGCGAAAAGCGTTCTAAAAACGTTCTAGATGTCGATTTGTCGGCAATATCTCAGGAAGAATGAATCTGATTTCAAACGTAATGGTAGGAAATTGATGCTGACAGCCTCTGCTCTAACATAGACGCTATTTTATGTCGGTATCACTATCACCTAGACGTTGCAGGAGCAAAAAAAGCGTTCTAAATTTCGATTTTTGTGATCGGTAGGGGCTAGCAACTTAAAATTAGGCAAGGTACATATTTATTAGCTATAAATGATCTTTAAGAACAGTTTCGAAAAAATTGGAAATTTCAAAAGGGGTGACAATGCGCGAAAAGCGTCCTAAAAACGTTCTAAATTGCGATTTCTACTCAATCTAAAGAAATACCAAACCTATTTCAAAAGTAAAAGTTGCAAATCAATGGTGACAGTCCCTGCTATAACATAGGTTATATTTTATGTTGCTGTCACTACCATCTGAGGGTTGCAAAAGCAAAACATGTTCTAATTTGCATTTTTTGCACAACTGAGGGGTCTAACTCTTTGAAGTATGGCATGGTATTTACTTACAAGATGCAACTGCTTTCTAAGAACAGTCAAAAGAAAATTCCAAATATTAAAAAAATGAAGTGGGTGAAAAGCGTTATAAATTACAATTTTTATGTTATCTTTTCAAATACCAAACCGGTTAAAAAAATAATGATGACAAATTTTGGTTATAGAACCTGCTCAAACATAAGCTATATTTTATGTCTGTTCCACTACAACCAGAGGGTTGCAGGAGCTAAAAACTTTCTAAACTGCGATTTCTGTTATACTGAAAAGGCTAGAAACTTTAAATATGACATGGCAGTTACTTGTAAAATATAAATGCCCTCGAAGGAACGTCGAAAATAAATTCGAATTAAAAAGGGGTGAAGCGAAGGGGAGGTGTGAAAAGCATTCTAAAAAAGTTCTAAATTACGATTCTATGCAATTTCAGGGAATGTAAACCGATTATAAAAGTAATAGTTGCGAATCAGTGGTAACAGTCTCTGATCCTACACAGGCTATATTTTATGCCGGTGATTCTACCACCTGGGGTTCACAGGAACAAGAAACGTTCTAAAAAAGGGCTTTAAAAGCTTTTTAAATTATGTTTCTGTGGAATATTAGGAAATAACAAACCGATTTCAAAATTAATGTTGGCAAATTAATGGTGACAGTTTCTGTTTCAACATTGCCCTTTATGTTGAGAGAGGTGGTAGGACTTAGAATTCGACATAATTTTAAGATGTAAGAAGATGGTTCTAAAAAATTCAAAACTTCAAATTAATACTGAAATGAGCGTATTAATTGAGCGTAAAAGTTTAAGTTTCAAAATATTTTCTAAAATATCTTTTATTTAGTTTTATTTCATTTTATTAATTTAAGTCTCATTTCTGCCTAATACAGTGTAATAATGATGTTTAGTCAAACTGTGTTTTAAATAGTAATTTTTGAATTATTCCTAAAATAAGTACCTTTTAATAAAATAAAATATTACCTTTTAATAAAATAAAAATTTAGTTACTACCTTTTGATAAAAATTAGACATATAAATATCACTTGGCATATTTCAAATATTACGCGAGCAAATCCGCGGAGTTTGCTAGTTTAAAATAAAAATTATGTCAATTTGTATGATTTTGCGGGTGGTTTTGCGTTTTATATAATTTGGCGAAATTGGTCGACGTTATAACTAACAAGTATCAAAATTTCACTTGAAATACTAAAAAGAAAAAAAAAGATTTAATTAAGAATAAATGATGCCACAAATCAAAATTGTTTATTTAAACATCAAATAACTCTTTCAAATTTTGACACGTAAAATATAAATGTCGTTTTTGGCGATTAAAAATGCTATTGGGTAGATTATCGTAAAATCTGAAACCCTAAGTTATTATGGCTAATAATCTATATAATATGGCCTTTTTTCTTTAAAACAGAAAAAAAAATCCAGATTTCTTTTCCTGTTTGATTAAATTTAAATATGTTTTATTGTACTTTAATATTAGTGCGTGCATATTTTCTTTGCTCCATGTGCTTTAATTCGGTTTTCTACGAAAACAACCAGCCGGTTAAAATGACGTACTCTAAATTTCCGTGACGTATGTAGATAAATTGTGCTTTTTTATCAGTCTTTTTATTATAATTTTTAAACGAATTGGAACTTATTTTTCATAGTAGGTGCATTCAGTAGGTTACCTTCATAGGTACCTTCTGGTACAATCAGAACCGAAATCCGACAAATATTTTTTGAGTTATGCTTGCCGAAAGATTTTATGAAATGTTTTAATATCCATCGTAGCTGTTTTTTGCCCGGAAAGTAATATTACGCTGTGTATTAGCCTTCGCTTCGCTCAGACAATTAAGAATAACTGTATGACAAATTACATTTTTCATATCGAAATTTTAGTTAATTTTTACATGTATCAGAGAAAATGTATGAATGTAAACAATAATATCATTGAGTAATAATTTATTGGAAATTATAGGGAAAAATTATATTTATTTTACTAAAACACAAAATTTAATGTCGCATAGTTATAAACAGTGAATTATTCTATAGAATATTTGCAAATTTAACAAACTACTTGAATTTTATTATATTTGATTGTGGTTCCTAATATCTTTTAAAGCGTTAACCCTTTAAGACCTGACCTACACAATTGTATACGTGATTCTACAATAAAAGAAAAAGACTATTTCCTGTTTTTGTGCGCTTTAAAACGATATCTGCACATTTGTATGAGTTAATTTGCTCCAGATGTTTTGTTAAGATACAACAAGATTGCATCAACTACATGACAGGGTTAGATTTTCTTCTTTTAAAAAGACTGTATCAACTGACAACAATAGACAAAAACTATGTACTCTCGTAATTTATTTTAAATATGATTTTTAGCGTTTTCTTGGAATTAATTTTTTTTTTCATATAGGGTAGAACGGGGCACGTTTACGTAATGCACATTTTCCGAAACGAGTTATAACTGGCGCGCCACCAGTCAAGACAGATTAATGCTGCTCCTTAGTGGGTATTCTCACAATTTTTTTTGCGTCAGTCGAGCTTCAGTCTAGCATGCGAAAAGGATAACCTGTTTTCTGTCAAGCTGAGTAAATTTTGTGTTGAACTTATTGAAACTTATTGAGAACTAATAATAGTTAAGGATAAGCAAATATATGAATATTAGCAGAATTTTATCCTTTTTTGAGAACTGTATTTATATGAACAGAAATGCTATTAATTTTCGTTGCACGTAAAAATAAATCCAAATATGACGACGGGGCACGTTTACGCATTGACATCGGGTCACCTTTACGCACGTTCAAAAAGAAGAAATTACGTAAACATTTACTGGTTTCTATTGAAGCAGAACAAGAAGACAGCAATGGAAAAAGTATGAAACCAAACACTGCAAATGGGAAAACGTTGGTACACTTTAGAGAAAAAAATAGTGAATAAATCAGGTGACAAAGATGAAAACTGTGTGTGTATTCATTGTTTGATATCACTCACGCAATCCAAAAATGGACAAAACTGCGTTCAATGTCTTAGATGCAAAATGTCATCCCATGGCAAATGTGCAAAAGGAAATACATTATTTTTTGTTTGTAAAAACTGTAACAGTGATGATGAAGATGAATAAATAGTTTCTGTTTTTAATTAGCAATAAGCCCTATGATTTCAGTTTAGCCTATAAAATGTTCTTTAATTAATTAACTTTATTTTTTTAAACAGTGATTTAAGTCATGAATAAAACATTTCAATTTGATTAAATATCTATTTCGCTTACTCTTTGGCATCAGTTATACTATGCGTGAACGTGCCCTACTTGCACCGTTCCCGGGGGAAGTTTACACAAAAGTCTTGGACCTAAAAAACATTTTTTTTTGTACGGTTATAAACACAAATAGGGCAACAACTGAATACACAAACTTGACTTTATTAACTGTTTTATAAAACCACAGTGTCTAAAATTTCCTAATTTAAAACATAAAAATTAGGAAAATTCATTGAAAAAAACCGCGTAAACGTGCCCCGGTCTACCCTACTTTATTCAAGATTTTAATTCATTTTGTCGTTGATAAATTTAATTAAGCTTTATAAAAGTTGAAAAACTAATGACCTACAAAATTGGGTAAGTTCGGCATTTAACATTTCAAAAATATTTGAAGTTTCTAATATTAATAACATTTTTATTTTTAAGTGAATTATTTCAAGTTATGTTTTTAGCAATTATTTTTTTTATTAATTATATTTTTAAAGTGGATTACTTTTAAATTAATTGGTTTGTACTATTCATGATTTCTATTTAACATAGATACTATTCGATAAATAATATGCACATGTAACGAACTGTATATTTCTGTTCTGAGTTATAGATGTCTTAAATGAGTTATAAGTTTTATATGAGATATATGAAAGCCACGAAATAGATTTTTAAATTTGAGAAATTCATTCCATATTGTCGATTCAGCAAGTAACCACCAGAAATGAATAATAAAATATGGAAATTTCAGAAAATGCCCGACAGATTCCGTAGTGTATGCTTTAATTTACCACGAGATCAGTGAAAATTGTCCATAGATGAGTAGAAGATTCATTTTTAGGACGTGCCCCAGTAAAGCAGTATATAAAAAACAAACCACACCCTGTGGTAACGGCATCATCTTGCATAGTTTTGTTTTTCGTAGTATACCAGTGAGAAAAGTACAAACAGGGTCCACAAGGCTTAGGATTTGATGTAGTACTTACTATGATTCAGAACTAATTTTATGTACTTCGATCGGTATTTCAACAGAATACCGTTGCTGGAATAACTAAAAAAAAGTAAAATCACTGTACTTAAAATAAAATACACTTTTCCAAATGGTACACACATTAAAAATATACAATAAAAACACCGTTTCGTTCCGCTTCTGCGGACGTCTTCAGGCTGACACCCAAGCCTAAAATCTTTCAAGAATGGAAAGTCACTGACGACCTTGTCTAGAGGGCGCACTAAACGTCTCAAATTTGTCAAGGCAACAGAAAGGAGAAAAACCAAACCAGCTATGGAAGAGGGGGGGGGATGGAACGGACTCAAAACCAGGTTATATATAACATATTGTGCCAAATTTTATGTATGTTATAGGATAAGTTATCATTACACGTGTGCTGTCCAAGCTTAATAATTCTAATGGATTCTAAAATTTTGTTTAAGTATGGATTACTGCATGGAATAATGATTCTTGCTTCTTCAAAAAAAAAAAAAAAAAAAAAAAAAAAAAGTAATTTGAAGCAACAAGCACTATCTAAACGGAATGAATGGCATATCCATTTATCAACGGCTCTTAATGGGGTCGAGAGCATTGAGCACGTCTCAGAAAAGTGAATTATAGTGGTCGAGTGGAAAGGCAATAAGAAAGTTGTACTGGCGTGTACGTGTAGAGGATTTAACTCGCAGCAGACCGTCAAGCGGTGGTCGAAGAAAGAAAAATTGAAAGTCGATGTATCTTGTCCAGCCAGCGTTGTGAGCTACAACGCATCAATGGGAGATGTGGAGATTTTCGATCAGCAAATGGATGCATATCGAATCTAGTTTAAATCAAGAATGTATGTCTTGAAAACAACGGTTCATTTCCTTGCCTGGTTGTAGTAAATTCGTGGTTTCTCTACAAACGAGATACCCCATAAAAACATTTGAATTATAATATTTTTGTTTAAGTTCGGCTGTGAACCTATTGGATGTATCATTACCAAGAAAGAAAAACAATCAAGGACTGTCTTCTGCGACAGCGAAGAAGAAGAGATTGCATATGATGTTGCTGACTCATGCCAATCCAAATTTTTCAATCCGTCCATAAAGATACGATTTCAAAGTAAGGGGTTAGATAAAAATAATCACTGGCCTTGTTTTTGACGATCTTAAAATTGCCAGGAGTTATCGGTTTCAAAACTGTATCAGCCGTACAAGAGTGAGATGCGAGAAATGTGGTGTTCATTTATGCCTGTCCAAAAACGAAAATTGTTTCAAACATTTTCATTGTGGCTGATGAAAATTATCTTAATAAATGAAAACGTATTTTGCTTAAACCTTTATTTTTAGATATTTTCACACGTAATCCCAAACTACACAATTGTGTAGATTTAGTCAAAAAAAGAGGCTGCAATAAGGCCGAACCTACACAACTGTTTGGATCCTCCCTGGATATAACCTGACATCGGGTATTTTTTTTATATTTTTTTTCAGTCAAGTATGATCCTATCAATTATAGGAAAGAATCCAAACTTTTAAGTTCTACCAAGAAAAAAAAAACACTCCGGTCTTAAAGGGTTAAATACGTGAATTTCTATGACAGATCTATGTGTTGTGCAGAAATTCTGCAACCACTTTGTAGCATCTTACCTGAATTAATTTTTAATCTCCTTTGTAAAAAAAATTGGCGCCAATTTTTATAAGCTATATTTGTTAGCTTACACAAGGCTTTTACTTTGACATTATTTTGGTAATGCAGCCTTTGTCAAGTGAGACGGAAACTTCATGCTCTGTCATGTGTAAAAATACAATGAGTTTATATCAGCAAATCGATTATTGAAGCTAAGTAATGCTCTAATACTTAATCATTACCCAGGTAGTGGGAATATATATGCCACTTACTTTTTCACTTGATTTTCTTCTGTAAAGAAAGCGAGAGTTTCGGTGTAAGCAAAAGATGTCAGTAGATGGCGGTTAATCACAGAAGTACTTAAAAAATAAATTGTTGTCATTTGTGAGATGCATTTCGATTCCAAATTGTGATGTTTTCTGTTTTTGTGTAAAAATAACATAGTTTAAATATACAATTTAATATAGTTTAAAGTTTAATAATTAATGTGAAATTATTTTTAACAAACTTTTTATTAACTCAATATGTTTTTAAAACTAATGGTTTAATTAACTGTACCTGTTTAATATATATTGAATTTAGTTATTAGTACTATTAGTAACATTATTTTTAAGCGTTTCTATAATTTTGGTATTAAAAATAATTGATGCAAATTTGAAGGAATGAGACAGACAGGAACATCAAGAATTTAAATGAGTTTATACAACATATATCTATGTATGTGTGTCTCTGTGGGGGGGGGGGGGGTGTCTTTTTGTGCTCGTGACTGAGTGCATATGTGTTTGTAAGTTTCTATGAAGTACGTGTAAATGTTTAAGTTACTATGTTTCAGAAATAATTTTAGGTGTATCATTTTTAAGGAATGCCTTTAAAATAAAATATGAAATTTATTTTGAATTAAACAATATCTAAATGCTTAAATTACATACTTAAATTAAATGCTTCATATCAGTCTATATCATTGTATCAATTGTCTAATATTAAATGCTTAGACTATTTTCTTTGCAGATTAATGTTTTACATGTTCATTTCAAGTACATGAGTAAAAATATTCTTTTTTTTTTTTTTTTTTTTTTTTTTTTTTTTTTAGAATTGCACAGAAATACATAGCAGGATGCATAAATATAAATGAGGTGTAGAAAATGTTAGTAAATCAGTATGTACTTCTTCGATGAAAAATACATTTTAATCTAAAAATAAAAAGATCTCTTCAGGGATATTACCGCTATTAATTGCAAAAATTGAAAAGTCTATAAACTAATCTTTTGAAATTCAGATAAAATTATTTAAGCCTTTGAAAAATAAAATATTTATTAAATAATTAGATATCGAGCTCAATTATTCTTTTTTACTGATATACTTGCATATAAATGGATGGATTTATTTTCTAACGGCACAGTTCTGTGGAATAAAAAACATTAGATAAGATCTAAAATTTAGAATATTGAAATAATTTGTTTTACTAATTTTTGAATAATATAAAAAAACAGATTTAGATTTTCAAAACACATGTACTGAAATCTATACACAGAAAATATTGCTTAATGAAAACTATAAAAACAGAAGTGTATATTGCATAAAGATGTTCAAAACATTTTTTTTTTTCCAGAAAAGATGTATAAAATATATCTAATATTGCGAAGGTATAATAAATTAAAGAATACCAGGAAATTCGATTACGCTTTGCTAAAATTGTACTAATAAACTGACAATGAATTAAATGAAGAGAGTATAAGAAATTAGAATCAAAGCCGAATGTAATGTAACTAGCAACATAGAAGAAAACAATTTATAGCTTTCTATAAAGTCCGATCACATATTTATATGTAAACAAGTATAAAAACGCCCCAATGTCTCTTCAAGCGAATTGGAAAAAGGGTTTATTCTACTTTTACTTACATTCTATTTTTTTTTTTCAAATTATATTTACGCTTTTATTTCTGAACAACTTGAATGCATATGTACTTAATCTTATCGCAAAAGAATATGCAGTGATAATTAAGGTTATAATGTAATGACTTTCTCGGTAAAAAAAAAATAAATAAATAAATAAAATAAATAAATAAATAAATAAATCATACGAAAAAAAGAGGATCAGGAAAAATATAAATATAAATATACATATGACAATTATACTTTGATAGTAATTTTATAAATCTGCATTAGTAAAATTTTTAATGGTATCCTATTATTTAAATTTCACATTAGAAATATGTAATTTAAGATAGAATAAAAGAAGCTGGTTACTTTGCCATATTCATAGTAATATATTATTAAAGGTTTAAAATAATCATACATAACATTTATTGTGAAATTTGACATTAAAGTAAGCAAAAGTGGTCACCCTTTCTAAATTAAATATACTGTTAATTTACAGTGAAAACTGTGTTATCCGAATGCAGTCCCATCCTTGAGAAGCAGCCAACCTATTTGATTTTTGGATTTAGAAACTTCTCTGCCACATGCGTTAATAAAGATTCTATTTCTCTCATATAAAATTATGTTGCACTTTTTTCAACTGAGATTACATTGTTATTTATGAGACAGCTCTAAAGTTCTCGAATCTATACCCGAGTACAGATTTACAATTAAAAAAATAATTATTCTACATAATCATCCATACCGTCTGTATCAAAGTATGTGCGTGCGCTAAAATATAATAATAAAATTGGAAGTAGAAGAATGCGGAATATATTCAGAATAAATAATCGAAAAGTAATTAGAAAGAAAGGTAGCAGAGATATTGGAATCGTTACACCAAAACTATTTATTTAAAAAATTGGCCTTTTTAATTTTTGTTGCAAAACTGATGTCCTAAAAGTTTAGGTACATTATGCAAATCCTCGAAAATACTGACAACTGGTTTCCCTGAGAAGTTTAACAGCGAAAATGTCTGTTGTTCATTTTTAGGATGCCGAGCACTACGAAATTCTATAAAAAAGAGATTCTTTAAACATTAATAAATGAAATAGAAAAATTAGCCTGTAATTTAAATTTTTAGTATCCTAAATTGTTCAAAAAATGTTATATACAGAAAACTTGCTAAAAGTATACATATTGACAAAAATGTATGATGCGGAAGTATACATGAAAAAGATGTTCACACGTAAAACTAGAAGATTTGTTCAAAAAAATATATGACCATAAGGTAAACTTTAAGTAATGTGAGTGGCAATATCACAAAGGACACAATAAAATATACGCATAAGAGACTGAAAGAGCCTTGTTTTTAAAAATTGCCTTGTATGTGTGTCTAAAATTACACTATAAACATCATGGCATTTCAGTATGACACTGAGTTTACGGTAAATTAACTATAGATAAACTTTCGAGTTGACGTTATACTTTTCGCGTACTTCAATGTAAATTTCTAATTCCTATTGCAGACAATGTTATTGCTTATTTGAATGCCATTAAATTTTACAATAGAAGTTTCATACGATTGCTTTAGCGATTAATAATATAATATAATATATGTGCGAAATGATTTGTTTTACCGTGGGTCATCGGATTTTTCCACTGCGAAAAGAGATGGCCCCAATGGCTTTAATTTTAAATTTAATGACACCAGTAAACAGGCAAATGCATTTTTCGGTAGATGACAAGGGGTTAAGAATCAATGGTTGTTTTGCGGGGAGTTGGCGATTGTCTCGAATGGCCAAATTGTCAGTTCTACATATGAAACAAAAATCAGAAAGTATCTAGAGATATTAGACCAACATTTATTTTCTTTTGGTATCTTCTTAAGGGATTAAATGTACAGATTTGTGAACGATAACTTTTAAACCCCAAGTCACAAAATATGAAGCAATGACTTTCGCGAAATTGTAACTTATTATATTGGCCGGCTTTAAAAGCAGACTAAATCTCCTTTGAGAACATTATGAATATCTTAACCCGTGACTTATACAAGAAATGAAATCAATCTGTTTTTACTAAAGAAATAAAAGTTGACATTTAAAGAGGCATGGTATTCTCTACCACGAATAATATTTCCAAAACTAGCTGATTCAATTTATGTTCTGACTGTGTTTTGTACTAATAAATAAATCTGTGTAAAATGAATATAAAATAATTCTTTCTTTTAAAATATACACAAAAAGCAATGAATATTCTGAAATTAAAACATTACCTTAAAAGCAATGAATATTCTGAAATTAAAACATTACCTTAAAAGCAATGTACTGCAGTTTAGAAGATCACGTTTAAATTTCTTTATTGGTTATTGAGAAAATATGGGACAGGCATACACAGATTCATACATAACGGCCATTATCTGAATTCATTGAAAACTAGATAATTCTAAACGAGAAGTTTCTTTTTATAAGGAAGCTCAAATCCTTTGATTTTATTTAAAACTGTTGAAAAAAAAATTCTACATTATTCTTTAGACTTTTATAATTTTCATTTTATTATATGTGTATTTTTTTAGCTTTTGCATTCCATTTTTTATATTACCATGTGGAATGTTTATCACTTATTTTAAATAACAAAAAAATTCTAAGTAAACGAATTAACTGAAAAAATAATGCCTCATATAATTTTTTAACAACAATGCTAAAATAGAGATTTGTATTTGTTTAACAATAATTGTAGTTTTTAAATTAATGACTCATAGCAAAAATTGTAGTAGAATATAGTATGTAGAATATAGTAGTAATGTTTTGTAGTAGAATAATAAAACCTTTTATTAAATGTTGTATTATTTTCAGAAAGTGTAATTTTCCAATAATTATATTCATATTTTCTCAACTTTAATGTGAATCATATTTTTAATTAGTTTATCGAGTAACAATTACTTTTCCAAAGGTAGTGTGGTTTCCCACTAATATATTAGTCATCCTAAATTATTTAATTGACAGTCCTCCGTAAGTATGGGTATTGGTAAAAATCGATGAGCTAATAAAGTCATTCGACAGGGAAATCAATAGTTGAGCACAACAGCGTTTCCTATAGTTAAAACTTTGTTGTGGAAGTTTAAGAACTTGTAAGCATTTTAACATTTAAGACACTGTAAAATTCAAAAGCTTGATCAGAAACATAAGTTATTTCATCTCTTTAATTCAATTTCTTGTTGTACATTGAAGTACTTTCGATTTCTGTATCTTTAATGCATGAAAAGGGGCATGAAATTTTTCTGTATTAAAATTGATATTAGAATGAAAATAACAAGCTATTTTATACTTAAAACTTTCTAGTTTTTATGACTTCGCATTGTCTGGGCGCCCGTTTACCTGTCTAATTGTCTGTCTCAACGTGCTCTAACTCCCATACATATACACGGATTGTCATGTACATCTTATTAAATTTAAAAATGGAAAGTGCGGTACTTAAAATGAAGTGTGTAGTATTTTAAGCTGCAAACTCCATTTTACAGGATAGTTTATTTACAGTACTTCATTTACAGTTGTGCATTTACAGGATTCCTTTAAAGGCTTCATTTATAGGATTCGATTACAGGGTTCAATTACAGGGTTCGTTTGCAGAATTAATTTCAAGGTGGGTAACTATTGTTTTTCGTGATGGTATTTGGAATTTCTCCATTATATCTCCTTTACAGGGAAACAGTAAGCAATATTATTCATCTTATTTTAGTCTGAGAAATTAACAAACATCGTATTTTTCTAAAAACATACTATTTCTAATTTTTATTTGATACGAAACCGACTGCTTGTTCTAGCAAATCTTAAAAACGTGAGCAACACTCGTGTACATAGCTGATGTTTTTTTCTTCTTAGATAGTATCAGAAAACACATTTTTTACGTTATCCAGCGCGTCCAAGAAGTCAGAAACAACATTGAAGCCATATGTATTTAGAACTGCTACCGTCTTAAGGTAATGTTCTCTGATTTAATAATAGGATCTTTTATTTCTAGAATAAAATAAATGATGCATTGAAAAGGAAACGGTAAAGATAAAACAATCAGGCACGGTTCTAAAGAATCAGAAGAAAAGAAAAGAAATAGAACACCGGACTGACGAGAAAACCAAACTACAAAAATTGCATCACTGTATATTAATTACTCTCGAAACTAGAAAATTTGTTTGATGCTAAACTAGCAGAAGGAAAATATAATGAATATTCAGTTATTATATATATTGGAAGTAGCCTATAAAGTCTTTTCTCCAGCTACCGAAATGTTCTCGAACAGCTCTGAAACACATAATATTTTGATTACGACTATTATTATTCTGAGCACCTATTATTGACATTAAAATATTAAGGTTACAAAATAAGGTAAGTAGCCCAATGGTTAGGGAGTTGAATTCGGAATTAATTAGGGGAAAGCTGGAAATTGTTTTAATCCCTTCTGTTTAGGTTTATAATGAATTTGCTATGTTTTCCCCCACGTACTAGGTGAGGGTTAGGAAATATGTATAGATTTATACTCAAAAAACATTTTTTTTGCATACCATAACAATATCTCAAAACAGCTAACTCTGTCAAAAACATTGTCAAAGCAGATGTTGTAGAGCATAAAATTCTGAGTAAAATGAGTACCTACACTTAATATTTTTGTTGAACATTAAGGTCACAATTCTACTTTAAAGTTTTAGACCCATGCTCAGGGCGATGAACTCGGAATTAATTTAGAGAAAACTGAAAATTGTTTTAATCCTTTCGGTTTAGGTCTAAAATGAACGTAATATGTTTTCTTCCTCGTACTTGGGTGAATGTTAGAAAATATGCACTTATTTAATTTCGAAAAACACGTTTTTTTTTATTTATTTATTTTTTTAAATTAGCTTAACAATATCTCAAAAGAGCTACTCTATAAAAAGCATTGCCAATACAAATGTTGTAGAGCTTACAATTCTGAATAAAATGAGTGCCATTATCAATATGTTTGTTCAACATTAAAGTCGCAATTGTATTTCCAATTTTTGCTTTAATCTCTAATCAAGAGCTTGAAGCCAGGAAAGACCAAGTTAACTTAACAATGTCTCAAAATAACTAACTCTATCAAAAACATTGTCAAAACAAAAGTTGTAGAGCCTAAAATTCTTAATAAAATTAGTACCTACACTTAATATTTTTGTTTAATATTAAGATCGCAATTTTAGGATATTGTTAAGTTAACTTTGTTTCTCCTGGCTTCAAGCTCTTGATTTGAAAATTTTGAAATAGAATTGCGACCTTAATGTTGAACAAAAATATTAATGATGGTACTCATTTTATTCAGAATTTTAATCTCTAAAATATTTGTATTGACAATGGTTTTTATAGAGTTAGTTGATATAAGATATTGTTAAGTTAATTAAAAAAAAACGTGTTTTTAGAAAATAAATATGTACGTATTTTCTAATATTCACCCAAGTACGAGGAAGAAAACATAGTACGTTCATTTTAGACCTAAACTGCAGGGATTAAAATAATTCCCACTTTTCTCCTAATTAATTCTGTGTTCAACCCCTTACCGCGTGTCTAAAACTTTACAGTAGAATTGTGACCTTAATATTCAACAAAAATATTAAGTGCAGGTAGTCATTCTACTCAGAATTTTAAGCTCTACAACATTTGTAGGACAACGTTTTTGACAGAGTTAGCTGTTTGGAGATATTGTTATGGTATGAAAATAAAACGTGTGTTTTTACTATAAATCAGCACATATTTTCTAATGCTCATCTACTACGAGGAGAAAAACTTAGCATATTAATTCTAGACCTAAACTAAATGGATTAAAACAATTTTCAGCTGTTCCCTAATTAATTCTGAATTCGGCCTTTTCCCCTTCCCTACCACTGGGCTATTAATGGTTCATTCTGAGCTGAATTTCCTGGGGAAGCAGATAGTATATAATGTTCATCAGTTTATAATCGTATTCCGGTATTTTACTAAGAAGGCAGTTTCTATTGTACCATTTTTTTTTTGTTTGTTTTTACGACAATAAAAGGAATACGGATCACAAATACATTTTTGTTGCATATTTATTAGGAAGAAACGAAGAAGAATGCACAACACATGTATATTTTACAAATTTTAGACCCTGTGAATTAAATTACCATTAGCTTAGGCAACGAGTATATTAAAACGTAGAATTGAAAGGATTCTAATTATGTTTTTATGTATTTTATACTACTATGGGACTTAGTGCCTACGAGTAAAGCCTGCCACACAAAAAAAGCTATAACTATCCGGGTTTAACACGCAATCAATTAAGTCTTGTAAGGAACCAATAACTTTGTTACAAAGGCTCTCTAGTGGTTTGAAGGCGAACATGGTGTAAGATGTAACTCTAATATAGAGGCACTCTAATTGTCCGTGGTGCATTTTTAATTAGGAGTTTGCTGTTCCGTGAGTTAGCGGTAGCCGTATGCAAATTTATTCGCTCAGTCTACCAGAGTATAAATAGGGGAGAGAAATTATGTTAAGTGTTCAGTTAGTTGGTTAGTTAGTGCAATTAGATGTTGGAGAGAGTGTGAGTTGGCGTAAATAGTTTTGGTATGGAGAAACGCCCATGTACGATTGGAGCTTAGCATGGGAACAAGGACAGCTTTAGAATGAGATGAAATGTAGACGTGGATTTGAAATGAACTCCGCCGTCGACGCTCAAGCACGCTTCGGAGAAATGAAGTTACGTGAGTTAACTTTTAAGCTTTGTATTTAATTAAGATTTATTTTATTGCTATCACGAAGTGAGGGCGAAATTTATTAGACCTTGTCTGCCAACACTTTGCCCGTTTTGAATAAAGTATCTATATTTAAAACTTATAAGACTCCTCACGAACTCCCACCTCAATAAGTAAGCCACAGTCTGACATGAAAGATTTTTTTCTGATTATAATAGTCAGGAGTAAATAAAATTTCCATTAAAAAGATATATTATTCTTTGTGCGGTTTTTAAAATTCGCAACAATTAATAACCTTTCTAAAACATGTAAAAAATATATATCTCGAAATGCTGAAATTTCAAATCGAATATTGAAAAAAGTCCTAAAAAATTAGCAAAATTAAAAAATATAATAATAAAATTTAAAACAAAAGCAATTTAACAAATTACAACGACCATTTGTAAAATGATTTTTTCAAAGACTAAATTTTAAGACATAAAAAATCGCACAGAATTCATCATACATTACGTACGCCATGAATTAAACATTAATAGTGTTATTACACTTAAAAATTGCAAGCGACAAAAATCGCCAGCGCTTCGTCAGACTTCCTGAACCTTACGTATTATCCACCTGAAAGTTACGTATTATCCAAGCATTTGATTGATTGCTCGGGAAAAGGCTCTTACATAGTCAGATTTACAAGAAATCTGACGACCAATTTTAAATTAAATTTCATTCTTAAACTTCTAAACACCCCACAATATTAATTTTTACACCGTCATATAGAGAAAAAAATATACTTTTAAATGCAATTTGTTTGAGAGCTGTACCTAAATTTGTTTCAGAGTTCTTATTTTTTTGCAGTTTTTATTACTTTTTTGTCATAGTGGCAACAGAAGTATCCATATCTGTTGAAAGTAAAGGGAAAATACATATTACTGTATAGACCAATCAGAAAACGAATAACTTGCGGATTAAGCCAATAAATCTCTTCAGATATGTTTTTGATTTCCTACCCTGGCAGAGAACAATAACCATTTTTCGAAATTGTTAAAAAAACAAACAACAACAACAACAACAACAACAACAAAAACATGCAGTTTGCAGACCGAGGAAGGTTCTGATGCATATCCTTAGAAAAATTTTTAAATTCCTATTTATAGATTTTTCTCATAAAAAACTTTTTTAATGGAACGACATTGGTCTAATTAACATTAAATAGTTCATAAAATAATTGTGCGACTTTGAAAATCTCTTCTTCAAGGTGTTTATCAAACATTTCTATATAATATTAGCAATTTACATATCCCTGTATGCAGTAGTTTTCTTAATATTAATGAAGAAAGACGTTCTGTCACAAAAAATTCATTTACGGCGGCGGCCGAGACAGGGCGTTAGTTACTTTTTCTTTCTTTTTCTTTTTTTTTTTTTTTTTTAGCATAAAGAGAAGAGATAATCTACACAATTGTGTCCAGCCTTCGCAAGAGAGAGTTAAAAAGATGGTCCTTATACGCTAAATAAACTTTTTAACTTAAAGTTGAATGAAAATTTGAGCCTGCAAAATTTAGTGGCAGTATTTTATGATATGTTGCCGGTTTCAGTATACTTTGAGGATAAATTCATACTTAGTTATTCTATCTCTAAGTGTATGTGAGGCAGTTAAAACAAAAAGACATTAGTATTTAATGGTATTTGAAAACGTGTACCATTGATTTAGGAAAAAAAAGTTTGCACTCCTTAGAACTCCTTAGAACTGAAACTTATTTAGTGCAACCCCAGACGGGAAATATCATAATGAAAATGCAATTTATTTTTTGTAGTATTGGATTCTCTATAGAAAGGACGAATTGGGTCTGTTAACGTCTTTTAATTGTCTTAATAAATATTTTCATATCACTTATATTATAATTAAAATAGGGAATGGAAGACTAGGGTCACTATTAAGAAGATTATAATATGGAAAATGGATTGGTTCGTAATACAGCGTCTCCATAAAATAATTAACCAACCTTCAAATATATGTAATTGGACATCAATTGCAATGACTTTGGACGTCAGATTTGCGATAAAAATGGGCATATTGCATTTAAAGGGGCCTATGGTAAATGCTTTTGCGCCACTTTCTTGATGAGAAAGAGATAAACAAAGCTCTTTTTCTATTGCAAATTAGTTTCTCTGAATCCGGCGGCACCATCTGAGCTGGAAGTACAGGAAACCATGGATTCGAGAGGAGAAGAAGTAAACTTCGACTACCCAGGAAAGACGTAAAAAAATTGCATAAGCACCCAAGTGTTCAATCTAGGTTTCATTTTCGACTTCGATCAGGTTTTATTTTAAATATTAACATGTATGAGATCGAAAACAGTTTTGGGATTTCCAAATCTGATAATTTAATAAATAATCTATGCTTATAAACGTAATGTTTAATAAGGCTAAGGATTACTAATGTGTGTATTATTGCTTTATTTTTTATCCTTTTCAAATAATATATAATAGAAAAAGTAAGGATAGCTATTTAAGGATGTCAGGATACAAGGATGACATATATTCACTACAATATTAAAAGAAAAAATGCATTCCAATTTTAAAAAGGGTTTGTAATAGGGTAAATCCGGTTTAGATGCCCCGTCGTGTCGGCTTATTTGCACCAGTCTCTATACTTCAGCTTTTTGACATGTGACGGAGCAAATTCAAGTTCTTCTACTCTCAGCCGTGATAAAAATGCGAAGTAGATGAAGTTACAGCGATTTAATTCTCCAAATAAATGTTATATTCATCAAAAATGTAAACTTGGCTTTTATTGTATATTCTCCTAATATAGAGTTTGTAGCAGATGAAATATAATGTATTTATTAGAGATTTTTCATAAAATATTTAGTGAACGCTGTTGAAAGAGGTATCGAATAATGTGTTAGTTTATAGATTGCAGCCATATTTTTTCTACTTCCATAGCTACTGTTTGGAACATCTTTTCAGATAAATTGGGGCGTCTGACCCTGATGTCTGGGATGCATGTCCAAAATCATTGATTATTTTTTTGCTAAAAATAAAATTTTATGTATGTATTCATATTACAGTAATACTTTTTATGGAGTTTTACATACAATTTGGTGTATATAGGTTAAATGTACACTACAATAATCGTTGCTACATAAAAGAAAAATTAGTGGAGTCTTAATGGGGGCAACTATACCTAACTTATCCTACTATTTATTCATAATTAAGATATCATTCTTAAATCCAAGTCATTTAATAACACACAGAAAAGCATCCATTTATATTTCTTACCCAGTGATATAATTAGTTATTAGATTTAAAAAAAAAGAGTATTTAAAATCGGGAAAACCCAGTAAAACTTAAATTGACTTCACACTGAAATATACTGTGGCAATATCTTTAATAAAAAGTACCGAGAGTGTTTACAGATATTTTAAACTATTTTTATGATAAATAAAAAAACAACGAAAAAAAAAGGGGAAAAATCTGGCAACATGAAATATTATGGTAACTGATATATTGACTGTTATGAAAAAATATCGTCTGCTTTTGAAATGGTGCGCGAAAAAAGCGAGTTGCTTCAACGTTATACATTTGCTCTTTCCAAAGAGAATCATTATGAAAATCCGCATGAAAATAATTTATAAGGTGATAAGTGGGAAAAAAATGCCAAATATGATGAAAGTTAGATTTATCTAAATGATTGTAATAAAAAAAAATATCCCTTTATTACCGGAAAAGAGGCCAAAAAGACTTACAAGTTTGGTTCAAACACTTCAAAGAAAGTTTCTCTAAGGGATTTATGGCAATTGCTGGAATTTGTTAGAACGGAAAATTAAAGATCACAAAAGTTGAGAAAAATGTTAAAATTAACTCTAATTATTATCAAAACAATATTCTAATTCCTATTTTTAGAGAATGAATTCAAAAACTTTATCCTACGGAAGTTAAAATTATTGAATTCTACCAGGATAAAGCGAGCAGCTATACATAAAAAATTAGATCGCATTTCTCGAAAAATAGACAAGGGGAAGTAAAAGTAAGTGTGTTCCGTTTAATCATATTCCAACCAAGTCTACTGATATTTCACTAACGCTTTACTGTGCATTTGGGCTCTTAAAACAGGCTCTTTCGAAACGCCGACCAACTGCGTTGATTGAGCGCTTGAATCGTGTGGTGGAGAAATGGTACAGAATTCCACTTCAAGTTTTACAAAAAGTCCTACTTTCCTTGAAATACCGCTGCAATATGATAAATCACAGCGGGAGTTATCAGATAGAACATATAAAAAAATAAATATTTTAATTTATACGTTTCATTTGTGTTGTCAAAATCGTTCCCAATAAGTGTAAACATCATCTGTATGTACTATCTGTCTCAATGGCAAACTTTATTATTCATTCATACCTTCCATAATATTTTTATCAGGAGAGTTGGTTTAAGTACATACCTGAATGCGCACCTTTAAAGACGATAATTACATTGCTAAGTCTACCACCTTTTGTTTTACCCATCGTAATTGTTAATCTGTGTTTCGAAGTAGCATAATTAACTCTGATTGTAGACAAAATAATTGCTTATAAAATATTTGGTTCGATTTGAGTTTTTTTTTTTTTTTTTTTTTAAGAATAAATAACTCGTTAAAAATACATTTCATTTGTGTTGTCAAATTCGTGTTATACATTTCATCTGTGTTGTCAAAATCGTTCCCAATAAGTGTAAACATCCTCTGTATGTACTATCTCTCTCAATGGCAAACTTTATTATTCATTCATACCTTCCATAATATTTTTATCAGGAGAGTTGGTTTAAGTACATACCAGAATGCGCACCTTTAAAATGGTTTAATATCGTCGATATTTAAACCATTCAACTGGAAAAATTATTGAAGGAATTTAATACATTTTGCAAAGAATATATGATTTTATCTCAAATATTTGATGGCAAATTAAAGTGCTAAAATGACCGTCTTACTGTCTAAGATATACAGAGTTAGACTCAGGTTTTTTAAACAAAACTCAGAGAACATGTGGCGTCGCTAATCGAAATGCTCCGAGTTTCTTTATTGTCACAAGTTGCTAAAATATTTCACATAAAATATGTTGAAAAGATTTTTACTGTATCTGCATTACATTTAAAAATCTATATAAAACATTTAAATAAAACAGCCTTGAAGAAAATGTAAATATTTTAAACTAAAGAATTAAGTTACGGCCGCACATTGTAATGACATTTCCCTTAGTATCACTGTTATGATATTCAGCGGAAATATTTTAGGCTAAACCTGCAAAACAAATCATGAGAATGTTTACAAGAGATTGTAATACATACTACAATATAATTAGTTACTTATTTTGAATCTTATTTATCAGTATCTATGTTCAACACATTTAGGCAATACAAAATTAACTAAAAGACATTTTATTCACGATGAAAATTACTAATAGTTAAAAAATGTCTGAAAAATTTATAAAAAAAAATGTATTTCTTATGTTGTTGTTTTTTTCATGAAGGGAATATACTATATAGATGTATTTCAATTATTACCAAGGAGAGTCTTTTGAAGAAACTTTCTGGAGATTTGTGTTTTAGAGTTTTATACATTACGTGTTGTTATTTATTACATTTATGCGTTAGATATTTCTAAATTCCAAAAAGTGATTTTGATGAATGCCCAAAAACTTCTATTATCTTACGATTAAATAAATTGCTATTACCAAATTTCTTGGATATTTTCAGAAATTAGAAACGTGCATCCGGTATTTTTTATTTTAATTTCTTTAAGCACTATGATTCTTTATTTTGTCATTCACTATAAAACTGCAAATATTTTAAATTTGTTTAAGAAAGATTATTAACAAGATCTGAAATACATATATTTTTTTATTTGTCACAAAAATTTAATTACATCACATAATTTTACGTAAACATTTGTCACATATAAGTTAAACTACAATTTGTTAGTAATATGAATCTTTATTTTAAACATTATATTTTAAATGTATATAAGTATGTATATTTCTTATTTTCTAAATAGCATTAATATATTTAAGAGAATAAAATTAATAAATGTCTCAATATGTTACTTTTAAAGTAATATTCTCATTTCAGTTGCCTACTATTATTCAAATTTATTGATCCACAAAATTATATTAAGACCTACAATTTAATTAATTTGTTATTATAAAAATCCCTTTAAAAAGTTCAAATAAAACATCCCTGTTCTTCCAATTTTTATTAAACTTGTTTATAACTGAAGGGATAATTTATTCATGGAATTTTGATGGAAATTAATTTCCTCGTGTTATTAAAATCTTTAAGCATTAGCGAATCACTTAAGACAAGCAGATTGGTTGTACAGAAAATTAATATTTTGGCGATAAAATTCATAAAGTGTAAAAATATTGTATATTAAAGTTAGAGGGTGATTTTTAAATAAGATCGATTATTTGTTAAAATGCTAGATTTTGACAAGATTTCATATTAAGCTATTTAAAAAGAATATAAAGAGCTTAAGGAAATATAACTGAAAAACGTATCGTTGCATTTTTTTAACAAGAATGTTCAAGGCGTTTTAAACATTAAATTATCTTTTACATATTGTATTACAAAATTGTTTGCACAAAATTTGCTAAAATTGTTCAATTCATAAAGGTTTCTTTCCGGTTTATTTCCTGGTGTGCAATTTTAATGATCAAAGTAGTACCATAAGATTATTGCGATAATATATGTTTATGTTAACAACTATATTTATTGGAAAATATTTATTCGATATTTATTTTTTTTTCTTCAAATGGACACATTGTATACTAGTGGCAAATAACTACAAAACTGCAAGTGCAACAATTAGGGGCTAAACCACAGCACAGTCATTCGTTTTGAAGCCACCGTGACGCGCCAGATGTTCTTAAAGTCTCCGAAAGTGAACCGAAATATGATACCTTTCTATTCTCTCATTATTACTCGCCAGTAACTTTAATTTTTCGAGTCCACAAATCAAGAATCGTGACTGGTGTTTCTTGTTTATTTACCATGTAAAGTTACATTAAAGTCACTTTTTGACTATCATATGACGATCATTTTAAGGTTTTCAGTTTGACGTCAATACATTCGCTGCATTGTAACAAGTCTAATGGTGGCTGTGAGGTGAGCGACATTTGTAGAGGCTTTTGTGCAGACAGTTATGAAAGTGCCTTTGTGACAATTCAAGGGTTGATATCATTTTGAGGTCATCTGTGCTCATGTCACCAACTACTGCCATGGTATTTTTAGAACCCAGTCTCAAAAGACGATCTTATGAGAGTCATAGGTTCACTTCATTGTTACACAATATGGGGATTCTTCAAAACGAAACACATATGCTTATGTCTCAAGGGATTCACCACATAATGGGCAAATGAGAGTAATAATCAAACGAATGAAACTATCACAATATGTTTCATCGAATTGACTATGAGCTTGTGATTGTTTCTAATGCGAAGGAGACGTCACGTCGAATAAATGTGCTGTTACGATAGTGCATATTTGCTACATCTGCCAACTATATTATTTTCTTTTAAATACGGAAATTTTTTGTTATCGAAAATTAGAATTAGTGTGTTTCTTAAAATTCTGACACTATCGTGTCATTCATGTCCATCAAGACTGTATTAAAAATTCATTCTTCACATTTTACTTACAATTTAAACATTCCTAATACGTAAAGTGTATTTTTAATTAACATTGAAAAATCATTTTCATTTTACAACCAACTTTACTGATTTTAGAAAAAAAGTATATATGAGATTTAATAATACTTTTACAAAGTTTATTAAAATTCCCATGAAAAAAAAATATCCGGTACCGTTACATACTTTTTTATTTTGTGATATAAAAGCAAAGAATCTTTAGAAAACACTTTATAAAAGATCACTCACTCAAGCTATAATTAATCTGTATACGGTGAAATTTATCATTCAAAAATATATTGAAAATAGGATTGTTTTTTTAACACGAATAATAAAAAAAAAACCGAAAAAATTTTGAAAATATTTATTTCAGATATAAATTATAAACATAAGACGTTCAAGGATCTCATGTATAATATTTTTACTAATAACAATTTAGCTGTAAAATACATATACAAATCCACAGAAATGTAAAAAAAAAAAAAAAAAAAAAAATCTTTAACACGAAAATGTTTTCTGAAGATTTCTTACTCATTGTTAATTTTTTTAAAAGTAGTGATAAGAAGTAACTTCATGCAGTTTGTGTTCTTACATATTAAACTTTATAATACCTAAGTACTTATTTAAACATTTAATAATAACTAGGGGATCGTACCCGGGCTTCCCGGGTTACAGAATGTAGGTGAAAACATTTTTTTTTAATTGAAAACTAATAATTTTTTTACATGCAATAATTTTTTTAGACTACCCACTTACATTAAAAAAGCATTTTTCATATGAAAAATATGAATTATACAATCAAATAAATTTTTGAAATTTACCAAAAGCGATATTTTGTTATTAGCCGCATGCTAAGAGACCGAGATTTTGCTACTTTCGGCATCCTTTTATATTATGATAATTTCAGAGCTTACATGTCTTTTAAATTTGTGTTTTATTTATATTATTTTATTTATTTATTGATAGGGAAGTTTTTTTTATGTATATTAGCCGTAAGAAAATGATGAACTCTTTATTTTGTTTTAAGGGCAAATGGATTAATCTTTCGTAATCGAGCTCCTTGTGCTATAGATAAATAAAATAAATACTTCATGCTTTAAAATTGTTTTTAAAACCATAGACAATTTGTAAACTGAGATGAATTTTGCAAACAAATTCCATTTTTTAAAAAATCCTATTTGATGATCTAAAAATTTAAATTTTACGATTACAAATATGTTAGATTTGTGTTTTTTCAACATTATTCTTTTATTTGTTTATAAAAGAAGTATTAATTTTGTTATGCAAAAATAGTCAGAAATAAATGCTGAACAATGTTTATTTGTTGCTTTATGTGCAAAATGCTTTTTATTATTATGTATTGAAACCGGCACGTGATAAGATAAACTTTTAAAAAATCATGCTTAAAAATTATTTTAGAAAACATAATACATCAGCCAATTAAGATACAGTTTTTAAACAAATTGCATTTGAAAGTAAATTTTTTCCCTATGCGACGAAAATTGAAAATGAACGATGGTCAGAAGATAAAAAAATTGCAGTAGCGAAAATTTCTAAACCGAAATTTCATAGTGAAGTGTTGCCATTCATAAAATGACGTCGCGTTACGCACATACAGGTTTTTTCTTTATAATATAGATACATAATCAGTAAAATATAATAAAGATCAGTTATTAGGATGTAGTTATCAATTGAGGCCCTTATGCTTGGTATTCCGGAATGAAAAACAGCAATTTTCACCTCCTCAAATTTGCATACGCACTTTTCATATGCATATTCATATTTTTTTTATTGTATTTTGTTTCATCCTTTTAAAATCATTTAAACTCAAAACTTGAAGTCACGATTGTCAGCAACATCTTTTATGTGAACAGACGCACTCTTTACTTGAGATTCTAATCTCACTTTCATACTTTATGTTTTTTAGACGCATTTGTGTTAAAATGTTTAGTTTTATCTAAGAAAATGATAGTTTTCTTTTAAATGTGACTTCATTTTCACTTAAATGAGCATTTCGTCTAGTGTCTGAAACTTACTATTAGTACGCATGCAGAAAGAAAAACAATGTAGATAATTTATGAGGGAAAATGCGTGTTTTCAAAGGCAGTGAGTCATTTACCGTTATTATGCCCCTAATGTAATATTATGCTCCTAATGGGATTTTGCGCTACTAAACCCTATACAACAATTTTTATAAACAATTTTGAATTTTTATCAGAAAATGGCATGAATAAAGACAAAAATACCTCTTATTTCTCTCTTGTCTGCAATAATGAAAGCTATGTAATTTTCACCATTTACAAGACATTTCATAAAATGCTTTTAAAATTAAAAGATAAAAGTGGGGATATTAAAAAAAAAAAAAAAAAACAGATAGTGCGATCACATCTACAAATGGACAGCTTTTAGTTAAAAAAAAAAAAAAATAGTAAAACTGTTTTAGCAGAAAGATCAGGGCAGATGACCTAAAAACACACTTGTGTTTTAGATATATAGATGATATAAAATTATGAAAAATTAAATGAAGAAAATTATGTTATTTTGATAAAATTATAGTAGAATGTCCTAAAGAATAGTATTAAAATTTTATTATTCGAGAGAATTTTAGGCAACAACTTCAGGAACATGCTATTATTTTAAACCTCGAATTATTTGTTTGCTTGTCTAACTCGGCGAAGCTAATCCATCCAGGCGAGAATAATCAATTTCTGTAATAAATTATAAATCGCTATTATTTGCATGTCACCTCTCTTTTATAAAGACCCTCTAAATTTTTGTAAAACATTGCGTTTCATCAGTGTGTGATTTCGATTACATTATTTTCAAAAGTGAAGCATTTTCACCTGTGAAGAATTTCAAAGCAGCTGGGCTGTAAAAATGATGCACTTCTACAAAACTTAATTCAGTTTTAAGAATTAAAGTACGCGTTTTTTTTATATAATGACGTCATTTGCATCCGCTGAAGTAATCCACTTTTACAATCCAGTCTTAAACTTCGTCTATAGAAAAGTATGCATATGACGTCATTATCACGGAATAACAGACAATATTCTTGACATAGACCATATTTTAATTTCAACTTTTTTTTCAGGTTTTATGAGAAAATGGCAACAAAAAGATGCAGTATCTTCTATTTTCCGTTTACTTTCAATGGCTTTCAATAGAAATGGGGTACTTTTGTTGCCACGATTAGACAAATGGTATTAAAACTACAAAAAAAAAATAATAATATTTCAAAAATAAATTGAAATACAGCTTTCAAACAAATTGCATTTAAAAGAGCATTTTTTTCCTCATACAACGGTATAAAAATTTAAAATGTGCGTTGTTTAGAAGTTTAAAAATTTGCAATAGAGAAAATTGCAAAACCAAAATTTTATTTCAAATTTCAAAGTGTTGTCATTCGCAAAATGTCGTATGCGTTACGCACAGATATGTTTGTCCTTTATAATATAAATAGGGGATTCGACTAATATTTGTCGAAAAATAATGACACAAAATAAGGATAGAAAATTTAATTAGACACTGAATCTATAATAATAAAGAAAGAAGTTTGTGTGTGAGTGAGTGTGTCGACGGTGTTCTGAAGAGACCGCTGCACGTAGAGCTATAAAATTTGGGGAAAAGGTACGTCTATATATGAAGTTCTGCACCTCGAAGCCCGATTTTCGATTTTATTAGATTTTTTTTATTTAATTTTTTATGCGATTTTTAGCACTTTTTTAAGTTTCGAGGAGATTTTTTCCATATAAGTGAGAAGAATGTGGGGTCTTTCTTTTAACTCAATATAGTAAATTTTGTTTCAAAAAAGTTTATTCGGAATTCATGCAGCGATTTTTGAATTTTTGCAATTATTGAACAGCATTTAATGCATTTCCATACCTATATGGAGGTTACTGTACAGGGACACAGCTCTGTCGCCAACTTGGCGGTATATCGCCAAATTTTGGCGACCGAAATGAGTCGCCAAAATTGATGCCAACTTGGCGATATCTCTAATATTTCGCCAAATTCCCATAGACTTCCATTGTAAACCAATATGGATTACTTGCTTACAGGAAATCAACAAATTGAGATATTTTAATGCAACAAAAACCAATATTTATAATAAAGCACTCATACTACAATATATATTAAAACACACATACACACATACATAACGCCTGCATTCAACAGTTAAAGGAATATCTATTTATATAAAATCCAAGTCTCTGTGTGTCCCTCACGATTCCGGTAGGACCGCCTCATTGTAATGAATAATTGTTGAAAAATAGTAATGTAGGGTTACCACAGTAGTGCCCAATGCTGAACAACTTGGAGGATTATCGCCACATTTTATGAAATATCGCCAAATTTGCTGACAAAAATAGGTTGTCATATATGAAGCCAACTTGGCGGTAGCTAGCTAATTTCCCGAAATTCCCATTTAAAACCATTAATATTCCATACGAGGTCACCGCAATTTAATTTAAACTCCGGCTTCTAAGGGTTTTTTTTTTTTCGAAATGTATGGGTGAGAATTTAAAGTGTAATATACGAAAATATACTTTTTTATATCGTCATCCCTATGCTACAAATAAAATATGACGCGCTGTACTATCTGAACTCCTAACTACCCGATTTTAATGGGCTTTACATAGCTGGATACAGAAATTAAATTTTCGGTAGTTTTCCAGCATACGCCATAGGGGCCTTGGCGAAATAGCAAAATTTGCCTTGGCGAAGAAGGGAATTTGGCAACATATTTTCTGGCAACCTATTCACTATTCTATTTCATATGCACACGGATTTTTTTTTTCAACATTTATACAATGTATTTAACATAAAGAAGCCATTTGTCTAATTTCATCAGAAACAGAAGTTATTTGTGTATAAAAAACAACAATAATATATACATTTAATTAAAATATAAACAAATTTATAGAAACAAACAAAAAAATTCATCAAGTTTGTTTTCGTAGCTGTTTTTAACATTTAGCAACAAATCTTACTTTCTGATGCCTGGATTCCATCAAGTTTTTTAAAAAACCGCAAGGGCCCCTATAACGGAAGAGTACCAAATCCTCTCCTATTTTGCACTATCTACACCATAGTTTGTAATTTATGCAAGGCGGTGAGAGCGAAAAGTTTAAATATTAAATTCTAAATCTATTTATATAAAATCCAAGTCTCTGTGTGTCCCTCACAATTCCGATTGGGCTGCCTCATTGGTCGTAGCAATGTTAAGCTTCGTTCAACTTACAAAAATCGGTACTACTTAGCTATCCCGTCGACCAAAAATCTATCGCCAAACTAAAAGATTAAATGCCAATACTGGTTGATCGTAAATGTCACATTCACTTGACTTTATGTTGTGGCAGCCGCAGAAAGGCAAGGGAGAAAATTCTTCGTTCGGAATGGCAGCTGGCCAGAGCCGTTGTCATAGCAGCGCAGACGAAAATGTTTACATTGCGTTTTTGTGTGTTCGAATACGATGAGTGTCAGAATCGACGTTTATCAATGTTCTACGAATAAAGGCAGTAAAGTGTTTTTAAGTGAGTGATTATATTATACGAGCGACTCACCACAATGGTGACCCGGACGTGATTTGAACACGCAACCTTCTGATCCCAAAAATTTAATTGGACTTTTCTAGTGGCAAATGTTAGTACACCAATTTTGGGAGCAGATTTTCTCCATAATTTCGAATTGGTTCCAGATCTCCGCCACAAATGTCTAAGAGATTTAAAAACAAAATTTGAAACAACAGGTCACATGAAATGTGCATTAATTCATTCAGTAAAAATAATCAATATTGATAATATATATAATGAACTTCTTAAACAATTCCCATCTATTACAAAATTACCAGATCCCAATCAGCCTGTCAAACACAACACAATGCATTTTATTTCAACAAAAGGACCTCCAGTTGTGGCAAAACCCCGCAGGTTGGCTCCGGATCGCCTGAAAATTGCTAAAACCGAATTTCAAAATATGATACAACTCGGACATTTAAGACCTTCACGTAGCAACTATGCATCACCTTTGCACATGGTTCCAAAAAAGGGAACTTTGGAATGGAGACCTGTAGGTGATTATCGTGCCTTGAATGCGCAAACCAAAAAAGACAGATACCCGATACCATGTATAGCTGATTTTACTGCTAATTTACGTGACACTAAAATTTTTAGTCGACTTGACCTCATCAAAGCATATCATCAAATACCAATCAATCCTGATGATATTCCCAAAACAGCGATATGCACACCTTTTGGATTGTTCGAAAGCACACGCATGCAATTTGGCTTATGCAATGCGTCTGCAACATTTCAGAGATTCATAGATGAGGTAATACGTGATTTACCAGGCGTCTATGCTTTCGTCGATGATATACTCATAGCCTCTAAAAATGCCGAGGAGCATTATCATCATTTAAAAGCACTATTTTCCAAATTAGCAGAATATGGTTTGTGCATAAATGTATCCAAGTGCACATTTGGTAAACCTACCATTGATTTCTTAGGATTTCGAATATCTGAACATGGTATTCAACCACTTCCAGATAAAGTTAAATGCATAATCGATTTTCCGCAGCCCACAACCTTATCTCAACTTCGAAGATTTTTGGGTATGTTTAATTTTTATAGGTCTTTCATATATCAAGCTGCACACATACTTGCGCCTTTAGTGAAATTGTTAGAAGGCCATACAAACAAAAAGAAATCTCGTTCCCGTGTTCCTAAAACAGAACCCCTTAATTGGAACGAAGATGCTGAAAAAGCTTTCGTAGCTGCCAAAAATGCAATATCTCAGGCTGCTCTTTTACGGCACCCTATTCCAGGCGCTCAGTTGAGTATATGGGTTGACGCCTCAGATGTCGCGATCGGCGGCACCCTTATGCAGTTTTATCAGGAACGTTATGAACCTTTAGCATTTTTTTCCATGAAATTAAACAACAGTCAGCGGAATTGGTCAACATATGACCGGGAATTATTTTCTATTTATTCGGCAATAAAAAAATTTCGGCACATGCTAGAGGGGAGAATTTTTCAAATTTATACTGATCAAAAACCGCTAATTTATGCATTTAAGCAAAATCCCCATAAATGTTCGCCGCGGCAATCACGCCATTTAGATTACATTTCCCAATATTCCACTGACATTAGACATGTACCAGGTTCCGAAAACATTGTTGCAGATTGCCTCTCAAGAATTGAAATTGATTCTATTTCAAAATCTCCAATCTTAAATTTTGAGGAATTCGCAAAAGCTCAGGAAAATGATTCAGAGCTACAGAACCTGCATAATAGTACATTGCTCAAATTGGAATTGAAACCTTGCCTCATTTCTGATTGTAGCCTACTATGTGATACTTCAACAGGTACGCCTCGACCTTTAGTTCCTAGTTTCTTTCGTCGGCTGATATATGAACATTTGCACAACCTAGCCCATCCAGGCATAGCAGCTACCACAAAACTAATTTGTTCCAGATACGTATGGCCAAATATGAAACGAGACATCAAAAACTGGGTTCGTGGCTGTGAGAAGTGTCAAAGATCAAAAATACAGAGGCACACCAAAGCACCTCTTGGCACGTTCTCTCTTCCTGATGCACGTTTTTCCCAAATACATATAGATATCGTAGGTCCCTTGCCTCCATCTGACGGTTTCAGCTATCTTTTAACGATGATTGACCGATTTAGCAGATGGCCAGAAGCCGTACCTATATCTGATACACAAGCTAAAACAATTTGTAGTGCCATATTAAAGCACTGGATATCAAGATTTGGTTGCCCTTCGCTCATAACCACGGATCAAGGCCCACAAATGCGATCAGCAATATTTGATGAATTTACGAAAATGATGGGAACACAGAAGATCCGCACAACGGCATATCATCCGATATCGAATGGCATTATCGAAAGATTTCATCGACATTTAAAGTCATCCATCAAAGCTCACGAAACCAGTAGGTGGACTGAAATATTACCGATAGTTTTACTAGGCATTCGCACAGCAGTGAAGGAAGATATACAAGCTTCTTGCGCTGAGCTTGTCTACGGCACTACGTTGAGATTGCCCTGTGATATGCTGGATGAATACAAGATCCGACCTTTCAACGATAACTTCGTCACGCAACTACGAAACACCATGCGGCAGTTAAGTCCAGTTGCTACATCATCTCACTGCCAAGAGAAGTTCTATATACACCCTTCCTTGACATTTTGTTCACACATCTTTCTAAGAGTGGATCATGTACAACCTCCATTGTGTCAACCATATACTGGTCCTCACAAAGTCCTAAGTAGAACTGGGAAAAGTATAACAATCGAGCTTAATGGTCGTAAGTCTACGGTATCAATAGATCGAGTGAAGCCAGCTCATTTGATTTCTACTTCAGACTTGTCCACGAAAACTGTTCCAGAGAACTCTAAATTAAAACTCTCTCTTAAAGCGGACAGTAACCCTGACCAAACAAAAACTGTCACACGTTCGGGCAGACATGTCCATTTTCCTAAAAAACTGGCATCTTATATTACTTACTGAAATTGTTGATAAATTGTTCATTTTGCATACCACACATTATGCCTATATTTTGTTATATATTGCAATTTTATTTCATGTAAATATCCTTGTAATTTTTCTCCACAAGCGTGGATTCTGACACAGATAGTCAAAAAAAAAAAAAAAAAAAAAAAAGTATACACTTGTATATCGTTTCTTCGGTACCCTACGTCACTGGGGGGATACTCTGTGGCAGCCGCAGAAAGGCAAGGGAGAAAATTCTTCGTTCGGAATGGCAGCTGGCCAGAGCCGTTGTCATAGCAGCGCAGACGAAAATGTTTACATTGCGTTTTTGTGTGTTCGAATACGATGAGTGTCAGAATCGACGTTTATCAATGTTCTACGAATAAAGGTAGTAAAGTGTTTTTAAGTGAGTGATTATATTATACGAGCGACTCACCACAATGTAAGTTAAACGTGTTTACGTCATCAAGTGGTTTTTATTTCGACGTTTTATTTATATTTTTATTAATTTTATACTAATTTATTTGTTCTTTCGTTATTTATAATAAAAATTATGTCAATTTGTATAACTTGGCGAGTGGTTTGGCGATTTATATAATTTTGCAAAATTGGTCGGCGGGATAACTAAGTAGTACCCAAAAATTCAATATACAATTTCTTCTATCTGAAATCCCGTCTATAAAATATTCAAAATTGGAAAAGTTTAATGTTTTGCGCTATCGTTAAAACTATTTCAGAAACCGTGTTTAATTTTGCGGTACTACTTGATTATGCCGTTGACCAAAAAACTATCACCAAATTATAAGATGGATGCCAATAATGGATGATCGTAAATATTACATTCACTTGACATTAAACACGGTGCACGTGTTTGTTGCGTGATCAAGTGATTTTTCCTTCAACTTTTTATTTGTATTATTATTAATGTTTTTCTGATTTATTTGTTCTTTCGTTATTTAAAAGAAAAAATTATGTTGATTTGTATAATTTGGGGAATAGTTTGGCAAAAAATCACGCCTTGAATATCTATCCCAGCACCACGAAATAATCTGCATGAGAAAAAGGGAACCGATGTTAGAATTCATCCAACAGTGAATTACCTCAATTGTTTTTATAGTTTTATTCATTTTTCTTTTGTCTTTTAACGTTGCATTAAATGTGTATTAAATAAAAATAGGTACAGATGTCACAGACGCACCGGGATTTCTTTTTAGCACCAAAAGGGCGATTTTTTGCCTGGCGTCGTAACCTGCAAATTTTTGCTTTGAATGAAAACTTGGTGTTTTATAATAAAATTAAATGTGCGTGTTAAATTAAAATTATGTGTACGATAATGGCAACTCAAAGCGGCAACTGTTTTGATGAAGTAGAATATTTCTGAATAATGAAGTAGAAATGTAATATAGAATATTTTATTCAACCATTTATTGTATTTTTCATTTGAAATAAATGGAACTGCATCCGAACGTAAACGGCGTTCAGACAAAGAACGTAGAGCCCGATGGCTAGCTCGGCAGTCGCAAGAAACATTAAATTCTATCCGAGAATAAAATAGATTACGGCATTCAAATCAAAGAGCTAATGAAAGCCATAGTGATCGATCTGTGAGATTATCTCATAACTCTTTGCGTACTTCTACACAGCGTTCAAGTGAAAATGAAGAACAAAGGTTAATCAGACGTAGCCATGATGCTGAACGTCATTCTCGGCGGTTTTTGACTCAACGACAAAACTACTACGAAAATCAGCAACAATTAATTTCTGAAGCCTCTCAGTCTCAAGTTATTGAGCCTCATACGTGTGGACAATTAAGCACTCTTTGCCAATTTTGCAAAGCGCGCCATTTTCAAGCTGAGAAACCCAGAGATGGAAAATTTAACAGTTGTTGCCATAAAGGTAAAGTTAGGCTTCCACAATGTCATCGGTTTCCACCATACCTCCAAGACTTCATGAGCAATTCAAATGCATTTAATTATCGTAATTTCAAAGAAAATATTCGCTCATACAATAGTGCCATTTCATTTGCTTCTATGAGTGCTAAACTTGCTGGAAATGCTCCGGGACACGACCCTTATTGTTTTAAAGTTCAAGGCCAAATTTATCACCGAACTTCCCACTTGCATCCTCCTAATGGCCAACAAAGAAAATTTGCTCATCTGTATGTTTTGGATACAACACAAGCTGTCGAAGAGCGTCTTAACATTCCCGAAAATGACAACTGTATACCAAATGTTTTGCGTGAACTTGATTTACTTATGCGGCAAAATCCTTGTGCTCAAATTTTCAAAAAATTGAGTGGGGTGGAGACAGAGCAGCAACAACATGCACAAAGATACAATTTACAAATGCCAAGAGTTAATATGGTATTGCGTCGAGATCGCCATTCAGATAACAGGCGATATAATTTGCAGACATCAAACGAAGTAGGTATGGTTTTTCTAAATGACGATGGTGAACCACCCTTTCAACGCGATATCACAATTTATCCAAGAAATAATGATCAACCTTTTGTAAACTTGAATATTTTAAGTCCTAATTTAGATCCAATGACTTATCCTATATTCTACCCAAACGGAGAGCCTGGCTGGACAACAAATTTATCACTATCAATTTATCCAGAATTTTCACCTAGTGTTCGAAGTAATATATCAATGCTTCAGTTCAAAGTTGCCCAAACAGCGTTTCGGGATAATGAGTTTAATCCAATACTGCATGGTGGAAAACTTGCTCAGCAGTGGATAATAGCAGTGGATCTCACTTACAAGTGGAAGCTAATAATCTCAATTTCATAAGACAGAAGCAAAAAAACTTCGTGCAGACGATTATTCTGGCTTCAGGGACTTTGTAGCCCAAGGAGCAGCTGATGCAGGTGTTACTGCTGGAAAAACCATAATTCTACCTTCTTGATTTCAAGTATCTCCTAGAAATATGAGAGAGAAATACAATGATGCTATGTCCATTGTTACAGAGTTTGGAAAACCAGATGTGTTTTGTACATTCACGTGCAATCCACAATGGCCAGAAATAGTCAAAAATCTACTGCCCGGACAAACGTCATCAGACAGACCTGATTTAGTAGCGAGAGTGTTTAAAATCAAACTATCAGCATTAATTAATGATATAACAAATGGGGAACTATTTGGTAAAGCTGTGGCCTTTGTATATACTATTGAATTTCAAAAAAGAGGTCTTCCACATGCTCATATTCTTTTAATTCTATCAGAGCCCTATAAATTTCGTAATGCTGCGCAAGTTGACCGTTTTATTTCTTCGGAGTTACCAGATCCTGAAACTTATCCACGATTATCAGAAATTGTTCTTCGTACTATGGTGCACGGGCCATGCGGAACTTTGAATCCGAATTCTCCATGCATGGATGGTAATAAATGCACAAAAGATTTTCCAAAAGAGTTTCAAGAAACAACTAAAGTCAATCTGAATGGTTATCCACTCTATCAAAGACGACAAGGCCCAACTGCTATAGTTCTCGGCAAACAGATAGATAATCGCTACATCGTACCATATAATACATATTTACTTCTTAAATATGACGCGCACATCAACATTGAAGCCTGCACATCTATCAAATCTATTAAATGCATTTACAAGTACATATACAAAGGTTATGATGCAGTAAATGTAGTAATTCATGCTGGAAATAATGAAAGTAGCGAGTTTGTGTATGATGAACTGTCGTCACATGTTGATTCTCGATATGTGAGTGCACCAGAGGTAATGTGGCGGTTACTGGAAAATGAAATGCATGATCGTTCTCATGCAATAATTCGTCTTGCCATTTATTTGCCTTTAAGAAAACAGGTTTATTTTCATGCTGGTGTTGAAAATGCTGCTCTGGAACAAGCTGCCAACCGCGAAACGATGCTGACTGCTTGGATCAAGTTGAATAGAACAGATAATGAAGCAAAACAAAATCTTTATTTTGATATACCATATCATTATGTATACGAGAAAAATGCTTGGAAAAAACGACAAAGAGGAGGCAATAAAATTGTTACAAGATTATATTATGTTAATCCAAAAGATATTGAACGTTTCTGCCTTCGGTTACTTCTACTTTATGTTCCTGGTGATACATGCTTTGAAGATTTACGAACATTTGATGGAAATCTGTACAACACATTTCAAGAAGCTGCACGTGCACGTTGTCTTCTTGCTGAAGATAATGAATGGGATCAATGCTTAGACGAGGCTACTTTAACCGCAATGCCATTACAAATGCGTCAAACTTTTGCATTTATTTGTATATTTTGTAATCCAACAAATGCAGCTAATTTGTGGGGAAAATATAAAAATTCAATGAGCTCAAGAACTTATAATGAATCAGCTGCTCAGAACCGAGCTTTGCAAGATATTAATTGCATGTTGGAATCTCATGGATTAAACTGTACATCATTTAATCTTCCTACACCCAATATACTGCAGGAAATTCAAAATGAAGAATTCGATTATTTTAATGAAGCTGAAGTAGCTGTTGAACAAATAGCAACTTTAAATTTCTTACAACGAGAAGCTTTCAACCAAATAAAATCAGCACTTGAAAATGATTCTGTTACGAGACGTTGCTTTTACTTAGATGGTCCTGGAGGATCTGGTAAAACATATTTGTACAACGTACTCATGCATTTTGTTAGAGGTAAATGCCAAGTAGCACTTCCACATGCAACAACAGGAATTGCATCAATTTTATTAGAGGGTGGTAAAACTGTTCATACTGCCTTCAAATTACCAGTACCGATTTTAGAAACTTCCACATCTGCCATGCGAACGTGTTCAAGTGAAGCTCAAATATTACGGGAAACTAAATTAATTATAATTGATGAAGTGACAATGATGTCATACCATGCTCTTCGTTGTATAGATGTCTTATTGCGGGAAATAATGTTGAATGACATGCCTTTTGGAGGCAAAGTTATGTTATTAGGTGGAGACTTTCGCCAGACATTGCCAGTTGTTATAAAAGGAAACAGAACAGAAATTATTGAAACATGCTTGAAATCAAGCCCACTTTGGGAAGAATTTATACAACTTAGACTATCTGAAAATATGAGATCTGGAGGGCAAAATTCCTTTAATGAGTGGCAGCTTAAAATTCGTGAAGGAAAAACACCCGATATATCAAATTTACCTGCAGGTACAATAGAAATTCCACCATCAATGGTTTGCAAAGATTCAATTATTGCAAGTGTATATGGAGGTCATATAAACTACATCGATTTTGGACAACTTGAACAAAAAGTAATTTTGACAACAAAAAACAAACATGCATTATCATTAAATAACAAAATTTTGAATTTGCTGCCTGAAGATGGAAGAACTTACTATAGTGCAGATTCAGTCGTGTCTGACAACCAAGAAAATGTTAATAATTATTCACCTGAGTTCTTGCATGAACAAACTCCATAAGGGATGCCTCCTCATAAGCTTACTCTGAAAAAAGAAAGTATCATCATGCTTCTCAGAAACATGAATCCAAGAAAAGGATTGTGCAATGGAACCAGATTAATTGTGCACTCTCTCCACAACCATTTTATTGATGCTTTCATTTTAACCGGAACAAATCAAAATGATAGAGTTCACATACCAAGAATTGATTTGACACCAAGTGATACTTCTCTACCTTTCATTCTTAAACGCCGCCAATTTCCAGTTATACTGTCATTTGCAATGACGATAAATAAGTCACAAGGACAAACATTTTCTACAGTCGGACTGTATTTAAAAGAACCGGTTTTTTCTCATGGACAACTATATGTAAGTATTTCAAGATGTAAACAGGAATAGCAGTTAAACATTTATGTAGAAGATACTGAAGAGCAAGGTCGGATTTTAAATAATGAAAGAGTTTTTACAAAAAACATCGTATATCCTGAAGATTTTTTTAATTTCATTTTCATTTCCATTTCAATTTTTCATTTTTTCAATTTTTCATTTCATTTCAATCCATCATTCCTGAACAAATTTTAATTTCATTTTTTCTGTATTCATTATTACATCGTTTTTCATAAATTCTTTTTGTTTTTAAATTGTGTTATTTTCATCTATTACTGCGGAACAAGAAAGGAAAACTCTTGCACATGCCTTTTATCCCTTTAAGACCTGAACTACACAACTGTGTAGGTGATCCTAAGGCAAAGGGAAAAACAATTTCCTCTGTTTCTGGCACTACAGCAGAGCCTGCACTAAACAATTGTGTGGATTCTCTCTTGACGTCACCTGAGATCGAAAAAATTTTTAAATATCTTTTTTCAATTAAATATGATCTTATTAATTTAGGTTAAAATCCAAGACTTTTAATTTCTACTAAAACTCTTCAGGTCTTAAAGGTTTATATATCTTTCTATCTCATTTTTCGTCATTTTTGACGGGCTATCTTTCTAGTATATAAATATTATACAGACATACAAACAATAAATACAATAAACCCAACTGGAGTGAAAAATTAGCCAGAACCAGGAATCGAACGCGTGACCAAAAACTAATATTAACTTAAGGGATTATATTAATTCGATTTTTCCACATTAAGAAAAAGAATGCGGTTTCTTTCTTTTAACCCAATATAGTAAATTTTGTTCTCTTTTCATAAAAGTTTATTCGGAATTCGTGCAGCAATTTTGGAATTTTTAGCGAATTTTTTATGCGATTATTGAACAGCATGTAATGCATGTCCATACATATAAAAGGGGTTACCGTAGGGGGGGTGGGGATCCAGTTTTGTCGCCAAATAACGCCAAGTTTATCGCCAACTTGCCGATATATCACCAAATTTGGCAACAAAAATGAGCCGCCAAAAGTGACACCAACTTGGCGATATCTCTAATATTTCGCCAAATTCCGATAGACTCCCACTGTAAAACAATAGGGTTTACTTGCTTACAGAAAATCGACAAATTGAGATATTTTAATGCAACAAAAACTAATATTAACTTAAGGGATTATGTTAATTATTTTTAAGGGAGTCCAAGTAAATTAATTATGAATAAAAGTAACATGATCTAATGCTTAGCATGATTTCCAAAACATAAATTTTAAGAGAGCCCACAGTTCAAAGGAATTAGATTTGAAACTTTTATCTAATTATAGTAAATTTTGTCTTTCGTGATTCTTGAACATTTTGTGATTTTTAATGCGATTTTTACGTTTCTTCGCGATCTGCTGCAATTTTTTGACATTCCATTTTGACCTAAAGTACATTCTGCCCTCACTTCAATATAGTTTATTCGGATTTCGTGTAGCAATTTTCGAATTTTTCGGGAAATTTGTATGTGATTTTTAGTGTATTTTAGCGATTTGCTACTATTTTTCCACATTAGTGAAAGGAAAAAACTTGCAATCTTCGAACATAATATATATATATATATATATATATATTTTCTCTTTTCAGAATTTGAGAAGCGATTAAAAATTTTTTCGCGATATCTTATTGTGATTTTCAGAGTTTTTTCGTAATTCCTGCTGTTTTTTGACGTACCCGGGCAACGCTGGGCAAGTTCGCTAGTAATAATAATAATAGTAGTTTTAAAAATGTTCATCACCCGAAAAAAATAAATAGATGAATCTCAAATTCAGTAGTTTATGAATCTGCTACTGCAAGCCAATTATTTTTTTAAGTTAAACGAATATACAAATACAACACTTGCATTTCATGCACAAAACCTTATTTTATCTTATACTTATGATGTAAGATAAGATCACTACATAGGCTTCAAAAACAAGATTTGTCGCGTTAAGTTCCTATTTCTTTCACTACAAACTTTGATGTCTTCAGAAGTGACTTTTTATAGTTCATACGTCACTTACAAATATCACATAAATTCAATTTTTGCATCATCAAATAGAAAAAGTGTACTTTAAATAAGAAAGGTGATGATGAATTTAATAATTAAAAAAAAAAAAAAAATAATAACATTTTGTTTTGTTTTTAACACTTCTCAATACCAGTCAAATGTTATTATGTTATTATGTTTGGCAGAATAATGTTTGTCAGAATAATGATAATAATTTGTGTCACAATTACTAAAATTGGCAAGTATTTGCCAAGAAGAAATTTAAAATAAATCAAAATGAGTTTATTTACAATCTTATACTCTTAGATTTAATTATATTTTCATTAAAAGTTTGTTGCTAATTAAATATGATTAAATTTATTAATTCAGTTATAAATAGCATACTAACAGAAAAATAATAGCAAAAATATTTACAATGAGTAAGAATAAAACACATTTACCAACTTCTGCAAATATATCTACATATGTATATATATATATATTTATTTCACTGAAATGAAAAAATTACCAATGTACTGATTTAGAAGAAGCATTTTATCAATAAAATTACAATGAATAAAATACATTTAATAAATCTATAAAATAAATTTTTAGGGCAATATTTAAATGTATTTATTTATTTATTTAAGAAAATATGATATCTAATTCTCTGTCTATTATTTGTTTAAAACTGTGCTGGTTTCTACGTAAAAACTAATGCGTCCCTTCAGTTTACAAATAAAAGTCTAATACGAATAAAAACACGTGATGAGAACCCAACGTCCAATAGAATGGACATTAAGGAAAAAAATTATTCTCTAAAATATTCATTAGATTACTTAAACTGTGATGCCATTTCATTGATACAACATTTCAAATTAGATGTGTATAGCATTAATATCAAAATACTTTAAAAATACATGTAAAACCAGCGTTAAAACTGTCTTCTTACCTGCAACAGTCTTTCTCTTGTTCGCTGCCACTTTCAAATTATTAAAATACATCTTTAGCTGCATTTTATTTATTATTTCGGAGTACAGATAGCAGCACTAAACTATCTAGTATGATGCACAGCAAGTATTTAAAAGTTCCAACTGAAACTGAGTATTTTATATATTTTTTAAATGCCCAATAGAATGGACACGTGGTCTATGAATATATAAATATTATATAAAAATAAGACCTTTGAAATCAATTAAAAGCGATACTTTCGTATTAGTCATACGCAAGGCATTACTATTCAAATTACTCGCCATAGATTTCGCTATTTATAGCAGATTTTTCTGTTCTGATAATTTGAGTGGTTTAGGTGTATGCACGTCTTTTAAATTTGTGTTTTATTTATAATATTCGGTTATTTATTTTTATTTTACTTATGAAATTTTAATTTTGTTATGGAATATTAGACGGAAATAAATGATGCACTGTTTACATTATTTTAAGTGCAGTTTTGTTAATTTCTTGTAATCGCCTTGCACGAGATAGAAAATTAAAAATATGTGTTTGAAATTTTAGTTTTAAAACAATAACCAAATCAGTAAACTGAAAATTCAGTTTTCAAACAAATTTCATTTTAAAGACCATTTTTTAAACGCTTTCCAGCATAGTAGAAAAGTGTTTAAGAATTCGATTCATCTGTTCGTCTATCCGTGCTCTATGTCGAAGGAATACTGTCCTAGGGCCATGAAATCAATATACGTTATTGGGAGATAACTGTAGAATATTCGGTATTGAAAAGGATGTGTGTTGTATTTACGGCTCATTTACAGTAGGGGTGCGCAACCTTTTAAATAAAAGGGCTACTTACAAAAATGTTGTCGAGGACTACATCAATAACACAGATAGAATTCTATTTCGGGAAGTGTGTGTGTGTGTGTGCGTGTAGGGGGGGGGGGGTGATATGTAGCCTATTATCACATGAAAACATGCTTTCAGAGGAACGGCGGGCAGTTTATCCCCTCTAGGTTTCACTACCCAGTCAACAAACCCAATTGATGGTCATTAACTTGATATAGTTTATTGTGGTATGTTCGGTATTGGAAATTACGTGTGTAGTGTTTACGGTTTATTTACAGTAGGGATGCACAACCTGTGGCCCGCCATGGGTTAACTTGTGGCCCGCTATCAAAATTTATATAATTTCTTCGTCTTTTTTTACACAATTTCGTCAATTTATAACTGGAAAAATTACAATTTTTTGTCAATATGTCGCAGGAAAAAATTGCGCAATTCGTTAATTTGCCCCGGGAAGAAATTGCAAATTTCATCAGAACCAATTAAGAATAGAAATTTTCGATGAGTCGCAGAAAAATCTCAAATTTCGTTGATCAACTGGGGAAAAATCTCGAGTTTTGTCAGTTTATCGCGAGAAAAAATCGCTAATTTTGACAAATTGCCGCTAAAAAAATTGCAAATTTTATCAGAGTCAGTTAAAAATCGTGAATTTCGTTGATCGGACGCGTTAAAAATAGCGAATTTTGTCGATTATGCAATCCTTGGTCGGTTTCTAAAAAATCGCGAGTTTTGTTAGTTGATCGTGAGAAAAAAATCAGAGTTTTGTCAATTTGCCGCTGGAAAAATTACAAATTTCGTCAGGGTCAGTTAAGAATCGCAAATTTCGTTAATCGGGCGCGGAAAATTTTCGAATTTTGTTGATCGCGGGAGGAGAAATCGCTGAGAATTCACCGAGCTTAAACAACTTAAATTCAAGCCAGAGCAGAGTAAACGCAGTGTAGACAGTCATTACCAGCTGATTATATACTGAAGACACGTCGAACTTTTTATAATTTTATTTAAAATCACTAAAACAAACATCATTACTTCGATGTCGAAAAACTTAAGACATTAAATATTTAACGACATGCTCTTAAACGGCTTAAACTTACATAATCCATTTTAAAATGAAAAACAGAGCCACCTCCTACAGCACGACCACACAATATATATATTCAGTTAAACCGTTACGTCATACCACACATTTGCCGAAAAATTTGCATAAAGCAAGATGCTGTAAATAAACAGTAACGGAAGAAAAACTCCCCGCATTCAGCCGTACACGAAGATTTCGCAGAATGCGAGGTGACTGACTAAAAGAGCTGGAAAACCGGCAATGTGTGGATGCAAACGATTTTTGCTCGTAGCTCATGACAAGGTATTGGCAGGAGGATTAAAAATATGTTAAACACACTTAACTTGCGAAAAGCTCGCATACCTGCCTGTCATTGCCCCCCCCCCCTCCCGTAGTTACGAGCATACATAGTTTAGAATCACATTAAACTAACCTTTAAACTCCAAACCTTTAGATTTTCAAAGGAGATGTAACTTCATACTCCTGTATAAAATTTAACTTTCATAAAATTTAACTTTCAAAAGAGTTTAAAGAATCGGATGCATTATACATAATTACAATTGCAACAATAAAAAATATCTAACTTCTACATACACATTCGTCAACAAGGTAACCTTTCACTTAATACATATTTGACAAAGCTGAAAATCTAATTTTTCAGTTTAAAACAAAAATATATTTCAGCATATAAACATTTTCATGTACACTAATAGACGGAAAAGTTTTTAAAACATTGCGCTACCTGTACTTTTCAAAAACATTCAAATATAAACACAATTTCGAACATTAATATATGTACACATAACTTTAATACATTTCAAATATAAAAAAAAAATGATCAATTAACCATTTAAACCATCATCCTTTGGATGCATTACAATACAACATGTAAAATATTTGTTAACCAAAAAAAATAAAATATATAGGGGGGGGGGGTGATAAGTGCACTATCGAAAATAAAATTGTGATCACAACGTAAATATCTTTATACAACACATTAACTACATTTATACATTAACCAAGTTTAAAAATATTAGATTAAATTTGCTATACAAAAAGTGCATTAAAAAAAACAGTTCACATTAGCAAATACATATGTACCATGTATTCTAAACTTTTTATATAGGAATATAAGAATTCATAATGTTTTTGTACTTATTTAAACTGAAAAACATTTCGTTACAAAAGTCTTTAACCCTTCTTTGGGGAGAGGTTTAGTTAGGATATCAGCAAAGTTTTCCTTGGATCTTACATATTTGAGGGTGAATATATTCTCATAAATTAAATTCTTAGAAAATGATATCTAACACTAATGTGTTTTGTCCTGTTATTTTCGATGGGTGAATGTGAAAAATCTATAGCAGCTTGGTTATCGCACAAAAACTGAGCTGAAAAATTGACTTCGTTTGGAAATATGCTTAAATTTATACATTCCTGAATGATACGTATTACCCACTGTAAATCTTTAGCAGCTTCCGTTAAAGTTATGTATTCCGACTCCATTGTAGAAAGTGCTACGCATTTTTGATTAAACGTGCGCCAGATAATAGGAGCCTCATCTAAATATAGAATAATCCCCCCCCCCCCTCGAAACACGGTCATCTTGATTTGATGCGAAATCTGCATCACTGTAACATGAAAGTTTTAAACTTTTTATACTTGAAAGGTTAAGTTTATAGTGTTGCGTAGATTTAAAATAACCCAATAACTTTAATAAGTAATTCCAGTGAACCATGCCAGGGTTTTCCTGAAACTGAGAAAATATATTAACTGCAAAGTTAATATCAGGATGTGTGCGACATGCTATGTACGCAAGACATCCGATTAAACTACGGTACGGGACATAATGAAGGGAACGAATATTTTTTCAACTGGATTTAATCATATTCAAAGCTGGAGTAGCACAGTTGAAGTTTATTCCAACAGAGCGAAAAAATGTCCAGACCAGGGATCGAACCTGGATACTTGGCGTGCCGTGCCAATGCCTTACCTGTTAGGCCATCCGGACGATACCTGTCTGACATAATTCACTCTTATTAGTTGGACTTGGCTGCGAACTGCAGCACTAGTTTCATTCATCCGAGCTATAACTATAGCATTTACATGATGAAACTACTTTAACACGGAAACTCCTGTGTACCATGTAATTAGGTCATAATGAAGGGAACGAATATTTTTTCAACTGGATTTAATCATATTCAAAGCTGGAGTAGCACAGTTGAAGTTTATTCCAACAGAGCGAAAAATGTCCCGACCATATAACTATAGCATCATGTAAATGCTATAGTTATAGCTCGGATGAATGAAACTAGTGCTGCAGTTCGCAGCCAAGTCCAACTAATAAGAGTGAATTATGTCAGCCAGGTATCGTCCGGATGGCCTAACAGGTAAGGCATTGGCACGGCACGCCAAGTATCCAGGTTCGATCCCTGGTCTGGACATTTTTCGCTCTGTTGGAATAAACTTCAACTGTGCTACTCCAGCTTTGAATATGATTAAATCCAGTTGAAAAAATATTCGTTCCCTTCATTATGACCTAATTACATGGTACACAGGAGTTTCCGTGTTAAAGTAGTTTCATCATGTAAATGCTGTAGTTATAGTTCGGATGAATGAAACTAGTGCTGCAGTTCGCAGCCAAGTCCAACTAATAAGAGTGAATTATGTCAGCCAGGTATCGTCCGGATGGCCTAACAAGTAAGGCATTGGCACGGCACGCCACGTATCCAGGTTCGATCCCTGGTCTGGACATTTTTCGCTCTGTTGGAATAAACTTCAACTGTGCTACAATAGCTTTGAATACGGTACGGGATTTTACTCATTTCTTGAATTTCGGTTTCGTTAGTTGGCGAATCCGTTTTAGACAAAACAATTCCTTTTGCGATTGGTAGTGATGTTATTGGAATATTAAACTTGCTAAACCTTTCATATACTTCTGAAATATAGTCATATTGATGTATACATAAAGTTTTATTTTCCACCTCAAATGTCACTCCTAAAAGTCTTATAGTTTTCCCAAGGATTTTAAGATCAAATTTATTTCGCAGCTTGTCTATTGCCTGTTTTATATCTTGAGGGGGTTTTCCAAACAGAACAATATCATCTACATAAAGCAGAAGAACCAAATTTTCATTAAAGACATATACACAGTAACACCAGGTTAAGCGTTTAAATCTTAATTCTATCAAAACTGAATTTATTTCAAAGAACCATTCCCTTCCAGATTGCTTTAAACCATAGACAGCTTTACTTAATTTGCATACATGATTAGGATAGTCTTTATCAATAAATTCTTGAGGTTGATACATGTAAATTCCATTATTTAGTTTAGCATATAAATATGCTGCTTTAATGTCAAGCTGACAATGTGACCAGCCGCATTAACAAACTAAAACGGTAAAGAAAAGTCTAATGATTGAAAAATTTATAACTGGGCTAAACACTTCATCGTAATTTATCCCTTTTTTCTGACGAAAACCTTGAGCAACTAATCGTGCCTTGTATCTGACGATTTTATCATCCTCGTTACGTTTTTCAGTATAAACCCATCGGTTATTAACAATTGTAGTTTTGTCAGGTTTAGGGACTAAAGTCCAGACTTTTCTTTCTTTCATTGTTTGTATCTCGTCGTCCATAGCTTTAAACCCCTCTCTTTTCTGGGGGGAATTATAAGCTTCATTATAATTTGAAGGTATTTTAATATCTACAAAATTAGCTTCGATTGTTTCATTGTCAGACTCTTCTTCACTAGGTATTTTAACTCGACCTGAATAAGTATTAGAAATATGAAAATCAAAATCTGTTCTTTTAAAAGGTATATTGTGTTTCTCACAATACTCTTTGGCTTCTGACCATGATTTTATCCTAGTTTTAGTTCCAACTATACGATAGTAAATGTCATGTCTTGGTTCTTCTTTTCGTTTTACAGCTAGTCGTTCCCATTGGGGTTTAGAAGATCCAGGCGTAAAAAGAACTTTTTTAGATGTATCAGGTATAGAACCGTTTTGGACATTTTCTTGATTAGGAAACGAGCTTTGAGCTGGAACGCTGCTCATATCTTCTGGCTCCGTTTCTTCCTTTGGATCTTTTCGGGTTTACCCTCGTCATTCGTTTCTTCATCAGAGTCCGATTCAGATTCATCAGATGAGCTGTAGGTATTTCGCTTTGGACCCAGTATGATTCCTCTGGGCTCTTCTTTCGGAAAAGTAACGTTTATAGTTTCTATCGTTTTACGTTCCTGGGGTAACCATACGCGGTAACCTTTAGTGAAAAGTGCGTATCCGAACATTATAGCTTTCTGGGCTCTCATTGAAAATTTATTTTTCAGCTGCTTAGGTTTTCCCACGTAAACAGTACTGCCAAAGGAAACAGTACTGCCGAAGGGTTTCAGGTGTTTTACCGATGGTTTTCTCCCTCCATACAATTCGAATGGAGTTTTTGTCTGGTTACCGTGGCAGACCCGGTTCCACGTATAAACGAAAGTTAGTAATGCTTCTGCCCAAAAACTTTCTCTTAACTTGCTCTCATGTAAGAGAGCTTTTATAGCGTTTAAGGCCACACAATTGAAATTTTCCGCAGTTCCATTTTGCTCGGGAGTGTACTCGTTACTGAATTCATGATGTATTCCTTGATCTTCAAGGTATTTACTGAAAGCCGTATTTTCATATTCACCGCCATGGTCAGACCTAAGATTTATGATCTTGCGATTTAGAAATCTTTCCGCCCTTTTTTTGGAACCGTTTGAAGCATTCAAAAACTTCACCCTTTTGTTTAAGTGGGTAAACAAATACTTTTTTAGAATACTCGTCAATAAAGCTCACAAAATATCTAGCTCCTCCGTTTGATTTGACCGGAAGGGGCCCACATACATCAGAATGGATCAATTCGAGTGGAGCTCTAGAGCGTGTTTTGCCTATTGGCTTGAACGAGACCCTTCGGGACTTAGCGATCTTACAATCTTCACAAGTTGGCATGTCTTTTTCCTTGAAATTTGGTAAACCATGAACTACATCATTCTTACTTGTGTTTAAAATGTACTTTGTATTAATATGACAGTATATTCGATGCCATTTGTTTAGATTACCAGCACACTTTTGAGTCTGTGCTGAGTAAGCCCTGTTGTCTTTTACGTTGGGATATGTTGGTTTGCAAATGAAAAAACCGTTTGTTTTAATAGCCGTAAATATTTTTCTTCCATTTTTCGATAATAAAGTCATTTTTATACGAAAAAGACATTCCCATGCTGTCAAGGGCTGGACCTGATATTAAATTACGTCTAAGTTTAGGCGTGTACATGACATATTTAAGTTCCAAATTTTGGCGCTTTCCCTTATCATAAAAACACATCTCTACTGTTCCGATGCCTAAAACTGGACATTTAATGTCCCCTATAGCAACAGACATGTCAGTCCCCCTAACTGTTTTGTATGTGGAGAAAAGCCCTCGATATTTACAAAAATGTGTGGATGCAGCAGTATCAAAAAGCCACTCCTGTCCTTTGACAGAGCTTTGATTAGCTTCAAGCATATCTGTAGCAAAACTACTATTTGGGCAAATGCCCCCCCCCTTTCTATTTATCTCTTTACTGGGTATTTTTAAAGTACAATTTGGTGCAATGTGACCCCTCATTTTGCACTTGCTACATATAGCATCGCGTTTCAAGAGAGTAGATCTATCCTTACTGCTACTTCTACTATACTGTTTTATATTTTTGCCTTTAGGTTTTTCTAATTTAGATTTAAATGCAGCATTTGATTTATCTAGATTGCATTGTTGCAAGCGGCTTTCCTCTAAAAGTAGTTCTTTCAATATGGGATCAAATTTAAAATCAGTGTCAGTATAACGATAAATATTAAGAAATATACTAGAAAATTGGTCAGGTAAAAAACGAATAAGCTGGAAAGCCTGATAAAGATCCTCTAATGGATGACCTTGTTCCTGCAATTGTTTAATAATTGTACGTAATCTAGCTGCAAACAAACCAATCCCTTCCCCCTCTTCATACCTGGCAGCGAAAAATTTATCCATGAGGGAGATTACTGCAGCTCTAGTTTTAGGGCGATAGCTATCCTGCAGGATATCCCATGCTTTCTTAGCATCAGTCGTTTCTGCAAGTAGTGGTCTAAGATCAGGAGATACATTTAAATATATAGAACTAAATGCCCTATCACGGCGTAAATTATAGTCACGCTTTTCCTTATATTTTACACTATCATCAGGTGGTTTTTCTGTACCATCAATAAACCCCTAGCAACCACGGTCCATAAGGAAGACTTTTATGTCCGCGGACCATGTTGTGTAGTTGTCTGGAGTCAAAAATTCAATCTCATCCATTATAATATATACATATAAACAAGATTAATTACTGAGAGAAATATATATATATATATATACAATATATTAAGAAAACATTCATGAAAGTAAAAAGTAACAAAAATTCTTACTTATTACGTTCACTCTCATATGGCAAGTCTTATGCACTTAAAGATCAAAAGTCCAGTCCTTAAAAGTCCTACATACAATCTGTAGAAGTGAAACTCCTGTTCTAATCCAGTTCATAAGTAGGTGAAAAATTCCTTTCTGTCACCGATTGGAAGCACACGGAGTTGTTATCCAGAAATAGTCCATAAAGGCGTTCACTATCATGAAGTCCTCAGCAGCAGGAACCACTCATATAAAACAGGAACTGGAGCCACAGCACTCAGCGGGAATATATAACTTATTCCATATTACAGCTGGTATAATAACTGCTCTGGCCCATAACCAGTGAGAATTCATCGAGCTTAAACAACTTAAATTCAAGCCAGAGCAGAGTAAACGCAGTGTAGACAGTCATTACCAGCTGATTATATACTGAAGACACGTCGAACTTTTTATAATTTTATTTAAAATCACTAAAACAAACATCATTACTTCGATGTCGAAAAACTTAAGACATTAAATATTTAACGACATGCTCTTAAACGGCTTAAACTTAAATAATCCATTTTAAAATGAAAAACAGAGCCAACTCCTACAGCACGACCACACAATATATATATTCAGTTAAACCGTTACTTCATACCGCACATTTGCCGAAAAATTTGCATAAAGCAAGATGCTGTAAATAAACAGTAACAGAAGAAAAACTCCCCGCATTCAGCCGTACACGAAGACTTCGCAGAATGCGAGGTGACTGACTAAAAGAGCTGGAAAACCGGCAACGTGTGGATGCAAACGATTTTTGCTCGTAGCTCGGGACAAGGTATTGGCAGGAGGATTAAAAATAAGTTAAACACACTTAACTTGCGAAAAACTCGCATACCTGCCTGTCAATCGCAAATTTTGTCGACTCGGCGCGAAAAAGTCTCAAATTTCTTTAATCGGGCACAAAATATCACGAATTTTGTCGATGAGGTACGAAAAAATTGCAAATTTTGTTCACCAGCTGCGGAAAAATCGTGAGTTTCGTCAGTTTATCGCAAGAAAAAATGTCCAATTTTATCAATTTGTCTCGTAAAAATTACAAATTTCTTCGGAGCTAGTTAAGAGTCGCGAATGTCGTTGATCGGACGCGGAAAAATAGCGAATTTTGTCGAGAAGCTGCGGAAAAATTACAAAGTTTCTTTATCGGCTACGGAAAAATCGCGAGTTTCGTCAGCTTATTGCGGGAAAAAATCGCAAATTTCGTCAATTCGCCGCGGAAAAAAATTATAAATTTCATCAGAGTCAGTTTGCATTCACGAATTTTGTTAATCGGGCACAGTAAAATCGCGAATTTGTCGATGAGGTACAAAAATTGTAAATTTCGATGATCGACTGGGGGAAAAATCGCGATATGGTCAATCTGTCGCGGAAAAATCACGAATTTTGACAATTGATAGAAAAAATTACAAATTCTCTCAACTGGTCGCAAAAATATTGCGAAATTTGTCAATCGCTCGTGAAAAAAATCGTGAATTTTCCCCAAAATTCGCGAATTTCGTGAATAGCTCATGAAAAAAATTACAAAATTTGTGTGTTGGTCCCAAAAAATATCATGAAATAGAAATCTATTGGTCGCATTAAAAAAATCTCAAATTTCATCAATGTATATCAGGAAAAAATCAAGTTTCGTCGATTGGTCACTGGAAAAAAATTGCAAATATTGTCAATCTGTGACGTAAAATATTGTAAAATTCGCCAATCACTCATGAAAAAAATCGCGAATTTTGTCAATCGTTCATGGAAAAAACTTGCAAATTTCGAAGATCGATCGCAGAACAAAAATGTCGCGAAATAATTCGATCGGGGCGGAAAAAATCGCAATTTTCGTTGATCCGTTGTGGAAAAAAAATCGCGAAATTTGAATATTTATCGCTGAAAAAAATCGCAAATTGCGTCAATTTATCGCAGGTATCGGAAATTCATTGTTTGGAAAGATTGCAAATTTTTCCAATCGGCAATGGAAAATTACCGCGAAATCTGTCAATCAGTCGTTGATAAAAAATCGCAAATTTCGTCAATCAGTCGCATTTGATTGACAAAAGAAAAGAAACGAGTTTTGTTAATAGTCCAAAGAAAAAATAGCATAATTAGTCCATCATGCCTTGTTATTTTAAAAATAAGTTTCCTTTTATTACTTTCTTCTATCTTCAATAGAAGAAAGTACTGTAATCGGAATTTTTTTCGACTTCCGTTTTTCGACGGATTTACACGTTTTAGTTCTCAGAGATCCCAAAAAACATGTATATAGAAAAAGTCTGTCTGTCCGTGTGTCCGTGTGTCTGTCGCCATTGTACCATCAAAAGTGTATGAAGTTATGCATAGAAATGAACCAAATTTTTATTTTAAGTTTTTGGCTATGGCGAGCAGATCCTCCCTGAATTTGGAAAAAATTCGTCGGTAGGGGGCGCTGTAATAGCGATTTTTGTGCGATTTTGAATGTTTTACCATCCAAAAGTGTATGAAGATGCATAGAATTGAACCAAATTTTTATTTTAAGTTTTTGGCTATGGCAAGCAGGTCCTCCCAGAATTTGGAAAAAAATCGACGGTAGGGGGCGCTGTAATAGCGATGTTTCTGCGATTTTGAAAATTTTACCATTGAAAAGTGTATGAAGTTATGCATAGAATTGAACTAAATTTTTATTTCGAATTTTTGGTTATGGCAAGCAGATCCTCCCTGAATTTGGAAAACATTCGCCGGTAGAGGGCGCTGTAATAGCGATTTTTGTGCGATTTTGAATATTCTACCATCCAAAAGTGTATGAAGTTAGGCATGGAATTGAACCAAATTTTTATTTTAAGTTTTTGGCTACGACAAGCAGGTCCTCCCTGAATTTTGAAAAAAAATTCGCCGCTTGGGGGCGCTGTATTAGCGATTTTTGTGCTATTTTGAAAATTGCACCATCGAAAAGTGTATGAAGTTATGCATAGAATTGAACCAAATTTTTATTTTACGTTCTTGGCTATGGCAAGTAGGTCCATCCTTAATTTGTAAAAAATTCGCCGGTAGGGGGCGCTGCAATAGTGATTTTTGTGCCATTTTGAATATTGTACCATCGAAAAGTGTATGAAGTTATGCATGGAATTGAGCCAAATTTTTGTGTTTGTTTTTGGTCATGGCACGAAGGTCCTCCCTGATTTTGGAAAACTCCTCTGGAAGGGGGCGCTATAATTGTGATGTGTGTACCATTTTCATTATTGTGCCATCGAAAAGTGTATGAAGTTATGCATAGAATTGAACCAAAAATTTTTTGTATGTTTCTGGCTATGGCAAGCAAGTCTTCCCTGAACTTGAAAAAATTCCGCCAGAAGGGGGCGCTATAATTGGATCTCTGTGCCATTTTCATTATTGTACCATCGAAAAGTGTATGAATTTATGCATAGAATTGAACCATTTTTTTGTGTACGTTTCTGGCTCTGGCAAACAAGTCCTCCCTGAATTTGAAAAAAATCTGCCGGAAGGGGGGCACTGTAATAGATATGTTTGTGACATTTTCTTTATTGTACAATCGAAAAGTGTATAAAATTATGCATACAATTGAACCAAATTTTTTGTGCATGTTTTTGGCTTTGGCCAACAAGTCCTCCTTGAATTTTGAAATATCGCGCAGTAAAGTGGCTCTGTGATAGCGATTTTTGTATACTTTTCTTGATTTTTCATAGCTCTATTGTCCGTCGGCGGCTCGTGCAAAGGCGGGAACTCGCTTCCTGCTAAGCCGGCTATTAGGAAACATCTGATAACAACAGAAAAAAGAAAAACTATTAATTTTACCAAATATCATCATATAGATTAACTCGTTTTTAGTTCATTTAATTGACTGAAGCAGAAATTTAAGATGAAAATCAAAGTTGGCATAGTATTGAACTAATAATATTGAAGTATTAACATGTGTAGCTAGTTTTTGAAATATTAAGGTGTATAAGGTAGAAGAAAGTTTTGGGATTAGCACATCCAACTACTTTTAAATGAAGTTATTCTTCAATATATATATATATATATTTTTATAATCTCTCTATTCTAAAAAAAAGTAACTACCGCTGTCACCGCCGCCGCCGCCGGTTTTGAATTTTTTGTGACCGGAGGTCTTTCTTCGTTAATATTAAGAAAAATAATGCATACAAAAATATGAAAATCGGCAGTATTATACAGAAATGTTTGATAAACACGCTGATGCAGACAGTTTTCAAATCGAAGAATTATTTTAAGAGATATTTAATGCTAAAATTGCACAAAATCGTTCCACTAAAAAAGTTTTATAGCAGCAAAAACTATACATGGCAGTGTAATCATTTTTAGATCATTTTATGCGTTAATTTGCCGGAGTGCAGATTGTATTTCTTTTTTTAATTTGGCTAATTTTTTGAGGTTTTATTTCTATTTTAAATTCAAATTTTCAGCATTTCTAGAGATATATTTTACAGATTTTAGAAAGTGACATTAATTTAAACTGTTGCCAACTGTATAAACAGCGGAAACAATAATGTTTGCTTCAAAAAAAATATATATATATATATATTTATGCGTGTAATAAATTAAAAATTTATTTACACGTGACTATTATAAACAGAAAAAAACATTTGGAATTAGAATTAAATAATTATGTACAAAAAGCAGGAACTTATTAAAAATTACATCATCAAAACTATAATTACACGTGAATTTTAAGAGAGAAAGGAATTTGTAAAATAATAAATTTATTAACATGCGTTAGAAGTCATGCGATAGTAGAAATTACGTCATATTTACGTCGAATTACAGTTATTACATAAAATGAACACAAAATAATATTGCAAAACGGTTTAAATTTGGAAACTGCGCTAGACATTTATTTGATATTTTGAGAGGATACTTTTCAACTATTTCTGTTAAGAAAGCGCAAATAATATTTCATTTCTAACGCAAGTATTTTCACGTGAATATTAAAAAGAGAAAGAATAGTTTGGTCAAAATTACGTCAGATTAAAAACGATTAATTTAAAATGTCTTATTTAAAAGAACTTTCTTTTCGCTTTGTTAAAAACTACCGGGAGACAAAGATTCTGGTTACTTAATTCCTTTTATATTAGCTTATTTTGAAATGTTTAGCTTATTTTACTTAATCAATGACGAAAACAGCGATTGACATATGTATTTCTGGTACTACTTAGTTATCCCGTCGACCAAAAATTTATCATTCGCCAAAATATAAGATTAAATGCCAATAATGGTTGATCGTAAATGTCACATTAACTTGACTTTAAACAAGTTACACGTGTCTACGTCATCAAGTTATTTTTATTTCGACGTTTTATTTGTATTTTTATTAATGTTGCACTAATTTATTTGTTCTTTCGTTATTTAAAATAAAATGATGTCAATTTGTATAATTTGGCAAGTGCTTTGGCGATTTATATAATTTGGAAAAATTGGTCGACGGGTTAATCAAGTAGTACAGCAGCGGATTTGGCCTTAAAATTCCCCAGTCAAAGAGAAATGAATAGAAATCCATTTATAGGAGATCACCATTGTTTTTAAATTATAATTCAATCTTCCGAAATCTTTTTAAAGCCAATCAAATTAGCGTACTTTTAGAGTCTGCGGTGTCTGAACGGGGGTTGACGAGCGTAGCTCGTAGGGGGCAGAGCCCCCTAGTCTCTATAATAATAGCCTAAGTCATGTGACTGTCATCAATAGTTCCGGGTTGACCGCTTCACTTTTTATATGTCAAATAGTCAATTTGGTAATTTAATGTTAGCAGGGCGCAGGTGATAAATCGCCAAATATTGTTCCATCGCCATCATATCATCAGTATTATAATAGTCCATCGCATGCGACTGTCATAAACAATTTTTCAAGAGGTAAATTAAAACAAAGCTTTGATTTTGAAATTAAATGTCATAGTTTATAGTATTATTTATTACTTTTTTTTTCCTTTTCTTTTCATTCTTTTCTTTTTTCTTTTTTTTTTAAGAAATAAGGGAAAACTGAGAGTCATAAACTTTAATCATTTCAGTTTTAAATTAAAGTTATGTATTTTAAATAAAATGAGTGAAAGTAATGAAATAAGAAAAAATACGACGGGTACAATGTTTGGCGATATATCACCTGCACTCGGCTAACATAAAAATACCGAGTTCATGATTTCTGTATCAGAATCTTCCAATTTGGCGAAGGATTAGGCAAGTAAATTAAATTATGAATAAAAGTAACATGATACAATGCTTAGTATAGATTTAAAGGAGACCAAACTGGTCGCCAAGGGCGGCTAGTTTTCAATAACATTCAAATATTTAGAAATGTTGTCCTTTTTTTTCTTCAAGTTACCATTTGTCAAGAAGGAACCGTTAGTCTTCATAAAGTGTTGAATGGTTATTCATACAAATACGAAAAAGTCTTGCATTCCTTCATACAATTTTTTATTTCCGTTTGTTTATTTTTATTATAGACAAAAAAAAATTATTCATCAAGAATAAAGACTTATTACCACCCCCACCCTACCTCCCCGATAGAATTTTCTCTGTGTTACTGATGTGGCCCTTGGCAACCCAAACATTTTTGTAAGTGGCCCTTCTCTTAAAAAGCTTGTGCACCCCCAATTTACAGGGACACTCAAAATAATTCCGTTATATTACTGTCTATGGGGAAAATCGTTCGCGTTGTATTTAAAAAAAATATGCATATATACATTATTTTAAACATTTTGAAATTGATATAATATCACTGAGGTGTACTGCAAAGTTCTTACTGTAGAATATGTTGTGCATAGAGTTTATCATTTAATTACAGGGTCACTCAAAGGGATTTGGCAAAAGAAGAAGATGAACAATAACTGAAATATTGCAAGATAGGACAATAATTATTGGATGTACGTCTTCAGATGTGATATGCGCTTTTAACTATAACTTTTTTCTTAAATATTACTTGGAATGCAGAAATTTTATGGAACATATACAGGGCCGCACAAAAATTCTCAACAACATCCAACTGTTCGGAAATTGCTGAATAGAAATTATCAACTGTGCTGTACGTTTAATTGAAGCATCTCTTTCAAACTATGCAGTATACATACGGGTTTATCTATATATATAAAAGAAAGTCTGTATTTGTGATTAATCAACGCACAGCCCAAACTACCGAACCTAAAATCTTGAAAATTTAGGTAAAAATACATCTTATGACATAGAGTGCCGCTAAGAAAGTATTTTCTAAAATTCCGCCCCTAAAAGGGATAGAAAAAGAGAACGAACCTTTAAAAAATTACTTAAAAATCTGCTTTTATAGTTATTTCTCAACAGATAACATATTTTAGTGTATTGGTGCATGCTGAATCGAATAGTACTAACCAAATTCGTTTCACACGTTGAATGCGTTGAATGCCAAGTCTATTTTGTCTGTCTTTCCGTTTGGGCCACGAAATAAGATTCCCTTTACACAATATATAAATGTCAATCACCGACGACTAACGCGACCTAAACGGAAAGTTCAATGTCAGTCACCGATGACTGACGTGTCACTCAACGTGTTAAGTATAACAGTTCATGAGGTATTTCATATTTTTCTAGTTTGGCTATGTCTTGGCGCTAAAACCTCAAATCTTCAAGTGATAATTTCAAAATACATCTGTTACTATAGCAATGGAAAAAATTCAAATTGAATAATTTTTTAATCAATTCTTTTGATAGATAAAACATCTAGTAAGACAATTAGGGAAAAATTACTAACGCCTCAAAAAATAAAACTAAAAAAAAAAACTAAAATAAAGAAAAATTAAAAAATGTGTCTCTTTTTTGTTTTACCACCATGCCAAAATTTATGTTATCGTGCCATTTATTTCAACCTTAAGAGTGCAAAGAAGTGTGATTGCAAACTGTGTCAAGCATTAACATTTGCTATTTATTGAACGTGAATATTTTTTTATGAGAATTATTCAATCATAATCTCCCAAAACGTTTTAATTTGTTACTTTTTGAATAGAAAATACTTATTATTAATTATGTAACTTACATTTATTACATGAATGACATGAATTTTACCATTTGGCAGTTATCTGATCATGAGAAAGCTACAATAAAATTATTTCAGAACGTAGGATTTATACATATAAAAATGTTTTGTTAGAAAAACCATGAATGTCTTCATTCAAAAAATGAAATGTTTACTGCAATGTGAGACATATGTATTACGTACGCCACGCTGCAATACCAAGACTATTTCAAGCCTGCAGTTTAAATTGACTGTATTTTTACTACCACATGCAAAATATTTATTTGTTCTTTTATTTTAAGTACTTATTTTTGAATATTAAAAACGTGAATTATCACATTGCTAACTAAGCGTAAACCGACAAAGTGAAAAATGTCCAAGCGCTCCAGTGCTCTACGCTATTCCAGGGGCCCGGGTTCGACTCCCGTCTTGTATATTTTCCTCACTGTTGGTTAACGCATAGTTAGCAATGTGATAAATCACGTCTTTTATATTCAATAATTTAAAGCGTAATTTCACTGCTGAAAAGTAGAAGAAAAATCAATTATATTGCACTTATTTTTATTGATTTTTAAAAAATGGTTGCTCAAAGTCAGTAATTTTCAAAAGTTTTTTTTTTTTTTAAATGCTCATTTTTTTTTTTTTTTTAATCAACAAAATTATTATTATTTTTCAACTGTTTCATTTTACTTTGCGTTAACTATTTGGCTTTGCAATAATGGAATTGGCATACCGGAAGAATATCAAAACAGTTACTGATTTTATTTCAAATTCAACGAAAAAAGGTTTATTGAAAAATGAATATTGTAAAACGAGAACGTTTAATCTATACTTCTATACTCCTATTATAAAGAGGAAAAAATTGTTTATTTGTCGGAGGTAAGCTCTGGAACTACCGAACCGATTCCAAAAGTAATGGTATCAAAATGATGGTGTTAGTCCAACTTAGAACATAGGCTATATCTTATGTCGGTGCCACTACCCCAAAGGGGGTGTAGGAGCAAAAAACGTTCTAAAAATGCGATTTTAGCGTTACTGAAGGGCCTAGAAATATGAAATTTTGAATATTAGTTACTTATAAGACATAAATGATGTCTAAGAACAGTTCTTAAACAAATCGAAATTTGAAAGGGGTGAAAATGCACAAAAAGCGTTCTAAAAAACGTTCTAAATGATAATTTCTACACAATCTCAGGAAATACCAAACCGATTTAAAAAATATTGGTGTCAAAATGATGGTGATAACGCTTGCTCCAAGATAGGCTATGTTTTATGTCGGTGCCACTACCCCTAAAGGGGGTGTCTGAGCAAAAAACGTTCTAAAAATGCGATTTTAGCGTTACTGAAAGGCCTAGAAATATGAAATTTTGAATATTAGTTACTTATAAGATATAAATGATGTCTAAGAACAGTTCTTAAACAAATCGAAATTTGAAAGGGGTGAAAATGCACAAAAAGCGTTCTAAAAAAACGTTCTAAATGGTAATTTCTACACAATCTCAGGAAATACCAAACGAATTAAAAAAATATTGGTGTCAAAATGATGGTGACAACGCTTGCTCCAAGATAGGCTACGTTTTATATCGGTGTGACGACCCCAAAGGGGGTGCAGGAGTAAAAAACGTTCGAAAAATGTGATTTTAGCGTTACTGAAGGGCCTAGAAATATGAAATTTTGAATATTAGTAACGTATTAGATATAAAGGAATTCTAAGAACAGTTCTTAATAAATTCGATATTTGAAAGGGGTAAAAATGCGCGAAAATCGTTCTAAAAAACGTTCTAAATGGTGGTTTCTACACAATCTCAGGAAATATCAAAGCGATTTAAAAAATAATGGTGTCAAAAAAAGGTTGTCAAAATGACGGTGACAATCCTTGCTCCAACATAGGATATGTTTTATGTCGGTGCCACTACCCGAAAGGGCGTGCAGGAGCAAAAAACATTCTAAAAATGCGATTTTTGCGTTACCGAAGGGCCTAGAAATATGAAATTTGAAATATTAGCTACTTATTAGATATAAAGGATTTCTAAGAACAGTTCTTAAACAATTCGAAATTTGAAAGGGGTGAAAATGCGCGAAAAGCGTTCTAAAAAACGTTCTAATGGTGGTTTCTACACAATCTCAGGATATACAAAACCGATCTAAAAAATAACGGCGTCAAAATGATGGAGGCAACCCTTGCTCCAACATAGGCGATGTTTTACGTCGTTGCCACTAATCCAAAGGGGGTGCAGGAGAAAAACGTTCTAAATTGCGGCTTTTGCGTTACGGAAGGGCCTAGAATCGTGAAATTTGGAATGGTAGTTAGATATAAGATATCAATGATCTCTAAGGGCATTTCCTAAAAAAATCGAAATTTAAAAGGGGGTCAAAATGAGCAAAAAACGTTGTAAAAAACGTTCTAAATTCCAATTTCTGTGCAATCTCAGGAAGTACTGAACCGATTTCAAATATAATGGTGTAAAAATGATGATGACAGATCTTACTCCAAGATAGGCTATATTTTATATCTGTTTCCTCTACCCCAGAGAAGATGCAGGAGCAAAATGCGCGAAAAGCGTTCTAAAAACGTTCTAAATTGCCGATTTGTCGGCAAAATCTCAGGAAGAATGAATCTGTTTTCAAACGTAATGGTAGGAAATTGATGTTGACAGCCTCCGCTCTAACATAGACGCTATTTTATGTCAGTATCACTATCACCAAGACGTTGCAGGAGCAAAAAAGCGTTCTAAATTTCGATTTTTGTGATCGGTAGGGGCTAGAAACTTAAAATTAGGCAAGGTACATATTTATTAGATATAAATGATCTTTAAGAACAGTTTCGAAAATATTGGAAATTTAAAAAGGAGTGAAAATGCGCGAAAAGCGTCCTAAAAACGTTCTAAATTGCGATTTCTACTCAATCTAAGGAAATACAAAAGCTATATCAAAAGTAATGGTTGCAAATGAATGGTGACAGTCCCTGCTATAACATAGGTTATATTTTATGTTGCTGTCACTACCATCTGAGGGTTGCAAATGCAAAACATGTTCTAATTTGCGTTTTTTGCGCAACTGAGGGATCTAACACTTTAAGTATGGCATGGTATTTACTTACAAGACGCAACTTCTTTCTATGAACTGTCGAAAGAAAATTCCAAATTTACAAAAATGAAGTGAGCGAAAAGCGTTATAAATTACAATTGTTATGTAATCTTATCAAATACCAAACCGATTAAAAAAAATAATGATAACAAATTGTTGGTGATAGAACCTGCTCAAACATAAGCTATATTTTATGTCTGTGCCACTACCACCAGAGGGTTGCAGTAGCTAAAAACTTTCTAAATTGCGATTCCTGTGATACTGAAAAGACTAGAAACTTTAAAAATGGCATGGGAGTTACTTATAAAACATAAATGCTCTCGAAGGAACGTCGAAAATAAATTCGAATTAAAAAGGAGTGAAGCGAAGGGGAGGTGCGAAAAGCATTCTAAAAAAGTTCTAAATTACGATTCTATGCAATTTCAGGGAATATAAACCGATCATAAAAGTAATAGTTGCGAATCAATGGTAACAGTCTCTGATCCTACACAGGCTATATTTTATGCCCGTGATTCTACCACCTGGGGTTCACAGGAACAACAAACGTTCTAAAAAAGGGCTTTAAAAGCTTTTTAAATTACGTTTCTCTGGAATATTAGGAAATAACAAACCGATTTCAAAATTAATGTTGGCAAATTAATGGCGAGAGTTCTTATTTCATCACAGCCTTTAGGTTGAGAGAGGTAGTAGGACTTTGAATTTGACATGATGATTAATTTTAAGATGTAAGAAGATGGTTTCTAAAAAATTCAAAATTTCAAATGAATACTGAAATGAGCGTATTAATTGAGCATAAAAGTTTCAAAATATTTTCTAAATTATCATTTATTTAGTTTTATTTCATTTTATTTATTTAAGTCTCATTTCTGCATAATACAGTGTAATAATGATGCTTAGTCAAACTGTGTTTTAAATAGTAATTTTTGAATTATTCCTAAAAGTAATAAGTACCTTTTAATAAAATAAAATATTACCTTTTAATAAAATAAAAATTTAGTTAGTACATTTTAATAAAAATTAGACATATAAATATCACTTGGCATATTTCAAATATTACGCGAGCAAAGCCGCGGGGTTTGCTAGTCTATACTCCTATTATAAAGAGGAAAAAATTGTTTATTTGTCGGAGGTAAGCTCTGGAAATACCGAACCGATTCTAAAAGTAATGGTATCAAAATGATGGTGTTCGTCCAACTTAGAACATAGGCTATATCTTATGTCGATGCTACTACCCCAAAGGGGGTGTAGGAGCAAAAAACGTTCTAAAAATGCGATTTTAGCGTTACTGAAGGGGCTAGAAATATGAAATTTTGAATATTAGTTACTTATAAGATATAAATGATGTCTAAGAACAGTTCTTAAACAATTCGAAATTTAAAAGGGGTGAAAATGCACAAAAAGCGTTCTAAAAAACGTTCTAAATGGTAGTTTCTACACAATCTCGGGAAATACCAAACCGATTTAAAAAATATTGGTGTCAAAATGATGGTAACAACGCTTGCTCCAAGATAGGCTATGTTTTATGTCGGTGCCATTACCCCAAAGGTGGTGTAGGAGCAAAAAACGTTCTAAAAATGCAAATTTAGCGTTACTGAAGAGCCTAGAAATATGAAATTTTGAATATTAGCTACTAATAAGATATAAATGATGTCTAAGAACAGTTCTTAAACAATTCGATATTTAAAAGGGGTGAAAATGCACGAAAAGCGTTCTAAAAAACGTTCTAAATGGTAGTTTCTACACAATCTCAGGAAATACCAAACTGATTTAAAAAATATTGGTGTCAAAATGATGGTGACAACGCTTGCTCCAAGATAGGCTATGTTTTATGTCGATGTCACTACCCCAAAGGGGGTGCAGAAGCAAAAAACGTTCTAAAAATGCGATTTTAGCGTTACTGAAGGGCCTAGAAATATGAAATTTGGAATATTAGTTACTTATAAGATATAAATGATGTCTAAGAACAGTTCTTAAACAATTCGAAATTTAAAAGGGGTGAAAATGCGCGAAAAGCGTTCTAAAAAACGTTCTAAATGGTAGTTTCTACACAATCTCAGGAAATACCAAACCGATTAAAAAAATATTGGTGTAAAATGATGGTGACAACGCTTGCTCCAAGATAGGCTATGTTTTATGTCGATGTCACTACCCCAAATGGGGTGCAGGAGCGAAAAACGTTCTAAAAATGCGATTTATGTGTTACTGAAGGGCCTAGAAATATGAAATTTGAAATATTAGCTACTTATTAGATATAAAGGATTTCTAAGAACAGTTCTTAACCAATTCGAAATTTGAAAGGGGTGAAAATGCGCGAAAATCGTTCTAAAAACGTTCTAAATGGGGGTTTCTACACAATCTCAAGAAATACCAAACCGATTTAAAAAATAATGGTGTCAAAATGACGGTGACAACCCTTGCTCCAACATAGGCTATGTTTTATATCGGTGGCACTACCCGAAAGGGGGTGCAGGAGCAAAAAATGTTCTAAAAATGCGATTTTTGCGTTACGGAAGGGCCTAGAAATTTGAAATATTAGCTACTTATTAGATATAAAGGATTTCTAAGAACAGTTCTTAAACAATTCGAAATTTAGAAGGGGTGAAAATGCGCGAAAAGCGTTCTAAAAACGTTTTAATGGTGGTTTCTATACAATCTCAGGAAATACCAAACCGATCTAAAAAATAATGGCGTCAAAAAGATGGTGACAACCCGTGCTCCAACTTAGGCGATGTTTTATGTCGGTGCCACTACTTTAAAGGGTGTGCAGGAGAAAAACGTTCTAAATTGCGGCTTTTGCATTACGGAAGGGCCTAGAATCGTGAAATTTGGAATGGTAGTTAGTTATAAGATATCAATGATCTCTAAGGACATTTCCTAAAGAAAATCGAAATTTAAAAAGGGGTCAAAATGCTCAAAAAGCGTTGTAAAAAACGTTCTAAATTGCGATTTCTATGCAATCTTAGGAAGTACTGAACCGATTTCAAATATGATGGTGACAGATCTTGCTCCAAGATAGGCTATATTTTATAGCTGCTTCCACTACCCCAGAGGAAATGCAGGACAAAATGCGCAAAAAGCGTTCTAAAAACGTTCTAAATGCCCATTTGTCGGCAATATCTCAGGAAGAATGAACCTGATTTCAAACGTAATGGTAGGAAATTGATGCTGACAGCCTCTGCTCTAACATAGACACTATTTTATGTCGGTATTACTATCACCAAGACGTTGCAGGAGCAAAAAAGCGTTCTAAATTTCGATTTTTGTGATCGGTAGGGGCTAGCAACTTAAAATTAGGCAAGGTACATATTTATTAGATATAAATGATCTTTAAGAACAGTTTCGAAAAAATTAGAAATTAAAAAAGGGGTGAAAATGCGCGAAAAGCGTCCTAAAAACGTTCTAAATTGCGATTTCTACTTAATCTAAGGAAATACCAAAGCTATTTCAAAAGTAATGGTTGCAAATCGATGGTGACAGTCCCTGCTATAACATAGGTTATATTTTATGTTGCTGTCACTACCATCTGAGGGTTGCAAAAGCAAAACATGTTCTAATTTGCGTTTTTTGCACAACTGAAGTGTCTAACACTTTGAAGTATGGAATGGTATTTACTTACAAGATGCAACTGCTTTCTAAGAACAGTCGAAAGAAAATTCCAAACTTAAAAAGATGAAGTGAGTGAAAATCGTTATAAATTACAATTTTTAAGCAAACTTATAAATTACCAAACCGATTAAAAAAATAATGATGACAAATTGTTGGTGATAGAACCTGCTCAAACATAAGCTATATTTTATGTCTGTTCCACTACAACCACAGGGTTGCAGGAGCTAAAAACTTTCTCAATTGCGATTTCTGTGATACGGAAAAGGCTAGAAACTTTAAATATGGAATGGTAGTTACTTCTAAAATATAAATGCCCTCGAAGGAACATCGAAAAAAAATCGAATTAAAAAGGGGTGAAGCGAAGCGGAGATGCGAAAATCATTCGAAAAAGTTCTAAGTTACGATTCTATGCAATTTCAGGGAATATAAACCAATTATAAAGTAATAGTTGCGAATCAATGGTAACAGTCTCTGATCCTACACAGGCTATATTTTATGCCGGCGATTCTACCACCTGGAGTTCACAGGAATAACAAACGTTCTAAAAAAGGTCTTTAAAAGCTTTTTAAATTACGTTTCTGTGGAATGTTAGGAAATAACAAACCGATTTCAAAATTAATGTTGGCAAAATAATCGTGGCATTTCCTATTTCAACATAGCCCTTTATGTTGAGAGAGGTGGTAGGACTTGGAATTTGACATGATGGTTAATTTTAAGATGTAAGAAGATGGTTTCTAAAAAATTCAAAGTTCAAATGAATACTGAAATGAGCGTTTTAATTGAGCATAAAAGTTTCAAAATATTTTTTAAATTATCATTTATTTAGTTTTATTTCGTTTTATTAATTTAAGTCTCATTTCTGCCTAATGCAGTGTAATAATAATCAAACTGTGTTTTAAATAGTAATTTCTGAATTATTCCTAAAAGTAATATGTACCTTTTAATAAAAATAAAAGAAACCTTTTAATAAAATAAAATATTACCTTTTAATAAAATAAAAATTTAGTTAGTACCTTTTAATAAAAATTAGACATATAAATATCACTTGGCATATTTCAAATATTACGCGAGCAAAGCCGCGGGGTTTGCTAGTCTATACTCCTATTATAAAGAGGAAAAAATTGTTTATTTGTCGTAGATAAGCTCTGAAACTACCGAACCGATTCCAAAAGTAATGGTATCAAAATGATGGTGTTAGTCCAACTTAGAACATAGGCTATATCTTATGTCGGTGCCACTACCCCAAAGGGGGTGTAGGAGCAAAAAACGTTCTAAAAATGCGATTTTAGCGTTACTGAAGGGCTTAGAAATATGAAATTTTGCATATTAGTTACTTATAAGATATAAATGATGTCTAAGAACAGTTCTTAAACAATTCGAAATTTAAAAGGGTTGAAAATGCACAAAAAGTGTTCTAAAAAACGTTCTAAATGGTAGTTTCTACACAATCTCAGGAAATACCAAACCGGTTTAAAAAGTATTGGTGTCAAAATGACGGTGACAACGCTTGCTCCAAGATAGGCTATGTTTTATGCCGGTGCCACTACCCCAAAGGGGGTGTAGGAGCAAAAAACGTTCTAAAATGCGATTTTAGCGTTACTGAAGGGCCTAGAAATATGAAATTTTGAATATTAGTTACTTATGAGATATAAATGATATCTAAGAACAGTTCTTAAACAATTCGAAATTTAAAAGGGGTGAAAATGCACAAAAAGCATTCTAAAAAACGTTCTAAATGGAAGTTTCTGCACAATCTCAGGAAATATAAACCGATTTAAAAAATATTGATGTCAAAATGATGGTGACAACGCTTGCTCCAAGAAAGGCTATGTTTTATGTCGGTGTCACTACCCCAAAAGAGGTGCAGGGGCAAAAAACGTTCTAAAAATGAGATTTATGTGTTACTGAAGGGCCTAGAAATATGAAATTTGAAATATTAGCTACTTATTAGATATAAAGGATTTCTAAGAACAGTTCTTAAGCAATTCGAAATTTGAAAGGGGTGAAAATGCGCGAAAATCGTTCTAAAAAACGTTCTAAATGGTGGTTTCTACACAATTTAAAAAATAGTAAACCGATCTAAAAAATAATGGCGTTAAAATGATGCTGAAAACCCTTGCTCCAACATAGGCGATGTTTTATGTCGGTGCCACTACCCAAGAGGGGGTGCAGGAGCAAAAAACGTTCTAAATTGCGGCTTTTGCGTTACGGATTGGCCTAGAATCGTGAAATTTGGAATGGTAGTTAGTTATAAGATATCAATGATCTCTAAGAACATTTCCTAAAAAAATCGAAATTTAAAAGGGGGTCAAAATGCGCAAAAAGCGCTATAAAATACTTTCTAAATTGCGATTTCTATGCAATCTCAGGAAGTACTGAACCGATTTCAAATATAATGGTGTAAAAATGATGGTGACAGATCTTGCTCCAAGATAGGCTATATTTTATATCTGTTTGCACTACCCCAGAGGAGCTGCTGGAGCAAAATGCGTGAAAAGCGTTCTAAAAACGTTCTAGATGCCGATTTGTCGGCAATATCTCAGGAAGAATGAATCTGATTTCAAACGTAAGGGTAGGAAATTAATGCAGACAGACTCTGCTCTAACATAGACGCTATTTTATGTCGGTATCACTATCACCAAGACGTTGCAGGAGCGAAAAAGCGTTCTAAATTTCGATTTTTGTGATCGGTAGGGGCTAGCAACTTAAAATTAGGCAAGGTACATATTTATTAGCTATAAATGATCTTTAAGAACAGTTTCGAAAAAATTGGAAATTTAAAAAGCGGTGAAAATGCGCGAAAAACGTCCTAAAAAAGTTCTAAATTGCGATTTCTACTCAATCTAAGGAAATTCCAAAGCTATTTCAAAAGTAATGGTTGCAAATCAATGGTGACAGTCTCTGCTATAACATAGGTTATATTTTATGTTGCTGTCACTACCATCTGAGGGTTGCAAAAGCAAAACATGTTCTAATTTGCAATTTTTGCACAACTGAGGGGTCTAACACTTTGAAGTATGGCATTGTATTTACTTACAAGATGCAACTGCTTTCTAAGAACAGTCGAAAGAAAATTCCAAATTAAAAAAAAATTAAGTGAGTGAAAAGCGTTATAAATTACAATTTTTAAGCAAACTTATAAATTACCGAACCGATTAAAAAAATAATGATGACAAATTTTGGTGATAGAACCTGCTCAAACATAAGCTATATTTTATGTCTGTTCCACTACCACCAGACGGTTGCAGGAGCTAAAAACTTTCTAAATTGCGATTTCTGTGATACTGAAAAGGCTAGAAACTTTAAATATGACATGGTAGTTACTTATAAAATATAAATGCCCTCGAAGGAACGTCGAAAATAAATTCGAATTAAAAAGGGGTGAAGCGAAGGGGAGGTGCGAAAAGCATTCTAAAAAAGTTCTAAATTACGATTCTATGCAATTTCAGGGAATATAAACCGATTATAAAAGTAATAGTTGCGATTCAGTGGTAACAGTCTCTGATCCTACATAGGCTATATTTTATGCCGGTGAATCTACCACCTGGGGTTCACAGGAACAACAAACGTTCTAAAAAAGGGCTTTAAAAGCTTTTTAAATTACGTTTCTGTGGAATATTAGGAAATAACAAACCAATTTCAAAATTAATGTTGGCAAATTAGTGGTGACAATTCCTATTTCAACATAGCCCTTTATGTTGAGAGAGGTGGTAGGACGTGGAATTCGACATGATGGTTAATTTTGAGATGTAAGAAGATGGTTTCTAAAAAATTCAAAACTTCAAATGAATACTGAAATGAGCGTATTAATTGAGCATAAAAGTTTCAAAATATTTTCTAAATTATCATTTATTTAGTTTTATTTCATTTTATTAATTTAAGTCTCATTTCTGCCTAATAAAGTGTAATAATGATGTTTAATCAAACTGTGTTTTAAATAGTAATTTTTTAATTATTCCTAAAAGTAATAAGTACCTTTTAATAAAATAAAATATTACCTTTTAATAAAATTAAAATTTAGTTAGTACCTTTTGATAAAAATTAGACATATAAATATCACTTGGCATATTTCAAATATTACGCGAGCAAAGCCGCGGGGTTTGCTAGTCATATTATAAAGAGGAAAAAATTGTTTATTTGTAGGAGGTAAGCTCAGGAACTACCGAACCGATTCCAAAAGTAATGGTATCAAAATGATGGTGTTCCCCCAACTTAGAACATAGGCTATATCTTATGTCGGTGCCACTACCCCAAAGGGGGTGCACGAGCAAAAAACGTTCTAAAATGCAATTTTTGCGTTACTGAAGGGCCTAGAAATATGAAATTTGGAATATTGGTTACTTACAAGATATAAATGATGTCTACGAACAGTTCTTAAACAATTCGAAATTTAAAAGGGGTGAGACTGCACAAAAAGTGTTCTAAAAAACGTTCTAAATGGTAGTTTCTACATAATCTGAGGAAAGACCGAACCGATTCCAAAAGTAATGGTATCAAAATGATGGTGTTAGTCCAACTTAGAACATGGGCAATATTTTATGTCGGTGCCACTACCCCGAAGGGGGTGCAGGAGCAAAAAACGTTCTAAAAATGCGATTTTTGCGTTACTGAAGGACCTAGAAATATGAAATTTGGAATATTAGTTACTTATAAGGTATAAATGATGTCTAAGAATAGTTCTTAAACAATTCGAAATTTAAAAGGGGTGAAAATGCACAAAAAGCGTTCTAAAAAACGTTCTAAATGGCAGTTTCTACATAATCTCAGGAAATACCAAACCGATTTAAAAAATATTGATGTCAAAATGATAGTGACAACGTTTGCTCCAAGATAGGCTATGTTTCATGTCGGTGCCACTACCCCAAAGGGGGTGTAGGAGCAAAAAACGTTCTAAAAATGCAATTTATGTGTTACTGAAGGGCCTAGAAATATGAAATTTGAAGTATCAGCTACTTATTAGATATAAAGGATTTCTAAGAACAGTTCTTAAACAATTCGAAATTTAAAAGGGGTGAAAATACGCAAAAAGCGGTGTAAAAAACGTTCTAAATTGCAATTGCTATGCAATCTCAGGAAATACTGAACCGATTTCAAATATCATGGTGTTAAAATGATGGTGACAGATCTTGCTCTAAGATAGGCTATATTTTATATCTGTTTCCACTACCCCAGAGGAGATGCAGGAGCAAAATGAGCGAAAAGCGTTCTAAAAACGTTCTAAATGCCGATTTGTCACCAATATCTCAGGAAAAATCAAACTGATTTCAAAAGTAATGGTAGGAAATTGATGCTGACAGCCTCTGCTCTAACATAGATGCTATTTCAAGTCGGTATCACTAGCACCTAGATGTTGCAGGAGCAAAAAAGCATTCAAAATTTCGATTTTTGTGATCGGTCGAGGGTAGCAACTTAAAATTAGGCAAGGTACATATTTATTACATATAAATGATCTTTAAAAACAGTTTCGAAAAAATTGGAAATTTAAAAAGGGGTGAAAATGCGCGAAAAGCTTTCTAAAAACGTTCTAAATTGCGATTTCTACTCAATCTCAAGAAATTCCAAAGCTATTTCAAAAGTAATGGTTGCAAATCAATGGTGACAGTCCCTGCTATAACATAGGTTATATTTTATGTTGCTGTCACTACCATCTGAGGGTTGCAAAAGCAAAACATGTTCTAATTTGCGTTTTTCGCATAACTGAAGGGTCTAACACTTGGAAGTATGACATGTTATTTACTTACAAGATGTAACTGCTTTCTATGAACTGTCGAAGTAAAATTTCAAATTTAAAAATATGAAGTGAGCGAAAAGCGTTATAAATTACAATTTTCATCTAATCTTATCAAATACCAAACCAATTAAAAAAATAATGATAACAAATTGTTGGTGATAGAACCTGCTCAAACATAAGCTATATTTTATGTCTGTGCCACTACCACCAGAGGGCTGCAGTAGCTAAAAGCTTTCTAAATTGCGATTTCTGTGATACTGTAAAGGCTAGAAACTTTAAATATTGCATGATAGTTACTTATAAAATATAAATGCCCTCGAAGGACTGTCGAAAATAAATTCGAAATAAAAAGGGGTGAAGTGAAGGGGAGGTGCGAAAAGCATTCTAAAAAAGTCCTAAATTACGATTTCTACTCAATTTCAGGGAATATAAACCAAATATAAAAGTAATAGTTGCGAATCAATGGTAACAGTCTCTGATCCTACACAGGCTATATTTCATGCCGATGATTCTACCACCTGGGATTTACAGAAACAACAAACGCTCTAAAAAAGGCCTTTAAAAGCTTTCTAAATTACGTTTCTGTGGAATATTAGGAAATAACAAACTAATTTCAAAATTAATGTTGGAAAATTAATGGTGACAGTTCCTATTTCAACATAGCCCTTTATGTTAAGAGAGGTGGTAGGACTTGGAATTTGACATGATGGTTAATTTTAAGATGTAAGAAGATGGTTTCTAAAAAATTCAAAACTTCAAATGAATACTCAAATGAGCGTATTAATTGAGCATAAAAGTTTCAAAATATTTTCTAAATTATTACTTATTTCGTTTTATTAATTTAAGTCTCATTTCTGCCTTATGCAGTGTAACAATGATGTTTAATCAAACTGTGTTTTAAATAGTAATTTTTTTAATTATTCCTAAAAGTAATAAGTACCTTTTAATAAAATAAAATATTACCTTTTAATAAAATAAAATATTACCTTTTACTAAAATAAAATATTACCTTTTAATAAAATAAAAATTTAGTTAGTACCTTTTAATAAAAATTAGACATATAAATATCACTTGGCATATTTCAAATATTACGCGAGCAAAGCCGCGGGGTTTGCTAGTCTATACTCCTATTATAAAGAGGAAAAAATTGTTTATTTGTCGGAGGTAAGCTCTGGAACTACCGAACCGATTCCAAAAGTAATGGTATCAAAATGATGGTGTTAGTCCAACTTAGAACATAGGCTATATCTTATGTCGGTGCCACTACCCCAAAGGGGGTGCAGGAGCAAAAAACGTTCTAAAAATGCGATTTTTGCGTTACTGAAGGGCCTAGAAATATGAAATTTGGAATGTTAGTTACTTATAAGTTATAAATGATGCCTAAGAACAGTTCTTAAACAATTCGAAATTTAAAAGGGGGGAAAATGCACAAAAAGCGTTCTAAAAAACGTTCTAAATGGTAGTTTCTACATAATCTCAGGAAATACCAAACCGATTTAAAAAGTAATGGTATCAAAATGATGGTGTTAGTCCATCTTAGAACATAGGCTATATTTTATGTCGGTGCCACTACCCCCAATGGGGTGCAGGAGCAAAAAACTTTCTAAAAATGCGATTTTTGCGTTACTGAAGGGCCTAGAAATATGAAATTTGGAATATTAGTTAATTATAAGATATAAATGATGTCTAAGAACAGTTCTTAAACAATTCGAAATTTAAAAGGGGGGAAAATGCACAAAAAGCGTTCTAAAAAACGTTCTAAATGGTAGTTTCTACATAATCTCAGGAAATACCAAACCGATTTAAAAAGTAATGGTATCAAAATGATGGTGTTAGTCCATCTTAGAACATAGGCTATATTTTATGTCGGTGCCACTACCCCCAATGGGGTGCAGGAGCAAAAAACGTTCTAAAAATGCGATTTTTGCGTTACTGAAGGGCCTAGAAATATGAAATTTGGAATATTAGTTAATTATAAGATATAAATTATGTCTAAGAACAGTTCTTAAACAATTCGAAATTTAAAAGGGGTGAAAATGCACAAAAAGCGTTCTAAAAAACGTTCTAAATGGTAGTTTCTACATAATCTCAGGAAATACCAAACCGATTTAAAAAGTAATGGTATCAAAATGATGGTGTTAGTCCATCTTAGAACATAGGCCATATTTTATGTCGGTGCCACTACCCCAAATGGGGTGCAGGAGCAAATAACGTTCCAAAAATGCGAATTTTGCGTTACTGAAGGGCCTAGAAATATGAAATTTGGAATATTAGTTAATTATAAGATATAAATTATGTCTAAGAACAGTTCTTAAACAATTCGAAATTTAAAAGGGGTGAAAATGCACAAAAAGCGTTCTAAAAAACGTTCTAAATGGTAGTTTCTACACAATCTCGGGAAATACCAAACCGATTTAAAAAATATTGGTGTCAAAATGATGGTGAAAACCCTTGCTCTAACATAGGCTATGTTTTATGTCGCTGCCACTACCCCAAAGGGGGTTCAGGAGAAAAACGTTCTAAATTGCGGTTTTTGCGTGACGGAAGGGCCTTGAATCGTGAAATTTAGAATGGTAGTTATAGTTATAAGGTATCAATGATCTCTAAGGACATTTCCTAAAAAAGTCGAAATTTAAAAGGGGGGTCAAAATGCGCAAAAAGCGTTATAAAAAACGTTCTAAATTGCGATTTGTAGCAATCTGAATAAATACTGAACCGATTTCAAATATAATGGTGTAAAAATGATGGAGACAGATCTTGCTCCAAGATAGGCTATATTTTATATCTGTTTCCACTACCCCGGAGGAGATGCACGAGCAAAATAAGCGAAAAGCGTTCTAGAAACGTTCTAAATGCCGATTTGTCACCGATATCTCAGGAAAAATCAAACCGATTTCAAAAGTAATGGTAAGAAATTGATGCTGACAGCCTCTGCTCTAATATAGATGATATTTTAAGTCGGTATCACTCTCACATAGACGTTGTAGGAGCAAAAAAGCGTTCAAAATTTCGATTTTTGTGATCAATAGGGGCTAGCAACTTAAAATTAGGCAAGGTACATGTTTATTACATATAAATGATCTTTAAGAACAGTTTAGAAAAAATTGGAAATTTAAAAAGGGATGAAAATGCGCGAAAAGCGTTCTAAAAACGTTCTAAATTGCGATTTCTACTCAATCTCAGGAAATTCCAAAGCTATTTCAAAAGTAATGGTAGCAAATCAATGGTGACAGTTCCTGCTATAACATAGGTTATATTATATATTGCTGTCACTACCATCTGAGGGTTGCAAATGCAAAACATGTTCTAATTTGCGTTTTTTGCATAACTGAAGGGTCTAACACTTTGAAGTATGGCATGGTATTTACTTGCAAGATGCAACTGCTTTCTAAGAACTGTCGAAAGAAAATTTCAAATTTAAAAAGATGAAGTGAGCGAAAAGCGTTCTAAAAACATTATAAATTACAATTTTTATGTAATCTTATCAAATACCAAACCGATTAATGAAATAATGATGACAAATTTTTGGTGATAAAACCTGCTCAAACATAAGCTATATTTTATGTCTGTGCTACTACCACCAGAGGGTTACAGTAGCTAAAAACTTTCTAAATTGCGATTTCTGTGATACTGAAAAGGCTAGAAACTTTAAATATGGCATGGTAGTTACTTATAAAATATAAATGCCCTCGAAGGACTGTCGAAAATAAATTCGAATTAAGGGGTGAAGTGAAGGGGAGGTGCGAAAATCATTCTAAAAAGTCCTAAATTACGATTTCTACGCAATTTCAGGGAATATAAACCAAATATAAAAGTAATAGTTGCGAATCAATGGTAACAGTCTCTAATCCTACACAGGCTATATTTTATGCCGATAATTCTACCACTTGGGGTCACAAGAACAACAAACGCTCTAAAAAAGGCCTTTAAAAGCTTTCTAAATTACGTTTCTGTGGATATTAGGAAATAACAAACCAATTTCAAAATTAATGTTGGCAAATTAATGGTAACAGTTCCTATTTCAACATAGCCCTTTATGTTGAGAGAGGTGGTAGGATTTGGAATTTGACATGATGGTTAATTTTAAGATGTAAGAAGATGGTTTCAAAAAAATTCAAAACTTCAAATGAATAATGAAATGAGCGTATTAATTGAGCATAAAAGTTTCAAAATATTTTCTAAATTATTATTTATTTAGTTTTATTTCGTTTTGTTAATTTAAGTCACATCTCTGCCTTATGCAGTGTAACAACTAAACAATTGTTCAATCAAACTGTGTTTTAAATAGTAATTTTTTTAATTATTCCTAAAAGTAATAAGTACCTTTTAATAAAATAAAATATTACCTTTTAATAAAATAGAAATTTAGTTAGTACCTTTTAATAAAAATTAGACATATAAATATCACTTGGCATATTTCAAATATTACGCGAGCAAAGCCGCGGGGTTTGCTAGTCATATTATAAAGAGGTAAAAATTGTTAATTTGTAGGAGGTAAGCTCTGGAACTACAGAACCGATTCCAAAAGTAATGGTATCAAAATGATGGTGTTAGTCCAACTTAGAACATAGGCTATATTTTCTGTCGGTGCCACTACCCCAAAGGGTGTGCAGGAGCAAAAAACGTTCTAAAAACGCAATTTTTGCGTTAGGAAGGGCCTAGAAATATGAAATTTGGAATATTAATTATTTATAAGATATAAATGATGTCTAAGAACATTTCTTAAACAATTCGAAAATTAAAAGGGGTGAAAATGCACAAAAAACGTTCTAAAAAACGTTCTAAATGGTAGTTTCTACATAATCTCAGGAAATACCAAACCGATTTAAAAAAATTGGTGTCAAAATGATGGTGACAACGCTTGCTCCAAGATAGGCTATGTTTTATGTCCGCGCCACGACCCCAAAGGGGGTGCAGGATCAAAAACCGCTCTAAAAATGCGATTTATGTGTTACTGAAGGGCCTAGAAATATGAAATTTGAAATGTTAGCTACTTATTAGGTATAAAGGATTTCTAAGAACAGTTCTTAAACGATTCGAAATTTAAAAGGGGTGAAAATGTGCGAAAAGCGTTCTAAAAAACGTTCTAAATGGTAGTTTCAACACAATCCTAGGAAATATCAAACCGATTTAAAAAATCATGGTGTCAAATTGACGGTGAAAACCCTTGCTCCAACATAGGCTATGTTTTATGTCGGTGACACTACCCCAAATGGGGTGCAGGGGAAAAACGTTCTAAATTGCGGTTTTTGAGTTACGGAAGGGCCTAGAATCGTGAAATTGGGAATGGTAGTTAGTTATAACATATCAATGATCTCTAAGGGCATTTCCTAAAAAAATCTAAATTTAAAAGGGAGTCAAAATGCGCAAAAACGTTGTAAAAAACGTTCTACATTGCGATTTCTATGCAATCTCAGGAAGTACTGAACCGATTTCAAATATAATGGTGTAAAAATTATGCTGACAGATCTCGCTCCAAGTTAGGCTATTTTTTATATCTGTTTCCACTACCCCAGAGGAGATACAGGAGCAAAATGCGCGAAAAGCGTTCTAAACTTTTTAAATTCCGATTTGTCAGCGTTATCTCTGGAAGAATCAAACTGATTTCAAAAGAAATGGTAGGAAATTGATGCTGACAGACTCTGCTCTAACGTAGACGCTATTTTATGTCGGTATCACTATCACCTAGACGTTGCAGGAGCAAAAAAGCGTTCTAAATTTCGATTTTTGTGATCGTTACGGGCTAGCAACTTAAAATTAGGCAAGGTACATATTTATTAGATATAAATTATCTTTAAGAACAGTTTCGAAAAAAATTAGAAATTTAAAAAGGGGTGAAAGTGTGCGAAAAGCGTTCTAAAAACGTTCTAAATTGAGATTTATACTCAATCTCAGGAAATACCAAAGCTATTTCAAAAGTAATGGTTGCAAATCAATAGTGATAGTCCCTGCTATAACATAGGTTATATTTTATGTTTCTGTCACTACCATCTGAGGTTTGCAAAAGCAAAATATGTTCTAATTTGCGTTTTTTGCACAACTGAGGGGTCTAATACTTTGAAGTATGGCATGGTATTTACTTACAACATGCAACTTCTTTCTAAGAACAGTCGAAAGATAATTCCAAATTTAAAAAGATGAAGTAAGCGAAAACCGTTATAAATTACAATTTTTATGCAATCTTGTCAAATACTAAACCGATTAAAAAAATAATGATGACAAATTGTTGGTTTTAGAACATGCTCAAACATAAGCTATATTTTATATCTGTGCCACTACCACCCGAGTTTTGCAGGAGCTAAAAACTTTCTAAATTGCGATTTCTGTGATACTGAAAACGCTAGAAACTTTAAATAAGGCATGGTAGTTACTTATAAAATATAAATTCCCTCGAAGGACTGTCGAAAATAAATTCGAATTAAAAAGGAGTGAAGCGAAGGCGAGGTGTGAAAAGCATTTTAAAAATGTCCAAAATTACGATATGCAATTTCAGGGGATATAAACCGATTATAAAAGTAATAGTTGCGAATCAATGGTAACAGTCTCTGATCCTACACAGGCCGATGATTCTACCATCTGGGGTTTACAGGAACAGCAAACGCTCTATAAAAAGCCTTTAAAAGCTTTCTAAATTACGTTTCTGTGGAATATTAAAAATAATAAACCGATTTCAAAATTAATATTGGCAAATTAATGAGGATAGTTCCTAATTCAACGTATCCCTTTCTGTTGAGAGAGATGGTAGGACTTGGAATTTGACATGATATTTAATTTTAAGATGTAAGAAGATAGTTTCTAAAAAATTCAAAACTTCAAATGAATACTGAAATAAGCGTATTAAATGAGCATAAAGGTTTCAAAATATTTTTTTAATTATCATTTATTTAGTTTTATTAAATTAAGTCTCATTACTGCCTAATGCAGTGTAATAGTGATGTTTAATCAAACTGTGTTTTAATTGGTAATTTTTGAATTATTCTTAAAAGTAATAAGTAAAAATTTAGTTAGTACCTTTTAATAAAAATTAGACATATAAATATCACTTGGCATATTTCAAATATTACGCGAGCAAAGCCGCGGGGTTTGCTAGTCTATACTCCTATTATAAAGAGGAAAAAAATTGTTTATTTGTCGGAGATAAGCTCTGGAACTACCGAACCGATTCCAAAAGTAATGGTTTCAAAATGATGGTGTTAGTCCAACTTAGAACATCGGCTATATCTTATGTCGGTGCCACTACCCCAAAGGGGGTGTAGGAGCAAAAAACGTTCTAAAAATGCGATTTTAGCGTTACTGAAGGGCTTAGAAATATGAAATTTTGAATATTAGTTACTTATAAGATATAAATGATGTCTAAGAACAGTTCTTAAACAATTCGAAATTTTAAATGGTTGAAAATGCACAAAACGTGTTCTAAAAAACGTTCTAATTGGTAGTTTCTACAGAATCTCAGGAAATACCAAACCGATTTAAAAAGTGTCGGTGTCAAAATGATGGTGACAACGCTTGCTCCAAGATAGGCTATGTTTTATGTCGGTGACACTACCCCAAATGGGGTGCAGGGGAAAAACGTTCTAAATTGCGGTTTTTGAGTTACGGAAGGGCCTAGAATCGTGAAATTTGGAATGGTAGTTAGTTATAACATATCAATGATCTCTAAGGGCATTTCCTAAAAAAATCTAAATTTAAAAGGGAGTCAAAATGCGCAAAAACGTTGTAAAAAACGTTCTACATTGCGATTTCTATGCAATCTCTGGAAGTACTGAACCGATTTCAAATATAATGGTGTAAAAATTATGCTGACAGATCTCGCTCTAAGTTAGGCTATATTTTATATCTGTTTCCACTACCCCACAGGAGATACAGGAGCAAAATGCGCGAAAAGCGTTCTAAAAACTTTCTAAATTCCGATTTGTCAGCGTTATCTCTGGAAGAATCAAACTGATTTCAAAAGAAATGGTAGGAAATTGATGCTGACAGACTCTGCTCTAACGTAGACGCTATTTTATGTCGGTATCACTATCACCTAGACGTTGCAGGAGCAAAAAAGCGTTCTAAATTTCGATTTTTGTGATCGGTACGGGCTAGCAACTTAAAATTAGGCAAGGTACATATTTATTAGATATAAATTATCTTTAAGAACAGTTTCGAAAAAAATTAGAAATTTAAAAAGGGGTGAAAGTGCGCGAAAAGCGTTCTAAAAACGTTCTAAATTGAGATTTATACTCAATCTCAGGAAATACCAAAGCTATTTCAAAAGTAATGGTTGCAAATCAATAGTGATAGTCCCTGCTATAACATAGGTTATATTTTATGTTTCTGTCACTACCATCTGAGGTTTGCAAAAGCAAAATATGTTCTAATTTGCGTTTTTTGCACAACTGAGGGTTCTAATACTTTGAAGTATGGCATGGTATTTACTTACAACATGCAACTTCTTTCTAAGAACATTCGAAAGATAATTCCAAATTTAAAAAGATGAAGTAAGCGAAAACCGTTATAAATTACAATTTTTATGCAATCTTGTCAAATACTAAACCGATTAAAAAAATAATGATGACAAATTGTTGGTTTTAGAACATGCTCAAACATAAGCTATATTTTATATCTGTGCCACTACCACCAGAGGGTTGCAGGAGCTAAAAACTTTCTAAATTGCGATTCCTGTGATACTGAAAAGGCTAGAAACTTTAAATAAGGCATGGTAGTTACTTATAAAATATAAATTCCCTCGAAGGACTGTCGAAAATAAATTCGAATTAAAAAGAAGTGAAGCGAAGGCGAGGTGTGAAAAGCATTTTAAAAATGTCCAAAATTACGATATGCAATTTCAGGGGATATAAACCGATTATAAATGTAATAGTTGCGAATCAATGGTAACAGTCTCTGATCCTACACAGGCCGATGATTCTACCATCTGGGGTTTACAGAAACAGCAAACGCTCTATAAAAAGCCTTTAAAAGCTTTCTAAATTACGTTTCTGTGGAATATTAAAAATAATAAACCGATTTCAAAATTAATATTGGCAAATTAATGGGGATAGTTCCTAATTCAACGTAGCCCTTTCTGTTGAGAGAGATGGTAGGACTTGGAATTTGACATGATAGTTAATTTTAAGGTGTAAGAAGATAGTTTCTAAAAAATTCAAAACTTCAAATGAATACTGAAATAAGCGTATTAAATGAGCATAAAGGTTTCAAAATATTTTTTTAATTATCATTTATTTAGTTTTATTAAATTAAGTCTCATTACTGCCTAATGCAGTGTAATAGTGATGTTTAATCAAACTGTGTTTTAAATAGTAATTTTTGAATTATTCTTAAAAGTAATAAGTAAAAATTTAGTTAGTACCTTTTAATAAAAATTAGACATATAAATATCACTTGGCATATTTCAAATATTACGCGAGCAAAGCCGCGGGGTTTGCTAGTCATCTATACTCCTATTATAAAGAGGAAAAAATTGTTTATTTGTAGGAGGTAAGCTCAGGAACTACCGAACCGATTCCAAAAGTGATGGTATCAAAATGATGGTGTTAGTCCAACTTAGAACATAGGCTATATCTTATGTCGGTGCCACAACCCCAAAGGGGGTCCAGAAGCAAAAAACGTTCTAAAAATGCGATTTTTGCGTTACTGAAGGGCCTAGAAATATGAAATTTGGAAGATTAGTTATTTATAAGATATAAATGTTGTCTAAGAACAGTTCTTAAACAATTCGAAATTTAAAAGGGGTGAAAATGCACAAAAAACGTTCTAAATGGTAGCTTCTATATAATCTCAGGAAATACCAAACCGATTTAAAAAGTAATGGTATCAAAATGATGGTGTTAGTCCAACTTAGAACATAGGCTATATTTTATGTCGGTGCCACTACCCCAAAGGGGGTGCAGGAGCAAAAAACGTTCTAAAAATGCGATTTTTGCGTTACTGAAGGACCTAGAAATATGAAATTTGAATATTAGTTACTTATAAGATATAAATGATGTCTAAGAACATTTCTTAAACAATTCAAAATTTAAAAGGGGTGAAAATGCACAAAAAGCGATAGGGTATGTTTTATGTCGGTGCAACTACCCTAAAGGGGGTGCAGGAGCAAAAAACGTTCTAAAAATAAGTTTTATGTGTTACTGAAGGGCCTAGAAATAGGAAATTTGAAGTATCAGCTATTTATTAGATATAAAGGATTTCTAAGAGCAGTTATTAAACAATTCGAAATTTTTAAAGGGGTGAAAATGCGCGAAAAGCGTTCTAAAAAACGTTCTAAATGGTAGTTTCTATATAATCTCAGGAAATACCACACCGATTTAAAAAGTAATGGTATCAAAATGATGGTGTTAGTCCAACTTAGAACATAGGCTATATTTTATGTCGGTGCCACTACCCCAAAGGGGGTGCAGGAGCAAAAAACGTTCTAAAAGTGAGATTTTTGCGTTACTGAAGGGCCTAGAAATATGAAATTTGAATATTAGTTACTTATAAGATATAAATGATGACTAAGAACAGTTCTTAAACAATTCGAAATTTAAAAGGGGTGAAAATGCACAAAAAGCGTTCTAAAAAACGTTTTAAATGGTAGTTTCTAGATAATCTCAGGAAATACCAAACCGATTTAAAAAGTAATGGTATCAAAATGATAGTTACAACGTTTGCTCCAAGATAGGGTATGTTTTATGTCGGTGCCACTACACCAATGAGGGTGCAGGAGCAAAAAACGTTCTAAAAATGCGATTTATGTCTTACTGAAGGGCCTAGAAATATGAAATTTGAAGTATCAACTACTTATTAGATATAAAGGATTTCTAAGAATAGTTATTAAACAATTCGAAATTTTTAAAGGGGTGAAAATGCGCGAAAAGCGTTCTAAAAAACGTTCTAAATGGTGATTTCTACACAATCTCAGGAAATACCAAACCGATTAAAAAAATAAAGGCATCAAAATGATAGCGCAACCCTTGCTCCAACATAGGCTATATTTTATGTCGGTGCCACTACCCCAAAGAGGGTGCAGGAGAAAAACGTTCTAAATTGCGGTTTTTGCGTGACGGAAGGGTCTTGAATCGTGAAATTTAGAATGGTAGTTAGTTATAAGATATCAATGATCTCTAAGGACATTTGCTAAAAAAGTCGAAATTTAAAAGGGGGGTCAAAATGTGCAAAAAGCGTTGTAAAAAACGTTCTAAATTGCGATTTCTAGCAATCTCAGGAAATACTGAACCGATTTCAAATATAATGGTGTAAAAATGATGGGGACAGATCTTGCTCCAAGATAGGCTATATTTTATATCTGTTTCCACTACCCCAGAGGAGATACAGGAGCAAAATGAGCGAAAAGCGTTCTAAAAACGTTCTAAATACCGATTTGTCACCAATATCTCAGGAAGAATCAACTGATTTCAAAAGTAATGGTAAGAAATTGATGCTGATAGCCTCTTCTCTAACATAGACGCTATTTTAAGTCGGTATCACTATCACCTAGACGTTGCAGGAACAATAAAGCGTTCCAAATTTCGATTTTTGTGATCGATAGGGGCTAGCAACTTAAAATTAGGCAAGGTACATATTTATTACATATAAATGATCTTTAAGAACAGTTGCGAAAAAATTGGAAATTTAAAAAGGGGTGAAAATGCGCGAAAAGCGTTCTAAAAACGTTCTAAATTGCGATTTCTACTCAATCTCAGGAAATTCCAAAGCTATTTCAAAAGTAATGGTTGCAAATCAATGGTGTCAGTCCCTGCTATAACATAGGTTATATTTTATGTTGCTGTCATTACCATCTGAGGGCTGCAAATGCAAAACATGTTCTAATTTGCGTTTTTTGCATAACTGAAGGTTCTAATACTTTGAAGTATGACATGGTATTTACTTACAAGATGCAACTGCTTTCTAAGAACTGACGAAAGAAAATTTCAAATTTAAAAAGATGAAGTGAGCGAAAAGCGTTATAAATTGCAATTTTTATGTAATCTTATCAAATACCAAACCGATTAAAAAAATATTGATGACAAATTGTTGGGGATAGAACATAAGCTATATTTTATGTCTGTGCCACTACCACCAGAGAGTTGCAGGAGCTATAATCTTTCTAAATTGCGATTTCTGTGATACTGAAAAGGCTAGAAACTTTAAATATGGCATGGTAGTTACTTATAAAATATAAATGCCCTCGAAGGACTGTCGAAAATAAATTTGAATTAAAAAGGGGTGAAGTGAAGGGGAGGTGCGAAAAGCATTCTAAAAAAGTCCTAAATTACTATTTCTACGCAATTTCAGGGAATATAAACCAAATATAAAAGTAATAGTTGCGAATCAATGGTAACAGTCTCTGATCCTACACATTCTATATTTTATGCCGATGATTCTACAACCTGGGGTTCACAGGAACAACAAACGCTCTAAAAAAGGCCTTTAAAAACTTTCTAAATTACGTTTCTGTGGAATATTAGGAAATAACAAACCAATTTCAAAATTAATGTTGGCAAATTAATGGCGACAGTTCCTATTTCAACATAGCCCTTTATGTTGAGAGAGGTGGTAGGACTTGGAATTTGACATGATGGTTAATTTTAAGATGTAAGAAGATGGTTTCTAAAAAATTCAAAACTTCAAATGAATACTGAAATGAGCGTATTAATTGAGCATAAAAGTTTCAAAATATTTTCTTAATTATTATTTATTTAGTTTTATTTCGTTTTATTAATTTAAGTCTCATTTCTGCCTTATGCAGTGTAACAATGATGTTTAATCAAACTGTGTTTTAAATATTAATTTTTTTAATTATTCCTAAAAGTAATAAGTACCTTTTAATAAAATAAAATATTACCTTTTAATAAAATAAAAAATTAGTTAGTACCTTTTAATAAAAATTAGACATATAAATATCACTTGGCATATTTCAAATATTACGCGAGCAAAGCCGTGGGGTTTGCTAGTCATATTATAAAGAGGAAAAAATTGTTTATTTGTAGGAGGTAAGCTCAGGAACTACCGAACCGATTCCAAAAGTAATGGTATCAAAATGATGGTGTTCGCCCAACTTAGAACATAGGCTATATCTTATGTCGGTGCCACTACCCCAAAGGGGGTGCACGAGCAAAAAACGTTCTAAAATGCAATTTTTGCGTTACTGAAGGGCCTAGAAATATGAAATTTGGAATATTGGTTACTTACAAGATATAAATGATGTCTAAGAACAGTTCTTAAACAATTCGAAATTTAAAAGGGGTGAGACTGCACAAAAAGTGTTCTAAAAAACGTTCTAAATGGTAGTTTCTACATAATCTCAGGAAATACCGAACCGATTCCAAAAGTAATGGTATCAAAATGATGGTGTTAGTCCAACTTAGAACATGGGCAATATTTTATGTCGGTGCCACTACCCCGAAGGGGGTGCAGGAGCAAAAAACGTTCTAAAAATGCGATTTTTGCGTTACTGAAGGACCTAGAAATATGAAATTTGGAATATTAGTTACTTATAAGGTATAAATGATGTCTAAGAATAGTTCTTAAACAATTCGAAATTTAAAACGGGTGAAAATGCACAAAAAGCGTTCTAAAAAACGTTCTAAATGGCAGTTTCTACATAATCTCAGGAAATACCAAACCGATTTAAAAAATATTGATGTCAAAATGATAGTGACAACGTTTGCTCCAAGATAGGCTATGTTTCATGTCGGTGCCACTACCCCAAAGGGGATGTAGGAGCAAAAAACGTTCTAAAAATGCAATTTATGTGTTACTGAAGGGCCTAGAAATATGAAATTTGAAGTATCAGCTACTTATTAGATACAAAGGATTTCTAAGAACAGTTCTTAAACAATTCGAAATTTAAAAGGGGTGAAAATGCGCAAAAAGCGGTGTAAAAAACGTTCTAAATTGCAATTGCTATGCAATCTCAGGAAATACTGAACCGATTTCAAATATAATGGTGTTAAAATGATGGTGACAGATCTTGCTCTAAGATAGGCTATATTTTATATCTGTTTCCACTACCCCAGAGGAGATACAGGAGCAAAATGAGCGAAAAGCGTTCTAAAAACGTTCTAAATGCCGATTTGTCACCAATATCTCAGGAAAAATCAAACTGATTTCAAAAGTAATGGTAGGAAATTGATGCTGACAGCCTCTGCTCTAACATAGATGCTATTTCAAGTCGGTATCACTAGCACCTAGATGTTGCAGGAGCAAAAAAGCATTCAAAATTTCGATTTTTGTGATCGGTCGAGGGTAGCAACTTAAAATTAGGCAAGGTACATATTTATTACATATAAATGATCTTTAAAAACAGTTTCGAAAAAATTGGAAATTTAAAAAGGGGTGAAAATGCGCGAAAAGCTTTCTAAAAACGTTCTAAATTTCGATTTCTACTCAATCTCAAGAAATTCCAAAGCTATTTCAAAAGTAATGGTTGCAAATCAATGGTGACAGTCCCTGCTATAACATAGGTTATATTTTATGTTGCTGTCGCTACCATCTGAGGGTTGCAAAAGCAAAACATGTTCTAATTTGCGTTTTTCGCATAACTGAAGGGTCTAACACTTGGAAGTATGACATGTTATTTACTTACAAGATGCAACTGCTTTCTATGAACTGTCGAAGTAAAATTTCAAATTTAAAAATATGAAGTGAGCGAAAAGCGTTATAAATTACAATTTTCATCTAATCTTATCAAATACCAAACCAATTAAAAAAATAATGATAACAAATTGTTGGTGATAGAACCTGCTCAAACATAAGCTATATTTTATGTCTGTGCCACTACCACCAGAGGGCTGCAGTAGCTAAAAGCTTTCTAAATTGCGATTTCTGTGATACTGTAAAGGCTAGAAACTTTAAATATTGCATGATAGTTACTTATAAAATATAAATGCCCTCGAAGGACTGTCGAAAATAAATTCGAAATAAAAAGGGGTGAAGTGAAGGGGAGGTGCGAAAAGCATTCTAAAAAAGTCCTAAATTACGATTTCTACTCAATTTCAGGGAATATAAACCAAATATAAAAGTAATAGTTGCGAATCAATGGTAACAGTCTCTGATCCTACACAGGCTATATTTCATGCCGATGATTCTACCACCTGGGATTTACAGAAACAACAAACGCCCTAAAAAAGGCCTTTAAAAGCTTTCTAAATTACGTTTCTGTGGAATATTAGGAAATAACAAACCAATTTCAAAATTAATGTTGGAAAATTAATGGTGACAGTTCCTATTTCAACATAGCCCTTTATGTTAAGAGAGGTGGTAGGACTTGGAATTTGACATGATGGTTAATTTTAAGATGTAAGAAGATGGTTTCTAAAAAATTCAAAACTTCAAATGAATACTCAAATGAGCGTATTAATTGAGCATAAAAGTTTCAAAATATTTTCTAAATTATTACTTATTTCGTTTTATTAATTTAAGTCTCATTTCTGCCTTATGCAGTGTAACAATGATGTTTAATCAAACTGTGTTTTAAATAGTAATTTTTTTAATTATTCCTAAAAGTAATAAGTACCTTTTAATAAAATAAAATATTACCTTTTAATAAAATAAAATATTACCTTTTAGTAAAATAAAATATTACCTTTTAATAAAATAAAAATTTAGTTAGTACCTTTTAATAAAAATTAGACATATAAATATCACTTGGCATATTTCAAATATTACGCGAGCAAAGCCGCGGGGTTTGCTAGTTTAAATATAAAAACAATGTTTGTACGGATTATGAAAAAGATTTCATTTTCAAAGGTTTAAATTTGAATTTTGCGATTTGTCGTTTGATCCTGGATAAGGAGGGAAAATGGGTACTTTTATGTTAGCCGTACGCAAATATCGCTAACAGCGTTTTATAAATCTCAAGTAACAGCTCTTACATATTTACGTATCATCATTTACTATACATGTAAAACGCAAATTCCTATTTCGTTCCGATTGAATTTAACTAAGATACTACAGAACAGAATTTTGTAGAACTTACGCTGTTAGATATTGTAAATTTGATTTATAAATGGTTTCATGTAAAAAACATCGTTCTACGTTGCTTACTAATAGCTATGAGAGTTCTAAAATTAGGTGAATTCGATTATGAAAGATTTAAAGTTTTACTGGATGGATTTTAATGACAAATGCACAGGTAATATTTCAGAGATTTTTTTCAACATTTATCATATCATTTTAAATTGTTTAGTTTCGCAGCTATGCGGAAAAAGTTCTCAATTATAAAGAAATTAGAGGATATACACTAGAGGAATAGGGTATATACTAGGGCGTACATATGCTATAGTTATGGAAGTTGTGCAGAGTTTCTTGAAAAAAGCCAGAAGTGATGCGGCGTGTACTTACAGCTACATCCCTGAGAGTTCTGTAATCAGGTAAACGTGATTATGAAAGCTATATTTAACTATCTCAATATATATAAAATTCGAAAATAGAAATTTCATTCCGGCTGCTTATAACTTGGGTTTTGTCGAATGTATTTTTATGGAACTTGCATTGTTAGGTCATTTTTTCAGAAAAAAGGATGGTATAAAATACAACGTTTCACGTTTCTTAGTTAAATAATTTTGGAGAAAGTTCTAAATCAGATGAACACAATTTTGAAAAAAATGGATTTTTTTAAAGGTTCCGCTGAATGAATTTTTATGTAATTTAAATATGTAATCATTTTTAGCGAAGTTTTCGGTACATTTTCCAATTTAAAAGCTTCTGCTACGTGGATTTCAATGAAACTTGATTGGTTAGTTATTTTTTAGTGAATGTTTTAATATAAATACATATAATTTATTTGGTGTTGCTTGATCGTCAGGTTGCTTGATTATAGAATTATGACTGAAAGTTTTAGAGCCCCATTATGAGCGATTAGCCTTTACAAAAGTCCAATTAACGAATTCTGACGAGATTTGCATTGATATTTTTTTATGAACTCTTTTAGTATATTATATATTGTTCTGTTGTTTTTACCGAATCCTACACTAAATCATCTGGTCCTTAACAGCCTAAATTTTGTATGACTCAATAAAAGATATAATAGCGTAATGATGTTCACATCGTTTTCAGCAATTCGGTCGATCATTCCAGGTAAATATCCATATTACTTTAAAACGCATGATCGAATTCACAGATATATTTCGTTTGATTCAAGGTTTCTTTAGAAAAACCGACCAGCATAGCGGGGAAGGCTGCTAGAATATCATATACGAAGCTACAAAAAATCGTATATTTGTCTAACTATTAGGGTAATTCTAGGATAGATGAACATAGCTTTTAAAGATTGAAATTAAAATTCTTAGAATGCAAATACTAGAAATATTTTTGCATATTTGAAATTCGTATACATATACTCATCGCATTTTGTTCAAAAAAAAAATAAATATCGAGAACAAAATGTGGGAAACAAAATTGAAATTCAAATGGCAGATGGCCATCTCTCCTTCAAGCCGAGGAGATATGGCCATCCAATACATGAAAGAAAAAATGAAGTTAAAATAGAAACAAATAACACATTTCAGGTAGTTAATCATGAATAACACATAGACATTTGTAAAGATGCAATTATATCACGGAAAATCAGTGAATAAAGTTTGAATAAACAAAATTTGAAGTATAATTTCAATTCTTCTCTTTTCGTAAAATTTTCCCATATTTTCGGCAAAGACCTTGATGGTTTGTACACGTTTCATGGAACCATTTCTGGCACCTTATGCATTCTATGCAGTAATTTGGGTCTGTATTATATTCTTCTCCATAACCAACACAGTGATATTCATCAAATTCTATTCCTCGAAATCTGTAGAATCTAATAATTTCAAATGTATTTCATCTTCTTCGCTGCGGGAAGTGTCATGTTTTGTTTCTTTCTAGCGTTTATTTTAGATTTTTCACCGTTTTAAGTTTATTTATCAAATTATCTGTTTCTGGAATGAAAGTTTCCGAAGTTTTTCAATATTTTCTGAAACAAAAATACATCGTTAGGACCTATTATATTATTGCTATTGAAATATTTATATTAGTTAAATTTTAAATAATTATATCAATTAATATAATTATAAACATAAAAATTATATAATTATTTTAAAAATAATTATATTTAGTTAAACTCCTCACTCCGTATAATTTTGAAATATTTATTATAGGTGGCCATGTCTCCCTCGATTTGATGTGGCCATCTCTCCTAAAACTGATGGATACATTGCCATCCAATTTAAAGCGTCACTCTGCCATTTTACGTCTTTGTTTTAGACTTAAAAGCAAAGATTGGACTATACACGTGCCTTAAAAGTCCTTATAGTAAAAACAAATGCAACACAGGTACTGCAAAACATCCATATACCTAACTCAACAAAAATTCACGTCGCAATGAATGAACACGTTGAACTATTTCTTACGAACGAAATTTATGCTGCAATCTATGGTATAGTTTTTGAAATATTTAGACTAGCCATCTCTCCTCTATGGCCATATATCCCAGAATTATCCTAATAGTAATAGCAGTAATTAGGTTTCAAAACCTTTATGCGTTTATCAAAATGCAGATATAGATATCATCTTTCAGATTAGTAATCTGCAAAGTTTTGCTATAGTATTCAAAATGTAACAGAAAGTCTATATATATATTTCTCTTGCGTGGCACTAAAACAGGGCTGAATTTATATCTTGCCGTTCGGTAACAATCGCAGTAACACATTGTATTTACCTTATTACACTCCACCAATCAGAAGCATGATTTCACCACTTAAACTCGCATCATATTTAAAAGAAAAATTTCGATACTTTTCATAAAATGTAAACATGTTAAAGCGATTCCGTTTAATTACGCACTAATAGCGTAAGAGCAGAAAACTGATTATTTATTGAGAAAAATTGTTAAGTAATCTGTGTAAATAAAATGACAGTGAATAATCTTACATAGTAAGCAATATGGAAAGCAAGATGTTTCCGATGAAGATAATGAGGTCATTCGAAAACAAAAGATGTATTTTCATGCATGAATTAAAATATTTTACTATAACTGTGTCAGTGATGACGTCATATTCCTGATTCTTATTCCTACAAATAATTAGACTGGACTCTTGCTATTTATTTAAAGATCCTCCGTATACTCAAAATAAAATATTTCTGAAAATTACATAATTTCCAATTAATTAAAATGAATATTTAATGAAACTCAGGAATTTTAAAACAATTGTTACATGACTCTCAATCTCGGAAGGTATGAGTGGTTCTGATAGTTCCGTTGGTGAAAATGATGTTATATTTGAAAGAAAGGATTCATTCTCATACGGGCTCCAAAATTATTATGGCACGCAGTATTTAAGCCGTTCTATACAATATTATGCGAAAAAAGTTTTAAATTAATTGTGTTCCAAGGTAATTTTTTTCAGTTAACTATTTTACATTTCAAAAATTGGTAAACTTCATAATCTTAAAATGATTTATGTAGCACCAACTAAGTGCATTTTTAATTGTGATTTCAACGAAGTTTTCAATTAGTGTTTTTTTACATTAAAAGTTTTTGAAAATTTCATTAGTTAAAAGGATTTATGATAGTACTTATTATGGCTAGAGTTACTGCAAAAGTGTCGAGCAAGCAAAGCAAGCTGAGAACGCTTAGCGGTTCCAACGTGAATTGTGTTGCAATTCACGGGGGATAGCGAGCATTAGTGAACAGGGGGCAGTGCTCGCTAGTGTATCACAATCTATGCTGCACGCATGTTTTTTTTTCTATTCCATGGTGTAAAAATTTAAATTGTACGATTTGTAGAAGTTAAAGAAATAAAACTAGTAGCGAAATTTATTGGTCACATGAAACAGCGTTAATATGACGTCAGCTTTTCACACGGAAATCTGAATGCTTGAAAATATAGATAATGCATTATTTTGGTACACGCACGTAATACGCAAATCCTCTTTTACACTTAAGATATACGATCATAAAAATAATTTTCGCATTTTTTCCTATTTTATTCTTCAATTAAACTGTTTAATTTGATTTTATTAAATATAGAAAAAAGTAGTAAAACGCAAAAAATTGTAAACGCAAAAAATCGCTTACATATACGAAAAAAAAAAAAAAAAATAAAATAAAGTAAAATGTTATACGTAAGCAGTTTTCTAAAATTTCATTAAACTTCTAGAAAAGCTCAAGGGATAATTTATTCATCGAATAACGCTACATTCTTTGTTCTCTTGTGTAATTAAAACATCGTAGGATTTGAAAATTACTTCAGACAAGAGGATTGACTGAGCTGATAATTAATCTTTTGATGTTTAAATTTATAAAGTGTAAAATAATAAGACGTCAGATTTTACGTCATTTATTATTATTAATATGTTTTTTTTTTCAATATTGATTTAAAAACATTTCTTTATTTAAAATGTAAATTAAATAACTAGTTATTTTAAATGCTAAACATTGAAAATTGCATTTTTTTCCAGAAGAATTCACACCTGATATGGTAAGACAAGTGTCAAAATACATTTAATTTCCTTATTTATCAAATATACAACAAATAATGATAATGGTAAAATCATGATGAAATAAAGAATGTGGGTACACTTTGGGAAGTAACCGTCGTATTGAAAAGCAAGATATAAAACTCCTCGACATGACTTCGCTTACTCCGCAGATTCTTTGACTGGGGTGCACTGCAGATACGATGATTCCATTCAAGCTCACAGGCGACAATTACTGTATAGTTTCTATTACTTAATATGAGATCATTAAAACAGGCCAGATCTAGAATCCCCCGACATTGTATTGTCAGATTGTTGAGATGGACTGCACGTGGACGAAGGCTTGATAGTTGACTGAGTAGAGCACATTGGTTTCGTGTACATTGGTTTCGTGTGGTACCTGCAATGAAAATTGAAGATTAATTAATTTAACATAAACTATACAAACATCATCCGTTTAGCATCAGTTACTAAACCCGGCTTGAGGTACGAACTGCTGGGGGTATGTTTGCCACGGCTCATTACGGACGGTGTAAAATCTCTGTGTTAAGGAACGATCAAATTATCAATGATATTGTCATGACGTTTAGTTCATAGACCGTGAGGGAAAAAACATCGTTGCACTTTATGATTCGAAGTCTCAGGGATCCTGAAACCGGAGGCAACATAACTTATCAGCCGTTCTGCCACGAGCAAAGCAAGCATATTCACAATACCTACTAGGCACGGAATCGTTCTGGTATTTCTCAGTATATGTTTCTGGTATGAAATTTTTAATATTCTGAAACACTTATGAAGGCAACCGCTGTGTCATTGAAGCATGGAATTATTTTTTAACATGTTTGGAGTCTCCCGTCCTAGGAAGAGAATATGGCTTTTAATTGAGTATTTTTTTTTAACGAAATATTTTTGCTATTATCTCCATGAAGTAATAATAAAAACCTAATTCTAATAATATTATAAATGTGAGTGTATGAAATTTTTATCTAAAATCACCGTTAAAACAGAT